>JAGFMF010012266.1:8493742-8726712 GCA_019455555.1 Galemys pyrenaicus
CTTTGCTGTACAGAAGCTTTTTATCTTGATGTAGTCCCACCTGTTTATCTTCTCTCTCATTTTTATTGCTTTGGGGACTGCCACCTCGAAGGCGCTATTGAAGTGTAAGTCTTGCAGCATTTTACCTATGTTTTCCTCTATAAATTTTATAGTTTTGGGTCTTACATTTAGGTCTTCTATCCATTTTGAGTTGATTTTCGTACATGGTGTGAGATAGTGTTCTAGTTTCATTTTTTTGCATATGGTGGACCAGTTTTGCCAGCACCATTTATTGAATAAGCTATCTTTGTCCCATTGCAGATTCTTTGCTCATTTGTCGAAGATCAGTTGTCCATAGTTGTGTGGTTTTACTTCTGTGTTTTCTATATGGTTCAATTGGTCTCTGTGTCTGTCTTTATACAAGTACCAAGCTGTTTTAATTACTATTGCTTTGTAGTAGAGTTTGAATTCTGGGAGTGTGATACCTCCATTCTCCTTTTTTTTTTTTTTTTTTTAGTAGAGCTTTAGCTAATCGGGGTTTTTTGTGTCTCCATATGAATTTCATCAATATTTGGTCTAATTCCTTAAAGAATTTCATTGAGATTTTTATTGGTATTGTGTTGAATCTGTAAATTGCTTTTGGTAGGATGGGCATTTTGATAATGTTGATTCCTCCTATCCATGAACAGGGGATATCTTTCCATTTCTTTGCGTCCTCCTCTATGAAATAACTTTTAAATTCAAGGAAATGCTAAAGGGAATTCTTTAAACAGAAGCAAAATGAGCCTAGAGGAAACTGGGAATATGAGAAGAAATCAAGAGCACCACAGAGGATAATTTGATAGGTGAATCTAAATGAATATAATCTATACGAAGCAATAATTTTAATGTCTTCCAGAATTTAAAATATAAGCAGAATTAAAATCTCAAAAATAGTTCAGGAAGTTTGGGTGTTAATGTGTTCAAGGTCTTTATAGTTTTAGGGAAATGGTGGAAGTAGTAATCTATTAATTGCTATTAATTCAAAGATATTTGTTACATTCTTTCTGGTAACTACTAACAGCACAATAGAGGATATGTTTCCTTTCAGTACCCCTTGGAAAATACCAGGCTTTCTGCTTTTTTTTTCTGCTTTATGCCTAAAAAATCTGTCCTTGTGTGTGTGTCACCAGGTCCTCTCAATTATGTTCACAATTCTTTCTTAAACATTGTGATAGGAAAGAGATAAAACCTTTATTCTTGGTCCCTATGCTGCAGATGTATTGTCAACCATTGGGTAAGGCCATTATTAAACATTTTTCAAGTCTGGCAAGTACATTTGCCAAATGAAAACCTTGAAGTGCACAGACATTAAGTTGTGTACCCTGAACCTTTAGATGTGAAAGCTTTGCCATATTCTGGCTTTCATGTAGTGGTTGAAGGAGTGTTTCCTACTTAAGGCAAGTTCTACCTAGGGTTTCCAGTTTTATTTCCCGTATTTTGACTTTGCAACTATGATGGACTGACTAAAAGCTACATAGCTAGAGAGAAGAAGGATTTGGATAGACAAAGTAGGGATATGTAGATCTGTAAGTGGACAAATGATGATTGACATAAGTTGTCTTAGTATGTGAATTGGTTGTAAATGCATCTTTGTGATTTAGGTTGGAAGAGCTAACCTTCAGGGTTTTAAATAATGAGGCATTAACTTCACTTTTGTTTTTTCAGATTACCACAGAACATAAGCACATGCCAAAAAAATGAATCAGATAATAGCTATTTTGTGGGTGATATTTTTAATGTCATCATTATTGCTGAAAATTTTAGCAAAACAAATATGGTTATTTCAATAAAATCTCCAGTGAGTAATAGTGTTCATTCAGAACAGGACTTACATCTTGGTATATTTGTTCAAACCTCCTTGAAGGTTTATAGGAACTCACTAACAAAACCATCCGTTTTGGGCTTTTGACTTTTAGGAGACTTCTGATTACTGTTTCAATTTCCTGGCTTACAATTGATCTGTTCAGGTTTTCTATTTCTCCTTGACTCCGTTTCACATGGTTATATTTTTCTAAATATTTATCCATCTCTTCTAGATAATTCAACTTGTTAGCATGGTAATTTTAATCTATTTTACTCTCCCATTCTCAGAGCCTCTGCTGAACTAGCAGCCTAGTCATTTGTATACCCCACACTGAATCATAGTTTCTATGTATGTCTCTCCACCCACCTCCTGTTCAGTGGAGTGTGACTCTCTTCTGTGTCCTCTCTATACCATTATTTTTGTCTCCAGTATCCAAGGGATGTTCCATTTTTTCTTCAAGTCATGGAACACTCTGGATGTAGGATGCCTGGTTAACTGTTGTCTGATCTTCTTAGAAGCGAAGCAGGGAAACTCCTCTGTTATCATCTCATTCCAGTCCTGGATAAATTATTGACAGCAGACTTATTTTTGTCTCAAAGCTTGCCATGGGTCTGTGAAAGGATTTCTATCTCAATTGTGCGAGAGGAAAAGAAGTGGAGATGCTCCTGCATGTGGTTCTTAGAAAAAAACAAAACAGATTGAGAGTGATTTCTCACATGGCCATATAGTTTTTAAATCATAAATGAAACTGGAATTCTTATCTTTAGGAGTGTTACTATACCATTTTCCCTGAGAATTGTCTGTTCTTCTAAGGTACAAATTAAACTTATTATCTCCATGTTTGACTTTAGTTCTAGAGTTTTTTCTCCTTTAGTCTTACTCAATAAAAGCCCATGAACTGATTTACACTTTATCCCTGGTTTTGACCTTGTATCCAGAAGTCCCACATCCTAGTAAGTACACCTTGGGGCCCAGGTGAAAACCTGGAGTCCGGGTAAAACCCCAGATGATAGGCTACTAGAACACAGGTTGGCAGGGTGGCTTTGTCAGCAGGTAGGAAGATCCTCTCCTTCTCCCTGGTTTGGTATTTAACCAGTGCTTTCTTCCTTCTCCTGTATGTATAAGATGCCCTTAGAACCACTATTTCCTCACTAGTCCACATCACTAATAACTCCAAGAGTGTATGGGAGCTATTTAAACCAACAAGAACACTATTTACTACTTTTACTCCCGTGTTTTGAAAGATTTTTATCTCCCAGGCCTAATTACTAATTTGTTTTCAGATCTCTTTATTCATCAAATATATGCACAAATTCCTAACAGAGTGCTTGTTTTTGTTGTGGTTAAAACACTTAGCATGCATCTATCCTATTTTAAAAAAAACTTTAAATTTACTTTTGTTGATTATAGACATAATATTATACAGCATATCTCTAAGTCTTATTTATGTTAATTAACTATAACTTTATGCGTGGTTATTAGTATCTATTTCCTTCTCCCCGTAGTCTCTAGAAATGATCTTTTCACTCTGATTCTGTGAATTTGTCTGTTTTAGATACCTCATATAAATGGAATTGTGAAATATTTGTATTTCTGTGACTGGTTTATTTTGACTTCAAGGTATATCCATGTATGGTATATATTGCAGAATTTGCTTCTTTTTAACAGCTGAATAATATTCCTCTCTATACATTTTCTTTACCTGTTCATTTGTTGGTGGACATTTAGGTTGTTTCTACATTTTGGCTTTTGTGAATAGTGCTGCAGTGAGTGTAGAAATGCTAACATTTTCTGATTTTGTTTTTCTACTTTGAAAGAATATTTCATATATATTTTATTCTGACAATGTTTACTTTCTTTTCTAGGTGTAGTCCATATAGAATTTCCACCACCAATTCACTCATGCACCATCACCATAGCCTCTTGTTCTCTTCCTGTCCCTGCCTTTATTCCAAACCCTTCCTCTTCCCTGCAGAATGTCTCTTATAATTGTCTGTTTATTTTTATATTATTAATATTCAGAAGGTGAAATATTGGAAGGGGGGTTACTGGATACTATTTCTAAGTTTTTGAAGAACCTCCTTACTCTTTTTCATAGTAACTGCACCATTTGGTTAGCAGTGTACAGGGTTTTAATTTCTCACAGTTCAACATTTTTTTAATAGTAGCCATCCTGACAAGTATGAACTGATATTTGGTGTGATTCTTATTGGTATTTCCCTGATGATACCTGACATTAGTGGTATTGTGGTAAGGAGGAGCTGCTTTCCAATCAAATTCTATCAATATGCGATAACCAGGTTTACCACACTGACTTGATGTTACTATTCCAGCCAAAAGCAGTCAACTAAAGTTGTTGATAGTCTTAGTAGTCTTATAAATATCTTTCATTCAGCACTTTCAGTCTGGAATCTTTACCCACAAGTTGTAACTACTCATTATTGTTATTTCTCTCAGAGGGAGTTCATCTGAACAGAGAAAAAATCTTCAAGTTATAGATAAAGCTCAAAAGGAAAAATAAGGCAGTTGGTATGGAAACATTTCTAGAGATATTTGGAATTTTTGAGCATATGCTATAATTCTTAAAAGTTAGACCTTTAGATTGTGAACTAAATTTTAAAAAAAATGTATCTAGGAAAAATCTACTATAACAAACTTCAGGGACATCTTTGGACTTGGTAAATGCTGTCAGGGGCATCTCTGGCATGATCATGGGTAAAATGAAGGTGTAATTAAGGCTGGGTAGGCAAAAAGTGATTAAAGAGGTGGGTGATAATGAATAGAGATTCTGTTAATTGGTAATGGAGGTATGTATTAGGTATGTGATTCTAATATGCAACCAACGTTGAAAACCATAGCTTGTAACTAGTCCTGAGGTCAGTGTTTCTCAAGTTGCAGTGTACATCAGATTCACCGAGTAGGCTTCGTCAACTGTGAATTGTTCCATCCCAGAGTTTCTGATCAACAGGATGGGGGTAAAAGATTATCCTTGAATTTCCTATAGACTCCGAGGTAACTTCGGTGCTAATTGTCTGGGAACTATAAGTTGAAAACTTAAGGTTGTTATTTGCACGCCCCTTTTTCACTGGAGTGCCAGCCTTTGAAAGAGAGACTCTGTTTTAGTCAGTCAGTAGCACCATGTCTGGCATATAATGAACACTTGAGAGTCAGAAGAGTGAATTTCTAATATGAACCAGTATGGTGTGAATTTGAGGATGACAAACCACAAGTTCTAAAACCAAGTTCTTTCATGATAGCCTGGACCTGAAGATTCTAGACTGAGCCACCATCAACCCCACCAAGGTTTTCAGATTAAATCTCATCTCTCAAGCACTGCCTGAACCTAAAAGCTTTTCTGTTTTCATCAGTTGCACTGTGTTCTCTGGTTTTAAGGCATCAAGGATACTTCCCTTAGCTCTTGTTTTATTTATTTTCTCTTAGATTTTTTATTAGCTGGAAAATGATAATTTATAACATTATTGGATCTGTGGATGGAAACAAAAATTATCCTAATTTTCAAAATAAAGTTACACAGTGGATATTGTAAACAGTCCCCCTTTCCTCTTTTCCCGGTTCAGTAAGCACATTTTCAGGAGCTAACTGGCATCTTTTTTCATTTAGCCAAGCATCACTGACCACGAGTATCTGTGTCCTACATTCAGGGAACACTTGGATGAGCCAGATCCAGCCCTGACCCTCCAGAGGCCCATGGGCCTAAGGCAGCCTGGTGAGGAACACACAGTTTGTCAGTCTCTTGTGTGTGTCATCCAGAACAGCATGAAGGGAATACCTGAGGTCCAATTCAAGTGAGAGATAGAGGATGGCAGGGGGAAGAGCAACTAGCCCTTAGAAAATAGACATTTTTACTCTTTACTTGGTGAGTCCTTCTGAGGTTGTTTTTAATAAAGACAAAAGAAAAGGAGGCTTCTTAGGATACAAATAATGAGCAAGTCCTTTTTCAGAAATACAGATAACATATAGGCTTCTTTCACATAATTTGACTATTGTTTTTAGAACAGGTGCAGGTGTTTGGATGGTTGGTACTGTCAACCACCATGCAAAGCAATCCCACCCCCACATGTATACAAACACACATTTCCAATCTTCTGTAATTTTTCAAGTGGATCCTTTGTTGGCTCTGCTACCTGCCCCAGTGTTCACTACCCTGACTTTCCAGCAGACATTAAGGATAAGGAAGCAATTACACTCTTGAAAAAGCACATTTATGGGCATTTTACCAGTCCATTCAGTCCTTTCCCTTAGCAAGTCTTGCCCTTGGCTGCCTCCACAGAGAAGCCATTTTAAGCCATTTTAAAGGTGGTGTGTGTGTGTGTGTGTGTGTGTGTGTGTACACACATAATTACAGCTTCAGAAAGCATTTACAATTGTTTACAGTCTTTGTCTTCTGTTAAAACAAGGATTTTGATACTTGATCTTTAAGTGAGGGACAGTACTTTTGAAATATGATTTATCATCCCTTACCCCAACCCATCCCAAATAGAACTCCTTGGGTTTCCATGGCTTGCAAAGAATATATCTCTTGTAAAACAAGTTGATTTTTTTTATATATACTTCATTGATTTTTAGATGGGCTTGTGGTTGGGGTGTGCGCATTGATTTCTATTCAGGAATACCTCTGGAGCTTTCTTAGGTGGGTCACTGTGCTTGTCTTAGTACAGAGCTATGGTCAGATAATTTTAATCTGAACAGGATATTTTTTCTTTACCATTGAAAATGTTGCAGATTTTAATTCTTTGAATCATTTGTAATCATAAAGGAAAGGAAGATGTGAAATTCTTTTCTTGATTTCTAGGCTGAACATTTAATTTTTCACATCCTTTTCTTATCAGCAATTATGCTTGAGAAAAAGCATGTTATTTTCTTGCATCTCTGTCTGGAACTTTCCTATTTTTCTGTACATCTATAATATTGTAGAGGCCTGATTTGGGTTTGGCATTCATCTCCAAAAACATTCCACTATAAAATAACTTTTCATTTACCCTGTGAACAAAACATGGAATGGCAATATTCATGTCTTCTGATGTAAATTCAACTCGAGAAGAGCAAGATGTTAAAAGAGACAAAGTCATAGAAAGAGCAGAGAGACTACCCCACACATTTTGTCTTGGAGCAGTACAAAATCAGAGGGTAATTATATCTCTGTCCAAGAGTTACTGTAAGAATTCAAATAATTAATACACATAAAATAATTAGAAGACTGCTCAATAGTTAAAATATTAGTTTTTATTATCTGAAAAAACTTAAACCTAAAATTTAAAATAGCCTTTATAACCAGTGTTCTCTAAGGCAGACTCTCACCAGGAATTATAAATACTTGATTTCATTTCAAATGCCCTACTCCTTGCTTTTGTAACCTTCCATCATTCTAGAAGTCAATATATTTTCCACAGGGGAAAAAAAATGCTCTCCTTGTCCTAACTGCTCACCCCATTAAGGAGATGG
The DNA here is from genome assembly GCA_019455555.1 of Galemys pyrenaicus. Classification (NCBI taxonomy): domain Eukaryota; kingdom Metazoa; phylum Chordata; class Mammalia; order Eulipotyphla; family Talpidae; genus Galemys; species Galemys pyrenaicus. The sequence continues at coordinate 8,501,031 of JAGFMF010012266.1, forward strand.
TGACCTCTAAGGCACACACAAAACAAATAATAATAATAAAATCTTTTCTTGAGGCCATCCCTTCCTAAGTCTGGGTTTGTTGTTGACTGGTTCCTGGTTCATCAGTCAGAGGCTCCCGGGTTTGGGGCCCCATAGCAGCTCTCTCCAACAGTATGGCCCTCCACTAATTGGAATGGGAAGTTAATCTCTCTCAAACTGAATCCAGCTGAGTCTCTGAGAGCAATGATGTATTTAAAAGATCTCTGGCAGTCCAGGGCATGTGGCACTAACCGGATTTAGCTCATTAGCAAATCCGCAAGGCCCTGCTGACACTGCACCCAGGATAAAATACATGAGGCCGGCCCATGCCCTGTGGGCACCTACAGCATGACTACATAATAAAAAGGCATTTATTAATAATCTCATTGGTCACACAATACAAAGAAGGCAACAAGAAGTCAAACGCTGTCATTTGTCGTGCCTAGAGAGGCATAATTAAAATAAGTGTCATGTGATTAACCTTTGAAAAATTAATCTGGTATGAAAAAAGGCACAAAAACAAGGAAGATAGGCTCTTAAAAGGAATTCAATATAGTTGGCAGCTGTTGGACGCACTTGGAATCAAAGTTTATGTGTTTGTGAAATGTTAGCATCTTTGATAGCAGAGCATGGTTATTAAATACAGCAAGCAGGTAGCTAATATTAAAGCTAATACCTGGTCACAAAGAGATGGTGTCAGAGTGGTAAAGGGTGTAGGATTTTGGTGTCATCCATTTGGGTTTGAGTTCAGGTTCTTCTACTTACAGCCTGTATGTCCCAGAGGAAATTTTTTAATCTTTTAGTGTACTCCATCTCAACCTCTTACTGTACTCCGTCTATAAAATGGGGATATTAATGACCTCATGATTCTTGGGGTGACTAAATAAGATCATATGAGTAAAAGTCATCACAGAGTAAGGACATTGTCAAATGCTTGAAAAGTCTTAGTGATAACAAGTATTTGCTGGCTTAAGAATTTGACATACAGAGTCTGCTCCGTGTGGAAGTCCCGTAAGGCTCATCTTCTGCACCATGATCTTAGATGCTTCAATGCTGGTCAGTGGCATTTTTCTGGTGTCTTCTGGCAGTGATGTTATCCTGCGATTCACTATCAAGGAGGTGCATTAGTCATCCTGAAGGATACTGCAGGCTGTGGCAGAACAAGTTTCCCAAAGGTGAGAGAGTGACACTGCACATTGGTTTAGCTCTAGGATATTCCACTCACATCCTCCAGGGGCCAGGCAGTAATAAACTAGCCAGGCACTGGGGGAGGTAGGGAAAGACTGAAGGGACCAGGACAGGATTCTTGACCCACTGGAGACAGCTGCCATTCAGATGAAGCCATTATTTGCCACATGAAAATGCAAATGTTATCCGATATTCCAGTGTCCACAAAGGATGCTAAAAATACTGATTTTCATGGTAAATGTCCCATTTAAAAAAAAAAACTCTGATGATCACACCCAACACTTCCTCAGGTGCTAGGGTAAAACAAATGAGACTCTGGTCTGAGGTACAAAATGTAAGGGAGTACTTCAGCATTCAGTAGTCAAGATAAGTAATATGTTAACCATATTTTAAAAAGAAAAAATAAAGTGAAAATTACATAATGAAGAAAATGTAAAAAGGACATAAGTTTTACTGACTTTTCCTTTTGGTTCAGGTTTTGTCATAGCTTGGGAGGGCAAGTTACCAACCTCTAACTTGTGATCTGTCTGGACACTAACATATTTCTACTGCCACTGCACTGCAAGGCTGGCTACAGGTTTTGCATCAAACCCATTCAGGAAGGACCAAGATATTGCCTCAAGTGAAATAGCTGGATAAATTATCAATTATTGCTAAGTGTATACTCAACTCCATTTTCATTCAAAAATTTTTCACTCATGTCAACTAAGGAGCAACTCACAAAAAGTCAGAATTAATCTATTAACTAAAAATCTTGGTTTAGCTTTCCCAATATAGTTAAAAAAAAAAAAAACCAAACAAACTCAAAAACAAAAAAATTCTTCTGCTTAACAGAATGGTTTCAAATGGATGACTTACTTTTTATGAGCCAAAAAGAAATTTCTAGATACATAGTAGCACAGACATTATTCCTGAGTCAAGAAAGCCTCCCTGAAATCATAAGTATATTCTGTTTCTTACCTTCCCTTCCTTAGATCTTATGAGGCCTGCAACCCACACAAGACCAGGAATTATAACAAAATAGCATGACAGTGAGGACACAGGCTTTAAACCATCCAAGCCTGGGTTCAAATGCTGCTTCTTTCCTGTTGTAAGACCTTGAGCAAATCAAATAATCTTTCTTAGTTTCCTTCTATAAAACAAGGCTATTGTAAAGGTCAGGTTCAATCATGTATCATATTATCTCTTAATTCTTTATCTGGCAACAGATAGTTGTATATGATAGTTGTCATTTAGCATATTCATTGCAAGCCACCCCCTGCCAACATCCTTAAAGGATGAGATTATAATTAATGAAATTAAATATGTCCTTGATTTATGCTGTTAATTTGTTTATCTTCAAAAGCAGTACAAAATTCAGCTTTTGGTTTGGGTAGAATTATCACAAATTTTCAATTTAGGGGGGTCAGCTTGATATAGCAAGTTTTTCCTACCTGTAAATAAAAAGAAAAAAGGGTATTTAAACAATAAACTTTAAATATAAATGACTGCAGCCTTCCCACTCTGAGAGTGACTACAGTTCAGCCAGTACAACCTTACATATGACCAGCTGTCTTAGAGTTGTATATGGAATTGAGGAGTAGTTCAACTTCATCAGCCAGGTTTTCTGGTGCGTAGTTTTGCAATAATGTTCTTGATGTTTCTGCATAATGTGCATTCTCCTGAGGTAAGAAAGAGCATCATAACTCTGTGGCTCTGGGTTCAAATCCTCTTCACGCCACAAATTTGCAGGGTGACTCAGGGCAAGTTCAATTAACTTACCCAAACCTTAGTTTCACCCGTTGTAAATTATTTCCCCGAGGGCTTTCCACTGGAGCCCTGTCGTGTGCATTTAAGAAAAATGTGAAACTTGCATAGCTTTGCTATCCTCTGCAATACATCTTTATTTTATGTTCCTTTCCCTCCCAACTGCTCTTCTAAGAAGCAGCTAGATTTCTCATTTAATCAGGAAGCCATTTTTTATCATCAGTGAAAGTGTAAAAACTCTATCAGTTAGAACTGGAAATTTATGTCAGGTTCATCTGATTGGAACTTAACTCTATTTCATTAATATGGAGAAATGTCACCCTTTTAACTAATGAAATGCAGCCATAATAGAGCTATATTTTTAAAGGTATATCATCAGAAATAGCAATAGGTCCTTCACAGTCCACGCTAGAGTCTCGATTGCAGTTTCTCTTCTTTCTTGTATCCATTCCTGATCCAAGTGAAAATTCCTGCTTCCTGGAGGAGTCAATGCTTCATTCAGGAGAAAAACAAAACTGTCATTGCTTTCCCATCTGAGAACTATATTATGAATATTACTATATTTGCCTTTCACCCAGATAGTTTACCAGTGTCATAAAACCTTTAACTTAAAACATTCATGCCACAGATGATAAACTTGATGTTGCCTTAGAAAAGAGCAGAGGATTTGTAAAAACATCTGAAGTCAGTTCATTTTGAGGTTGTCTGGCCCTCTACCAGCCAATTTCTCTGCTACTCTCCTTCACCAGGCTACCAAGTCTGTAACTAGGAGGTGCTCTGGTAAAGGTCTCTAAAATACCATATATATCTGGTGAGAAAGACCCATCCCTTCTTCCTCCTGACTGTATTTTCAAGGTGATTTTACAGATGTTAACACATTTGATAGACTTTTCCAAAGAGTCATCAGACAGACCTTGCCTCAGAGGGGCTGTCCTGACCCATGGGAACAGTTAATTCTTCTCTCTCGTTCTCTTCTTCCCTCTTTCCTACCTTTCTACCTCCCTCCCCTCTCCTTTCTCCCTTGCTTCCTCACATTCATTTTCTACTCATCTACTAATTAAATTTAAAAGTGTGGATGTAGGGTCCTTTATGGTCAAGTACAGTGCCTGGCTCTGGGAATACACTTGAATGCTCTGAGGGTGCTGCCAGCTCAGTGGCAGGAAGTCTTCATGTATTCGAGAATCGCAGGAAGGGGATACTCCATAATAGATCTCAGAGGTTGTTGCCTCTGCTAGGTTGGGAAAGAGGAGACGACTTGGAAGTGGCCTGTGAAAGAGCAATCATGATCTTACCAGGCCAGTGTGGAGGGAAAAGGATATTCTAGATAGAAGGACAATAGGTATGTTGTGTAGTGTAGTATAGGTCTGGTATACTGAAACCATTTTAAATGGGGGGGTGTAGAGGAATGTGAGCATAGGGGCAGGAGAGGTTAAAGTTGACAGGTAAACCAGGAGGGAGGGGGAGCCAGATCAGGAAAGACACCCAAACACATTTGATAGTTAACTCTGGAGCCTCTGTTGTGGGTCAAATACTATTCATGGTGCTCAGGACATGCTCATAATATTTGGTGAAGTTAGAAGGTAAGAAAGAAGCTGTAATTTGGAAAATTCTGGTAAATGCTATTCTGAACATAAAACAGGGTAATAAGATTGAAATCTTAAGTATATATACATACCTATACACACACATAAGACACATAAGGATTTTCCTTTTTTTTTTTTTTTTAAATTGAGCAGCAACCTGAGATTATTTCTAGGTTTGCTTCATTGGCTATGGAATGGTCCTCTGCCTTACCATATGGTAACAATACAGGACAATATGGGGACTGAAGATCTGGACTAAAGCTTTATCTTCTTTTGTGGTCAGCCTCAGTTTCCTTCTTCATAAAATGAGCTCATCAGACTAGGTGGCTTTTAAGTCTCTGCCTGGCAGTACTACTCATAAGAGAAATTAACTCGGTCTGGATGAGGAGCTGGGCAGCTAGATGGAGGTGGCAGCATGCAGATGACAGATATTCATGGTATGATGTCAAGCTCACTATTAAAACTAAATGAATGAGTGAGGTTAACAGTGATGGTGGCAAGGTGGTAACTTGGAAGTAAGTCAAGGTTGAAGGATCTGACTGGATGTTGCATATGGGTACCTCCTCTAACTGAAGTAGGCCTTTCCTTCTCCCACACAGTTTCATTTGGTTTTGACTTCCATGTAAATATTCCCCAACACAAAGTGTTCACCATGTTATTTGACCTCTAGGGAAACTCTGACTCCCAGTCACCTATCCTCTTGTACCAACATTCTAGAGCTTCGATAGTCTGGACCACCTGAATTTCAAATGCTGTGCTTATCTTAAATCTAGGCACAAATTCTACACCCTGCACCTTTGCATCTCAAAGACCCTGAGCAAAGCTGAGCTTTTTGCCTCTCTACGTTGAGTACACTTACTCCCTTTTCTTTTGTGTCTGAAGCCCCTCACTATGACTCTGAACCATTTTTCCAAGTCTATAGTTTCTTTGTTCTTCCCCAAACTCCCCAAGACTAAGTGCTTATTTACTTGTTGTTTTTCATAGGCCACCTGCTGAGGGAATCCACTTTACTGTATGTCTCCTTATATGTAGCGTCTTTGTATTGCCAAGAACTAAGTAGGATCTCAAAGTTTTTTTTTCTGTAATTATTTTCATTATTACAACTTTTAGCAACTTAAGTTTTTCAGGGTATATTTTTGATTACATTTTCTTTGCAACCCATCTGAAACAGGGGTGCTTTGCAGAGAGTTTGGTGGGACCTTTCTAGAAGAGGTGAAAAAAAAAAACTAGTAATATCGATAAAATTTTGTTAGGTATCATCTAATAAAACTTTTCACAGTGTTACAATTTAACATTAATAAAAATAAATATACATTTTAAATATTTTAGAAATTTCCACAGCAGCTGGCAGGGTTTTTCTTTTCTTTTTTTTTTTTTCATTATGGTGTATATTGATAATAATGGAATAGATGTTTTTTAATTTTGGCAAAATATATAATTTGTCACTTTAGCCATTTGAATCATGCAATTCGGTGGTACTGGATTTTTTTTGTTGTTGTTGTTTTAATTTTGTATGTTTCTTTGTCTATATGACACTCGCTAATTTTTACTTACTTTTAAAAGTAGTCAAAGATATTAAGTTGTAGGTAAGCAAACCAAGGGTCAGGGAGGTTGCATTGGTTGTTCAGTTTCATGCCTGGAAGAAAATAGGATGCTGGGAGGAGTTTTGTCTACGGTAGTCTGATCATTAAAATAACACTATCCATGCCTCTTGGTATGGATATTACAGATTGGTCCACTTTTCTGACAAATTAGTGCATATAATGTGCTTATGCCTCTTAGATTCTACAACTACAAAAAACCGAAAAACCTGAGCAAATATAATAAACAGTCAGAATGTATTTTACAATTTGTGTTCAGTAGTCCCAAAGAGTCTGAATATCTGTCACAGTCCAATATACCCAGCGAGAAGATAGCACCAGCCTTATTTAACCCCAAAGCAGAACCATGTATTTCTTACAGGTATACAAAGGGAAAGCTGGGCCTCTTCCATTGTTGAGTAGTGCTGTAGCTGAACTAAGGCTCTGTGGTCAGACGTCTGAGTGCAAATCCTGTCTCTCAGTTTTCTAGCTGTTCCTTAATTTCCTAGCCCTCAGTTTTCTCATAAGTAAAGTGTGAGTGAGGTAGCACTTACTTCTTAGGATTGTTGTAGTTAAAGAGCTTGGTACCTTGCTAAATTCTTAGTAGAGACCAACTATGATTAGTTATTCATTTGGTAGATATTTATTGAATATAGCCTGTGTGCCAGGCACAGGACCGACAAGGCACAGATGATTAAAGCTTGGTCCTAGCCCTTAATAGTTTCAGAAGGGTAGACACAGATGAACAGCAGACTCTGTTATACAGAGTGAAAGGGCAGAGCAGAAGAGAGGGAGTGGAGTGATCGGGGGAGAGAAGGCTTCAAGGAGAAGGTGGCTTATTTTTAGCTAACACCTACGACATTTCTAGGCTATGCAAAACCAAGTCCTGAAATATTTTGCCCAAACAGCTATTTTTAATTTGAAAATGTTTTAAATTTGTGTATTTCTAAAATCCCTGTATCCTCTTCAACTAAATTGTAGGCAAATAGCACTTAGCATCAAAAAAAGGAGAGTAAATGGAGCTTTTTGACCATCAAGAAGGAGGGGAGTTAAGCAGAACCCCCTTGCCATCAGTATTGTCTTTTGCTGCAGAGAACTCACAATTATCTTTGGGTCCTGCAGAGAGCAGTTTGTTATGAACTGAATCTGACATTCTGAGCTAGTTTCCTAAGTCAATATCACCATTGAAAGGAAGCCATTGATCAACCAAGTGAAGCTGCTAAAAATGGATTCCAGCCTGGGAAAAATTCACTGGGGAAGCTGTGAATGTACCACGTCTGTCTTGGCAAGGCTGGGTTCTTTGTGACTCAGATGGGTGAGAGCTGAGGCCTGTTAGCCAGACAAACCCTAGGCAGTGGTAACTTGGCTCATCAGGTTCCAGATCCCAGCATCCTCTTTGGGCACCAGAGGTGGGAGGGAGGAAGAAGCAGGCTTTTTCCAGTGTAGACTAGGCAAGAATACAGATCAGCTGGGGCTCAGCATCCATACATACTGAATTCCAACCTCCCTAGAAACGTGACTTTATAATGAAGGACTAGTGGTGGCCTTGCTGTGTCTCTGCCCTCCTTTCTTGCTCAGTGGCTCATCACACTTTGATGGAGACGAACAATGAGGGGAGGTCCTAGGAGGTCAGTGGATTAGACAAAGAATGAAACTGTGCCTTGGTCAGATCTGTGCCAATTATGTCTGAATAAACAAATCCACAGTACAAGCTCAGAGTCTTCCTTCCCCCAGTCCTCATCCCATTTTTTATTTATTTTTATCTTGATCTGTAAAGTTGGACCAATTCCTTGTACCATCCTGGTACCCAGATGGCCTGTTTGAGTAAGCAGTGGGGAGGATGGTCAATAATACATCAGCATGCAGAGTGTCTGCTAAGGTCAGTCCTGCATAAAATATACCGTGACAACCTGAGGGCAAGTTTAAAATGGTGAGCCCCAACAGGGCGGGGGGTGGGTAAAGGGTGAGGCTACACAGATGGCATCTCCTCACAGTTGTGGTAAAATTGACCCCTAGTCCCCCCAAAGTATATTTTTCTAGATTCATGTAGTGGTCTTGTAGGAAACTTTTCTTTACTACAGAAGGGTTCATATTTGAGTGAGAAAGGGTTTTATGTGGGCCTGTCTTTGCATATAAATAAATACCTGTCCTGATAGAGACTTCTCAAAAGTAATCTAATCCAATTGTCTTGAACAGGAACACATCAGCTACTGTACTCTGATTTTTTTTTTCCTGATCTCCAGATCTGTTTGGCTAATATTTGAGTTCAAAAGTAGACAGTACCTATGAGTTTCAATAATAAGTTTAATATAATAAGTTTCATATAATAATTTAAGTTTATAGTAAGCTTCAATAATAAGTTTCATATTCTTGAGCAGCATTTTCTACTCTTAATTTGATCATAACTAACTAATAAAGGCAGATTAAGCACAGAATCACCTTTATCAAGGTCCTGCTTCTCTACTTTTCTAATATTGGAGAGAAAAAAAACCAATGGTACCTTTTTAAAGTAAAAACTAGAAGAAAAGTCTATTTCACTTTTGGAATTTATTCAAATTGGAGGTGAATACTGACACAAATCTTCTTGAAGATTGATCCAGTTTGAAGCGTGTTGTGCATGGGTTTACTGTTCAACTTGCAAGTAATTTGTAAAGCCAGAGTCAGTCTTGACTATGAAACATTGTATCACTGTGATTGGAATCAATAGTTCTTGCACTGTCATTTGTCACATATTTACAAGCTTGAAAAATAGTTCATTTTGTCCTCATCCCATAACTCAAAAGATTGAATCAGAGCCCTGGAGGGATCTGCCAACAGGACACATTCATTACTGATCACCCGTCTTGGCGAGGCTATAATCACAGCCACACCAAAAATAGAATATAAATAAAAATTAAAGCACTGTTCATTCGGTCTACTCCTAAATATTTTCAAGTCTGCTTGAAGACTTTAAAAAGTCTGCTGGGAGACTTTCATCACCTTGGTGACCTACCTCAGTGACCACAAGAAAAAATCCATTGAAGCTGATTTTTCTCCTCATACCCTCAAAACATAAAAAGGTATCATTTTTTTAATGAAGAAAAATAAAAATCTAGAGTTAATGGTCCAAAAACTTCATAAAGTATACTTCCAGTCACCTCACATGTAGTTCATAAATGACCTTCTATTCCCCATGAAAGATTTGTAGAACACATTTAAAGATAATGCTTTCAATTTTAAGATAAAGGATTTATGAATGATAGAACTTGTATCTATGAAATCACTAATCCCAACTCTCCAATATTTCAGATGGAGAGCTTCATAAAATGAAAAGACTCCCCATAAAGTTGTACTACACCTGCTGTCAGAGACAATCAGTAATGGCACTGCATAGTGAATGTTGAAAAGGATGTGAGATGTGTACATTTTGGCTTATAGCAGTGCATTTTAAGTCCCGCTCACGCCACTCTGGTACTTACGAAGCCTTATGGCTCAAGTATGAAGAGGGGTGGGGTGGAAGAGTGTCAATTGATATTCCTTAAACAAGTCCCCAGATATTAACAGATGAATGCATTGTTCATCAAATTTTATTTGCAGTATCACTCTGAATTCAAGGGTACAGCAAGTTTTCTCAGGTATTTTCCTGATTGAATCCGACTTATGAGATATAAATCTGCTTCTCAAGTGTGAGCATTAACCAGCCTAAAACTCCAGATTGCTTTCCAAATGCTCAGTTGAGTGGTTCTGTATAAACACAGCTTGACATTTCTTTTGTTCAAAAAGGTTAAAAACTGATGTCTTGTGTCAGTTGTCTCCTCCATAAATCTCTTCAATGTAACTTTAATATTTAAGTTGTCCAACTTTACTATTTATTTAAGGAAATGATCCCATTTCTTCCATAAGTGAAATATCTCATTTAGAAAGACTGAGATGCAATTAGAAGTCAGGCGGAGATGGAGGATCTGATCTGTCACCATTTTCTTGGAAAAGAGACTGGAAGCACGTCTTCTCATGAAGAAGAGACCTAGGATTGACCATCTGTGCATTACACAGAGTTCATGATGTTCACCCATCACGTCTCTCCTTTTAAAATGAAAGAGAGCGGATAGCAGGCCAGGAGACTTGCGTCCTTCCCCACTGCAGCCCACTCGACTAGGGATGGCCCTCTAATCTAGAGGTGCCCCTTCTGTGAACTAGGATGTTGTGACCTGATTTTAGAAAATGAACTTGGCTATATCCAATTCTCTCTCAGAATGAAAGAAACTAAGAGACTCTCAGAACTAAGAAACAGAATGAGAGGTTGCCAGTGGGGTGTGTGAGAGAGGAAAAGGGGCAACCTATGACTGGGCAACCTTTACTGGGCAAGCTGAGACAGCGTACCTCTAGAAAGGAGAGTATGGAGCCATCAGACAAGAGGCACTGAGAGAAAGAGAGCAGGCTTATCTTGGCAAGAGTACAAGCTCTTACCTGTTCGGAGGCACAGTTGTTGAGCTTTGTTCAGCTTCTTACCAAAACTCTCTGAAAATTCACAAATCTCTTCCTCTGTTTGGAGCTGGTTTGAGTAAACTTCGATCTCCTCAACAGAATGGCTTGTATTTAGTGCTGTGTCCAAGTTAGCGCTAACCTCTTGAGGTTGGGGGCATGTTGCCCTTCATTCATGTTGCCGGTCTGCTTCACTGAGCACTCACCGAAGTTCGGTTTTGGTGCCTGGCTTTGTGCCCCTTATACGCTAATAGTACGGGCAGGGTTTTCAGGTGCAAGTCAACCAAAAATGCCAGGCAAAATGAATAAGTGGATGTGCTGAGAGAGGCAGGGGACGATGCTAGCAACTATTTAGAAAACTCAACTCTTGGACTGACAGAGATACTAATTTGGGGGACCTGAATATAGGGAGATGACGCAACCCAAAGGAGCATGCATTTTGAGTGGATTCTAGCAAGAGCGACTTGTGCAATGCAGAGTATAGAATAGAATTAACAAAATCTGGGTCTGAATTCTGACTCTGCAATTTATAGGCTATAGGACCTTGAACAAGTTACCTGATATGCCTGAGTCTCAGTTGTGTGCTTTCTTACAGTGGTGAGAACTGAATAATAAAAATGTATTGCAAAAGGGCATTAAATAACTAAGTATTTTTGTCTTTTTCCAAGACTGAAGTGAAGGTTTGATGTTTTCATCATAGAAGCTTATTTTCCTATCAAAAATCTATTGTGAAGCTCACAAATGTGGAATTTAAATATGTCTAATACAGGGAAATGCAAGGAATTTAGTAAGCATTCTCTCTGCGCTACAGATAATTTCTGAGAGCTGGGTTTGATGGCTAATGTTATTATACCTGTTTCACTGAGGGTGAAGGGGTTTCTCAGGATAGATGAAACTCAATACCAGACAGCAGTCAAAACTAGAAAATAAAGCTACAAGGAATTAGGGAATAAGGGAAACCTGGTTTTGTTAAAAATCAGAGTGGTTAATAGACTGTTTAATTGTGTGGTTGTAGGATCTGCTAAAGTATTTTTTTTCCTTTTTATTTTGGCAGCAAGTTCAAGTGTTGGTGGTCTTTATTCTGCAATTTCAAAACTGCGTTCATGCTTAGCTACTTTAAAAAGGCTGTAGGCTGTAATCATCACTAATACTTTAATCTTATCATGACCATTTCTGATATTAATCTACATATGTGCTAATTCTTCATCTGCCATTCTTAGCAACTGAATCCCTCATTAAGACTTTACCTACTTCATCTGTGAAGACAGCTGGAAAATGCTGAATGTATACTTCTTTGTCCTCTCAATCCTAAATTTCATTGTCACACAGTCTGTATTGCCCGTCACATGTGTCTCTGCATGAGAACATTTTTTAACAGCTGAAATTATACATATATGTGTGCACATACACACATCTATACATAAGTGTGTGTGCATGTGTATATTTAATGGGATGCTCGTTATTTACTGTTTCTTCTGTCTTTCTAACTCGCTGTAGATTCTATAATTTTTTCCTGGGATATAAAGTCATGGAGAATTAACGAGAGTAGGATTCAAAGAAACACAAACTAAAGAAGGAAATAAAGGAGGGCTCTCAGCAAGAACACATTTATAAATGCCAGATGTGTTTTGATTTGTGGCAATTATATGAGGAAACTTAATGATACTTTTCCCTAAAGTAAGGAGACAATGGGATACCATGAAGCATCAATATATAATGAATGGGGTCAGCTATACAAGAAGATAATCCATCCTACAGAATAATTGGGAGATAACTGGATGAGAAAGAATCAAGTTTAATTCAGTGTACATATGTTAATCTCAGAGACCTAAGAGTGAAATGTGACTGAATAAAGAAAAGTAGAGCACCCACTTAAGACACACGAGTATTCTAAAATCAATGCTACCCTCCACCTTCTATATCAAAAACAGCTTTTTCTTTGTAACTTAATACATTGCATATCTCATGTATAATATAATGTGTGTGTACACACTGCTTGCTTTTGTCTTTTGCTAACCTTCTATTGTGGTGAAATAATTTTTTAAACTTTCATTTTGAAATCTGCAGTTGATCCACATTGGCTCATGTTTTTAAAATGCAACATAGAAGATCTATAAACACTGAACATTTATTTGCAGAAGAGATGAAAAGTGTATATACACACATTTATGCAGTAAAACAATGTTGCTTTAGCAATTTGATAGATAGTAGAAATATATTTCCTAAGAATTTTGGAATTCTAGCTTCTAATATCTACTTCCGTTTAGTCTCTTGTTTTAGCAGAATTCCTGCTATTATTCTAAGACTCCAAGCAAAGTCACAGTAACACTGAAACAGTAAGGAGAGGGCACTGGGACGATTTGGAGTGAGATTAAAGAATAGCTCATGCAAATGGAGAGTCCCAGGGACACCAGTTCTTCAAAGATGCTGTCATTAGGCATGCTGTGCCTCAAGCATGCTGCATATGCTTGGGAGTATGTGTGAGGCCAGGTGCACTTACCAATTGCCAGAGCAGAAAAGGCTCCTTTCTCAAACTGTAGCTATTTGCCAAGTTGGGAGTGGTGGCAGTGAAAACTCATTTATGCTGGTCCCATGTGTCTGGTGTAGATTGTTCAAATCTCTCGGTCCTTCCAGAGAACCTATAAGCTTTTGCTAAGTTGTCTCCTGTGTGTCATTTCAGTTCATATCGTTTTGCTCAACCTGTCATACTTCCCTTTCTGTCCTTAGAGGAATATATGAAAAGGCCCACTTCAAGGACACACACAATTCCTAAAAAAATCTTGCCATAAAAAGCATCACCCATGATCCATATAGCTCTTCACTAACTAGAGTGAAGAGAGGAGCAATAAACTGAACCTGGAAGCAGACAAGTTTCTGTTCTGTCAAAACCATAGGGAGGAAAACTCTGAGCGGACATCATCCTCCTTTCCCTTTCTTACTATTGTGTTTCTTCTGTGTGTGTTCCCTCCACTTCAGATTGTGATTAAAGTGACCCTTGTCTTCCTTGTGCAAGGAGTGTGCCTTAGGAAATGGCAGTGGAAGATACCCTCACGTTCTGGAAATGACATTTATATTTGCCTCCAGAATGCATATTTCCAAGCCTGATGAGATTTGCATGTGGATTTACCAAATAGAAATTGACTTAAATATAACTGAAAAATTTAAAGTTCTGCTGGCAGCAGAGGATTAATATGATTCTTTGGATGCCTTAATAAACTAGATCTGAGAGGTTTTCTACTTTTTTTTTTTTTCCAAATATGGGCCAAGGAATCTCATCCCACACAATTTCATTCCAGAACTTGTGATGTAAAATAATATTTGGTTGTATGTCTTTTCAGTTATACAGTAAAAGTCTAAAAGTATTTAGGGTAAATATTATAAACATGACAAATTTTTTCCACAAGAACATATATGTATATGCAAAATATATGTAAAATGTCTATATATTAGGTTAGAAAGTACAATATGTCATTTTTTAATATTCATTTAATGAATTAATATCAACAGTAAAAGCTTTTGAGCTTCTTGTTCTATATGGTTAATGTTCTTTCTTCCCCATTTGTCCCCACCTTCCCTGAGACAATAAAATGCTAGGATTTTACTTGTCATCATTTCAAGGCCGTGTAGACATCTGTTCCAATGCTATTATTAAAATTGCTGAAGATGTCCTCTGGCATCCTCTCCCTCTCAAAGATTCAAAGACTCATTTCCCTTTCCTGTAGACTTTGGTTCCTTATTTGGAAGCACTCAATAATAAACAAAGCAGGAAGCGGTAAAGGCAGGTCTCCTCTGAAGTCAGCTGAGCAGGATTCAATCTGATGGCAAGAGAAAATTGAAATTATGCTGGTGATGAGATGTCACTTCATATCTACAGCCAGGAAGTGGAGAAAGGCCATCCATTCTGGGCCTTCGTGACAAGGCACTTGTCACTGTCTCCCTTCATCTAAAAGAAAGGGTTAACCCCATTTAGCCAGCAGCCACCCAGTAGGTGCATCCTGAAGAACATGATGTGTGGTCCCATATGAAGGGAGGTAGATTTCATGGTGACCCTTGGGGAATCCTTGAAGTATCACAGTAGCAAGACCCAGGGGATTTTGGAGACTTGCAGTTAGTGTCTATGCTTACCTCCTCTCAGTCCTTGCTGCTTCTTCAACATTTCTGACACAGTGTTAAGTTCATCTCTTTCACAAATCCTTCCACAGAGGCAACGTGATTGAAAGTGTGGGATTTAGAACTAGAAAGGACCACCATTTCTTCTGCCATTTCCAAGCTCTGTGGCCTTAGGCAAGTAACATCAAGTCCCCAGACCTTAGAGCAAGAGGAATAACACCCATTTCTCAAGGCTGTGTAAGTCATAGGGTAATGGAGAATGCTACTTTTGAGCTGAGTAATGAGTATCTGGGGCTCATTATACTAGTCTGTCTGCTTTTTTTTTTTTTTTTTTTTGGTGTTTGAGCTTTTCCATAATAAAAAAATATTTCATTAAAAGAGAAAAAAATATATATATAAAGTACCCAGCACATAGTTGTAAATTCTTATTTCCCATTTTTTTCTACTCAATCTTCACTCTGCTTTCTTCCTCCTCAGAACTTCCATGGTTACTCATTTCTAATCTTCAGTTGTGTCTCAGCTAGGGCATGACTGAAGGTGTCTGGGGCAATAAGGGCCACTTTTACTCTCAGACACACCTGGGTGAGAAACCCAAGGATGACCTGGATACATGGATACTGGCAGGCTAAGGGGGCCCTTGCTATGCAACACTTGTTCTTAGCCAAAAAGCCAAGAAGAATAACATTATAATATTATATGATTGTATTTTATATTAATATTACAATTTATTATAATATTATAAGCTGAGGCCCTTAATCCACACCTTAACTAGGTACCCCTGTGCCTGGCTTCTGCCCTGGATATCTGTGGCTCCCTTCTCCCAGGAATAGCTGCGGTCACAACCAGATAAGTAACTTCTTCATCTTTCTTTTGGGCCCATACCATACCTTTGTACCAGTTGTTACTTCAACTCTCATACTGAGGAAAAGCAAAGGATGGAAGTACAAGGAAAAGGGAAGCAGAAGTACCTCAGCTGCTTGCTCCTGCTTGCCACAGAGTTGACCCCTTTGACCCAACAGTGCCTAGTGACTTGTTCCTCCTGGGGGCTAGGACTCTCAAGGCACAAGTCAAAAAATGGTGGAGTGTAGGAGCACGAGAAGCAAAGAGAACTCTTCATACCCTCTTTTCCTTACTTGTTTTGGTGAAGTCCTCATCCTTGATGCAGCTTCTGGGTGGAAGCAAAACAGTAGTAGGCTGTAGTAGGGGGAGCCATGAGTTCTTCCTGGAAGAAGGAAGTTTAGGGTA
Organism: Galemys pyrenaicus; assembly: GCA_019455555.1. Taxonomy (NCBI): domain Eukaryota; kingdom Metazoa; phylum Chordata; class Mammalia; order Eulipotyphla; family Talpidae; genus Galemys; species Galemys pyrenaicus. Next base: position 8,516,962 of record JAGFMF010012266.1, read on the forward strand.
AAACCACTTAGTTGCTTTCTGTCAGAAACCAGGTAGGGAACATGATTTTTAAATCAAAAGTGTCACAGAGACAGGGAATATAGGTTTGTGATAAGGAGTCTGATTCCATCTCTTGATGATTGAACTTCCAGCTTTTAAGCCTCACCCTTCCCTCTTTCTTCTGTCCCATCCCTGAGCAAAGAAGACCCCATGCATCCTCCTTTGGCTCCTGTGGGAGATTCAAACCATATAGGCTACTGCCTTCCTGTGGGAATTCTCACCCTGATACCACCCGACTCTGATAAAAACCTCCCAGCCTATCCCTGAGATCATCGTCCAACCAGTTTAGGAGGACTTTCTGACTCTTCTACGAAAAGCCTTCATTATAGAAATAATAACCCTTTTACATTCCTGGTGTGTGTGGAGCAACATCCATCTCGATGTGTCTGCATCCAGCTCAGGAAGCTCCATCCTGGTTCTGAAGCGTGACTGCCACAGGAATAGAGGGAGGAATGCATGTCGACATTAGCTATTTCTCAGTGATGGGATTATGAAAGATTTACTTTTCTTTCTATTTTTCTTTTTCACTTTTTTTTATTCCATTTTTCTATAGGGGCTGGACCAGACTACAGTATCTGAGGGTTCCTTTTTTTATATATATTTGACATCAGTTGTAACCCCCATGTATTTCCCATCACCATATCACCAGTGCACCATCACCTCAGTCCCCTGTGCTTTTTCACTTTTTGTAAAGGTGCAGGTAGTAAATCATTTAGGTTTTCTCAGCCCTCCAGTCACTACTATTTGACTCCTCATTCAGCTAAGTATGCAGGCACACACACAGTACATCCCAGTGTGCATGGATGTGTTCCTCAGCAACTTTATTTTCAAGCATTGGTGGAGGGTCAGGTCTGCCCTGCAGATCCTAGTCTGCCAATTCCAGTTCCAGTGTTTTCATGTTGAAAGTCTTCTAACTTGTATGATTAAGAAATAGAGACATATATGGCACTAGAAAATCAGGACACAAGAGACAGCTAGCTCTTTTGAGGGTGATGAGACATCAATAGTGAACTCCTCTTCATTGATGGTTTCTTAAGGGAACTGGCTTGCTTCTGGAGAAGGGAATCTTAGTGTCTCAGAGTGCCCGCCCCTCTCCCCTACATGGGCCCTCTAAGCCTGCCAAGATTAATAGCTGTTACAGTATCCCACCTTATAATTTACAATGAAAATGCTCATCCTAAAAGGAATCAGTTGATCCCAGCCCTCTAGTGGCAATAGACTAACCCTGAGAATCTTGGAGAAAACCTTCTGATAAAGTCAATACAGTATCACCAAGTGGCCATGACTTGCTTTTCTTTTTTGCTGGATTTGGCTCACTTGATTGGTTTCTGCTGACTGGACTGGGACCTTTTAGGAGAACAAATCAGGCTAGATCAGCTCCAGAGAATTCTGTCGTTTGCCCAATGACTCTGGGGAGTTCCCACCACATTTCATATTTTACTTAGGGGAAAAATACCAACCGAACTTCCAAAATGTGGCTTTGACTCTGGCTACGTTCACAGACCCACCCAGAGGTCTCTCCTAAAGTGTGTCTCTCAAACCAGCAGATTAGCTGTGAAGGAAACACCAAGTGTGGCAGAAATTGTCTTCCTGTTGGGAGAACAGTGGGAGAGCAGGTGCTTGAATGTGGGAATGTCAGAGCTCAGAGTCAAGGCAATTATTCTCCCCCATGTAGCTCAGCATGAAGAGAAATTAGCAAGGAAAAGGCAGGCAGCTGCTCTCCACCCTCACCCCCCCCACCCCCGTGTCAAGGACAGCTGCAATGAGAGGGCACCCCTTCCACCTGGGCACGTGCAGTCTGTGCTGGCTGCTGCCTGGGATTCCGAGATGCATTTAAGAGTCTGTGCCAGGAAGAAGCTGGAAAGTGATTGATTTCTTCTGGACTTCTTGCTGGAAGTAGAGGAGAAACCAGGAAGATGATGCTTAGGCACCTTCCCCAGAAGGAACATTTTTTAAAATCAACATTAACTCAGAAGAATAATTTTATTCCTTATTCTTCTTGATGTTCATCTATCCAGTCTCAATTTTTATCCAGATCAAGTGACAAAAACCAGTGGTTTTCTGTTTTACTTCCTATTAACTGTGTCCAAGGATGAAGTCCCAAACAGCTTATCTAGTGAGAGTGGGAAGGGCTTTGATGGGATGACCTTTACCCAGGCTTCCCTCTGGGCAGAGCAGGTTATTAATTCAGGCTGCCCAGGAGCAAACACTCAAATCCAGCTGGAGCCTGGTGGTCAGAAGGTTTAAGTCCTTCTAGGGATATTTCTGTCTGAGAACTCCCAGCATCCTCTGCCCTTTGCACTCTGCAGCATGGTAAGGGTTAAAAGATTCTAAGAGGTCTTAGAGAAAGGGCATTGTGTTGACCAGAGGAAATGGGATTTTTAATGCAGGCACCTGTCACTTCTGTGAGGGTAGGCAATCCTATACCAGACTTCAGCTTTCCAGAACTCATTCGTTTCAAAGGCAAAAATGAGAGCTCCACTGGGGTTGACAAGGGTTCATTTTCTAACTATGTTAATGACTGACCAGCTCAGTGCTGTAACAAACTCCCAAATGCTATGGCTTAATAACATTTTTTCAAATTTGCAGAAGTCCAATGCAGATGTTCCTGGGTGACTTTACTCCAGTTGGTCATTCAGGGACCCAGGATCCTTCCACTGTGTAGCTCCTTCTTCTTCTTATGGTATGAGGGTCTTCTTGTTCCTCAGAAGACTCCTGTGGGCTAGGAATTACACAGCAAGCCAGAATGATGTGTAGTTGCTGATGTCACATGGTCATCACAGGATAACACTCCCAAATATCCCCAATGTTCCAAAGCTTCCCAGATGCCCCAATTTTCTGACTCTGAGGATCTATATTTAAGTGGATTCTCTACCTTTCTTGCTGCTTTTACAATCCATCTCACCCAAAGAATTCTTGTTCAAGGGACTTGAGAGAAAGGGCACTGAGAGACCTGAGAAAATGGAATGGCCCAAGCAAGAGGCCAGCCACCTGCTTCCTACTCCTCACCTCTAAGCCCTCCAACAGCAGTGGGTCACAAACATTTCCTTCCAACCAGTGTGGTTAGAAATACTCACTGTCTCTTGGGCATACCGTCATCAGTGTAAAAAAATAAAGGATCTTCCCAAATCATGCCCAGTCCCCAGCTCTGAAACCTTTCAAGTAAAAACACCTCAGTGCTTCCTTATGGATGGGGACATGAAGGAGCTGTTCAGAGTGCTGTGTGAATTGATGGAAGAGTCACCACTCTTTTTTTTTTTAATAGAAAAATTTATTTTTTTTTAGATTTATTTAATTATATTTGACATCATTTGTAGTCCCCAGGAAATTCCCACCAACATTTTACCCGTGTACCATCACATCAGTCCCCTGTGCTCTTTCTGTCCTAATTCTGGTCTCTAGCCCACCCTCCCCCGGAATGATCCCTTTGGTTTGTCGTTGTCCTTTTGTTCTTGTTGTGTTTTGGTTTGTTTTGGGCTGTAATCATTCATTTCCTTGACTCTTAACCCAACAATTGAAGTCCTGCAGTGTGCTTTCCTAGTTTGCAGTCTCTGCTCCTAATTTGCTTCTCTCTGTGGCTTTGCTTGTCCTGCTTCACTATTGCAAGCAGGAAAGAGGTAGCACATTTTAAAGGTGAGGAACGCAGGCTCTAATGCCAACTGTTTTTTTTTTTTCTTTATTTGACATCAGTTGTGGTCCCCATGGATTTCCCACCACCATTTCACTAGTGCGCCATCACCTCAGTTCCTTGTGCTCTTTCTGCTCTCAAAGAAGGCAACTAGTTTATTCAAAATGTTCAAAGTCATGTGAAGAGGTGTGAACCGGTACCTCTGAATCATATGGTGATGTATGCCAATGTTACCTCGATACAGTAATGCAATTAAAAAAAATCAAACTCCATCTCTTTCCTTTACGAGCTGTGTGCTCTTAGATAAAGTCATTAACTCTGTCCTAAAGTATGTATATATAAAATTGGTGTGATAACCTGTTTTATAAGGATTGTGGTAAGGATTAAAGGTGCTGATAATATAAAACACTCTTAATAGTGCCCAACCCTAATTAATACAATGTAAGCACACACTATTTTTAAATGTATATTATCAAATCTGGTCTACCATTGAGTAGTAGTAAATAAGTCAGACTGTCAGGGAATTCTTTCTCAGCCTTGTCCATATCTTGAGATGGGGTCAGTTATATTCAGTTCCCTCCAGGGGAAGAGGAAAGGGAATGGATGCCATGTTGGTGGACTATCTTTGCACATGCTGAATGGCTGGCTTGCTCTACTACTAATCCTTTGATTTCCATATAATATATTGTTCAAACCAGGGTACTATTGTGCATCAAGAAGTACTAAAGCAAATGGAACACAAGTCATAAGTGATAAACCAGAAAAACCTTATATAAACTAGGATATGCACTGTGGTTGCCCCACTAATTGGAGGTTTGGCACCTTTGCCAAACAGCAACAGCCCTCACATAATAATTATGATACTAAGTGGGGGCATTTCCCAGTGTATTGAACTTTTACACATATTTTTAAAAAATGATTTATTTATGTATATAAGAACTGAGGTACAGGCCAGAGGCGGGGAGGTGAGAGGATTCATGTGAGACAGAATAGGGGGCAGAACAGGCAGGTCAACTGAAATACACTGCTGAGGGGAGCAGTGGGTGACACAGGAAAGGTCTGCTGTGCCATGTGGGTCCCCTCCCTGGCTGGGGATCAAACTCGTGCTGCAGTGGCTGCTGATAGCTTCATGGTGCTGCAACTTAACCCCTTGAGCTACCAGGGTGGCCCTACACATATTTTTAGCATAGACTTATTATTAACGTCTTTCAATATCTTTGTGAAATATATTTTATTAGTTTCTCCATTTTTCAGGTGAGGCAACAAATATTTACTGATGTGCTCGGCAACAGCGTTCTTTTTTGACTACCATGTTAGGGTTCCCTATTTTCCTCTTCTGAACATCTTGAACAACTTAAAGCAACTATCGGCTCAACTGCCTGGTCCACATGATTTCCAGATTCCCTTGTCATCGGGTCTCCTATTAAATGAGCCTACTAATAAACCTCCCCATGAAGTTTTTAATATATATGTGTGTGGGTGTGGGTGTGGGTTTGGATGTTGTTATCTTTTCTCTAGGACATAATATAGGGGAAAAAAGTCTTTTGAAGAAAAATTTTAAATCCTGGCTCCATCAATCATATTTTGAGATCTGGTTCAAGCCTCTTACATTATCTTCTGCCACAGATCCTATACCTGTACACTCCTGGAATTGTGAGCAATTCCTCATCTATAAAATGAGAATAATAATTTGCCTTAATATAAGGATTAAATGAGATGGTTGTTAGAAAAGAACTAAACAAATAATAAGTGATAATATAACAATGTTTACTATTGTAACTTTAATTATAACCATAGGCCTAGAAGAATGATCTTTGAAACAAATGAAAAAATGGATAAACAAATGAGCAACCAGAAGGCCTTAAAAGAATAAGTTCTGTGCTTTCCTGTCTAAAAATAAATCCTGTACTTGCATAAGTATGCAAGTATGCAAAGATGCATACACAAGGATTCTCTTCATTACATTATTTGTAAATGCAGAATACAGGATATCTTAGACTTAGGCTAATTGATTATGGTGACTCTAGCATTGAACTAGATGTGCACACTACTTACACTGTATAAGAGGAAACCTTTAGGTTCTGATGCCCAGAATTTGTATTGAATCACTACAATAGAAAGCTTTAGTTATCCCAAGTCTAAAACCAGGGCCTCCTTGATGGTGCAGAGGGTTAAGTCTCAGCACAATGAAGCTATCCGCAGCCACTTCAGCATGAGTTTGATCCATGGCCAGGAGGTGACCCACATGACATAGGAGACCTCTCCTTTCTTGCCCGCTGCTCCCCTTAGCAGAGTATTTCAATAGCTCCACCTGTTCTGCTCCCCACTCTGTCTCTGATGAATCCTCTCACACCCCACACCTCTGGCCTGCACCCCATTTCTTTATGCATATATAAATAAAATGAATATTTTTTTAAAAAAGTATTTCAAAACCAGAGCCAAGGTGCAGACCTAGAGCTCCTTGGGTGGAGTTTGGATTCCCAGAGAAAGGAGCTTGCTATTGCCAAAAATGTAAATGTCCCTTCTAGACATTTCTGTGATTAACATCACTGGAAAGCTATGACAACTTACCTAAAGGAAGACTGTAATTACACACACTTTTAAAAATGAAGATTTAGGTCACCTCTCTAGACAAGGAAAACCTGTAGCCAAGGTGTTTACCAAAGATGAAGGACTTTGTAAATATAGAATGTGTAATAGGAAAAGGTAGGTATAAATACCAGGTATACCAGCAATAAGTTGCAGCACAAAGACTAAAACTGTTACAAGCATTTCTTTTATATTTTGATATAAATATATTTACACATATATTTTCCAATTTTTGTCTTCCCCTTTCCCATTTCTATAGCATAAGATCTATTAATCTGTCACAAGAAAAAAAATATGAGATGATGGATGTTGACTAAGCTAATTGTGATGATCACGTCACAGTATATACGTATCTCAAATTATTTTGTTTTACACCAGAATCTAATAAATGTTCTATGTCAGTTTTATGACTGGAAAAAAGGGAAAAGATGTATCAGTAGTAGTTAATCTTATAGCTTATTATGTAAATTATAGACTTAGAAAATGGAATGTGAATCAGAAGAAAGAACTTTAGCAAAATATGAGTAAAATGACTTTCTGTTCTCTTGTGTGGAGAGGGTTAGCATGAATTTTTGGATTAATAATGGTTGCATCTTTGGAAGTTTTGTTCGGCTAAAGAAGTGTGTGTGGCAGCCATATTGACAAGGGGTAGACTGTTGCAGCTTTGTGTGTGTTGGCTGTGCTAAGCTGGAACTGTGTCAGCCAGACTTGTCTTTCCTGTATGATTTTAGCATTGGTCACAAGAGACATTTACACAGGATTTAGGTGAAGTTAGGCAGAACTTTTTTCATACTTTGAGATATAGGGCACCATGAAAACCCAAGTGTACTGTTGTTGACATGCTGGCTCCCCTTGTCCATGTGCAGCCACACCCAGGCCTGCAGTTCCTTCAGTTCCTTCCTCCTTCATCTTCAGTGTGAGTCCAGTCCCTTGGACAAAGGTGCCCATTTCTCTAGATCACCCACCTTAACAACAATTGAATCATCAAGAGCCAGTCATAGATTCTAGTTTTTCCTTGAGCTAGCTTACTTCATGTCTAATTTTCCTCCCAGTTTTCATCACAGCTAACCTACAGTGACTCCAGCCCCACAGTAGGTGCATAGTTTTGCAGGTCTTTCTTCATCTCTGCCCACAATAGTATAAGGTCTAACCCCTGTTAAAAACTCTATACTACTTGGAGTGGTTCTGCTTGTCTGACTAAAGTCTGACTGATATATTATGATTCATTATTTATTAAAATTTTTAATCTGGACACCCAGATTTTCATGACAGAAAACCCATATTTTCATGACAGAAAACTTTGTCAAACTATTTTCCAGACTTCCCAAGGCCACTGTTGGCTGGAGCTGAGCAATGTCTGCTTTGTGGTATGATGCATGCATTGTCCAGTTTACAACAGTCCTCATCTGGAGGACTTCACTCATCTATATTTCAGTATTGTCACCCAAAACATTTGAACTTGTAACCTTTGGCATGGAGGAATCCTTTAAAAGGACTGGTCTGATTTCTGTTCACTGGGTGTGAGTTACTTATGATTACCTGAAATAGACCAAGCAACCTTTTCAAGTTGACTCGAGACTTATGATACAAGTTCCAGTACCTTGTCAAATAATGATTATTCTTTATTAAAATTATTATTCCATCCTCAGTAAGTATAGAGTAACACCCATATTTCATTCAGTGTACATAAGGTTAAGTACATTCATGTACTTAACCCAGAAAGAGAATGTAAGCCAATAGCATGATAGGAATTATGCTTTTCACAAGCTGTGGAGTTGAAAGAGACTTGAGACAATGCCCAGTTGAAAGTGTTTCAAACTTTGCTCCACTATCATCTGAGTTCCTCAGAGAATTCTTGGGCTCAAATATGGGACTGTAGGTCTCAGAAGGTGAAGTTCCCCTGCTCCAAGCAACCAGAGAAGCTTCTTGATAGCTGTTTCATACTAGATTTTGCTGAAGCATCTTTTTCTGTAATAGAGGGACCTTGTCTAATTCTCTCATGTCACAATAAGGAAATTCATGGACAAATTCATTAACAATTAGCTCTTGAATGGAATGCCTCAGATCTCAGGACTCTAGACTTCTGGTCAAGGATCTGGTGCTCACAATCACCATCTCAAGAGGCTCTTGGGTAGGTTGTCCCAAGAACCTGCATTTTGCCAGAACCCCAAGATCAAACAGATGTGGATAGATATTAGCTTCATGAATAACCCAGAAATGTGCTCAACATAGATGCACTGGTCCCCTTGGAGTCCTTATTATCAGTCTTTTGAGGTTTCTATCCCAGGGCATGAATGAATAAGAAATAAAGAAACACTCAGAAGTTGTTTATTTCCCTATTTAACTGAGACAGTTTATTTATTTATTTTTTTGTCTTAAAGAAGAGGCAGCTTGTTCCCTTTAAATCCACTTAGGCAAAAACTAGATGTTATTGACAGAAGGCTGGTGATACGCATCTCAGGTTTTATATGGGGATTTTCATTTTGTCACATCCAGTTTAAACCACCAGCCTAATTTAATTACAATTAATGAATCACCATTTACCCTGAGGCAAAAACCAGGTTTTCTTGCTGAAAAGGTGTTTGGTGCATAGCATTCAAATTCATGACCTAGACCTCAAATTAACGGGCTGTCCATTAAGAATGGATGAGTGGCTCTGAAGACTGCATTTATTGGTTGTGGTCAGTCTTCTCTTCTAGTCCCCCGTGATCCTTTTGGGAGAGACAATCAGAATGGGAAGATCCTGCAGAGGAACTGTCTGGGTTACCTGGTGCCAAATGATGTCTCATTAAAGAACAGTTTTGTCCTTCTGGGGTAGAGTGGAGGAAGCAGTAGTCAGTCCTGGGTTATAAGAAGCTCTTTCTCATCAGTGGAATTTTCTGTACACAGAAAGAAATCAAGCTGAGAAACTGGATCCTTCCCACAGCAGGGGATGCTTCCATCCACTGTCCACCTTCCATTCACTTAGTGAGGATTTGGTGAGGTAGCTGGGCCTAAATCTTGAAATATTTAGAAAACAAAGTCAGGAAATATAGTATTTATTACATGCAATTTGAAAGATATAGATCATTTAGGGTTGAGATAGGAAGGAGACATAATGTGATGAAGCTATTGCCAGCCAGTGCAGCATTAGTGCAATCCCTGGCCAGGGAGCTGACCCGCATGGCACAGCAGACCTTTCCTGTCTCGCCACTGCTCCCCTCAGCAGTGTGTTTCAGTCAGTCTGCCTGTTCTGCTCCCCATTCTGTCTCTGCTGAATCCTCTCACTGCCTCCACCCCCACACCTCTAGCCTACACCCTAGTTCTTATATACATTAAATTCTTTAGAAAATTCTCTATAGAAGTCTTAACTGGCACAGAAGGCTGAAAAGTGGGAACTATGAGCTGCATGGCTATAGGGAAATGTACTATGAGAAATGCAGTTTGTGAAGATTGCACTGGGCTTCCTCCTTGATAAACTTTAATTCCTCTGAGCAGCATCTCTCTCCTGTTTCTGACAGCCTATTGAACATTATGAGCTAAGTCTGAATGACCTATTAAATATTTGATATATATTCATTCATTGAATTGGACAGGGATAGACCAGGGAAATCATGGAAATGTAAAATCCTCATTGAGTAGATATTATCATCACCACCACCATCATCATCAACATCATCATCATTACCATCTACCACCTACCACATTAACCACAACCCTGCTCCCCCATCACACACACACACACACACACATTTAAATAACAAGAGAGTAATGTAAGAATGTTACAGGAGCAGACAAAAGAAATGTCAAATGAGTACACTCAAGTTAAATGTGGTATGACTTGAGTAGAAGGAGTCTGGGGGTTGGGTTGTCAAGATATACTTTATAAGAGTCATTTAAGCTCATCTCAGAAGTGGTGAGAATTTGGTAGTAACATTCAAATTTCCCATATACTATGACATCAAATTTCCGTACTTATTTTAAGTGTGTCAGGGTTGTCTCTTCGTACAGACCACATGTCTGATTGCAGGAACCCTGTGCCATGTTCCTTCTGGATCTTTCTCCCCTCCATCAGTCTCACAGTGAAAAAGTGTCTACTTGGAGTGTCAGCCAGAGATCTGAACTAGATTGAACCACATTAAGTCAGGTCCTGAGCCAGACCCCTGGGTTTGTCCACTTAAGAGAGAACTTCAAGACTAAGATGAACTTGAGTAAAAGGGAGCTTCAGGCAGCAAATTTCACTTAGATGCTCACAGGGAATTCGCACTTTCCTTTCTCTGGGCAACTTGGCATTGCTAGAAATTCTCCCTTCTACCCTATATATTTCTAATAACATGAAAAATGCTTGTGCTAATAATTCATACAAATATTATCCAACAATTGTTTTCTCTAAGGTAAAATTGCCATGAACCCAAAAGATTTATGGACTCTCACTTGCACACACCTTGTAAAACTTATTACCTTATAATTTCACATTCCTTTTCTTGTAAAGGGTCCTCTGAACTGTATTAGCTTTAGCTCTAAGAAATTTGTATCTGGCCCTACAGGTTACATTCATTTACTAAATGCTTTTCTCATAGAAGCCTCACATCATCTCATGAGATAAATTCTCTATAATTTGGACTTGATAGCAGGAGTCCCAGAGAGGTTAACTGTTTTTCTCAAGGTCTCACAGTAAGTTACTAAAGATACAAATTCTATAAATGAGATTTAGGGCAGAGATGAGCTATTCCTATAAATTATCCAAAAGTGAACATTGGATTCTTTCACTTCCTCTCTCTCACAATGAAAATGAGAACACAGCTCTGAATAACATTATGTTCTTTTGAAGATACCCTCTGCCTGCAAGGTGAGGAATCCGGGGTTGTGATCCCAAGCCAGCAGGACTCACAGGAGCAGATGCCAAATGGAATTATCTAGTTGTTTATTGGTGCTTAAAGTCCACATCCAAGCTGTTTATAGTTTCTGAATTTCATTTTGTCCTTTGCTCGCTCGCTCTCTCTCTCTCTCTCTCCCCTCCTCCCTCTCTCCCTCTCCCTCCCTCCCTTCCTCTCTCTCTCTCTCCCTCTCCCTCTCCCTCCCTCCTTCCCCCTCCCTCCCGTGGGGAAGTCAGTCATGTCCTGTGGGTACTTCTTCTGCACAGGAAGGTAGTGTGCCACCGTGCAGTCATTTGTGAGAAGTGTGGGGGACACTCACTGGATACTCAGCGAGCATCTGCTGTGAGCTCTGCCGCATACCAGGGCTGGCCAGCTAGTCTCAGCCTGCAGGTCACAGGCTTATTAGGCAATGCTGTCTTTTTCTGTGAGTGCTTTAGCCTCAGATTCCTTAAACTGTGGTCACCAGTAAGGGGTGGAGCGTCTGCACAAAATCCTCTCAGGTAGATTTCTGTCCTTTTCTTAAAGTGAGGTTTTATAACAAGACCGAGCGAAGGCATTCATAATGCACCTGAAACATGTGCCCCATTTTCAAACCATGCAGCCTACAGTGGACTATGAATTTATCACTTTTAAAAAAATAAATAAATCCTTATCTTGTAACATATTTATGTATCATTGTATATTTGATGATAAAGTATTAACTTGCTAAGTGTAAATATTTGCAGCTTACCACATTATTATCACCCTATTTGATCTCTCATCATTGTGAGATGTCCCAGGCCTCAGTCGGCTTCTGAGAAATCCCACCTGTAAGAGGCCACTTCTCAGAAAGTCATACTTTGGTCATACTTTGGTCTCTGAGGCTGCACATGATTATTCCTATATGTCTCTCCAGTCTCCTCCTGTCTCACTCCCCTTTGCTCCTCAGTCACTCTGATCTCTGTGCCCTGGACCCTCAGCCCATGTTGTTCCTGCTACAAGGTAGGCTGCCATGGAACTGACCTCATCTCATCCTTCCCACTGTGATTTAAATGCCACTTCTGGACAGGTTTTCCCTTGACTTCTCACCATGTGAGTTAGATACTCCACTGAGTACTGGCTGCTTTTGTAACACTGATCACAATTATACTGTCACTTTCATATTTAAATAGTTACTTATGGAAAAACCACTTGTGTGGTTTGAGTCCATGTTCTCTCTGGAAGAATGGTTCAGCTTGGCTCAGCCCCTAATTCTGCACTTATTCCTGTTGTGTTCTCTTCCCACACTGGGACATGCAGTCAGGATTCTGTGTCCTGTCCCCCAAGCCTTTATTAACCAAGATGTTTAGGTGTAAAATGGCTCTTCCTTGGTTTTCTAAAAAAAAACCCAAAAACCTATCTGTTCTCCAACAGTTGATATGTTCAGAATCTCATGACAGAGATGGAGAATGTCATATGACCATGTGTGCAATAATGTGTAAAGCCTCCTGGGTTCCACTCTGCCATCTCGCTTTCTTACTCCCTGCCACTCAAGTTTAGAGCAATCTATAATCCTCCCCTTTTAGGGGGAAGAAGAGATAATGAATGGTTCTGCCAATGCTCATTTAATGTATGTATTCTGCCTCCATCAAGCATATTAATGAAGTTAGAAAAAACAGCGCTGCCCACAATGGGTTTCTGATATGTGTAACCTTCACCTGTTTCTTGATTAGCTCATGCCTCTTCCACTCTGAGGCACCATCCAGAGAGCAGGTGCTAGGAACTGTCTTGTTCACTGCTAATCCCCTAATGTCCTCTGTCATAGGCATAGCATTCCTTAAAATATCTGTTGAACAAATGAAGCAAATTTAATTTCTAAGAGCGAACAAGATTGAACACGGATGATGATTGTTAAATGTTTTACATCAGTTACTTTAATTCTTAACAACTTTGAATGAATCACTCGATTGCTGCCCCCACTTCATAAGTGAAAAAACTGAGGCTTAATGATCTTTCTTCACTATCAAACTGTATGTGCTAGAGAATCATTCAAACCTGACTGTCTGACTCCAGGACCTGAGCTTCAACAACTTTGTTCTCTCTTTCACTGTCTTTTGACATAGGTAATGATAGTAATATTATCTTAAATGGCTCTTCTTATTAATACTATGCTCTTGTTATTATGCTAACCGTTTATACTTATTTCTACCCAAACCTAGTGAAATAAGAACTAGTGTTATCTCCATTTTACAGATGGGGAAAAGGAGGTTTAAAGAGAGTCAACTAAGCATTCCTAGGCTCTTTATATAAAAATTGAATACAGACAAACAGAATATCCCATAAGATTTATGTAACTTCATTTACCTTCTCTCAGATTTAAATTATAAAACTCACAGAACTTTGTGATAATATTCAGAGAATAAGTTTCATACCAGAAGCTTTCTTGGAGGTGGATATCTCACAGATGAAAGCCCCTCTGTTTCTGAGGGCTTTTGTGTTATATCCAACAATTATTTTTTATTTCCCTCTGCTGAGCAAGCCAATAATTGGTGACTTCTCATCTAGTCGCTTCCCTAGATGACAAATCACATTACTCTGAATTCCCCATTGCTTTCTAACTCTCTCCAAGGCCAGTAGTTGAAAACAACAAATGAAACTTTGATCACCCGTGTTCATGCCAGGTAGTCTGGGCTTGCAACAGTCCCTGATTGCTGGTGACAAGCCCCTGGCTTCTAGAGGCTCTTTCTCCCTGGGGCTGCTGTGGGGACTCAGATAGGGCAGAGAGACCAGCCTTGAGGATTTGGGGATGTATTAGTTTCCTGCGACTGCCATAACAAATTGCCACAAACGTTGTGACTTAAAACAATAGAAATTTGTCCTTGTACAGTTCTGGAAATTATTGATAGAAGCCTAGAATCAAGATATGTGCATGCCTATGCCCTAGGAAGATTTATTGGAGATGATTTCCTTACCTCTTCCTTATTTACCTCTTCCCTCCAAAATATTCCTTGGCATCTGATTGCATGATTCCAATCTCTGCATTGTCTTTACCTGGTTCCTTCCTCTTCTGTGAATATAAAGGTGTTATGAAGACAACTTGCCATTGGATTTAGAGCCCAGCCAAGTACTCTATGATGTTCTCATCTTGAGATTGTGAGCTGAATTACAGCTATAAAGGCCCTTTTTCTGAATGAGATCAGATTCCCAGGTATCAAGGGAAGGGCCAGGACATAGCTATTTGGGGACCACCATTCAACCCATCACCAGGTCCATGCAAAGTTCTCTCTGATGGCTCTCTTTCAGGCTCATATTGTGAGCCTGGGGAAGGGAAGAGCCTGAAGTACATCATTTAAAGTTGCACAGATGCCTAGCTTTTAGGGAACTTGGCTGTGATTCTTCCAGTTGTCATTTATAGTTATGAGTGCCTATGCTGGTGAGCTCACAGGTAATCTGAACTGCAAGCCTGTCCTCTACTTCTCAAAACCTAATCAGACAGACTGACAAGAGCATAAATATGATCCAATGTGACATGTTCTCTAAAAGAGGTATTCATTAGGTCATGTGATATGTTCAGTGAACATGTAAGAAGATAGGGCAGGCTGTCTAGGTTCTCTCATTGAGGACTCTGAGGATCAGTGATAATAAATGGTCTAAATCCTACAGCTTATGCATGATGGAAATAAGGCTTTCATCCAGAGTTTTATATTTGCTTAGAGGCTACTTGTTCTGGCAGTTCATAACAGTTTGTTCTCTTAGATGTCTTAGAAGGCAGAACCTATTTTTAGTGACTTTCTTTTAATTCTAGAATCTTTTGTTAGATCTTTACAGCAATTGTGGGGGAAGGTTAGATAGACTGGTGGCTGGCTAATGTCTTGCTTTGTGTTTTATCCCTGTTTTCTTTACCACTTCCTTTTCTTTTTTGAGTCTAGAGATGCTGGGTATAGAAATCAACACTATATCTTGATAAGAGGCTTTTGGACAGTGATGGCATAAGAGAGCAAAGTCCTAGTGTTATAGTATAAACTGTAATTTTTCTGTAAACATGTTGCAAATTGACCTTCCTCTCAGACTTTTCCTCTAGGAGAAGCTCTGTGAAAACTCAGATAGACCTTGCTTAGTCTGGCCCTTCTTCCCCCTCTCTCTTATTTACTTTGCTCCCTCAAACAGAGGTTCTGTTTGTGGAGAGGGATAAGGACATATGCCCAACGGACCACTGTGGGTACATACGGGGTCCTTGGGACTGGGCTTATCCAGACAGTTCCATTCAGTCCCAGGCATTTATTGCGCACCTACTGAGAGTCATTAATTAGGCTTGATGCAAAGACAAGTAAGGTAAAAGCTGTGCCTTCCAGGACCTTATTCTCTGATGGACTCACAGGACAGCAGAGACACCTGTTTCTAAGCAGAAAAAACAAGTGCATTGGAGAAACATCCATTGCCAAGGTCCCTGTCGGTAGGCCTGGGTGGATGGAGGCATCAACTATGATAGCAGGGAGTTGCACATGGACCCGTTGATGTGAGTCAAGGAAACTGAGGGTGTACATTTTTATATTGCTGATAGGATAATAGGTTAGACTGAAACTCTATGGGTGGAAAAGTTAGGAATGAAGGGGTGACTGTAAAACAATCTGTGATATGTGAATTCTTTACCAAGCCAGAAGGCATGGGTAAATTTTGCTGCCTCAAAGAGTTTTAAAGAAAGCAACCACCTAATTCTCCTTTAATGAAAGAATACCACAAGACTAAAGAAGATAATACACCATTGTCAACACTTGTTTTGCTACTAATTAAACCGGATGTGTCTTCTAGTTCACACTTGCTATAGGGCTTTTTCTAGAGAGATGAATGTCAAATTGGTCCTTTCATGTCATATCTCTGGGCCTCACTTGGTTCTTTCAGGGGGGTATACTCTGCCAAAAGATGATGGGGAAACTTTACTTTAAAAAGTATGCGTTTGTTGAGCACTTCTAAATTGACTTGTTGATAAAACAGGTTTATATAAGGTGTAGTGGGTCTCCACTTCCTTGTCAAAAAATATTGCAGCTCCTTTTTAGACCCTATGCACAGTACTGTCAGGAGGAGTATTTGTTCTTTGTTACTCAATACAAAAGAGAACACTAACAATAGGAGAAGATATTGCAGAAGGGAATAGAGGTAGAGGAAAATGTAAAGTGTCCCATTTGGATAGGAATCATCAGAAATCCACTGTGGATGTAACAGGAGCCAGCCCACCTACATTTTTAGGGCCCTGAGATCAATGGAGACTTTTTCCTTTTAAGCTGGACTTCTCTTTTATTCAAATTTCTAGTGTAATTTGAATGGTTTCTTGAACACAGGATATCTTTCTACTTAGCAGGGATGAAGATCAAATGTTGACATTTTAGAGACAGCCAGGGAAGAGACAGTGTGTGGGTCATGGGTGGCTGCTCTGCAGCCCCTCAAACTCATCCTGTCCTTCCAACCTCACTTGTCTCAAGACAGCCACCGCTACAGAGGCCAGTTCTCAGATGGCTTCTACTATCTTTGCCAGGTATGACCAAGGAGCCTCATGCCCCAGGCTCTTCCTGCAAGTCTAGTCTCCTGCCCTGAGTCATTGCAGAAATCTGTTCATTTGACTTCCCCTGTGCAACCTAAAGTTGTGAGAATTTACACCCCATGAGCAAACCTTTGAATGGGAGATCAGAGCTGACGAGTAAACACCTTCTCCTTTCTCCTCTGAGTAGGCACTTTTTTTTTTAAAAGATTTATTTATTTATGCATACAAGCACTGGGATACAGGCCAGAGGTGCAGGGGGTGAGAGAATCCACCAAACAGAGTAGGGAACAGCACAGGCAGATCAACCGAAATACACTGCTGAGGGGAGCAGCGGGCGAGGCAAGAGAGGTCTGCTGCGCCATGTGGGTCACCTCCCCAACTGGGGGCAGGGACCAAACTCTTGCTGCAGTGGCTGCGGTTTGCTTCAGTGCATTGCTTAATGGGGAGGGCCCCTGAGTAGACACTTTTAAGGTGCCTTTCCTATGACTTCTCAGTGAAGTGAAAAATAAGATGGCATCAGTCAGAAGAAACACTTTGTATGGGGTGGCTGTACAAGAATGCACTCTTGAATTGGAATCTTCCTTCCCTGCTTTTTCCTGTGCTCTGTTGACTATAGGTAAAGTGTAAATATGTAGGGTATGGAGACCTGGGTTTTTTTTTTTTTTTTTTTGGATGAAATGTAAGTTAAGCTTGTGCTTGTGGGAAGTGAACCCTAGGCATCACACTCCCCTATTTAGAGCATTTGTTTAAGGAAAAATCTATGCCATCTTACATAGGCATCATTGAGTAAATCCTTAGAGAAAATTATCATCTATACATCCAATCCAGTTTGAAGAAAATTTAACTGAAGTCACTCCAAAACATGAGTTTTGGATAAATTTTGGATTGAGTTAGTTTTCAAAACTGATGAAATTCCCTAACAGTTTTCTGTTGAAATGTTACTGTTGGCATTTAAGGTGCTGGTATTGTCCTATTTCTTGATCTGGGTGCTGGATGCATGGGTGTGCTCACTTTGTGAAAATCACCCAAGCATAGCTTTGGTGTTTATGGACTGAATAGTCTTGTATGTGTGCTAAGATTCAATAAAAAAAGTTCACTAAAGATGAAAAATAGCTTCTGTCTTTTAAAAAAAGATTTCTGTTAACACTAGAAATCTGTCCCATTAGTTAATATAACCACTTATGTAAGATGGCAAGTCCAAATTTCATCTTTGGCAATGTAAGTGCTTTCAGTAGGGTTTTACTTTAATACCTTGCTATTTGGTGATAAGGTCAATCTAAGCCTGCTATTAGTGTTATCGTAACCTTTCGCTTGTCTTGTGCCTGGAGAATTTGGATGCATTTGCCTTCAGTGGTGTGTTTTTAATGTTTATTTCTCGCCTGAGTTTGACTCTAACACCTCCGTAAATATCTAAGGGGTGTCTTCTGACTTGGGAATCCATGTTGTTAAAAGATTGGAGAATCCTTTTACTTTTGTCTAGGAAGGAACTGGAGGTCTTTTCCCATTTTAGTAATGCTTCCCCTTGACGTAATTATGAAGTGTAAGTGAAGTTTTTCATTCATGTATAATCATTAATTTTTCCTCCATTCATTCTATACAACTTTTGCTGAATATGTTAAGTACTGTGTAAGGTTCTAAAACTAAAAACATGAACCCCATATAGACCTTGGCTTCATGGAAAATTTGATCTAGTAAAGTGTTTTCTGAAGTGTGTTCTTCGCAATCTAGTCTCTTAGGGGTTTCTTAAAAATGTACATACACATATAGGAAGTACTGATTTCCTTCTTCAAATTCTGAATGTACATTAAGCTTGAAGATTCTGAAAATCCTGACCTATAGCAATATTTATCTTTGTTAACCCTGTTTTCCCAAAATGTCTTCAGTCAAGTAACACTCGCCTGCCTTTTAAAGTTTTTTGGTAGCTATCAAAACCCTACAGACTCAAGTTCTAGGGAAATGTGAAGCGCGTTAGTATGGTGGTTCTCCTTTAAAACCTCTTCTGATGGGACCCCAAGGGATTTTTAATCTCTGAGAACTCCCCTCCATAACTGTCTCCCTCCATAACCATTGATCCCACCCTATGCCCAGACTAAGCCTTTTTGCCCAACCTCACTTAAATAAGAGCAAATCATTTAAAAATGACTCTGTAATCATCCATTCTTGTGTCAGGCAGCATGGTAAATGCCTTATATACTTTATTTTTCCTTTTGTCCTTCAAACACTCCATTGAGGTAGGCTTGAGTATCCCATTTTACAGAAGGAGAAAAACTAGGAATTATAGCAGGTGGGTAACTTTCCAAGGACACTCCACTAATAAATTACAGAGATGAGTACTGGATCTACCCTGTGCATTTCCAAAGGTCAAGCCCATTAGCAACATGCCAAGATTTTGCAAAGGGAGGTACCTGAGCTGACTTTAGGAATAAGGAACACTTTAATATATATATCTTTGTATATTATATGTAATATATATGAACAATATATCAACAATTATAACAATATATATTGTGTATATATACAATGATATATAATAAACAATTATAATAATATATGTAATATAATATGTTAACACACATATATAAATACAGAAAGGTGTCATGGATATTAGAAAAATATAGCAAGTCAACTTGTCCTATAATATTTTCTTTAGAAATATATTTGTTTCAGTAAGAAAAAACATGTTGATTTATAGAAAAAATACATTAATAAAAGAAAGAGGGTTGTGTTGGTGCTGAAAAGCTACGAAGATGGTGCACCAGTACCAGAGGTTTAGAATCTACTGAACTAAGTCCCACAGCTTCCCATTGCTCATTTCTGATGCAGCCCTGGGAGTCTACAGATCTAGCTCTCTGCTGCACACCCTTGGGTAGTACTCTTTGGGCAGAGGGTAACATTCTCTGGGGTCATGGACAAAAGCCCAGGGTCTTGTAAAATTTCTTACATTTTGTATGCTATGAATGCAGTATTTGAAAGTACTTATTATCTATTTTAAATAAAAATGTCTTTTACAGTGATCATTAGCACTTGAAAGCAACCTTTAGGTTTTCGTTTCTTAGAGTTCCTATTTAAATGAAGTCTCACTTTTTCAAATTTAATAAATGGACATAATATAGAATATACTATGTAAAAATCAGCTATTATGAGTTATCACTTATTGAATTATAAAGATAGTTTCCAATCAAGGAACAAGACATATGAAATAATAATTATATTACAAGTGAGAAGTTGAAAAGGTAAAAAATAATATGTAGAAGAGAGAGAAAGGCAGAGGGCACAATTGCTATGTTGAGTAGTCACACTGTGCACTTCTATTTGTTTCCTAAGTTTCAGTGTGAGGGAGTTGTCTAGTGTGGCCAGTACTAGAGCAGAGTACAGCAGGATCCTGAGAGGAAGTCAACCTAGGTCACCAAGAAGTTCTTTTGAACCAGTTAGTTCATTTTTTAAAAAAAAAGATTTATTTATGCATCCAAGAACTGGGGTAGAGGTGTGGGGGTGAGAGGATTCGCTAGAGACAAAGTTGGGAGCAGAACACACAGGTCTACTGAAAGATACTGCTGAGGGGAGCAGTAGGCAAGACAGGAGAGGTCTGTTGCACCATGTGGGTCACTTCCCTAGTTGGGGATAAAACTCATACTGCAGTGACTGCTGATAGCTTCAATGTGCTGAAACTTAACCCCTTGTGCTACCAGGGAGGCCCTGGATTAATTAGTAATTATTTTGAACCATGGAAGCTCTCAGAGCTGGGGTAATGGCCTGGTCAGAGACTTCCTGTCTTGTATAGTTAGAGACCACAGAGGTGAAGGGTGGTGGTGGAGGTTTTGTGAAGATATATACCCAGGAACTAAGAGTTACATCATCTCTGAATTCTAGACTTGATTGTCATATTGGCTTCTCTATTAGAATATTGATTATGCATATTAAATATGCATATGTATATGCAATATTGACTATTGAATATTGAACAACAGCAGAAAGTCCAAATCCACCCATATAGGCGAGGCACAGTGAGTGGCTTGGCCTAATTCTAGCTTCAAGGAAGATAGAGTTGACCATTTGTATGATGAGTACAATGGAAGCCAGGAGCAGACCTGGTAAAGATGAGAGACAGAGCCTCAATTGATATATTGACTGCCTAAATTCATAACAGGAATGAAATTCAAAGTCCAGGAAAGCTGTTCTGCAAGTGTTCAAACAGAACAGACTCTTCATTGACTCAATTGTTCCAGCCCTGGAATCCCAGTAGAGGGACTGTGAAAACCACTTTCAGCCTCAGTGCCCATTGAGGAACAACAGGCACAGATGCTCAGCTAGGGCATGCACCAGCCCCTCTCTTATATCACTCAGAAGGTAATTAGCAAGTAATTTAATGAAAAGCTTAGAATACAGCTCCAGCTTTTACATGGCTTCATCTGGAGATTCAGGTGGAGGCATGTTTGTGAACTTATGATACTTCCTAAAGGTCAAATCACAGAGCTAAAAACATTTTATTGTAACTAAAACTTAGAGAACAAAATCATACTACAAGACAAAACAAGGTTTTGCTTCTGTTTTTGCCTTCTAGAATAGACTGCGTTGAAACTCCAGGAGAAGGCTGGGATCATATTCTTACCTTTATTATATCTTACCTCCTACCAAAGAGATTTATAGAGACTTTCTTCTCCGGTGTCTGGCCCTTGGCCCTCTTCTGTTCTTCATCTACAGTTTTCTCCATAGGTGGTTGCCTTTATTTTTATGTCAACTCTCCCTCCATTTATATCTCTAGCTCAGATATTTTCACTAAGCTCTGGATTAATATATTTGACAGCCTAATTGATTTCTTCGCTTGGAGATTCAGCACACTTCAAATTTTAAAATATCCAAATACTGTATTTAACTTGCCCTCTCAAGCCTGTTCTATTGTTCTGTCCTAAATCATCCCATCTCCATAAATCACACTACCCTACATGTACACAACTCCTCTGCTTAGAAATCTTAACTCATCCTGCCTTCCCTCATTACATATAATGCATTAGCAAGCCCTGCTGACTCCACCTGGAAAATACATCTGTTTCTATCTCAATTTCATAATTTTTACTGTGATTATTATTGCCCAAGACCACCAGCTCTACCTGGATAATTGCAGTGGTATTGGACAGCAATATCTCTGGTTTTCACTCTTTCTCCCTTTTAGTACTTTGTCCATACAACAGTTAGAGGGATGTTTTAAAACTATAAATCAAATCATATCACACTTAAAATCTTCCAGTGCTTCCCTGCCTAGAAAATGGACAGTATCAAATGCTGGCAAGGATGTGAAGTAACAGGAATCCTCATACATTGTGTTGTGAGTGCAAAATGATCCTGCCACTTTGGAAAATAGTTTGGCAGTTTCTCACAAACATGAATATATTTTAACCATATGATCTAGCAATTATACACCTTGGTATTTACACTAAGGAGCTAAAATTGTTATGTCTACACAAAAAAACCTGTACATGGATGTTTCTGCAATAGCTGCTTTACTTATAATTACCAAAAACAGGAAGAAACCTTTTGTAGTTGAAAAGATAAATAAAACTGATTCGTTCAAACAATGGAATATCGTTCAGCACTGAAAAAGAAATCAGCTATCAGGCCATGACAAGGTATGAATATTTTCAGATTCTCTGAAGTGTCCTAAAACACACTGGGTCATATCAAGCCAATACAAGCTTATTTAGCCAAATTCTGTGTCCCATCTCCTTTCCACATCATCCTCCTTTTCAAGGACTCAGGTTTGCTTTGATTCACAATTTCAGGAGACAGCAGCACTGGGCAATATTATCTATTATTTTGTGTTATCAGACATACTATGTAGACATAATAAAGCACTATTATTGGAACAATAGATGTAAGCCAAAACTGCTCTGTGTAAACCAGAATGTCCTAGGCTCACAGGACTTCAGCTTTAAGTTCTTCCTTGTGTCTGCTTGACCTTCTTGACCTTCAGATTAGATCTCCTTGCCCCTGACACAGCCCACAAACACCTTTGATAGATACAAAAGTGCCTTTTCTTAAAAAGGGCAGTCTGCTTCCCTGGATAAAATATGGTTACACTAGATTACATGGAAGTACATACTCCAAATCTAGGAGTAATGTGTGGGTAGCCTTGCTCTGGTCTGAATTCCTCTTCATGCTCCTCCAGAGCAGTCTGGTAGCATTCTGGGGATGGTGGCTAGAGTAGGCCCTATGTGTTCTAGCTTATATAGTTCAATGCCTGTCTCTGACCCTTCCAAGTGCTTCTGCGATATAAAAGTCTTAGGACTGGGCATTTAGCAAAACTTCTTCCTCTAGCAGGTTGATAATTGATTCATTGATGTATCTCACCCCTGTATCTTGCTCTCTTTTGACTACCATGCCACCAGAAGAGTATTTAAATGGCCATAGATTAATTAGTTCTGCCCTTGTAAGCCAATCACTGAAGGATTTCAACTGCATATTTGCAAAATCTAGAACTCTATTTGACCTGAAGGTCCATACTAGGGCCTCTTGTGACTGTAATCCCTCTAGGCTTATACAAATTGCTCTTTCAAAGGGCCAGTCATTTGGGATGGTTCCACAGTAAAGACTTAAAGTTTGTCTACAAGGCCAGACTGAAAGAGCTCTTTTTCAGTTGATAGGTTTTATCAGCCACGATAACAGTCATTGAGCTATCTATGGACCCACGCATAGTTGATCCAATTCCGTTGTTAAGATGCATGAAATAATATCAGTCCCATTGATTGTTTCACCATTAATGACAATCAGTCCTTATGATGACCAAAAAGCCTATTTGATTGAGAAATTTTCAATAGAATAATAATCGTGGCAGACGTCTAGATATGGCACAGATAGATCTTCAGGCACATTTCCTCTTATTAACTCCAAAAGATGAGTCTTTCTGATTGTGATTATAATCAGGAAATGTCATGCTCATGAAGGGGAAGGAGTATGTTAGTCACTTTAGGAGAAATAATTCACTTCTCAGTGAGAACATGTAAGGTTCTTCCTTTTATTCTTGTTTGTGGTCAAAGGAACAATCTCTCTTTATTTTCATAATTGCCATGAACTTTTTATGATAGTCACTTCATCCTTCAAAGAAACCCATCTGTTCTGATATTCAGATGAACTGGGAAAAGTGTCTGAGATAGTGCATGATTTTAGTGACTATTTTGAACATATAAGCTGAGTTAATGCAAAATGATAGCTCACAATCTGCTACCCCCCCACACACATTTTGCTTTAAAGCAAAAATATACAGTATGTGTATGTCATAGCTGTCTGTCTGTATTTTTTTAATAATTTATCTGGTCTGTGTTCATTTGTTTCTTGCTTGAAAAGAAATGTGTACGTCTGGCCCATGATCCATTCAGAGGAAGAGAAGACTTTACAATCTGCAAAAACATTTCATATTATTTTTCTAAGTAGGTGGGATTTAACTTATAACTTTAAGTAATTAAAAACATTTCAAACCTCAAATCACATTAGAACATTAAATTTATGGAAAAACATAGGGAAAGATATCCAAAAAAAAAAAAAAAACCACTACTTTGTATGAGAAAAGAACTTTTCTTATAAGCTAACACTATGAAATAAGTTCAGAAAACATGAAAATGAAAGCATACAAGTATAAATACTTAAAAGCATGGGAGTACAAATACGTAAACTGTTTTTCCACTTGGAAAACATAAACTAATATAATATATTACAGCATTACTATACATCTTCAGGCAAAAATGTGCTTTTCCAATGAAGCAGTTAGAGTATGGAGGGTGACAGTATAGGAGCGAAGAAATCAAAGTAGATTGTAGAAGCTTTTCCCCTTATAGGATTTGTCACCATTAAGTCCAGGTTCTGAGCACACCTTTTCCCATTCCTGGAGGACTCCATGCATTTCTCTTGAATGTTTTATTTCTGCTTAGCAGAGAGGTGCAGGACTCATTCCTTTGATGCCTATTTGTGCTTTACCTTTTGGCTAGGGTTGAGAAAACTTAAAAATTTGCTCTGTTCTTTTTTCCAAGACTTGATTGCATTGCATAGTATCAGAGTCTCAGTGACACAGAACAACAACTGAGATGTCCTGTACCTGACCTGATAGAACTTTACGATTCAAATTATATTATTAATTAATTACCTCCCACTGCTTACGGGAGTAAAACTTTTCACAACAACAATCAACTTCCTAGTTTTGAAGACCTCTGAACTCTGAAGAACTCTGATCTCACTGGGGAGGTGACAAATGCGGGTGCTGTCACCAAGCCACATTTTTATTGGGGGGAAAATCTGTTTTGATTGACCAGATAGCATATGTACTTTTGAAAGTTCAAATGAAAGTTAAGTGACAGTGGTATTTATGGTCTTTAGAGTATAGAATGTTCTCTTTTAGCTATAAGAAGTGTTCCATTGTGTCCTGTAATTGCAAAGAATCACAGGTTTGGGGACAATTTTTGCTTTTAAAGAAATGCTTTAAGATGTGGAGGTGCATGCTCTTGTTGCAGAACATGCCACAGTCAAAGAGACTGGGTTCAATGTGGGCATGGCCTTGTTCCAATAGCTATGCTTTTATTCCAACTAAACCCAATATCCAAACTTATCTATTGTTTTACATTCTTTCCACTCAGCCCTTGATTTCTTAGTCAATGACTGTACAGTCCTTGGGGGTAGAATTGATTTCCTCTGGAACTCAGTTTTCCCATCTAGAAAATAGGATTAGAATCTTGAGCAGTGGGTCAAGGACATTCATCCTGATGGTACAACCTTAAAGTACTGACTTCAGTATACCCAGATTTAACGATACTCAGTGTATTATTAAACAATGAATTTATCAGTTGTTCTGTGATGGTGGATACCTGATTGTCATGTGTTATTA
This sequence comes from Galemys pyrenaicus, assembly GCA_019455555.1. Lineage (NCBI taxonomy): Eukaryota > Metazoa > Chordata > Mammalia > Eulipotyphla > Talpidae > Galemys > Galemys pyrenaicus. The sequence goes on from JAGFMF010012266.1 coordinate 8,542,434, forward strand.
GCTGTAGAGAAGGTAGGGTAGCTACAATATCCACTTCTTTCACAGTCAGTAAATCTTACACTATCTAAATTTCTGAGAATAAATGTTTAATGATCTCTAGTTTAAATAAAATTTTATAGTTTATTAATATCGAATTTAGGTACTCTATTTTACTTGAGATACTTTCTTTTCTTCCAACTGTCTAGAAGACATATATGCTTTGTGAGACTGTAATAAAGAAATGAAGGTTGTCAGCAATGATGATTAACAAATTGTTCTTACAACAATTAATGGAGCTCCCAAAGGTAGTACTGAGATGAAGAAACCAGATGCACAAGCGTCAATATCACATACTACACTTCTATAGTCAAAACAAGGCAAAATTAAGTGACAGAAATTTGACTCATAGTTTTGTTTCTTGGGAGAAATGACTGGAGGGGCAGGAGATGAACTTCTGGAGTGATGGAAAAATATCTTTCTTTATCTGGGTTGAGTGCATGCACATTTTGTAAAAAGTCATCACACTCTGTTCTTATGATTTGTTTTGTTTTTAATTTTATTTATTTTTTGTGTAGAAGAACTGGGGTGTAGGCCAGAGGTGTGGGGTATGAGAGGATTCACCAGAGATGGAGTGGGAAGCAGAACAGGTGGATTTACTGAAAAATACACTGCTAGGGAAGCCACAGGTGAGAGGTCTGCTGTACCAAAGTGACTTAGCTCGCTGGCTGGGGGTGAAACTCAGGCAGTCATGTTGATAGCACTGAGACTTAAGCCCGGGGTCACTAGGGAGGCCCTATTCTTATAATTTGGACCCTTTCCCATTGGGGGGGGGTGTGCTTGCTTAAAATGAACACAGAAATAAAAGATAGGCAGATTTAGATGCCCTCAAAGGAAAAGATAGCACAGAATAATAATGGCATTACCTGATGAGTGTCTACCCATGTGCCAAGCACTGGTAAAAGATTTGTGGCTACATTATCTCATTTAATTCTCATGACATTATTAGGATTCTATTTTATCACCACTTTACTGATGAAAAAACCACAATGCAGGGAGGTAAATTAATTTGTTCAAGGTCTGTGCAGGTAGTAAGCAATACAGAAAGACTTGATTCCAGAGCGCATGTTCTGAATGACTGAGCTGCTGGTAAGGGTGTGCTTTGTCGAGTACCCCAGGATATCTGGGAACAAGTTGCTTATGTCCCGGAATCTCATTTTCCTCCCGTTGCCTAATTAGATCTCAACTTGTCCCCAACTGACTTTGCTTTTTTGTTTTTGTCCCCATCCCTGTAAAAAACAAACAAACTCTGGTTGTAGCCCAGCGTTAGAGTGTGCATAGAATTTTAGTGTAAAGTGTAATTGGGAAGCTATTTTTTTCTTCTGTGAGTGAATGCAGGGCTGTGTATGCAAGAATTACTTGAATCAGATCTACTAGAATGATGTTTTATTTTATACAGTTGTCAACCTTTAAGTCATCTTTGCTGCATCCTTGCCACTACTCCAGTGGGGACCAGTTTCCCTAAATAGGGTGCTGGGTCCTGTTGTCCTATTCATTAGAATGGGGTTTTACCAGGATAATGCCTTTTGAGGAATGTAGCCCAGCATTTGAGGCAGCTCCCAGCAGAACAACCTGCCATTTATGATGCCTCCTTCAGGTTAAACATTTTAAATTAATCAATAAGTAAATGGCAAATAAATGGCATGAGCCCCATGTCCAATATAAATGAGATCAACTGAAGAGGCAGAAAAGGGCAGGTTCGGTATAGTCCAATCCACCTTGAGCAGTGCTGCCTCCAGCTCTGTCTACTTGAGATGAAACATCCAGATGAAAAGTGAACAATGAAGTGTACCATCCAGATGTTTTAGACCATCAGGGTGTCTGATGTGCTTTACCTTAACACACTGACTTCATTTTGAGGTGCCAGAGGTGCTGTTGTTCAGAATCTCTCTCACCCAGAAGGAAGGTCGTGACTCTGTGAGAAGTTCTCTCTCTGATCGCATAAATCTAACCAGTCAGCCCCAGAATACCTACGATGAAAATGCCTCAGCCAGCACAGAAGCATCACTGGCTTTAAGCAGTTGCCAAATGCTACCTCAAATCTGCGTTTCAAAGGAATTCCATTCATTTCTCCCAATTCTTTCTGCTAATTTACTTCAGTTACACTTTTCAGATGTGTAATATCTCATTTTTGAGGAAAAAATATGTTGCAGCCAAAAGAGCTGACCTTCGTGTGTTTTCAGACTCTGCTATGTACCTGACAAATGAGGCACCAAGGCCTTTCCATATTCTGTTTGGGGATCTATTGGCTGAGGAATCCTTGGTCATCCTACCTGCCTGGCGTCTAGGATCATGATGAATTGTCTCCAACTCTAGCCTCAGATTGTTTTTTAACATTTAATTTAGTTTCTTCCTGTGCTTGGATGAACATGGCCATGTTATGGATTTCTGCTCTAATGTACACCAGCAGCCTGGAAGAACAAGCCTCAGCAAGCTGTGGAAATTAGAGAGGCTGGATCAATAGGCAAGGTCATGACCCCCCGGCTCCGATTCTGTACACTGTCCTGAAATTCTCTCCCCTGAAAATCCTCCTGCTGCTTCTAATGCGAATCCATGTGTATTCCCAGAGAGGAATTCGTGTAAACAAGCCTACCTCAACCTCACACATCTCAGGGAGGGACACCCATAATCACAAACACTGAAAAATTTTTCTAAACAATAGCCTAAGAATATAAACATCCAAGCGTTTGCTTTATGTGCAGCTTGTTAACTCCATTACCCAAAGACCCTCTCAGAGGGAGACAAATAGATGAGAACAAAGAGAAAGGAGACCTGCCAATTCCGGAGCAAACCTCTTAAGAAATTATCCTGTATCATACATGCACCTCAAACAAGGGAATACAGTCATCTTTGCTTATGCCTTCATATTTTTGGGGGGGGGGGGCACAGAATTGTAAAAATCCATTTGATTCAAACTCTAAAAAAATGTCTCTGGGTTGAACGATACAGGTTATGGAGAAAATATTTGAGAAGATAGCAGGTGCTTGATAATACCAGAAATTTAGGTCTTGTCAACACAAAGGCCCTACATGTCCAAACACAAAGCAATATTCATAACAACCTCATTTTCCATCTGGTGAGGCAGAAGGTGATGTTGTTTAGAGTTACAACGTTTCCTGGGTGGATATAACTAATGCATCAAAACTTCAGACATGCAAAAGCAAGCATGACTGGTCATTTATCATATTCACTAATCACTGGTTCCAAAATGACCTGACATCAAAATGATAAATTTAGAAAAAGAATATCTTAAGATTGGTCTCTTTTGAGGAGAAGGCTGAGGATGTACAAAAAATAGGAGCAGACGTGAGACTTGAGAAGCTCAAGGAGTTAGTTTTCATCTGAAATGTGGGGGCACTTTCATTTTCTAAATCTAAAACCACCTGACTCAGAAAAATGGGAGTTCTTTTATTTAGACAGGCAATTCAGTATGTGATAAGGAATATCCTTACCTAAACTTATTATTCAGAAACAATAGCAAAAGCACTTTCTGTGCAGCCCAGTAATTCTGCAATATTTGGTAATTTTGCTTCAGAATTTAGATAACAGGGTTATATTCAGAAGAGGTAATCTTCTGTTTCATTTTCAACAAACCACATAATCTGTCTTCTGCCTTTCTATTATATCAGAGATTTTAGGCAAAATAGCATCACACTTTAAATCTCCAGATGGGTAGTTAGTTTATTGAGAATATTGCTTTGTACTTGAGAATGGAGTTCTTTGAAGGCAAAGGTTATCACTTGAAAGAACTCTGGAAAATTAGGATGCTTTCTTTGCAGCACAGGGACTAATTGCAAGAGAGCAGAGTAAATATTGTGCTTTGCTAGTACTTTATTTTGAACAGAAGATGTATACTCATACCCTATTTTCTTTGTAGATGCTACAAGAATCACATTTGCTCTTATCCTATAGAAACAGCAGCCATTAAAGCTCTATATTTGAACAAAGTATGGGGTGAGGATTGTGGAGGGAGTGGCTTATAAAAGCTGAATGATGATTTATCTACTGTGCTGATACTATTTTTCTATTCCACTTTTCAATGGAAGCTTTCAGTTCAGAAATGAATCCTAACTTTAATAAACAATGTGTATTTGGATGAATAAATGACCATTTAGAAACATAAAGTCTAGATCAGGATATAACTCATCTTAAGAGGTATCCCTGGTAAAAAGAGTTAGTCAGTTTTTCAGGTGAGGTACCTAAGATCCTGAGTCATTTAGACATGTGCTACCTACTGTTATAGTGCTCTACCTCAAATAAGACTGTGTCCCCACTTCAGGGCTCTACGCTAAAATAAGACTGTACCTCCCAGTGTAGGACTCTATTTGCTCAAACAAACTTTACCACTATAAGGGGTTCCATAACAATACATGGCTCTACCTTAATTTAGGGTTGTATCCCCCATGTATGGCTCTATTCCCAAAATGGAACTCTACCCCAATAAAGACTTTCTTTCAATGCAGGGTGCTGTCCTAATACAAGGGTCTTTTTTCAACACTGGGCTCTATTTATCACATAGAGTTTTGCCTTCCCATACAGGAATTTACCTCTCTTCTGGTAATTGAATGCTATATAACAAGTTGCCCCCAAAATTAGTGGCACAAAACAAAATAGCCTTTGTTTGTTCATATATCTGCAGTTTGGGCAAATCTTGATGTATATAGCTTATTTCCGTTCCACGTGGCACCAGTCAGGGCATCTTGAAGCATCTAGCGGTTCCTTCTCTCACACTTGATGCTTACTGAGGCCCCAGATTTTTTACTTTTGGGGATCTCTGTGTGTTCTCTCCACCTTGACTAGTTTGGGCTTTTTCACGGTATAATGACAGGCTTCCTCAAAGTGGAGTGGGAATCCCCAAAAGACCTAGCCTTGGAAGTCACACGGCATCCCTTCTGCCTTTCTCTGTTGATTGAAGCATCACAAAGCACTGACCCAGATTTAAGGGTAGAAAACATAGAACTCCCCTTTCAGTGGGAGAAGCCTCAACACCAATGTTTTCAGATGAGCAAAATGGAATGGGAGATACTAAAGTCTACTGGAAAATACAATCTGCCTAAATCTGCTGCTTGTCCACAGAAACCAAGCCCTCCCACATGCAAAATATGTCCAACCCACTCATTAAGCTCCTAAGTCACAGCTTACTGAGGCATCTCCTTGAAATCTAGGACCTTATTATCTGAATGGGCTCTCAGAAGGCAGGTTCCCCAGTGTGATTCTCCTGGAACACTGTCCTTTTGAAAGGAAGCCCTATGAACTATAGAGACAAAGCACCACATAGATGGAGAGCTCATTTCTGCTCCTTTGGAATATGATAAGGTGGCTCTAAAGCTGGGGCCTGGAATCATCTGAATTGTCATTCGATCACATGTCTCATAGTTGATACTGCTTATTAGCTGAGACCTCAGTTTCTCTCCAGGAGGGTCTTTCCACATGGTCACTTTGTGTTGTTAGTTTGGACTTCCTCACAGCATGTTGGCTGGCTTTTCCCAAGACAAATCCTAAAGAGCAAGCTAACTGGCAACCGTGTCTCTTTGTGAGCTGGCACCAGACGTCACAAAGCTTGGCTCTGCTGCACTCTATTGGTTGGAGCAGTCCCAGCTCTAACTGGATTCAAGTGGATTCACTCACAACCAGAGTGAGCCTAAGGAGGAGTCTCAGTCTCCACTCTTAGCAAGAGAACCCCCCAAATCACAATGTAAGAGCAGCTGGGGTGAGTGATAGCCTTGTGGTCATTTAGGGAAATGCAATCTGCTGAGACTGGCTGCCTTGTGAAACAGTGAACCTGTCACCAGGGCCATTCACACTGAGGCTCAATGCCTGTAAGCTGGTGGTGCTAAAGAGGAGATTCTTCTATGGGCAGAAGATTTGACTATACTTCTTAGGTCTCTTCAAACTCCCAGATTCTATGACACTACAGAAAGATTAGTTGAACCAAAGTAATTTGAACATTTCAGGGAGCCAGATTTTATAGTCCCGTGGCATATAAGAAAGGACAGGAGAAATGAAGTGTATGAATAAATTGAAGGTGCCAAGGATTGCAGTCTTAGAATAGCCTGTGTCTAAATGCTATGGCCCTACCTTACTAGCAAGAACAAGGGGCTTCCACTCACACAGCAGAGATTTGTAGATAAAGCTGGACGCGCTCTTTGCCCCTACCCCACACATGGAGTGCATCCTTTTAGTCAGACCATCTTTCCATGAGATGGATTGTCTGTGTGCATTTCCTGTGAGACCCTTTCTTAACATTCTTAGTCAATCACTCAGTCTGGTTAAAATATTGGCTTCTAACCAGTGGCAGGGGTGGCGTCAGCAGACATAGCCTCAGAGTGTATCGCTTTGGGTCTGCTTGTCATTTCTTATGCCCTTTTCTCATCAGTTTTTCCAAACCAGGTACTTTTATCTGCTGCCCTTCACTGGGCTGGCTTCCAATGGGATCTAGCTCTGGGGTGCAACTGCAGTGGCAAATGCATAATTCAGTGGCTTGTACTTTGCATCTATTAACCATGGCACCAAATGCGGGAATGACACAATGGTGAGCCTTTTGCTTAGATAGTGTTTTTCCCTGAGTGAGGCTTAACATTCAAACCAATTTATAGTTCCTTTGCATAGTGGATAAGTATCATAATAGTCTTTTAATAGATGACTTGATGGAAACACATACATTATAAGGTCAGTGTCACTGAAAATTATTACAACAGGTCCAATTCATAGGTCCTCACTCTCCATATCTAACTTTTACTGCTAGATTATGCATAGTACATAGTAGGTATTTAAAAATATCCATTGAACTTTATTATATTATCAATAGGCAATTAAATAAAATGCAACTTCAAGGCTTTCTTTTTTTTAATCCAGGACTGACTAAAGACAGACCCTTTCAATTGATTTGAAAATCTCTGGCAGAATAATAACCATTATGTTTTCATCAAATAAATGATGACAGTCAGAAGGTTCCAACTAACTATTGTATTTTCCTTTTGCAATAGTTTTAGAAGTAGAGATTGCTCTATCATGGTAACTCTTTTTTTCCATACATTAGATTGCATATCTTAATTACATTTTTTATTCTATTTTTCCCTTTAATTTATATATATTTGACATAAATTGTAATCCCCATGTATTCCCCATCACCATATCACTAGTGCACCATCAACTCCGTCTCCTGTGCTCCCATCTGCCCTCAACCCTTCCCCCACACCAAGTATCCCCAATTTGTCCTTGTCTTTTCATTTTTGGTTTTTGTGTCTTTATTGTTGTTATTATTATTATTAATATTATTATTAAAGATACAAATATCCATTAACCTAATCATTCACAGAACAAGAACAAATCTGTTCTATGATATCTGTTCAAATAATATGACAGAAATATTCCATTTAAAATATAGGAACCAAAAGACTAGAAGTGGTTCATTGGAAATTAGAACTTAGGTCTATTCTCTGATTCAGATCTTTCTATTACACTGTGATATTAGCTAGTAAAATAACAACTACTGGGCATGTGTTATGTTTCAGTCCCTGTCCTAAACACTGAACCCACTTTATTTCATGTAGTCTTTACAGCTCTTGAAGAAGACCTTGTTAGTAGTGTCATTTTACAGATGAATAACTCAGGCTTAGAGAGTTTACATAACTTGTGACTAAGTTCTAAAGCTAGTAATTAAGAGATTTTGAAACTGTGCAAAAGTGTTTAACTGCAGCATTGCACAATTTCTCATGCTAGATATCATAGAGAAAACTTGAGATGGAGGCAAAGGGTGTGGATGAAAGAAATGAGTGTGTATGGACATTATTTTTTTTTTCAAAATAGCATTTTAAACTCCAAAAGTAGGATTCAGTCATTAAATGATTGAAACTCTTACTTCTGTAAAGTTAAAAATCTCTCCACTCCATCCCCATTACACTTCTATAGACCAGTTGATGTTCAAGTAGGAAAGAATGCGCTCTGAAATGGATTTATGTTTTATAAGATGGAAAAGGCTGTTTTCATGCCCCATTCACTCAGTCCTGTTCTCTGTATCCTGGTAGCACCTAAGTGTCCATTCAAAGATATCATCCAACTTGGACAGGCCAGGTTATGTAAACCACACTTTCCAGTTGCCTGGTTATCATTACTAATGCATCAGAATGCTTTCTAAAATCTTCTGTGCCTCTTTCAATCCAGTGAGTCAGACTTTTCTCATTCTACGTCTTGTCTCTAGAAATTAGTCTTCTTGTTTAATGGGTCTTCTTCTCTGCCTCATGCTAATCCTTCAGAGTCTCTCTTGCTGGCTGTGCATCACCCACTCTGGCTGATGCTCAAGGAATTGATGCGGGAATATTAAGGAAGTTCCCAATAGAGGTTCTTCATCCTGATTGTTTTCAATAAGCCAAAGTTTGGGGAAATGTCAAATGAATACAGGAACTTAAGTCAATGTGACCCTGAGATATCAAGTTATCTATCTAACATTATCTTGATCCTAGTGTCAGGTTGTGAAAAGGAAGACCAGTTTCCTCTGTGAAACCCAACCTTCCTTATCCCATCACTGTGCTGAGGATCACATGATAACTAGTTTCCTAAGTGAGAGACCAACAATAGGCTGGAATCAACATCGCTGCTGCTTTGCATAATAAACCGGCAGCCAGCAAGCCTATGGCCTGATCCTAAAGCTATGATCTGTATCCACATACATCCATCTTTCAAGTGTTCTTTCTAATGGGATGAACAGCTGAACATTTCCCTAAATTGCTTCTTACCAACCTCACCTAAGCTCCCAACCACTTGCCATTCCATGTCATGTATAATCAGATCATATGAATAACTTTATTTGAGGGTAAAATGAGGTTGCTATAGTTCGAATATTTGTGTCCCCACAAATGTATGTGTTGAAATCCTGATCCTTTAGCTCATGAGGGTAGAGCCGTCATGAATGGGATGAGTGTTTTTATAACAGACTTCACAGAGTTCCCTGTCCCTGTGCACCATAGAAGACACCGAGAAATCTGTGAATTAGAAGAGGGCTCTAACCAGGCTGTGGTGGCAACTTCATCTTGAGCCCCCATCCACCTTCCCCACTACCTCCCTGCTTTGATTCTCTGCTTTGCCACCCTGCATGCTTGCCACTAGACTTAGCCAATCCATTTCTTGATCTCTCATACTCTAGTGGCCTTCACTCCAGCCACTGGTCCGGCAAACTCTGGACCTTTTCATCACTTCAGAATTTTTCCAACTCTGAAGTCCTGCATTCAAATATCCAGATATATTTGAGACAAAAAATTAAAGACAAAAGACAAAAATCACCAGAAAGTATTATCTAGCCTCATCACGCCACTTGCTCTTATACCTGACTCAGTAGATGGCAGTACCGTCCACACGTGTGCCTCAGGCTGACACACTTGTGTACTATCTTTACTGCTACTTTTGCCTCCAGTTTCCACATCCAGTCAATCACGGTAGGTCTTCTGAGACCTATGCTTTTCTATCCAGCCTCACCATCGCTACATTAAATAGTCTTTTCCCTAGATTATTGATCATCTCTAATTGTTCTCTCTGCAGTAGATTCTCTCATACACTCCACCCCTAATTAAATAATTGTTGGTTCGGGTTGCTTTTTCTGAAATGTATTATGATTGTCACTTGTATGCTTAAAATCCTTGAAGGATTTCCCTTTGTAATAATTTCATCTTGACATATGCTCCACAGCTGACCACTGTTTACCCAGGTTACCTCACCTGGCAGAGCCGCTGCGTGACATCACACCTTCCCTTTCACCTTAAATATTCTCCTCCTAAAGTCAGCATAAACTGTCAGTTTTCCAAACTAATTTTTCTGTGTCATCTCCTAGCTTTTCTACCTGCTGTTCTTACTAGGAATAACTTTGTTTCACAGCTTTACTTATCTGATCATAACATACAACCTTCAGATCTTAGCCACCCTATCGCTTTTGTGAAAAGCTTTATTTGTCATCCTTCCCTCTCATCTCATCATTGATAAGGGCTCCCTTTCCATGGAGTAGCCTGTGCTTACATCTATTACAGCACATGTCACACTCCACTGCAAATGTTCCTTTAATTATCTCTCCAAACCAGTTTGTAAACTTGAGGGACAAAATGTGTCTTCTTTTTTCTATTTTCCTCTTGAGGCCTTAATGTGTGGCATAGTCAGTACTTTTTTACAGAACTAAATTAAATACACATTTTGTTTCTAAAATGCTCTTTAACCTTTACTAATCTGAGGTTCCTTATATCTATCCTAATTGTAACTAAGTATTAACATTTAGATTAAGTAATGTCTGGGTGTATGGTCACTAGGCGGTTCTTTATGTCTGTTCAAATGAAATAATGTGCTTCTTTTCATGATCTGTATTTGACCTTGTAGGGCCAGCAGGGCATGGGGTAAGTTCTCGATGGATCTGGGCAGATGAGGAAAGAAGGAATTCTGGAGAGCCCTCACTGGTTTTTTCAGGCTTTTAATGATCTATCTATACCTCTTGTTATGTGGCAACCAGGTGCAGAGTGGGGCATGGGGGATGGTGGGGATACAGGAGGCTGGCAGGTCTCTCAGTCACTGGGAAATCTAGGCGGCAAAATGGATTTTTCAGGACCTCCACAGTGCTCCAAATTTGGTTCAGTAAGTAGTAATCTGCATGGATGGTTACATCTTGGGATCAAAATCTTTCAGACAGTCATGCACATCTACTCAGCCTTGACCTCCACCTGGGAACAAATATATATAATGCCTGCAATAAGCAGTGAGATGTGGCACTCTTGGACTGTTTGTTCCCTTGGCTGATAGTGCCCTGATCACTAGCACAGTGTTTATAGGACAGGTTTTCTTGAGTCAATGCTCCACAAATTCAGAGCATTGTAGAGATCCTGAAAAATCCATTTGGCCTCCTAGATTGCAGTGTAGTTGCAAATATTTCTGTCCTAAACACATAGCCATGCTCTATAATTTCGTAGATGCTGACCCTTAAGAAATGCAACTCACACAGGGGTCTAATTCAAAGCCAGCAAAGCATCATCACTCTCAGGATGGGTGTGGCATGATACATTTCCTGAACAAACACCTGCATCTTCCTTGGCATCCCAGTATGCACTAATTCACTGGATTTTCCAGAATAAATACAAAGGGTCTCAGTTACATTCCGGGTTCAGCACAGAGAAGCTAGAGAGGAGATGTGAAAATTCTTCTGGGTATAACCATAAGGTCAACAAATTGGAAAAAGCCACAACTCACCCTTGGGAAGGATTAAATACTCTGACATCCTCCAAATTGATTTACCTAGATCAGACCACATGTTAATTAGGCAGGCAAGTTACTCTAATTCATTGTTACTATTCTAAATGCAGAGATCTTTGTTCATTAAAGAGGCGGGTCCATAGATTCAAATGAGCATCCCTTGCTTACAGCTTATCATTCACCCTGGCAACCCAGTGGCCTCAGAGTCATTTATAACAACTGTCATCTAAACTGCACCAAAAAGAAGGCAGTCACATCCCAAGAAATGAAGTGAGTTTTCTCTTCCTAATACTTATACCGCTAAATGGAGGTGAATATGTGCTTTTAGCTGGGAACGTGTAAGCACTTAGCTTTCTTCTTGGTGCAGGCATTTCTAAGCGCACCAAGAATTTCTATTATTTGAAGGATCCCCTTCAAAATGTCTAATTCACTTTTCAAGACCAATCCTACATAACATTGAAATATTATTTGTACCATGGATGTAAGACATACATGCCAACTATGTCCAAACTGGGAGCTGGGATGGGAAGATTTCTTAATGGCATCACATCTTTACATGAGCTTTTTCTGTATTCAAAGGTAAAGTTCATGCCTATAGGAAAGCAGTATTTATTGGTGTTTTTCTATGATACTTTGGAATAATAGCTCATAAACTTCCCTAATAGGTACAGGAATCCAGAAGTTGAAGGATCAGGTAGTAAATATAATTTTGTGGACCACATGGCTGTTACAACTTATCTGCTGTGCTGTTGCAGTGAGAAAGCAGCTGTAGACAATGTGTAGATGAATATGTGTGCCTGTATTCCAGTACATTTTCACTTGTGGACAACACTGAAATTTGAATGTCATATAAGATTTATGTCACAAAATATTATTCTTAAAATATTTCTTTTCAACAATTTAGCAACCATTCTTGGCTAATAGGGTCAGCTTGGAGTAGTTGGCAGAGTGCCTTCAGCCCATAGCCCAGTTTATCGAGCCCTGCTTTAACCCATAACTTTGAAAATAAGACGCATGCTCTTTGCCTGCATTTCATTTTCAATTTCTTTGTCAACATGAACTTATTCCCCTGATTTGAGGAGAGGGTGGTAGAACAATGACAACACACAGAGGGAAGCTATCACGGTATGGAGATGATAGAAAAGTCAGCTTTTACTTTCAGAGACTTAGAAGAAAACATCCAGAAGAAAAAAATGTCAGGGAACTTCGAGACTATTTTCCTAAGATTGCTCTGCTTTTCCTTGTACTTCTATTACTCTTAGAGTTAATTTTTCTCCCAGAAGAAGTTACTCTTAGACTTATAATGGACTATGACTTTTGCTTTCTTTATCCATCATCATCAAAAGTCCATATTAAATATTACTTTTCCTCTCTACAAAGATATATTTATGTATTTTAAACAATGTGAAAAAATATCACAGATTACTGCTAGTTCAAGAAAGATTAACACTGAAGACCAAAAATCATAAAAATCCTTCTCAGATCTCTAAAACCAATAAATAAAAGTTTTTCTTTTGGCAAACCAAATGTCAACTAAAACATGTGGCTATTTGACTGGAAAGCTTACAGTTTAACCCTGTGTGTAGTTTCAGGGTGAAGCAAAGGTCTCTAATTCTAAATATTTGTTAGTAAACATTGCTTCACCAGCTACTTGGAGATCGGTCTCCACCAGCTTGGGTCAAGCCTGCTAACTAAACAAGTAGTCGTCAGAACTGTGGGCCAGAAAACAGCCTGTCTTGATTGTCCGGAGCCTAAACTGCTTCCCTTGATCACTGGCCTCCCTCCCTCTGCCTTCTTTGGTATAAAATGTCTTTAGCTTGCAAAGCAACATCGGCGAATTTATGAATACATTTGTGGCAGGTTGTCTCTGAATCGGGGCTGCACAGGTGTTCATTCTCTGAGGGGACCCCACCTGTGTTCCTGTGGCTTCTCTTAGTCCCCTCACTTGCTGGCAGGTAGCTCAAAGCAGCACCCCTGTAGTTTTGCTTTAATGGGAATATGAGCGCTTAGAGTGAAGCCTGGGATTTACAAGGCTTTCTCAAAGCAAATTCAGCTCCTTAAAGAAAAATAACAACAGTTCTTTGCCTTCGGACCCCTCTCCCCTGCCCCCAGCTCACACCCCCAAATCAGACAAGGCCAGATGTTTGTGAAAACTGCCGTTTCCGCAATCAAAAGTACAACATTTACCATAGCTTTTATCAAAGATTTCAATTCCCCTCATCTTAAGGAAAATGACCCTTTTATTTTGTTGTGGGCATGAAATTATGGCCCTGGGAAAATTGGAAGCATTTCTGTTGAGGGAAATCAATTTTCTCACTGCCATATATGATCAACATGTCACAGCCATCACCCAGATAATAATAGTAAAGTACAAGTAAAATGGCTGGTAATACTGACTTTAAAGGTAGAAAAAGATAGAAGGAGATAACACCCCCAGCCCCCCTTTTATTTTTAAAGCATGTTTGCAAAAGAGGAAGGAAAAAAAGAAGAAAAATCTCTAAGGGGCTATTTTTGTTCCTTAATTTTTTTCCTTTCCAACCCACTTTCTTCCCTTTGCGAGTGCTTTCTACTGTAGAAGTATTTTATTTTGTGTACTAATCAGCCAAAGCATTAATGAAACTGTAGCGATATGTGTTCTTCCTGGAAAAGAGTAAGCACTTTATGTGTAAACCACTCTGGCTCCTTTTCAATCATCCTGTTAATGGGTGGCTAATTGTCAAAAGATGTGACCAGAGCGAGATGGCCCAAGAGTGTGTTTAGGTGGGAGGCAACAGGGAAAGTACAGAAGCAGCTTCTTAATTTGGATCCTGCAAACAAAAGGAAACATCAAATCTGACCTCGCTGCTGGAGTGTTAATGGCTTTCTCCCCATCGCCCCCTGCCACTTAGCAGCTTTTGTGCCCCACCCTGGGAAGCTTCCCGGCAGAAGTGTGCATTAGCAGAACTCTACAGTTACAGAATGCTGCTTACTACAGACAAGGGGAAGGACCCTTCGGAGTGATTAAATGTTCTTTGGACAAACACATCCACAGCCATAAAAGTGCCATTTTTATTTTAGGCGAGCCTTTCAGTGATGTTCCTTATGTGGCCGCTAGCACAAAGGAGTATCTTATCCAGGATGTCACTGAAACCCTTAGAAGATCCAAACACTCTCTAGGAAAGTCTGCCCCACATGTGAGTATGAGAGGCTACACAGCAATAATTCAGGCATTCAGCAGTGCCGGAGCTGATGTTGGCAAAGCATCAAAATACTTTAAGTAATTTAACCATTTGCAAAAAATAATAATAAGCAAAAGCAAACATAAACAAATAAAAACTAACTGCTTGCTTTGGAAGGAAAGTGAGAATGAGAGGGATAACTAACCAGTGAAAATATCTAGGCTGAGGGAATCTCACAGATTCCTTTTGTGTCTGCACAAAGATGTTCACTGAAGTATTATTTAGAAATAAAAGATAACTTATCTGTCTAGCAATAAATGGTTTGAAAAGATAAACTATGACATATACATTTGGTAACATTGTGCAGCTACTAGAAATGCAAGATTTGTAAAAAAGCAATAATGATGAAAGAAATGTGAAAAAAATCATATACTATGGGTTTAAATAAATAATAATGAGAAGGGACATTTAGGGAAGGTACAGAAGGGGAAAGGCATGCTTAGGAAAACATGACAAAAAATATTAGGATTGTATTATGATTGAGTTCCTTTTACTCCAGTTCTTACCAATTTAGATAACGACATCGGTATTCAAAGGAAGAAGTGATATTTTTCCCACTCATTTTATAACTTCCCTACCCCAACCTGTTGATTTCTAGGTAATCCTCTCTTTTTTAAGATCAAAACCTTTTTCAAGATCAAGGGTTGCCTGAAGTATCCATATCCCAGCCTGCTTCTCAGTCACACTTCCCCAGATAGGTAGATTAGCTTTGGATGCAAGTACTGCGTCAGGAAGATACCGACCTACTGGATGCCTGTTGGTCCACTTAGCACCATGCTTGGTGAGACTCAGTTCTCCAGACAGCGGGATGTACCATTTGTTGGAAAAGATCAAACTCAGTTGCTTATTGGAGTGGAATGGTTGGGAGAGAGGTGTTCAAAGAACACTTCCTGTCAGTTAGTAAAAGCACATCGATAGAAATAAATCAATGCTCACTTGTTTTCTAGGAATCTGCTTCATATTCAGCAAAGGTTCCCATTATGTTGCATTTCTGAGCAAGTAGCCCAGGAAAGATGTGTCTTAAGTTAGAGTAAAATATCCTAAAGAGAAAGGATTCGTCTAAGATGCTGAGTCTTCCATTATGTACCAAAGTATAAAGCAACAGGTAAACATAGCTATCAAAAAATAAAAATGTTTTGTGACTCATTTGAGAAGTAGATTGGGACAGGAATTGCATCCGAGTGAATAACATGAGTTTGATCCTTAACTTAGTCAATGAACTTCTGTGTGAGTGTGATTAAGTCTTCTCCTATTAGGGCCTTCGGTATATTAATTGTAAGAAAGGTTGAACTAGGTGAGAGGACTCTGCATGGCTAACATACCACCCCTTGTGCAAGCTTTGGACCAGATTCTGCTCGTCAGTTGTGCTTCTTTTTTGCTGATCCTGACTCAGACTTCAAAACCCTTCATTTGATAGTGATTCTGGCAGCTATTATTAATTGATAAGTTTAAAGATAATGGGAAAAACTTTCCCATTACAGGTCAAAATGAATTCCTAGTTCTCTGACTCTTCATGAGCCTTTAAGCTCTTTTGCAACCCTTGATAGAACAGAATTCAGGTCTCTTCCATCTGGATACTCAAGTCCATTGATGCTTAGGTCAACTTTGCTCCAAATCTACTCCTAAGCAGCTCTATGTTTCAAGAATTACTATGCTAAAAGTACCAATGTATGCAAATGCTGCTTCCCTTTTTAGTAGCAAATCTATAACCAATTGCAGATACCAAGTGTTTCTTATCTGGCGTGAATTACCTGGCAACCCCACCACAACTATCCTATACACAGCAGTAAGAGGGCATGCATTATTAATTCTAATTACAGTGATACTTGTTATTTCATAGTATTCATAGTCCACATACAATGCTGTACAAAAGTTTATTTTCTCCCCAAATCCCTAATCAAAAAAGTGAAGCAATATTGACTCCCCTTTGTAGATCCAGAAGTCATATTTCAGGATCCAACGGAGCTGCTGCCTTGTATGTTTAGAGCTAAGGTACATCTGTCATTCCTTTTTCAAAACCTGAGGTCTTTCCTCTGTCTCGTTGTATCCAGACTCATTGCCTTGTGCTTTATAGGCTGTTATTAGTTGGATTTATCACTGTGCCCCCTGTCTCATCATCTTCACATTGCCACTCCATTTAGAGAGAACTGCTTGCTGTCTCCTTGTCCCAAACCCTGGATGGAAGTGAGGCAAGTGATGAGATGAGTGTGAAAATGCAAAAAGGCATGTTCTCAGAGTTGTGTCTTTTTATATTTTACACTTTAGGCCATTCACCTGCTTCCACTTCTGGAACTTGATTTAACTTTTTAATTTTTGACTGTTATTGCAGCTCTTCAAAGTCAATTCACATGCATGTTCTAATTTTATCCTCTCAGTCCTTAGAAAAGCCAGTGTTAGTATTTCCCCCCTCTGTAAGGATAAACAACTCTGAATTTCAGAAAAGTTGAAGTTAGGGAGTATGCAAATTTCAGTACAATAACAAGTCTGAATCTCAGCAGAATATTCTTCCCAGTAAAATGAAACTTAATTCCCTTTTCTGCGCTCTGTGACAAGACATCCCTTACACTTCCTTCAAAGTCTACATTTTAACTAAATTTTTCAGTTCAAAGTATTTCGTTTGTTACAAGATTTTCCCCAGGCCCTTGTATTATTGTTCATTTATTTTGAAAATGGCAATTATGTGTTGTTATGTCTTTTTAAACTATTTTGTTCCTATTTCCTTAATAGGTTGGATACTGCTTGAGGTGTAAGCAATATATAGTAAAGAAAATTATATATTTTTAAGACCCTGAACTTGTTAATGGAATCTGTGAAGAGTAGAGATTGGCATTATAGCCAAGTTTTAGGGATGAGGAAACTGAGTGGTAAGGAATGATGATGACAGCATTTCCTAAGGATGTCAGCATGGCAGGCTTGTGCGAGTAGTTAATATGCAGCACGTCCATGAATTTCATAACAATTCAAATGGAGGAGTTACTGTTCTCACAGTTTAAAGATGGGAAAATGAAGCTTTAGGAAAAGAACGAACTGCATAAGGTGATAACGCCTTGTGAATATCAGGGCCAGAATGCCAACCGTGACTCCAGAACCCATGAGTTTGCGCGGTGAGTCCAGGGCTGCAGAACAATCGATGGGTCAAGTTATAACTTGGGCCTGATAGTCCTGACTCCAATCTAATTCCCTTTTGATCATCCCATTCTACTTTCCATTTTCAGAAAATAATGTAGGCATTTAATGTGTTGTTGTTTTTATTTTTTTTAAGTGACTGGGTATTATATTAAGAAGATATCTGTTTGCTTTAGTGATTGAAGTGTTGCCTTACATGAAACAAGTATAACTAGAAAGTTGACTATATCTGCTGCTACTTCGTTATGGGATGGATGTGGTGTTTTTGGAGCAAGCAAATACCAAGATGGCTCAGCAGGATGTAGTCTTTATGTCTGTGCCTTGCAGGTTGAGATGTATGTGGAAGGCTTCTGATAATTACGTGCTGGTGGATCCTGCAGGACTGTAGTGGCAGGAAGGCAAAGGCACGGGGCAGGTTCTCTGATTCAGGCAGACGGGTAAAGGAGCAGTCCTGGAGCCCTCGGTAGCTTTCTCAGGGTTGTATCAATCTTTCTATATCATTTGTAATGAGGCAACCAGGTACACGGCAGGCAGGCAGGGGGCCTGGAGAGACAGTGAGTGAAGCGAATCTTCACTCTCTGGGCCGCTGCTGCTTCCACCACTGCTGCTTCTGCTGAGCTTCTCTTCTACTGCCTCTGCTTCTCTGCTGCTGTTGCTACTTCTGCTTCTGCTGGCGACCCTGTGATGCCACCTGTATATGCCCAGTCTCTCAGCCCAGCTGTGCCCACCTATGTACACTCCTTACTCCAGGTGCCCGCCATCAGGCATGCTGGCAGGACCACAAGGGTCTGTCATTGGTGCTCATGGCAGGAGGGTGGCATGATAAACCTGATAACTTTCGTTTACTTTACAAGGACATAAGGGAAGTGTAATGTGGAAACGGGGAGTAGAAGGGTGGCAAATAAGCAGCTTGGCGGGATTCTGCGGTGGCCATAGTCCCTTTCAGCACAGAGCTCCAGACAACCACTACCCATGACCGGGCTGGTTCTAGATGGGGAGCCTACTTGATATCCTTGGCTGTGGACTCAGAGTTTTCCGACCTGGAAGTGCTACTATGGGCTGACCAGTCCTGGGCACATTATTTAACCTTGAAGATCTTCAATTATGTCATTGGTAATTAGGTATGATGTTAGTGCCTTTTTTCCAGAGTTGCTACAAGGGATAAAATGAGGTACAGTTAAACAGGACCTGAATTGTCACAGTTTACCTTTGAAAAGAAAACAAAGGCAATATTTAAGGTTAATCGGTTTTCACAGAATTTTGTTTTTTTCTTAAATGTATACTACTAACAGTTCATGGGATTTGGAGCCAGCCAGGCCCAGGTTTGAGTTACAATTCTGTCATTTACTTGGTGACTAAAAACCTAACTTCTTGAACTTTAGTATTCTCATCTATAAAATAGGAACATTTGGCATTCCCTGTGCCACAGAGTTGTGAGATTAAAGACAAAGCACATTAGTCATAAATCACTTGGTGATTGTCTATTGAAATCATTCCTGCAGGGCAGGTCTCTAAGGGACACCTGTGCACATTCCAGTGTAAGGCGACATCTGGCCATGACACTGCACTTTGAGCGAGTCCAGTTTAGAGTGGCCATTGTGCTAGCTGCTGTTTACCTAACAGATGAACTTACTCAGTTCTTGTCCTTGGCTACCTCCTGGCTCTTGTGCAATGTCTCCTTATTTGAGGATGGATCCCTGCAGATCATGTAACCTGGTCACAAGGGAAATGGTTACGCCTTAACTCCCTTTTGCACTCAGTATTATGAACTATCAAATGAAAAGAGACTGAGGGTACTGAGGGGTCTGGAGGTCAGATTTGGAGGATATTAGTGGATCCTGGTTTCCCTGATCTTTTGAATCTGATTCAATAATTATTGATCAACTATCCCGAGCCAGCTCTGAGCATATAAACAGGACATGCCCCCTGCCTTGGGAATTTCAGTGCCTGATAATAATGGTGAGATTAAATTTTCACTTACATGAACCTAACAAGTTGGATATAATAAGGATTTACATCAAGAAATGTGTGTAAGTGTGTACATGACAGCTTTAAGGAGAATACAAGTATGCTTATTCAAAAGATTTGTCTGAAATGGAAAGGAAGCAAATGCATTTTTCTTCAAAGAACAGAACTAAAAGTTACCAAAAGAAGCATTTTTTATATGTATGGGTATAATTTTTATTAAATATCTATAATTTTTTTGTCAAGTATATACACACACGTATAGCTGTAGAACTCAGTGAACTTTCACAAATTGGACACACTCATATAAAAGTGTACAGATTAAGAAAAAAATCTTAACCACACACTCAGAATCTCCCTATTATGTCCCTTCTACACACTGCCCCCAGAGTATTATATTCTAAAAGCATGAAATACATTTTTTAATCTTTGTTCCTTCTATGAATAAAATTGTATAGTGTAAGATGCAGATTTTAACACATTTCCCATAAAATGTCAATCCATTATTCGATGTTTTCTTCAATAAACTAACAAAGGTTGATTCCCTATGAAGCAAAGGCTTAGAATAAAGTATTCTCAGGTTTGTGTAAAAATCACCAACTCTCTCTGCATGGGATGGTGCCTTTCCACCTGGATGTCCTGATCCTGGAGGTTATGCTTCACAGTGTGAACTCGTTCATTAGAAAATGCTTTATTTGATTGAGGGCCAGGTACTTGCTTCCCAGCAACACAGCTTAAGTAAATGCCCAACTCAGACAGTCAACATTACTGTCTCAAAAATCTTTCATTCTGACATATTATCACACATTTGTCATTCAGGAACTGCATACTCGCATATGTCCATAAATATTTGGTCTTGGTAGACCTAGATTGACCTTCTTGAGAATCAGAAGGGAAAAAAATCTTATCTCTGTCCTTGGAAAACGTACAATTAGATGAAGGGAAAGTTTGACTGTGGCTTCAGAGAGACACTGTTTCCTTGAAACAGAATCATTTTGCTCTGGTCAATCAATAACTCTGCATGGTAAATGTGAATCTTAGGCTCAGAAAGAGGTTATCGGCCATAACATTTCTTAACACTTTCATAATGTTATCAGGAATTAAAAGGTAACATTTATCAAATATTTACAAGTTGCGTGGGACACAGCACAGTGTAAACATAAGAATCTGATAATATCTAAGCTGCAGTTTTAAAGCAGATGCAAAAAAATCTCAAAAATGTTTGCTCTTCAGTGATGTATTCTCCATCATGTAAAAATTTAACTACTGAGATGCTCTAGTGACACGTGGAATGGGTCACACGGAGGAATGTGTCTGAGGTGAAGGGTCAACATCAGCACAGATGAAAGAGATTGCAAGGCAGGTTGTGCCAACCAGGAAGGATGCACAATTTCTAAATGAATATAGGAAAGTAAGTATTATACAATGGGAAATGTAAGACAAACATTTACTTCAGTTGATTTTATATGAAAGGGGTGTATTAAAACACACAAAAAGGAAGTCTTCCCTTCCTTTTGACGTGGACTCTGTTCTCCAGGGCGGCATTTCTTCAGGCTCCATGGGGCAGGAAGTTTATTTCTCTTTCTCATGTCCCAGTTCCCCGCACACTTTGCACCTGTGTGGATTGCTCTCCGGCCACAGTATCCTTTGCCCACTCCCTCACAGTGAATTCTCCATTCTATTAATTAGAGTTAATCAAGCAGGAGGAGGGGGAGGGGCAGGAGAAATACACCCAAGAGGCAATACTTTTAAGGAAGAAGATAGATTATTAACTGGCAAAAGGAGAGTCACACAGCCCCAACACCCCGATCTCCACACACCTCTTTTCGTGATGGCCTCCATGGCCCAGGACTTTACTTTTCAGTCTGTATCTCTGTGGTCTCTGAGCAGTGGGCCATGTGTGAGAGCCAGCGTTTGTACAGAAAGGGACTGTGTTTGGCTGGAGGATAAGTTGTAGCTGTAGTCATCTGAGGGTTGAGAGCAATGAATTAGCACAATCCAAAAATCAAAATCAAGTAGGTTTTCTTGGTTGAGCATTTGTTTTTGTTTTAAGAGTTGGAAATTCTACACCGTTCATTTTTTAGTCTTACAATCTGAGAACTCTATTAAATTACTGTGATGATGGGTAATAGTTGAAATTCAACATTGCATTACAAGAATAATTGAAAATGAGGTTCAAACAGCCTTATGGAAGTAAGACAAAAATGTTTCTTTTAAAATATTTGAGGTGAAAAATTTTATCAAATGTGACAAGGGATTTGAGGGGCAAAGAGAACCACAAGCTGACTACCGGGAAACTTTGGACTTCTATAGGACAGGCATATGTGCATTTCTAATTCAGCATTTTGCTGTGTGTTAAATACTGCCAGCGATACCTTGTATTTATGTATTTTTATATACACGTATAACAAAGGAAATAAAGGATGTCAAAAGCTTTCAAAAATAGGCCATAGAGTATAAATCAGACACCACGTCATTAAACTGAAACTTTAGTGGATATTCACCTTGTATAAATATGGGCGGGGAAAAAGAAGAGCCTTCTAACTAATAGACTTTCTGCCCCAGGCACCCAAATGTCTTTCTGCAAGTCAGAATGTGTCCCTCCAGGATATTACTGCCAAAATGATCAACACAAGGTCCCCAAATAACAATTTATTCTGCCCAAAGGACATTGTGTCTTCAGTCTCCTGGCCAGATGAATTGGCACAATTACATCCTTCTCTCTTGCTTCCTCCCCCAGGATATCCTAGGTGTCAGGGCTTTACATGTTATGATGATTCAGAGCAAAAAATCTGCTAAGAGGGAAGACAGTGCTACAAGCATCTTCTTAGATTCTTAGGTCCAAACTGATGGAGCGAAACACAAATCCTCCATTGGTTTGCTTCCTTCAAAACTCCACTGCCCCTCAGGCACATCCACAGATCAAGTGGAAAGCTAAATCCTTTCCTGACTCCTGACACCAATATATTGGCATTAACCAGGAACAGCCCTCAATTAGCCAATTTCAAGTCTTCTTTTCCACCTGCCCCCTGCCCCCCAGAGTTAGTCACAAAGACCATTGTGCAAATGCCAGTTTCATTTGCTGAGCTACAGCTCTCACTCTCTGAAGCAGTCTGTTAGAGAAGAAAATATACATCCATTTCTGTTTTAGGAAATAAAACTGTCCAACATGGTTTCTTGGTGATTACCTCTTATTTACTTTTGCCTCAAAACTCTTCTCTCAGGACTCTCTTTGGACAGAGTTGGCCTTCAAAAAAACAATTCTCCCTTTCGCTCATTTGTTTGTTTCGGAGTCAGACTCACTGAACTCTCTGCACACAGACCCTTTCATCAGGAAACCCCACACAGCTCACCTTAGGGATGTTCTGGAACAGGTGTGTCTGCTACAAAAGCTTTTCTCAATGGAAAGAAACTCAAGGTGAGACTTCAACTAAGAGCTGGGAAGGTGGTCAATTCCTCAGACAGAGGCTCGGCATGCTCTCCCCTGGAGGTTCTTCCTGCCCACTCACTGCGTGGTGATAGGATGAGTGACTCTAACTCCACACACCAGTTCTTCTGACCAGCCAGAGAAGAATTATTCTCCACTGATATTCACCGTCATTTATAAAAGATAATGCTGTTACCTGTGGAGAGAGGGGGAGGGAGAAGGAAAAAGTCAGGAAGATCATTTCCAAAGAATATTAAAAAGGGGAATGGACATAGTAGTTCTTAAGACTAAAATCCCATTTACAAAATTTTGTGAGAACATAGAAATAGGCCATCTCTACTCAGTGTGCATGTCATCTTTGGAACACTTTTATCAAAAGGGGCATAAACTTCTATTGCACTTTAAATTTCACTCTCTGATTTCTCATGTCTTCATTTATTCAGTCAATATTATTGGGTACCAACTATATCCAGGTGTGGTGGTAGGTACCAGGCAGACAATACAACAGTGATCCAAACCCAGACCGCCTCCTTTCTATGTAGATGATGGAGACATGACTGAACTCAATACACAAATAAGCATTAAATTAGTAACTCTCCAATCAGAGGGATATGGGACCAGCAGACCTACAATAGGATTGTTTGACCTAACCAGCAAGGGCAGAGGATACCTATTGACACCTATCGATACCTTAGGAGGTACCAATTGAGTCTAGATATGAAGGAGGAGTACCAGGTGAAGAGAAGACGTTAGAGCTGCAGCAGAAGCAGCAGGCAGCGTAGATCATTCAAGGAAGTGAGGTGCGGCTGGAGAAAGAATGTGGATGAGTGGGAGGTAGGATAAAGAAGAAACAGACCTTTAGGGACAGGGTAGGGCAGGCCTGCAGGAAGACTTGGGCTTTATTCTAAGAGCAATGGAAAACCACTGAAGTTTTACATAAAAAATGCAATATGATATGATGTGATGTGATGTGATATATATCATAATGTGGTCAGGTGGATTTCTCTGACAACAGGATGTCAGGCAAGCTATCAGTAGGCTCAAAGAGATCAGAAAGCTGATTGTAGAGGTTGCTTTGTTCACAAATCACTATACAATAATTGAATAAGCCTGATACTTACAAGGTGAATCAGATCCTGGTTTTTTTCCTGACGCATTCTGTAATTCTTCTAGTGGGGCTGGTTTAACTTTTTCCTTCCTCTTCTAACAGTCCCGTCCCTCCATTTAGTGAGCAGAGATTAGGTTCTGCCACTTATAAGCCAAAATCACTTAACCAACCTGTCTTAGAGTCTTTATTTGTAAAAGGGCTAATTATAGTCTCCAGGCTTTCCTCATGGGGTTGGTTATAAGTATAATCTGAAGTAATAGGTGTGAAAGTGTCTTCTACACAGACTACATGAGATCAAGGTAGGTGGGCATTATTGTAATACTCCTAAGTGTGTGTGATATCCACTTTCTTGGGGATTTGATATGAATCTTCTGGCAGAAAAACAGTGTCAGGTACTTTAATTAGGATACTCACCAAAATCCTAGACAAGGAAATAATTAGTGCAGAAATAAAAGGACAGAACAAAAGCAAGTCTGGAGAGGAAATTGGAGTGACTTTGTAGCACAGTCCTGGGTCTCTGGGCACTAGGGGACTTTTCCCCATGGTGAAATGATGACAGGTGTAGCAGCAGCAGGTGGGGCTGGGACCCACAGAGGCATCTGCTCACAACTGTGAAGAGCTAGAGAGGCTGTAAGAACTGAGAGGTGACATTGTTGCCTTCCTTGGGGTACACTGGTGAAGAAGAACTTTGAATCTTCCCAAAGGAACAAACAGCTTTGCTCAATCTCCCACTTCTGATTGTGTAAAGAGGGTTAGGATTTGCTCAAACAAACCTACTTTACTTTCTGGGATCGGGGTAGGAAGTAGAAGAGGCAGTGTCTTGAACAAGTTTTCCTTCCAAGTTCTTTGGAGACCAAACCTCTCAGATGACTCTGTTCTCTACCTTCTGGCTCTTTCCTCATCAGAGTTTGACATCACCACTATCTATGCCATAAACATAATACATCGACTCCAAAAGTTTCCTCCTATCCTATTTATTTACTGATGATAATTATGTAAGAACATAACTAAAATGTTCAAACTCAAAGGAGCAGAGAGTGAAATAGTAGTTACTAGAACCTACTTACTTACCAGAATAAACCAAGTCCTCTCTTCTATTGAAATCTAGGACCTAGACACACTGCTTTATAATTACTTGACTGAAATACATTCTTGTTTCTTTGTTCACATAACTAAAAGGTTGACTTGATTGATAAGTAATATGAAGACAAAGTTGCCCATCTCAGTAAAATTCACTGAGCACTGTAAAATAGTGGTATTTTCTCTCCTTCATCTCTTTTCTCTCCTGGGCTCCCCAAAGTCACCGTGGTATTGTGTTTAGGCTGACTGCACCCCAGTCCTCCTTTCGAAATAGCGATGGATGGATGATGGTTCTGGGGCTGTCTTTGCTTAGAGGTACTGCCATCACTTCTCATAGAGCTTTCATTTCTTATTCTATTGTTATTCTTAGACTAATGGTTTGATTTTTGTGAGAAAGGTAGGGAAGTGTGTAAAAACATAGTGGGGAGAGGGAAGAGTAACAGGATATTATCTGCTACAGTAAAATGCATTTTGGGTGTCAGGAGCTGACAGGGGAAAAACACACAGACATCCATGGCAAAAGACTTGATGGAAGCTTAGGGGACTAATCCTGGTGCTTACTTTATTTTCTTTTTAATGGGATGTCAGTTCTGAAGAATAAACAGTCTTTCCTGAATCCTGAGTTATAAGCACTTATTTGTCTAGATAAAGTACAGAAAAGAAATATTGCGTGCTGTGACCCATAAGTCATCTTCATGGCCTTTCAGGTAAACTACCAGGGATTTTTACTGTTCAACTCAGTGGAACACAAATTGGTAAACTGAGAGCCAACTGATCACAGCCATTGAAGCAGTCCAAAGCTGACACCCAAAATTTCATCTTAATCTGAAAAGGCAACATCTGCTACCAACAAAAGTGCCACCACAGGGCCTGCATACAGAAAGGGCAACCTGTATCCAGTATTCTAGAGAAAACAACATGTCAGGGAATTGAATAAATAAAGTGTTTTCCTTTTTAAATTGTACATGCCATTAAAATTGAAAGCAATGATCTGGCTGACTTCAAGGTTTGGTCCAAAATGAAAATCTAAAGAACTGTGGTCAGAACCAAAAGTCTCTGTGGACATCATTTTACATTTTTGAGCTACTCATGAGCCTCATATGGAAAACAGGAAACATCACAGCTGGACTCTCAGAAGCCTCTGGATTTTCCCTGACACAATTCACATCTTTATGAATATTCTGCTTTCTTCTGGTGATTGTCAGGTGCCAGGCCCTGTACCTGAGGGCCACAGAGTTGATGTAAACTTAACCGTGACTAGGATACAACTAGGGCCATGTTAGTAATTTAGCTTGAGTTCTGAGGAGTGTGTCATTAATTCTGCTTGGGGAGACAGGAAAAAGGGCTCAGAGCCCTGAAAAGAATAGAAACAAATGTCTCTAGTTTATCTTTTTAATTACTGAATAGTATTCCATTGTGTATATGTACCACATCTTCTTAATCCAGTCATCTATTTTTGGGCATTTGGGTTGTTTCCAGGTCTTACCAATTATAAATAGTGCTGCAGTAAACATAGGGGTACAGGTGCTCTTTTGAAATGGTGATTTTTGTGGTAGAGCCCTAAGAGCGGTATTACTGGGTCATATGGTAACTCTATTTTAGTAGCCTTTGGAAGTTCCATACAGCTTTCCATAGTGGTTGGATTAACTTGCATTCCCACCAGTAATGTAGTAGAGTTCCTTTTTCTCCACACCCTCGCCAACATTTGTTGTTGGTTTTTTTGATATGTGTCATTCTTACTGGTGTAAGGTGGTATCTCACTGTGGTTTTAATTTGCATTTCCCTGATTATGAGGGATGTTAAGATAAACTAGAGACATTTGTAGAAACATGGGTGGAGCTAGAAGGAATCATGCTCAGTGAAATAAGTCAAAAGGCAAGAGAAAAAATATCGGGTGGTATCAATAGCAAGAGGAATATAAAGAAACAAACAAACAAAAAAAAAAAACAGGGCTCAAGGAAAAGAACAACAATCAAAAAAAAAAAATACAAGAACCAAAAGACAAAGACAATTCAAAGGCATCATGAGGGTCAAGGGAGAGGGACCGGGATGAGGGCAGAAAGAGCACAAGGGACTGAGGTGATGGTGAACTGGTGACATGGTGGTGGGAACTCTATGGGGACTACAATTGATATCAACTATGTATAAATAATTTAATAAAAAAAGTTTGAACTGTAAAGGTAAAAAAAAATAGAAACAGAGGCCTGTGGAGTACAGAACAAGTATTTAAAAATTATAAATCAAGTTAACTAACTGGTAAACAAATTATGTTTTATCTTCATCCATTAAAATTATAATTTATTCACTACCTGGAAGACCTAGTTTGAATTTAACTTCTAGGAGTTAATGTGGTGTCACGGGAAGAGTAGGCCCCAGGGCTCCTTCCTAAAGCTGATTTATTCTCTGCTATCATCCTGGTTATATCCTATGTCACAAAGAGTTTCTATGTCCTTTTGGAACCTTGCACATTGGTCATCCTGAGGAGGATGGACTAGGCAGAACACACCAGATCCATGGATAGGCCTTGGGGATGTTTGGACAGAAAATCCTGGGGTCCTGGTACGCAAAGCATTATCCAGAAGTGTGTTGCCTTCAACTGGCTACATCTTTGTGAGTCTCTATACCCCTTACTCCAACTTTCAGGATGCAGACTATGAAGGCCAAGATCAGAGTTTTCGGCCATGTGGTCCAGGACAGGGGCCTTGGTTGGCCAGTTCCGACAGTGGTATACATTCTTCTCCTCCTCTTCTTGTTCTTACTTAAACTTAACCCTTCTCTGAGGATACTACTTCCCTGCAGCCCTCTCAGTGTGTATATTTCCTCTGGCTCTTCTTAATGATAGGATAGGTGTCTTCTTTGTTCCTTATTCCCACCTCTAAACTGTTCTCCCTCCCTCTGTCTTCCTTGAAGATTAAGCCCATGGACTGTGTCCTACCTCTCTTTGTGACTGCCATCTACAAACCCAAAGATCACTTACCTGTATTTCTTAAGGGCTTTGTTTGTTCATTTGTTTAACTCTGGATCACTGCCAATCTCTGTAACACTATGTGAAAATTTTGGTGACTTCAATTTCCACTTAGGCGATCCTTCTCAGTTCCTTAACCTCCTGTCTTCCGGTAATCTTGTCTTTACCCTACTTCAGTCAGTCATCCCCATGGTTACATGTTAGACTTGTCATTTTCGATAACTGCATCCCTCCACAATGCCAATTTTGAATAGTCTTACTTTTTTCCTTTTTTCTTCTAGTAGTATTGCCACAAATCTTCAACCACATCAACACTTCCAATCCATTGATCCTATCACCCTATTTTTACTCTGTCCCTTACCTATCTCATTTCCTCCTTTTCTAAGTTAAATTTTGTGGTCAATCCATGTTTTGTTTTCTGCTTTCACCCTAGTCTCCCTTGTCCAACTTTCCCTTTATCACACCCCCTAAGAAATATCTAGCTTTGGTTAAATCCAGTCCCCCTCTGTCAATGTGCTATAAAATCAAAAGCTTTGAGAAACAAATTCAGATTTTCTGCCTGATTTCACTGTAGGACCTAGCCTCCCAGTATATAAATGTAGACACTTAATGTTTCCCATCATCATTCTGTTTTTTAGTACATTCTTTTTTTACATGTGCTTAATACTTTTCTCTTTCCTAGAGTTTTGAATTTTCCCCTCTGTTCTCTGTGATAATAAACTGACTTACTGTTTTACTGAGGAGGCAGAGCAATCCGAATAGAACTCTTACTTCCCATCTGCTACTTGAATTTGAACCCTGTTCTTGTTATTTGTCCTTTAGTCTGTTGGAATTATTCTTGCTCCTGGCTCAGGCAAAATCCTCCACTTGTACATGGCATCTCATCCCCTTCTGTCCATTCAAAGAACTCAGCACAACAATTTTCCTCTTCTTTTTCTGTTTCATCAGAACTTTGCAGCCTACACAATTATTCCCCTCAAATAAACCCTCATCCAGTCTCTTGCCATACAACTCTGTCCACCAATTAGATAGTTTACCTTGATGCTTTTAATTCCCCACCACTAATTCTTAAACCCATTCCATTCAAGTTTTAGCCCCAACTACTTGACTGAAAATACTCTAGAGAGGATCACTTTTTAGCAATATGTGGCTAGGTCCAATTGTCAGCTATCTATCATGTTAATTTGGTCTGCCAGTGCTTTTCATAGCTGGGAAAGATGGCAATAAAATCCAGAATATTATGCTTCTCATCAAAAGGGAAGGAATCTATCTCCCTGGTGAGGATTTGTGACTGAAACAGCATTTCCACATTCTTGTTTCATTTCTCTCTTCTCATCCTTCCCTTCCTCCTCCTTTTTCTCCCTCTTTTTCCCTCCTTTCCTTCCCCCTCCACCATCAATATCTTTTACAAATTTTCTTTTTAAGATGCCTGATTGTCCTCCCTTAGGAGGAACATAAGGGAACCAAAGGAGGATCAAGGAAAGGAATAAGAACAATAATAATAATAACAATAACAGCAAGAAAGACACAGAAACCAAAAATGAGGAGACAAGGACAGACTGGGGATACCTGGTGGGGAGGGGAGGAGGAGGGTTGAGGGAGGATGGGAGCACGAGGGACTGAGGTGATGGTGCACTGGTGAGATGGTGATGGGGAATACATGGGGATTACAATTAATGTCAAGTATATGTAAATTTTAAAATATTTTAATTAAAAAAAAAGGAAAAAAAAGATGCCTGATTGGTATATAATATAGCATAGTATATGCTCAATAAACAATTGTTAATGAAGATACAAATGATAGATTTTGATAAAAGCCTGGAAGAGTGATTAGGAAATCAGGAGGAAAAAAAGAAAGGGGGAAAAAAAAGATGTCAAGTGGTCCTTTATATCTCAAGTATTAGGATGGGAGCAAAGTAATGGTGAAGGCTGGACCAGTTTATTAAATAATCACAAAAATCATGCTTATCAAGTTTGGGCTTTATCCTCTATAGACTAAGGAGCTTAGGTGATCTTAACTTCCAGATGGCACTTTCTAAATGCAGACCATTGTCATTTTATTGACCCAGAATCTGCAATGGTTCCTCCTTCTTTTCTGTCCCTTTTCATCCTTATCTTTCCTTCCTGATTTTCTTTCTACATTTCACTTTCCACCTCTCAATTTGTTATCAGGGTAAATGAAACCACTCATTGGACCATGAACACCCTGTGTTCTTCCCAGATACTCTTTGTTGGTAACATCCATTCTTTATGCCTTTACTTCTTTATCCCTGTATAAATGCTGTTTACCCTTCAATATCTTGCTTTGGCCCCAAAGGCTCCAAGAATCCTTTACCAATCATGTCAGCTCACAGAATTTTCCTCTAGTCTCTTTTTATTTTTAACGATTTATTTATTTATGCATACAAGCACTGGGGTACAGGCCAGAGGTGTGGGGGGTGAGAGGATTCACCACAGAGAGTGGGGAGCAGAACAGGCAGCTCAACAGAAGTACACTGCTGAGGGGAGCAGCGGGCACAACAGGGGAGGTCTGCCGCGCCATGTGGGTCCCCTCCCTGGCCGGCAGCAGGGATCAAACTCGTGCTTCAGTGGCTGCGGCTTGCTTCATAGTGTGTTGCTTGGATGTGAGGGCGATCTGGCTGCGACATCTGTCACCCCATTGATCGCCAGGGTTGATTCGGCTGATCTGGCTGGCTAGGCGGGTGTCCCCTTCCTCCCTCACCGCTCCATGTGCGTCCCTCCCGAAGCTGCGCGCTGGGTCGAAGAGGACGGCCTTCCCCGAATAGAGACGAACCGGTCTTCGGTCGAGGGTATACGAGTAGCTGCGCTCCCCTGCTAGAACCTCCAAACAAGCTCTCAAGGTCCATAGTGTGTTGCTTAACCCACTGTACCACCAGGGAGGCCCTTCCTCTATTCTCTTAAGTCCTTTTAAGATTATGCCTAGTACAACATGATGTGGCACTGGATTTTTTTTCTTCATATGTCATATATGTTTAGTTTTAAAACCAAGTATGTGGTATATTTCTTGAGAGCAGGATTTACCTCTTGATGTATTTTTAGAATTCTTTATAGTCTTAGTGTAGTTTGGAGGGAAGTAGTCATGAACTGGTTACGTAGGACACAGCCAAGATGCCTACTGGCAAGGGCTGGGTTGGGGTGACAGATGTAAATCTTGGTAGTGACAAAGGTGCCAGTGATTCATGTACAATTAAGTGACTATTTTATTCTAAGACCTTTTTTAAATGTCCCCTACCAAAAGAGCAGGGTAGGACTCCTGGCTGCCCAGTCAGCAGCACTCCAAATGGGAAAATGGAAAAATGGAATTGTGATGCTGGGAAAAATAAAGAAATGAGATTACTGAAGTTGGCATTTTTATGAGTCTGCCCTTCTAGAATCAAGAGTCTTTGGAGGTAGAAACACCTATAGTCAGAGCTGTCGAATAGCTAAAATTCAATTTAAAATCTGAACCAGGCACAACTGCTGAAGGAAAGGCTGAGAATTCTCGGCAACTGCTATGAAAAGCCAATGACAAGAGGAAGCCAGAAGTAAAGCGCTGAATGGCATAAAACAAAATCAAAGGAGACAGAACAAGCAGTCCATGAAAAACCTTAATGGAAAAAGAAAATGTGAGGTGGTTTCAACAAATTCTTACCAAGGAGAGTTGAAGGTCAAGAATGATCATATTATAATATTCTTTTCATTCATAACAGCTCACTTATTACTTAAGTTTGAACAGTGTTGTAAAGGAAAGCACTTGTTCTAATCCCCAGCCTAAGGGATCTTGGCCTCAAGTTCCACCTATGGTTAGGGCTAACTGCTCACTTAGGTATTCATTCAATAATTTTTTTAAAACTCATTTCTATCCTAGACTTTATGTTAGTTCAAGTAACTGTTTTATACCTTTGAGACTCGGACTACTCATTTGTAAAGGGGGGATAGCAGTGCCTGTACTGTAACCTTATAAGAGAATTAGATGAGACGCTGTGAAAAGAAACTAAGCTTTTAAGTAACTTTTCTTCTCCTAGAAAACAAATGTAAGTTTGCTTAACATATTTAAGTGATGTGGTATATACCTTGGTAATGAGTACTGCCG
Organism: Galemys pyrenaicus; assembly: GCA_019455555.1. NCBI lineage: Eukaryota > Metazoa > Chordata > Mammalia > Eulipotyphla > Talpidae > Galemys > Galemys pyrenaicus. The sequence continues at coordinate 8,574,672 of JAGFMF010012266.1, forward strand.
AAGTCATCTTTTGATTGTCTAAGCCACATTGAAACTATGAGCAACACCCAGTCATCATTCCAAGTGCTTTTAGCACTCCGTATGTGGTTCAGTTTTATTTGAAAACTGTCAAATATCATTTGGGATTAGTCTGATACATTGATCTTTTCACCCTGTTAAATAGAAAGAATCAGATTCAGAATCTATCACAGAAAGAAAAAGGAAGAAAATCTGTTGTGTATAGATGGGTCCAGGTGGGAAGGAAGTCTGAAGTGAACTGTGCCTTGGCACAGACACGCCTCTTCTCTTCCAGGAGGGCCCTGCCGTGTCAGTTTCTGTCCAGGCAGATTCATAGTACACCTCTCCCTGGAGCCAAGATTCAATAGGCTTTATATGAAGATGCCTCCCAGTTCCTTCCCTTTACATAAGGAGGCTCTTGTCTTTAAAAAGGCCTTGCTGGGTAGTTGTCAACTCAATTGATAGAGTAGATAAATATTAGCCAATTCATCTTTCTATGGGAATGAATTAGAAAAAATATAGACGTAGAAGATGTAGAACCACTTCTTCTCTTCTGGCTTAGCTTACCAATGACTAAATGCCTTCTCACAGGTGAATGGGCCATTTAGGAGGGGAAAAATTCATAACTATGTAGTATGATTTGGTCCTATGACCGGATTTTTAGTGTATCATGCAACAATATCACTAAATGAAAAGAGAACTTCTTCCCTTATCCACTGTCCACAAAATCCCTGTTGCAGCTGTTCCTGCTCTCCCCTAGGATTGGGGCCCATTGTCTCCACTAAGCTTTAGAGTTTACAGAACATTTTTGCTAGCATTCCCTAATTTCATAATCACAACATTCAGTGAGGTTCATTAGCCCCAATTTGCAGAGGATGATTCCAAAGGGTGAACTGATCCTCAGCCACTCAATTCATCATTACTAGGATTCAGATCTTCGGACTCCTAGGACTTTGCTGGTGATATTCTGAACCAGCCTATATGGAAAAGGGACTTAGCACTGACTGATAGACAAGTTATCGCAACACCTTGAATGCTCTGTGTGTGTCACCTTGATATCAAATTTGTTTATAGAAATTCACAAAGAAATACCCAAACTTCACAACTCATTATCACTGCCGATATCATCATGTCAGCACTTTGTCATCCTTGATGGTATACATTACATATATAGGTACATTGTAAAACTTCTTCTTCTATGTTCCATTAAAAATCATGCCTTCTCACCCCTAGCGTTTAACTTTTATGTGGCTGTTTTAGAAAGAATGTTCTCTGAGGCTGCATCCAGTATTTGCAGTACATATGGGGGCTGCACCATTTTGTGCTGGGGGTAGAGCATGTCCCCAACACAACTTTCAGTTCAGAACATTCACAAAATAAATATAGCTTGTGTCCAGAGGATTGTACCTCCACCACTAGGAAGGAGGAACTTTGGCCCAGGGAGGAAAAAATGTAGGGAGGACATGATTGCTTATCTTCACATTCAGAAAGACTGTCAGGGGGAAGACAGATTAGACTTACTTTGTACTGTCCTCCAGGGCTGAACTAGGATCAGTGGGTGGAAGCCACAGGGAGGCAGATTGAGGCTCCATTGAAGGAAAGGTTTTCTAAATTACAGATCAGTTAACACTAGAGTGAGTCGCCTCAGAAGGTAGGGCACTCCCAGGTACCAAAAATGTCCACATGGAGACTGAGCCGTGCTTTGCTAGAGCTCTCCATGCAGGCATTCAAGAATTAGAAAGAAATGTAAGGAAGTAAGGTTTTTGAGGCCTTTCATTCTAGATATTCTCAGGATTTAGGATTGATAGTGAAGCAGCCTGCCTAGAGCCTTTTCTCCTGTTTTTCACATGGTCTAAAACATTCTTGAACAGCCCCACTAACAGGCAAATAAGGACTTTAGTCTATCCCTTTGGGCTGATGTTCAGTTCTGCCTCATTTGGGCAGAAAGAATTTATTCCACAATGGAAATACAGACCAGCTTGAACTTATAAACCTCTGAAATTTAAGCTAAATGATTCACTTTAACTTATCTTTATTTTCTAAAGACTATTTTAAGAGCAATTTTAGGTTCACAATAAAATCAAAAGGCGGTATTGAGATTTCCCATTACTTCTGCCCCCACCCAAGCATAGCTTCCCCCATATGAGACCCCCCCATCAGAGCATCACAACTGACGAATTTATGCTGACACATTGTGATCACCCAAAGTCCATGGTCTACATTAGGTTTCAGCCCTTCTGTTGTGCATTCTATAGTTAAGATAAATGTACCATGATCTGGACCCATTATTATAGCTTTCTTTCATTAGAAAACACAGTACCTCTCTGGTGGGGAACATTGATAATGGGGAGACTACACATATGTAAGTCAGGGGTATAAGGGAAGTCTCTGTACCTGTCTCAATTTTACTGTGAACCTAAAACTTCTTAAAAAAATAAACTATATATTAAAAAAATGTGAAAAGTATATTGACTCACAATTCTGAGAAGGGAATCTTGTTGCTCTTTCATGAGCTATTTTGGTCTTTTTATGAGAGAGAGAGAGAGGGAGAGAGCAAGAGAGAAAGAGATCACAAATGTGTGTAATATAGGAAATATTTTAAAAAATATGAACATATTTAAGAAAATAAATTGTACATGTGGGTCAAATAGTGGTGACTGTAGTTATCAACCTTAAGAAACAAAGGAAGAAACAGTTTTGAAAAACCACTGCATTTTACCATATGGAAAGGGTGTCTGCCTGGGGCTGGCCATCTGATACACAGACCAAGGCAACTTCCCTGATCTAAGGGAAACATTTCTACTTATCATATTTCTCCTATCTTCAGTCACCTGCTATGTCTCTGATTGTCAGAACCACTGGAAACTACTGTTTAGTGGGCAAGAGCACTTGATGAATCTGTCCACCTGGGTCAGCCTCAGGGAGCCACGTAATACGGTGATGTAATATGGGGAATGACTAATGGAAAGGCCAGTGGGAAATTTCCAGCACTTTCATGTCTCAGAATACACACTTAGGTAGTCATGTACTATGTACTAGCCTTGTAACCTGCACCTCCTAGCAGAGCCTATTGACTAAGAGTTGCAATTGGCTCTAAAATTAAATTAAAAACAATCATTCTTTCAAAAGAAAATTTCTATTGTCTGATTATGAGAACTAAAAACTTATCAACAATAAATATTTTAGTGGCAATCACATATTTAGGGGCACTTAAGAAAAGGTTCTCTCTACTATTTTTACATCTCCATATACTTTACAGCATTATTTACAGTAGCCAGGCTGTGAAAACAGCCCAAGTGCCAACGGCAGATGAGTGGATCAAGAAGATGTGGTATATATACACAATGGAATATTACTCAGCAATCAAAAAAGATAAACTCTTGTCATTCACAGCAACATGGAGGGAGCTGGAAAGAATTGTGCTAAACAAGTCAGAAGGAGAAAGATAAATGCTGGATGGTGTCACTTATATGTAGAATATAGAGAAACCAAATGAAGGGTCAGATAAAGCCAGAGTAGGAAATAACTCTAAAAAGCTAACTATAAAATGGGGACTACCAGAGGAAGAGAGATGAAAGCAAGGTGGAAAGGGAGCACAGTGCACTATGATGGAGGACTATTGTGTCTTGGGGGTGGGTGTAGAGTGGTAACAAACCTTGAGGGGAGAGGTTCTATGCTCCTAAAATACAATGATTCAAGCCAATGTCACCTCAATTAAAAAAAATAATAAAAGGTAAAAAAAAAATAAGAGGATAGAACACCTCCATAGACAAAACAGAAAGGTTTTATGACAGAAGACTTATGAAATCTGCTTCCCAAAATGTTTTAACACATTTGAATGGCTCATCCTCTTAGGCAACCACAGACTTCTCCCTCCCACGGTCATCTGGCAATGTCTTTGGTGGGAAATCTCTGATATAGATATACCTTCTAGTTTCATTGTAAACATTCATATCCATGAAACAATGCATCCTATTTTCTAGTAAGTCAAATATTTAATTTTACTGGGTAGATTCAATGTAAGAAATATAGCTTTGATGTTAGTATTTGTTGTGGAGCCTGAAACAATCTGCTAATAGTAGATGCACATTCTGTTTATGGCAAATGAAATCGTACATTGTTGGGGATATCAGTGAAGTTTTGACTGGAGAAAAGGGCATGGGCCAGATGACCACCCCAGATTCTGTGCACACACTCCCCTATGCTGACCCTTAAGGAATTATCAGAAAGCTAGTGAATCTGGTATTTAAACATAAATTCTCCTATAATTTGGTGCTTTTCAATAGAGGTTTTCAGAGCTCAATTTTAGTTTCATCACAAAGTGGAATTTCAGTTACTTGACTATAACAGGGTTGCTCTTGAAACATGAAAGTAGAATGTGAAGTCTGGATCCCCCCCTTACCCTGCTGTAGACTTTCAGCCTCTCCCAGATTGAAGAGCGTTCTCAGTGTTGATACAAACACAAGGAGCTACACTGTGGGACTACGTTAGTATAGCCAAATATTTATTGTAGTAGAAATGTCTGAGAAATTCATAGCACTATAGTGTTTTTCATAGCCTTTTAGATTCATACATCCATTTGTTTATCCACCTGTCCTATCAAACATGCATTTGAACTCTACTAAAATATATTCAAATAGGCCTTGAAGAAGTCTCATGTTTTGATTCTGAATTTCTCTAGAGTTGCATATAGGAGGGATTTCTTTGTCACGGATCTAGTCAGGGGAGCTGGGTAACCATTCAAGAGCAAAGATGTGTGGTGTTGCTCCAGAGACTAAAATCAAGGTGGTTTTCCAAAAAGAAACTGACCCCACAGAATTACCATAAGCCCTCTGCTTTGGAGACTAGTTGGAAGAAAGCAACTGAGCTGAATGTTTATAGATTCTCTCTAGAACAGTTTAAATTCTGATGAGGGTTGCTAGAGATAATAGAGGTGCCTCAGATATAAAGACTGTAGACAATAAATACAAAAAATCATGCCTTCTGTTTAATACTTTGGAGTTCAGTTTGATTACATATGGTAGAAAAAACTATCACAATTCCTTAAAAAATAAAACATGGAAAAAAATAATCCTGTGTCAGGAATTAAATAGAAGGGTGTTAGAAAACTTGTTATCTTGTGGTCTTAGTTTAAACAAGCAGAATTTTGCTCAATTACTTTATACCAGTTACATTTCATGGCTATAATGGGACTCAGTTCTTATCATTAATATATGACTCTCTTGTGATTTACTTTTTGATAAATTTTTCTAGTGAAAATGTTTTTCTCAGATATAACATATTGCTTTTCTTAGAAAATACTCAAAGCAGATGCCTTTCCTAAGTAAAGCTGAAACCTGAACAAATTAATCAAAAGAACATTTTCCAGTTCAAATAATGAAAAACTACCCATTGGTCAAGTTATTGGGGGTTGGGCAGAGGGAGAATCCAGAATATATTGCACGTTATCCCGATTCTTGTACAGATATATCTTGGGAGACAGCCTGCTCAGTTCTTTTGCAATAGAGTTGGTTTGGAACACAACATAAAACCTTCACTATATCATGTGCATTTTGTACACTTTACAGTGTTTTAGTAATAAAAATATGGAAAGGGTTTGTCAGAGTGTGAAAATGACAAATGATTACAGATAAATTTTTTCTTATGTTTCAGGTGGGAATTAGAAGCAGAGAATTGTGTACAAGGGTTACACTTTCTCTTAAATTCTTGCACTACTTGACAGGATCAGAAATTGCCTTATTTACTGCCTTTTCCCAATTTTTTCCGTTTTGGAAGTAGAAGAAGAAAAAAAACCGATAATATAGTTAGCGATTAGCAAAGAACAGGAACTAATATGGTTAGGTCAATGGTACTACACAGCATTTCTTTCAGAATCCTACAGGGCAGAGACAGGACAACTGCTGAGTATTCATTGGTGACATTTAGAATGTATGTTGTAAAGACTGGGGACCCAGCCTTCCAGGTAGAATAAATAACAACATAAGAAAGTTCTAAAGTATGAAAGACTTTCTTGGGTTAAAGGAATTGAATAAAGACTAGTGTAGCTGGTAATGGAGTATGATGACTATGGATAATAGCTCAAGGTGAAGGTGAAGGGGTGACCTTCAGGTACTGCAGGGTCTTGTAAAACTCATAGCAAGGAGTTTTATATCAAGCACTATTGGGGGTTATTGGTTACATTTGAGCAAAGGCACAGCATGATTCAATTTATATTTTTGAAAGATACTCTGGCATTTGTGTGATGAACAATTTAGTAAAGACAAAGATGGTGGATGGAACTTACTTAACTCCTAAGAGGCTATTCTGGAATACCAGATGAGGAAGGATAGTGGGCACACTCAAGAGATATGTGAGGGTAGAACTAGTAATGTGATTTGAGATTCCCTCTTTTTTGAGTGATTCTTACTTCCTTAAAGTCTAAGCCCAAGCATAGCCTCCCCGAGAAAGTTACTTTGAAATTCTCAGGGTTAGAAACACCCTCCTTTTCTCCAAGCAACCTGTCACATGCTCCACAGTGTCACGCACCACAATATTGGCTTCTTTTTTTTTTTTATATTGGCTTCCTTGTCTGCCTTCTCTATATAAGAATGAGCTGTTTAGGATAGAGGCTGTCTTTTCCTGTCTACTTCTGTATCCTTGGCCCAAGCACAGAGCCTGGTGCGTAAGAGATTCTCAGTCCAGTATGTGGGGGAGCTGTGCCCTCTGGATTGCTGGAGAGCTCCTCTTGTGACATGAAGCACTGAGTGGGAGCCAGCTCTTGAGGTTTGGGATTGATGCTGATATTGAAAAACTGTGGAAAAGCTACTGCATACCAAGGACACCTACATCTGTTAGACAAGACCAAGAAATCTCAGACAGGAAGTCAAATTGATTTTTCCAAGGCCATTTCAGGGGAAGGACTAAGGTAGACTCTCTCAAAAGTACTTTGAGTTCCATTTCTAAACCCTGCTGCGACAATTATGGTTCAGAAATACTTGCTGGCAACACATAGCTTAGCAGACACTGTCATTTTTGACAAGGGGTTTGCATTTATCAGTTGTGTGTCTACTAACTGTTGGACAGAAATCATAACTAAGCTGTCACCACTGCCTCCCATTACCTTCAAGAAGATTCATTTTAATTCACCTCCATAAAGATTTAAGTGCCTAACATGTACATGTACCAGGTGTGGCGCCTGGCTATGAGGCTATTTGTCAGAATATTTGTAAATTGTCTCTGTTACTAAGGAACTCACAGTCCTGTTGGACAAACAACTGGATAAGCATGGCAAATTGAGTATACTAAGCGTTATAATGTGTATATACAATATTTAATGTATATACTCTGTAAGAAAACCACAGGATAATGAAAGACACAGTGCATATTTGATCAGATAGGAACTTAACTTGAGCTGGATCAGTAGGAGTTTATCTGTCTCTCTTAGACAACTTCCCAGAGACAGAGAAACCTAAGACTCAAAGGTACTGGCTCCAGAGCTAGATTGGCTGGGTTCAAATCAATTAATCATGATCTGTGTCACCTCCACCAAACTGTTCAACAATGTTTCACCTCAACTAACTCAACTATTAAATGGGATAATAGTACATAATGGTGTTGCTGTGCAAATTAAATGAGTTTGTGCATATGAATAGGAAGATGTTGTTCCAGACAGAGAAATTAGATGAGATAAGGCAATGGATGTCCATGGAATGTCAAGAAAGAGGAAACCTCTGGTGTGAGCACAGTGGAGGCTGGCTTTGGAACGGAACGGGAGATGTGAGGGAACATGGGAAAACAGTTTGTGGCCTGGAGCCTGCAGAGCTTTTGTAAGGCATGCAAAACAATTTAGATTTTGTGCTATATACGCTAAAAGAGGAACTACCAACAGTTTTCAACAAGGGAGTGGTCTAATCAGGTACTCACCTGATCAGAAATACTTCTGGCAAGAATAAAAAGTTCAGAGTAAGAGAAAGAAAATGAGAGATAGGGAGTCTAAGCAGATGGTTAGGACAGCAATCCATGAGAGAAATTTTAACACCTAGCACAGTATGGCACAGAGAGGAATGCTAACTGGCTAAATTTAAGGTTTCCCAAATATTTTCACCCTAGCAATTATCTTTCCTTATTTAATATTCCAGGGATTCTTTAGGCTTAAGTTTGGGGAATGGGTGGCTCAACATCTACTCATTCTTGTGAAGTTTTTATTTTGTTTCTTTATATCCTTGTGCATCTGAGGTTTTCCATCTTTATAACCCAACAGGAAATCATGATCACAGACAGAGGTACTTATAAATTATCTGACAATGGACAGTTTAGCAGATCAATAAATGAGCAAATGTTTCATGGAAATCAAGTTTATGCTGAGCCAGCCCACTGCCATAATGCTCTCTTTCCTCCACTGATGGAGAAGCTTTATGAGGAATGCAGTGTGATAAACATTTTATCTGGAGAATATTAATCTGTTGTTGGCATACATTTTAGATTCAAGGGAGAAAAAAATGACTTTCTGGAGACTTAGAATTTCCTTTCAAATGCATTTGGTATCATTCTCTCTGCAGGTAAAAAGAACAAATCCTTATAATGTATTCTGTGTGCTACTCATATAAATAATTACAACATACACACATATACACAAATATGCATACATGTATATGCACACACAATTTAATCTTCACAATAATTCTCTAAGACAGATACTGCTATCATCCCTTTTTTGTGGATGAGTAAAATGACTCACAGAGAAGGCTCAAGTCCCACAGCTAGTAAAGAGTAAAATGAGGAGGGTCAATTGCAACAGCTGGTGTTTAACGAGTTTTCAGTGTATGTGTGAGTTAATGCCTGAAGGAGTGAACAAAATGAATGAACAAGGGATTGGATATAAGCATTAGAAAGTGAGAAGAAATTATGCATTCAGGTTAAGGACACTATTACAAGCCAAACAGGAAAGGTGACCCCTTTTTAACCTGGGCAGCATTCCAAAGAAATTACTCTCCAAATGAGAGAGTTTGAAGTAGAGGTAGTAAAGGGGAAAAGAGTGAAATTTACTCAAGATTACAGAAAATATGGCATGTTGGGAAAGTTAACACTTTTCTCTGCTGTCAAGATCAAGCTCTTGTATTATTATTGCCTCTTCTAAGTGGTATTTGAAACAGATACCATTTCAACTGCAAAGAGTTTACTGAGTGGGGCCTAAGAAATGTTTTCAATTTGCTAGATTCCGTGACCTTGAGAATAAAAATGGCATCTGTGTATCTAGAAAGAGGTACAGAATGTGTCCTGGGAAAGATTTGCTGACACAGTTTTAAACAAAACACCAATCTCTACCTGAACCTGTCAGTAAACTTTTACTTAGCTTCTAGGTAACTTGCCTTATGTTAGGAGTTATTAGAGAACAAAAACATAAATGTCATCAATCAGTAAACATTCCCAGAGGTTTCCCTTAGTACACTAGTGCTAAGTTATAAGGGATCTCAAATGGATAATATACAATACCTAATCTCAAAATCCTATTAATGAACTTGGAGGAAGATGATAGAGACATACCTATACATTCTGATGACGGATTTATAAAATTGCTATTCCATTAGAAAAGTCATAGTAAGGTAGAGTATGGAAATATAGTTCGTGGGTTAAATAATAAAGACCGAAAGTACAAAAATGAGTGTGTACTCCACAAGGATTTAGGACTAAGAAGAAATTTTAGGTGTGTCTACATTATTAAGCATTGGATGATGATAAGAACTTGTCAAGAAAGAGGGGAAGCAACAGTATATAATGCTGTTAAAAGATGAAGGTCATCCTGAAATATTTATGCAAAAAGGGTCTTGGACTTCTTCACTGGATAAGAATTTTACTAACCTTGAATATGAAATTAATTACCATGAGAATATAATGTTAACTACAGATCATTGCTTCTGCGGAAAACAGAGTCTGCTTGTAGCTCTTCATGATTTCACTCTCCAAGTCTTCCCACTTTGGGGTTCTTTGGTCCTCATTGTCCTAGAAGCCTTCTCAATAGACATCCAATTCTTTTCTTTTTAAGGTTGGCATCAGTAGATGTTCTGAATAATTTCTCAGCCAACATACAAACTCTTTCCTTTAGTAATTTAGAATTCTATCCTCTTCTGACCTGTCCTTGACCCTAGATGAGAAACAGCTGAGCATCCATCCAATTAAGCTCATCCTTATGCTAAAGAAGTAGACCAGGGCCAGCACCGTCTCCACACTGTACTTTTATATGAGCTTACAGCTTGTATGTCACAGCAGGCAACTGACATACAGTAAATGCTGATTGCCATCAATCTGCTCCCAGAACCACCTACCCAACCATCACAAGATATCACGTTAGGGCTGACATCTTTGGGGCCCAGCTCCCGCCATGAGATGTGAGTCACCCAGGAATGACAGTCTGATCAAAATGCATGATGGATGGAGCCTAACCAGCATCCCATCACTCATGAGCAAGGAGGCAAAAATTGTCAAGGTAGGAGTGTCAGGTGTGGGGAAGGTAATTTCTTACAGGTGATTAATGCCAAGGAACTAGCAATCATCCAGGTACTGCCAAGAGAAATGGGTAGTTATATATATTTTTTTCTGTGACACTTTTTTCTATGCCTCCCCTCCCCCACCCTGCCCTCTGTTTTTGCAGTATATTGTAGGAAAGCCTCACAGATTGTTCTTTTTCTTTCCCAAATTCTAAATATTTATGCTTTTCAAAACCCAGAGCTTATATATACTGCACACACACATATAACAAATATAACCTTAGTTAAGACCTCATATTTCCATCATATTTTGAATAACAACTGAAATGTCCTCTAGCTAAGGTTAACCCAGTGGTCACTAAGGAAGCAATAGGTGACTTGCTCTCAGGTCAAATCTTGGTTTTGTCTGTGATCCTGAGCCAATGAGGGTATTTCTCTGTGTTTCAGTTTCTTCATCTATAAAGTAAAATTGTTTGGGGTATTAATATAAGATCTCTTACTTTTGCCATTTACGGTAAATGCTTAATGCTGGGTAGTAGTTTTCTTGTCTCTGCTGGGATTGTTATATTGAGAAAATTCTCAAAAACTGCAAAAGATTTTGTGAAACATAGGAGACTTGGAGGAAGCTGGTAAAATGGATGAGGGCAGACAGTACTTGGGACTCTTTCTTGTTTTGTTTTGTTTTTTAATTTTTCCTTTATATATATTTGACATCAATTGTAATCCCCATGTATTCCCCATCATCATATCACCAGTGCACCATCATCTCAGTCCCCCGTGCTCCTGTCTACCCTAAACCCTCCCCATCTTCCCTCCCCACCAAGTGTCCCCAATTTGTCCTTGTCTTTTTATTTTTGTTTTTTTGTGTGTGTGTGTGTGTCTTTATTGTTATTATTGTTCTTATTCCTTTCCTTAATCCTTATTTGGTTCCCTTATAGGAAACTCAGAGGAAACTGGTAAAATGGATGAGGGCAGACAGTACTTGGGACTCTTTGGATGAATAAAATTGGCATGGGAAATGGGGTTATGTAGCAAAAAGCAGGGAACAGAAGTCATATTGAATACTGCTGGTGCTCCTTTGCATATGAACACAAATCAGTATATTCAATACATGGAGGAGTTAGTCGAGGTAAAACAGGAATTAGGGATGATCCCAGGACTCACTTGTGTAGCCAGCAGTGAGGACAAATCCAGTGCAAAGTTGAAAGGGGTACGGGTTTAGCTATGCAGGCTACCCTTTACCCAGGCTCTAGGCAAGAGACAGGAGCCACACAAGCTATTTTATCACAGATAATGGATATAAAGACCTATTAACAAGGTTTTGAAGGACTGAAAGGGCAAGAGAATTCTAAGGTATTTATAAAAATTGCAATTACAGAAAGTAACTTCCCTCAAGAATTTTAATTGCATCTGTCTTTGGATCCTCTCAAAATTTCTAGGAAGAAAATACTTTGGTCATCTGCATTTTTATCTAGTAAATTGAGGCACGGTAAGGTTAATTACCCTCTCCGAGGTCAATCAGGTATTGAATGTGTAGCTGGAATCCAGCCTTGGTCCTCTGACTTCAGAGCCTATGGTCAGTACCTAGTGGACACATGTCCCTCATGGTGACAGATCACACTGTTCCTGTCACCAGGTCAGCCTGTTTCTCTCCCTGTTTCTCAAAGTAGTGCTTTCACTTACTTGCCAAAAAAATTGGAAACAGACTCCAAAATATATATTCTTGACCTTGACATTGGCCTGGTATTCATGGTGCCCATTCCAGTCAGCCCAGTCGGATTTAGGACAAACTATTGTGATAGCTCAAGTAATCCAAACATGTAAATTAAAATGTTTCTTTTATTATTCAGCTCATTAAATAATTACGAAATATTCAATATTGATAAATAAAAGGAAGTTACTACCTGTCTTTAAATGGTATTTAGAACATTCACATTCAAAGCGATGATTGATAGAGTTGCATTAATATCTGTCATATTTGTTACTGTTTCTGTTTGTTGTCCTTACTCTTAGTTTCTATTTTTGTCTTCCACTCTTTTTCTATCTTTTGTTGTTTTAACTAAACAATTTCTATGATTGCATTTTCTGTCCATTTTTCTTTTTTGAAAATATTTTATTTATATATTTTTGACATCAATTGTGGTTCCCATGTATTTCCTACCACCATTTCACCATTTCTCTCCATTTTTCACATCAGTTATACTTCTTAAACTATTTTGAGTGGTTTTCCTAGAGTTTGCAATATACAACTAATCCAAGTCCAATTTCAAGTAACATTATGCAGGTAGTGTAAATACATAACTATAACAAAATCTTAATTTTCCTCTCTTCATTCTTTGTATCATTACTATCATTTATTTCATTTATATAAAAGCTAAATAATCATACACTTACAGAAAAATATTTCATCAGTAAGTGTGGTCAAATATATCATTGCTATTATTATTTTGAACAAACTGTTATTTGTTAACTCAGGGAGAAGAAAAATAAGTTTTCATTTTACCGACACCTAACTCCTTCTTTGTCTTCTCTACTTTAGATAGATCCAAATTTCTGATCAAAATTATTTTCCTTCTCTAAAGGAGTTATTTTTACAGTTTTTGCAAGGCAATTCTACTGACAATAAATTTTCTCAATTTTTGTTTGAGAAAGCCAGTGTTTCCATTCATTTTTTAATATATTTATTACATCACCTTTCATATTTATACAATGTATGATTTCCCCATGAAATTCCCACCACCAATTCACCCAAGCACCACCACCGTAGTCCTTTGTGCTCTTCTACCCTTGTCCTGATCCTTTTCCCTTCTCTTCCCCTACAGAATGTCTCTGATCTATAGTTGCCTGGTGGTTTTTATTTTTATGTTATTATAGTTACTTTTCTTTTCTCTGATCCCTTATTTGGTTCCTATACGTTTCTCCTATAAGTGAAACCATCTGATACTTTTTCTTTCTGACTTATTTCGCTGAGCGTAATCCCTTCCAGCTCCATCCATGTTGTTGTGAATGGCATGAGTTTATCCTTTTTGATTGCTGAGTAATATTCCATTGTGTAAATATACCACATCTTCTTGATCCAGTCATCTATTTTGTGCATTTGGGTTGTTTCCATAGCTTACCTATTTTAAAGGGTGCTTCAATAAGCATAGGGGTGCAGGTGTCCTTTTGAACTAATGTTTTTATGTCCTTTGGTAAATACCTTGGAGTGGAATTGCTGGATCATGTGGAAGCTCCATTTTCAGTAGTTTGAGGAACCTCCACACAGCTTTTCATAGTGATTGGGCCAGTTTGCAATCCCACCAGCAAAGTAGGAGAGTTCCTTTTTCTCCACATCCTCGCCAACATTTGTTGTTGCTAGTTTTTTTTTAATATGTGCCATTCTCACTGGTGAAAGGTGGTATACCTCATTATGGTTTTGATTTGCATTTCCCTGATTGCAAGTTATGTTGAGCATTTGTTCATATGTCTTTTGGCCATTTGCATTTCTTCTTTGTAAAAGTGTCTTTTAGCTCTTCTGCCCCATTTTTGATCGGGTTGTTTACTTTGTTTTTGTTGCGCCTCATTAGCTCTTTGTAGATCTTTGTGGTTAGCCCTTTATCATTAGTCCATTCATTTTTGAAGGGGTAATTTTGCAAGGTAAAGAATTCTAAATTGGTGGGCTTGTTCTCGCACCTCTTTAATTTCACTCTACTCTCTTCTTGCTTGCATAAAGAAGAAGTTGATATAATTCTTATTTTTGTTCCTTTATAGGTAAGGTGTTTCTACCCCCTTTCTACCCTGCTTCCCAGCTTCCTTTTGTTTTTTTTTTTCTTACCTTTGATTTTCTGTAATTGATTTCTGTAATTTGATTGTTGTTCCCTTCCTGAAGCCGTGATTTGGTGTCTGACATTAATTTGAGGGAAATTCTCCTCCAGTTGATACTGTTTCTTCTGTTCTCTCACTCTTTGTTCTCCTTCTTTGTTCCCTTTATGCATGTTATATATTTTGCTTAGGTTTTGGAGTATATTCTTTTCTGTTTACTCTCTTGGATATTCAATATTCAAATATTTTCTTGCTATATACTATATTTATTTTGTTTTAAGATTTATTTATACATACAAGAGCTAGGGTGTAGGACAGAGGTACAGGCCGGTGAGAGAATTCATCAGATATAGAGTGGGGAGCAGAACAGGCAAATTGACTCTGGGTTAGCTCTCTGTCCAGGGATCATACTTGTGCTGCAGTGGCTCATAGTGCTGAGACTTAACCTCTTGTGCCACCAGGAAGGCCCACTTACTATATATTTTAACTTGAGATTCTTCTTTTATACATGACCACCAGAGACCTTGTTTGTTACAGTGTTGCTATTTATTATTATTTTAAAATCTCTAGTATTTCTTTTTGGTCCTTCATTAATATTTCCTTCTCTTTGCTTATTTTGCCCATCTGTTCTTGCATGCAACTTAACTTTATTCACTGGACCCCTTAGCATATTAACTCATAGTTGCTTTAAATTCCCAGTCTGATAATTCTAACCCTGCCATATTAATTTTAACCCTTAATAGTTGTATTTTGTCTCTTCTGATTGTGTTTTTGCCTTTTGAAATGTATTTTAATTTTTTCTTGATAGCTTGGCATGATGTACTAATAAACAGAACTACTATAAGTGTTTTATAATGTGTTGGAAAGATTTGGAGAAGAGGAAGCATGTTCCAAGTTTCACTCTACCCTCTCCTAATATGAAACTAAGTGACTAGCTATTGGATTTTCTGATGAAGAAATTTCATGAGAATTATTTTTTATGTATGATGTTGAATAGTGGTCTAGTTTCATTCTTTTGGTTGTGACTGTCCAGTTTTCCCAACACCATTCTTTGAAGAAGCATTCTTTTATTCCTCTATATTCTTGATTCCATGTCATAGATTAATTGTTCATACATGTGTAATTTTATTTCTGGGTACTCAATTCTATTCCATATATATAAATATATGGAATAGAATTTGTAGTATAGTTTGAGGTCTGGGAGTGAGATACCTCTATTCTTTTTTGTCAAGATTGCTTTGGTTATTTGGACTCTTTTTGTAGTTCCATATAAATTCCAGTAATGTTTGTTCTGTTTATTTAAATAATCTTTAATAGGGTTTGCTTTGCATAGGTTTTTGCTTGTTGCTTTAGGTAAGATGGTCATTTTAACAATGTTAATTCTTCCAATCTATGAGCAAGGAATATCTTTCCATTTGTTTGCATCTTCTATTATTTTTAAACAATGTCTAATCGTTTTTGCTGTCAGGATATTTCACCTCATTTGTTAAGTTTATTCCTAGGTAGTAGTTAATTAATTTTTATGCTAAAGGGGAATTTTTTTCTTACTGTGTTCATCTTTTAGTTCATTGTTTGCATATGAAAACAGTAAATTTTATTTACTTGTTTATAGCTTTCCAAATTATTGCACTGATTTTTTGTTTCTAATACATTTTTTAGTGGCACCTTTAGGGTTTTTACTATATATTCCATCATCTGCAAATAGTGATTGTTGATGTGTAAGAAAAAGCACATAGTTGGTGAGAATGTAAACCAGTATAACCCCTCTAGAAGATAGTCTGGAGGCTTCTCAAAGTATTAAAAAAGATTTATCACATGATCCAGCAATTCCACTCCTAAGTATCTACCTAAAAAATGCCAAGCCACTAATCCAAAGGGAAATATGTACTCATATGTTCACTATAGCACTATTTACAACATCCACATTATAGAAACAAACTAAATTCCCAATGAAAGATAGCATAAAAAGGTATGATGTAAGAGTGCAAAGGTAAGGGAGAGAGCAAAGTAGGGAAGGGGGTCACATTAACTACGGTGAAGGACTATTTGGGCCTTGATGATGGTTATGATATGTTGACATACACCTGAAGAGTGTGGTCCTATACCTCTAAATCATATATATAGTGTTGTAAACCAACATTACTGCAATAACAAATGATACATTAAAAAAGAAGGTTTATGAGAACCCCTGCCTACCCATCTTTGTACAAGCTAACACTTTGCCATAACATTTTCTACTCATGAGATATACTGAATCATGAAAATTGCTGCATTTGTCCAGATTTAGGTACCTTTATGCTACACAGATGATTTTTAAAATTTTTGAATTCTCTTATCTTCGGTTTCCAGATTATGAATCTAGGTTCCAATTTTGTCATACTTACTAACTAGCTAGGTACTTAAATTAAACTGTAATCAAAAATAGATTTGCTTAAGAATATCTTTAGCATATAGAAAAATATTTAATTCAAATATCACCTCTTCCTAAAAGTGAAGCCTTGTAATATTTTTCTCTTGCTTTCTGACTTGTTTCACTGAGTATAATTCCTTCTAGCTCCATCTATGTTTCTATAAATGGCCCTAGTTTATAATTTTTGATTGCTGAATAGTATTCCATTGTGTATCTGTATCACATCGTCTTGATTCAGTCATCTACTTTTGGGCATTTGGGTTGTTTCCAGGTCTTACCAATTATAAATAGTGCTGCAATAAACATGGGGGTACAGGTACTCTTTTGGATCAGTGTTTTTGTGTCCTTTGGGTAGATCCTTAGGCATGGGATTGCCAGGTCATATGGTAGTTCTATTTTGAGTAGACTGAGGAACCTCCATACAGCCTTCCATAGTGGTTGGATTAACTTGCTTTCTCATCAGCAGTGTACTAGGGTTCCTTTTTCTCCACATCCTCGCCAGCATTTGTTGTGTTTTTTTTTTATATATATATGCCATTCTTGCCAGTGTAAGGTGATATGTCATTGTGATTTTAATTTGCATTTCCCTGATTATGAGGGATGTTGAGCATTTTCTCATGTGCCTGTTGGCCATGTGTATGTCCTCACTGGAAAAGTGTCTTTTAAGTTCTTCTGCCCATTTTTTGATTGGGTTGTTTGCTTTGTTTTTCTTGAGTCTTATGAGTTCTTTGTAAATCTTTGTGATCAGACCTTAGTCAATTGTGTGGAGCGCAATGATTTTTTTCCCAGTCTGTGGAGTGTCTCTTTATTTTGTTTAAACAACAACTACAACAAAAAAAAAAAAAAAAGAAGAAAATAAAAACAAACCAAAAACCAAGAGAAAGCTCAAGGAAATGGGCAATTACAATCAAAACCAAACAAACAAACAAAAAGCTCAACAAGGTCAAAAGGTCAAAGATAAACCAAAGGGATCATGGAGGGGGCTTGTGGAGGGAGGGGATGAGGGCAGAAAGAGCACAAGATACTGTGGTGATGGTGCACGGGTGAAATGGTGGTAGGAACTCCCTGGGGACTACAAATGAAGTCAAATACAATTAAATAAATCTAATTAAAAATAAATAAAACCAGGTTAATCTTGATTTTTAAAAACAACAACAACAAAAAAACAAATATCACCTTTTCTATGATACTTCATATAATTCAACTGTTATGTTTAATTTTCAATTCTTCTCTAGATTTATAGCATCTTACATATATTTAAAATATTTATATTTACTTATATTTAAAATATATCTTACAGTTTAGTGGGCTATTTGTGTCCTACTTTATGTCACTGCTACTGACATAATTGCCCATCCAACTGGACTCTGAATCTAATTTTAAATGCTGAGACTGAAACAGAGGTTGTCAGTGCAGGAGGCTGGATGGTAGGATGGACTGCCTATTCACCTGCCCGGGCTCTGAGACAAGAGAGCTACCAAAAAGCCTCAAAAGGCCAAAAACCAAAACCAAGGGCTATAGCAGTATAATACAATACTTACACTGTAGATATATATATATATATATTGCTATATATACAGTATAGTAATACACACAATAGGGGTCTATAGGTTATAGCCAGACAAAGGACAGTGTCCAGTAAGAGGACAGGTCACTGTCTATGGTACTCACCCTTGCACATAATTGCAGGAGACCTCAGGTTTTAGGATCACCATTAGGGTTTATTCTACAAATAGGGGGAACAAAGAGTTTTTTGTAGTCATAAGTGGTTATTTCACCCAGTGTCAGTGATGGTCACTAAGGGTTACCAGGAATGCTAGACAGCACTGGCTAGTACTGATGGTCACTACTGATCCTCCAGAGACAGTGTCCAAGACACCAAGTATTAACAGCTCTTTGTGAGGTGTTGGGCTACACCAACAACAAATAGCTCTTTGAAACACCAGGCCCAGGGCCTTTGGTGCTCCTTTTAGACAATGTCAGAGATAAGACAGGACCTCTTCTCTCCTCAGAGGTTGGATGCTGGATGCTTCTTTTTTTCTTTCTTCAGAGGCAAGGAATCTAGAGTATTCCCATTCTTTATTCTTTTGGAGGCTAGAACCATCTGTCTCTCTTTCTTTGGAGGCTGGAACCATCTGAGCTTCAGCTCCCTCAAACCCTGGCTTATATCCTCTTTCAGGGTGCCCCTTTCACAAGTCTTATTGGACCATTTTTCAATCCTGTGGTTGATCGGACCATTTAACACCAATTAGCTCATACTTTGCAACTGAATTGTTCATTCTGTGATCCAGGAAGTACACAGTTGTGTAAAAAGGACTCTGAGGAGCATCTGCCACAACTGACAAAAAAAGGGCAGTTACTGGGCTTTGAAGAGCAACTGCCACAACTGATTTGTGGTAGAGCTGCAGGGTGAGAGAATACCACTACTGCTGCCGGCTCCCACCACTGAAGCAGCTGGGTTCTGATAACAAGACCTGTTTCAACTCATACCAGAGGCATAATATTTGCTGCATTTGAACATTCTTATGAAATGTTATTATAAAAACTAATTATAATGAAACCTGCTAAGTCAGACTAGCAACTCCTTCAAGGCCTGTGAGTGGATAATAATTTCTAGGTTGGAATACTTTGAGGAGTGACTCAGTCCTGTTGTTTCAGTTCGTTGGAATGATGCTTTCTCTTCTGTGTGTTTTGTAACCACACTTAGGAATTATCTCTGTATATACTTGAAACAGGATGGAGGAGGAGGCTCTAAGTAAGACAGTGGCAGAGGAGGCTCCAAGGCCAGAGAGCCCCCAAAAAGTCCCAAAAGGCCACAAACCAGAATCAAGGGCTATAGCAACAGAGGCTATAGCCTATCAGAGGACAGTGCCTGCTACAAGCCACTGTTTATGGTGCGTACAACTGCAAGGGACCTCAGGCTAAATGAACAACAACCTTGGGGTTTATTTACAAATGGGGGAAACAAGAACACTTACATATCCACAAGAGGCTGGCTGCTTCATCCAGACAGCATCAGTGTTGGCAGTCACTGGTCACTAGTTCTAGGCAGCACTGTCCAGTAGTAATGACCACTACAGGCCTGCAGAGGCGGTGTTCCATTGTTACAGCTCTTGTGAGCTGTTGGTTTATACCACCAACAAACAGCTATTTGAGACACTAGGCCCAGGGCCTTTGGTGCTCCTTCCAGCCAGTGTCACAGCCAGGACTGAGTCCCAGTCCCTACAAAGTCCT
Organism: Galemys pyrenaicus; assembly: GCA_019455555.1. Lineage (NCBI taxonomy): Eukaryota > Metazoa > Chordata > Mammalia > Eulipotyphla > Talpidae > Galemys > Galemys pyrenaicus. Next base: position 8,594,577 of record JAGFMF010012266.1, read on the forward strand.
TCAGTCTCTCTCCCCAGCTCAGAGGGCAACTGCTGGAGGCTTTCCTCCTTTCTTCAAAGGCTGGAACTGTCTTCTCTTCCTCTGCAGGAGCTCTTCTTCCTCTGCTGCTGCTTTGGATCCCTTCTCCCTCTGGGCTGCTCCTTCTCCATCTGCTCCTCTGGATCACTCTGAATCCCAATATCTGAATCCCAACTCCAAGTACCAATGCTCCCTTTGACCCTGCCTTATATTCACTTTCAAGGTGCCCCCCCCCAACACACACACAGTCTGATTGGTCCATTTTCCAATCTTGCACCTGATTGGTCCATTGTGGCCTGTTCCAGAATTCAGGAAGTGTAATTTACAAGAGGAACTCTGCTAGCGCTGACTTGTGGTGAGAGGTGGAGTCCTGGTATCAATCAACCCAGAGCTCACACCTGATTGGTCCATTCCATGATCCAGGCAGCACACTGCTACATAAAAGATTTCTGAGGAAGGACTGCCACACTAACTTGCAGGGGAGCCAGAGACCACTCCTTCTGCTGGCTGCAGCCCGATAACATATTCACTGTCCCATAGGAACCTTGGCTTCATATCCTTCTATGATAGATTTCTTCCTTTTTTCCAACACCCTTTATCATAATCAAATTACTTTTTCTTCTTTGCAACGTTCTTAGTTGCTGTTAGCTAAAATACAATCCATGGATTCTGTCTCCTTGTGCATTCATTCCTTTTCAGGTTATATTGTGTTGAATTCTCTTTAGCTCCTGGATGCTTCCCTGAAGTTTCCTGCCTTCCCAAAACCAGACATTTGGCTACCAGTTGTTTCACAGTCTTTCTACCTACCATATGCCTCGTGGGAAGATGATTGTATTGCTACATCTTTCTCTTCCTCATTCTCTATCATAAAAGAATCATTTACTTGAATAGAATGGCTTATTCCCCAAGGAGGCAAACCAGAAATTCTTTCTATGGTACTTTGGGTTTTCTCATTTTCCTTTTAGTAAAGCAATGGAAACCTGAGGCTGGCTTTTAAATATGTCACTGTTTATGAGTTTCACTGCATTTTCACTGCTTTTAGCATTTTTTCTGTTCTCTATTCTTTGACAGAAAAAAGTATCAATAGTATTGTTACACTTTCCAGTAGTAATTCCCTGGTTTCTATATTTACTGCCCAAATAATATTGGACTTCAGTTTTTGATTATCAGCAGTGCCAAAGTTTTCTTGCATTCTTCGTTTTTTTCTTTACCTTTAAGAGTCACACCTGTTCTGAATTCCACCTCAGAGATATGGATTTCCGTTCAACCAACATAACAGCAATTAAATTAGTTGAGCTAATTCAAAACCGACTTGCTATAAATGTATGTCCATCCATTCATATGTACATGTAAATGAATGAGTGAATGGATTGGTAGGTAACTTTTCTCTAATCAGGTTCCCCAGCATTAAGACTGTCAGTATTTATTGTGGTAGTCCTGTTCTTGGACAGTATTCCAGGCCTCTTTCTATCCCTCCCCCATAGTTTAATAATCCAAAAGGTCCTTCGATATCACCAGATGTTTCTAGGGGACATAATCACCTCTCTCTCATTGGAGAACCACTGCTTCAAATTCATTATACCTTCAACTATTAGTAAATAGTAATGACAAATGTTAATTTTTTTTTAAAGTTAATGTATATTGAGAGAATACTGCAGGACAGGGTCTTTGGAGACCATATTCCTACTTGAACTTATTCCATACTTAAAATATCTTTATGAATAAAGTATGAAGAAACAGAATTTAAAGAAAGTCAAATAGCAGATAGTGAAGCTGTTTTGTAAACAAATTAGTCAGTGTTAAAATTCATGCTTTTTATGATTGTCTTACATTGCATAGCTTGACCTCTGTGACATAGCTATCTAGCTATGTGTACCTTTTTCTGGAGGATGAGATTTTTTGCATCTTTCTAGCTTATTAATATTGAAACTAAGAATGATCTTTGTAGTAATATCAAGACATACTAGTAGAATGGAATACCTTTTGGTGTGATCTGAGAATGAAATAGTACTTCATAGATAGTAGGTTCTTAAATATTTACTAAATGCATATACTGTTGACCTTTCAACACCATGGGTTTGAACTGCACAGGTCCACTTATACACTAATTTTTTTCAACAACTTCAGATGACTCTATACATCCTTAGGTTCTATATTCACAGAATGAACCACAGTTTCAATTGGTTGAATCCTGAGGTGTGGCCCCCCTGGATATCAAGAGTCAATATAGCAGGAACTTCAGCAGCCAGGGATTTTTGGTGAGGATGGAGGGTCCTGGAACCAATCCCCCAAAGATACTTAGTGTCCACTATAGTTAAATTTTGGGGAGTCAAAATTATCTGAGGATTTTTGACTGGGGTAGAAGGTATAAGCTTACTATTCTAGGGTCAACTGTACTATGTAGTCTAGAATAACCTGTTAGGTTATCCTCTATTGGTTTTCTGCATGCCTCTGAATTTTATTTTTTAACAGGGGGTCATTTTAATATAACTTTTGTTCATTTTCATCTGTTGACTTTAAGCTTTCTGAATCTTTTTCTTTGATTATTATTTTCTTTCTCATCTGGTCTTGGTCAACAGTTATAACTACAGTATTGCTACATTATCTTTACACAGCACCATTTTCTTAGGAAGCAGAGCTGTACTGTAAACACTATTCAATTTATACTAAGTCTTTAGTGAAGAGAGTAGGGGATATTATATTTTCCTTTTAGTAGACAGGGTTAATTGGAGGCATCAAATAACTGACACACCCAAAGATTATTAAATCAAATTTCTGAGTCCTAATCCATAGCACTACCATTACTTAAAGTTAACTTCTCTATTAAGAAATAATAGAACCCTCACTTTCTTACCACTCCCAGCTTGATTTAATAAATGGACAGGCACTGTTTCCTATAGATATATATTATGGAAATGAAGAAAAATACATTTGTTCTGTGCCCATACTATTCTGATTACTTTGCCAGTTACATTAAATTTATATGCTCATTTTGTATCCATATTTCTAAGTTTAAAAATGTGGTAAAAGAAATTGAGAAAACCCCGAATCTAAAAATCTTAGAAAGTGGCAGAATCAGGTGTTAAAATTATTCAGGTTTCCTGGGCATCTTTTCATTATTGTATTTTAATGAATTTTATAAATTCTATTGTATTTTAATGCATTTTCACTGAAAAGGTAGAAATTAAAGAATTTACCTTTTGATTCTACTGCTGGTATATATATGAAGCTAGAGTGTAAGTCAGAGACTAAAAGAATGAAACATATTTCCTCTTGCCTTCTCATCATAAATACCATGTCTGTGGAATATTACATGTGTGGTAGAGTTGCCACTTTTTTACTCTGGAGACCGCTGCATTTCTTTAGTAGATAAAGTGACACTTTGGGATTCTTATAGATGAAAGGTGCTGTATACATGTCAGATGTTATTATACAGCACTTATAAAAAAATGTTTCCACTTATTGGTGTGGACTCACTGCTGAACAGCTTAGAGATGATAGTTATTGCTGGTAATAGCAGTCAGAATAGCAGTGTAAATTGCCCTTTTTGCTACTCTTTGCTCCATATTTTACTATTTTTTTTTTTTTTACTCTATAATCCAGAGTGGCCTAGAACAAGAGAGAAAGATATTTGCTGACAAGGCTTAAAAAATAGAAAGATGACTAATTTTCTTATTGTGGTCAAATTCAACAGTAAAGACAGAATTTACATGAGTGAGTCATAAGCAGTTAGACCACAAGAAGTTTTTAAAAATTGTGAGAATGTGACATTTTTAAAGTGTGAATGTTATTATCTTATGACTGTGTAACCATTATAAGTGGAAATGGGCACATTATATTGTAGAAAATAAGATAAAAGCAGTATCTCTTTTTTTTTTAAAGATTTTTTATGCATACAAGCACTAGGGTACAGGCCAGAGGTGTGGGGGCGGGGGTGAGAGGATTCATCACAGAGAGCAGGGAGTAGAACAGGCAGATCAACAGAAGTACACTGCTGAGGGGAGCAGCGGGCACAGCAGGAATGGTCTGCCACACCATGTGGGTGCCCCCTGGCCAGCAGCAGGGATCGAACTCGTGCTGCAGTGACTGCGGTTTGCTTCATAGTGCGTTGCTTAACCCACTGTGCCACCAGGGAGGCCCCAATATCTCTATTTTCAATCTAATTTTGAAATTTCCTTTTAAGAATCATCTGGGCTCTGTATAATTTGACTTGGTCATATGTGGGACTGTGTTACCCATTATATCCACTGACTTCCTATTTTCCAAAGCTTTTGTGATCCTTAGAAATGTGTGTCCTTGTAAAAGTCATTGACTTCTCTGACTACAGGCTAATATGGCTATGATTTTAGCAGACATTTTATGACTGTTAACAGCCATAGACTCAAATGTGGTATTTGTGGCAGTGTACTAAACTAATACCTGCTGTAGAGTAAGCATTCAATAAAGACCTGTCAGATCTCTGTTTTAATACAAGTGCTTTCTGTCCTACAATTCTAGAGTTTTGATCAAGAAATATGAGCATGATATCAGTCAGGTCATTTCATGTAAGCTTGTCAAGTAATTAGTTTATTAAGCTCGGTTGGAGTTGGGGGCTAAGGCCAGGTAGATTTTTTTTTATATATAATTCTGGGGTTATGGACATTACTATATTTCTACTACAAATGACTTTTCAGTTATTGATTTTGATCAGAGGTATTGTGGTAGTTTCCTCTAGCATCCATTCTACTCTCAAATGATTAAGACAATCCTGGTAATCTTACTTATCTTGCTGGTGAATGGTTTTAGAATATACATGTCTCTTGGAGCTCTTTTAGATGAGAGGAATTCTGTTCTTTGAAGGCTTCTGGAAAAAGTTTCCTCCCTCTAAGAAAGAGACACAAAAAGATACTGCTCCTTTTTTTTCTCTGCACGCCCTTCTTATTAGAAACTTTTAAAAAATAATTTCTTTATATATATTTTACATCACCTTTCATTTTTTTAAAAATATGTTTGCTTTCTTTACTCAGGTGTAGTCCCCATAGAATTCCTACCACCCGTGTGGTGGTGGGACTATCATCACAGTCCCTTGTGCTCTTCCAGTCCTCATTTTGATACTTTTCCCTCCCCTCCCTGCAGAATGTCTGAATTATAGTTGTCTGTTTATTTTTGCTTAGTTGTATTGTGTTTTTTATTATTATTTTTTTCTTGATCTCTGGTATGGCTCCCCTATATTCCTCCTATGAGTGAAACCATCGATATTTTTCTTTTTTCTTCTCATTTGGGATTTTTTTTTTTTTCTGGAGTTTACATAGTGCACTTGTGGTCAGGAAAGGGCCTGCTGGGGAAAGGTGGCACATAAAGAAGGGCAGAGCAGAAGAATGGAATTGGGATTTTGATGACCCTGTGGAGTTTCAGAAGTAACCAGCCTGGGAATGCTGTTAGGTTAGATAACAAGGTTATCTTACTTCTTGTGTAAGCCTATTTAATTGGGGTGTTGGATTCTTTGAAGTCCTGATATTATAGCTTGGTCTAATTTACAATTTTTTATTTGACTTTATTTAAAGCCTAAGGATAGAAATGAGATATATTTACTATCTTGATTACTTTGGTTAATTGAATGATTTCCAGAAAATTATTTACTTGTTTTTGTTTTTTCCATTCATGTAATGAAAAACTCAGATCAAAGAAATAGACTTCAAATATACTCCCTGTTGTAGTAATCTGTAAGCCCATGATTATTCACAGAAATGCTTCTTTAGGTTTTCTCACAACACATTTTGGTCTATATCTACATTTTCCAGTATTTTAGTTTCTAGCAACATGTATATAGTCCTGATTGAGATATGTTTTAAATATAAAACATTTATAGGATTTTTGAGAACTTGGTATGAAAAAGAAATGTGAAAGACTTCATTAATTCTTTTATATTAGTAAAATTTCATAGTTTTTTCAAGTAATTTACATAGGTTGTATTAACTTTTGTTTAGCCTAGTTTCTGATAACATAAGTGGGTCTTTTTATGTTTCATTTTCAGATTAACTGTCCCTGGTGATTGCTGTCACCTAGTATATTTGTCTTGTCTTTGGCTCTCTTACCATACATTTATTTCTGTTGGTCTTTTTGGAATTTGTAAATTTTGTTAATTCATTATTCATTTCCCGTGTTTATAGCCATAATTATTTTTTCTTTTTGATTGGTCAAGCGAGCGACACTTTAAGTAGTAGTTGAAGCACAGTGAAAGGGATTTGGACTATATTCAAGGAAGTAAAAGAATAAGGTTTGTGTTTTGGAGCATGAACTTGTGCGTCTGTGAGGAACCGGAGGCAGGAGCACAAGTCAGAAGGCTCCTGTGGTAACTTGAATGGAAATGAGTCTGAGATGAAGGAGTCACAGTGTGGATGTCTAGGAGAGGAGATTTGAGAACCATTTAGAAAGTAAAATAGAAAATATTTGGAGACCATTTTATATTGGGAGTAATGAAAGATGAGACACATGGCTAGAGGTTGCTGTAGATGTTCAGGATGAGATAATGATTCTGCAAGTGAATTTTTGGGTTGGAATTTGACATGAGTAGAAGGAACATGTGATTTGGAAGCACCAGTTTTTAAGAGTTAGAGAAAGTAGTATGCTTTGGGGCAAAAAAAGGGGAAAATATGGTGATTGTTTTCTGAGTTATAAATATGAGCTGATTAAGCTTTATGTTGAAGTTAGGCTAGAAGATATTATTCTGAAATAAATAAAACTCAATATAACAGTGTATGGCACATGTGAGCATTTATACAGGAGGAAAATACTTTATAACAATATTTCTCAAATGGGAACTTTTGTCTATACCTAGGGGTTATTTTCATTATGTCTGAAGACAGTTGTAGTTGTAAGTGGAGTGGGGTATGGGGCACTGTTACCGCATTAGTGGTAGGGACCAAGGGGTGCTACTAAATATCTTGGAATTCACAGGATAGCCCCATTCCCATAAAGTAGTATTTGGCTCAAAATGCCAATAGTGCCACGGTTGCGAAACCTCTGTGTTAGACAATTGAGCTAACAATTTTGTTGAAAGAGCTGAAATCGTCCTTAAATTGTTTTTTCTGATCAAGAAACAGCGTAGAAGGACTTCAATGTAATGCATGAAAGAACCTTGATATTCTGGCTGGGAAGTCCATTCCAGGTAGCATTGCTAACTCAAAAGGTCACTTGTCTGGTCAGAAGCCCTTGTGTGCGCCAGAGCACTCTAGGCACACACAACACTGAGGACTCCAAGTAAGTACAGCACTTTTACTGAGTGAACCCCACCATGAAGCTTCACAGTTGATACACGTTCTGTATCATGGAAACAGATGGGAAAGGATATACTGTCGGAGAAATATGAAAAAATAGAGTGAAAAAGAATACTAAATTTGCCCATTGCGTTGCCCAATATGAGGTCAGAGGTGTTCAGCAATATAAGATAGTGGTTAGGAGACCTGTTGCTGAGCGGTGTATCGGAGTGTGCAGACCCCCGGTCCTGTGATTCATTTATTCCATTATCTTAGGTAAATTACTTCTCCTCTCTCCTACTGCGGTTCTTTCATCTGTAAAATGGGATAAAAATAGTATCTACTTCAAGGAGTTGCTTTTGGGAGTAATAGTGTCACAGGTAGAACTAGTGGAGTGATTTCCATGCTGTGGATGCTTCATAAATATCAGGTGCATGTGCTTGAGTGTCTAGCTGTAGAGCCTGTCCTCAAGGAAGCAGAAGAAGTAGGCCCACTGCAATGCTTCACTAAGAACTTCCAGGTCATTGACACACATATTTAAAGTATTTAGTTGGGGTATGAGAATACCTATTGTTTGTTTTCAATCAAATCGGGCATTTGTTGATAAGACATTTTTTAAAAAGGTAGACATTCTTGCTGTTGATCCCACTAGTTTCTATCATAATAGATGTAGTAGACTAAATAAATTCATGCTTCTCAGGTTATAGTGCTCATGAAAAACAGGAAATGACAAGTAAGACAGGCAATTATAAAACAACCTAGAGGATCCTGAAGTGTCTGCGTGCTTATAAATTATGCTGTAATGTTTAAATTTTTTTTTCTCTCCTTAAAACTTGTATAGTCACTAGCCTTTTTGTTTGCCTTTGTGTTGTTAGTTTCTATCCTCTTTTTCTAAATATCTCATAAAATGACTGTGAAAATTAAGCAAAAGGGCCTCCCTGGTGGTGCAATGGGTTGAGCTCCACACCGTGGAGCTTCCACCACCACTACAGTGCGAATTTGATTCCCAGCCAGGGAGGGAACCCATATGGCACAGCAGACCTCTCCTGCTGCTGCCCTCAGCAGTGTATTTCAGTCAATCTGCCTGTTCTGATGCCCGCTCTGTCTTTGGTGAATCCTCTCACCCTCTCTTTAACTCTGGCCTGTACCCCAGCTCTTGTATGCATAAACAAAAAAAAAATCTTAAAAAAAAAAAGAAAATTAAGCAAGACACGGCATGTAAATTGTTAGGCACAGCACACCTAAAAAATATTCAGTTAATGTTAGCTGTTAAAATTTTATGTTTTGGGCCTCCCTGGTGGCGCAGTGGGTTGGGCAACGCACTATGAAGCAAACCGCAGTCACTGAAGCACGAGTTCGATCCCTGCTGCTGGCCAGGGAGGGGACCCACATGGCGCAGCAGACCTCTCCTGCTGTGCCCGCTGCTCCCCTCAGCAGTGTACTTCTGTTGATCTGCCTGTTCTGCTCCCTGCTCTCTGTGGTGAAACCTCTCACCCCCCACACCTCTGGCCTGTACCCCAGTTCTTGTATGCATAAATAAATCTTTAGAAAAAAAAATAAAAATAAAATTTTATGTTTTTATCAAACATGAATGTATATGCATATAAAACTTAAATGACTTTTTCAGAGATATCAGAAATTTCTTATTATGTGGCATGCTATGTGAAGGCTTCTTCATGTACTATTTTGTTCTTCTTCTAACACTTAGAAAATTTTAAAAACATGGAAGTAGGTGATATTCTAAACCTGCATAAATGGCCAGTGGAATATTTTACACTGATAATCTTAGAAGCTAACCAAAAAACCCTTATGAATAGGTAGTCAATATCATTTTCAGCTGTTTAGTTTCACTGTCTTACACTCATTAATCAGACCTTGCACTCATTAATCATGTCACAAAGGAGGATCATTAACAACTGTGGCCAGATGTGCAGGAAAATCCCCTGCCCAGAAGTCATACCTACTGGGTTACTCTGCAGACTGGGTTATGGCCAACAGTGAGGGGACAGCATCAAACAGGTCCTTTCACTGGAGTTTGAAGGAAGCATACAACATGGGTAACTTCTTGAGTTGTGATCCTAAATAGACAGCTGTGACAATGGAACTACATTCAGGGCAAACAGAAGTGAGGTGCTCAAAGATTTCAAAATAAAAATCTTTTTATAAATAAATGCAGAATCCAACATTTGGTAAAATAACATTTATAAAATGAGAATTTAGTTCCTTTTTCAGATTAATCAAAGTTCTCAGTTTTGGTGATTCCTTAGCTGCTTCCTGTTTTTCTCAATTTCAGTCAGTCATTTTGACTTACAGAAGATAAAGATTTAGCTTTCCTGCCCTCCTCTCATTTCCATTCCTCTCACACACTTCTATCGCTTTCCAATCCCCCCATCCCAGCTATATTATCTTTTTTCGATAGTAATTAACTTGTAAAACATTACTGGTTTTATTCACAGTTGGATCATGTATAACACCATAAATGCATTTCTTTTCTCCATCTTTAATTTGCTTAATTTTCTGTCACCAATTCATTACCCAAGACAATGGATAGAACTCAGAAATCACTCTCAGTTCAGTCAGACTTGTAATACCTGGAGATCTTTCTACTGGAATTCTCTACTTTCTGCTACAGTTGGCCTGAATGGATATTTGTTTACTGCTGTATTGTCAACAGATAGAACTGTGTCTGACACATAGAAGAAATTGAAAAAAAAAATGATTGCTATTACAGACATATTTTAACTTCCTGAATGTACTTTCTTGTAGCCTCCTGTTTTGGTTTCTTTAAGGTCATTTCCTCTAATATCTCTCTGGTCATATTAATGATGTACATTATATATAGAGATGTATACAATACATATGTTTGGGATTTTCTCATAAAACCCTGGGTTGCCATTTTTGCTACTTGGATGTGTCTGTCTTATCATGAAAAAGTTTTCATGACCTTTGACTTTCCAGCTATTGAGACACAAAAATACTTTGTGTGCTTGGGCAGGCTAGAGCGCTGGGTTCTCCGTGAAGTCATCCAGCTGTGATGTTCCATTGGAGGAGTTGAGTGGTCAGAAGTATGTATCTTTTTGCTCAGTTGTTCTAAAATAGAAATATGAAATTTACTGACATAGCCATTTTTAAGTATTCATTTCAGTAGTGTTAAGTATATCCACACAGTTGTGTAACCAATGTCCATCCAGAATGTTCATTTTGCAAACGTGAGACTCTGCTCCGTAAACAACAGCCTCATTCCTCCCATTTCCCCCTTCTGCTAATCCCCATTCTACTTCTATCCCTATGACTGACTATTTGGGCTTCCTCAGATAAATGGGATCATAAGTATTTTACTTGTCTTCAGGCTCATCCTTATTGTGGCATGTGTCAGAATTTCCTGCCTTTTTAAAGCCAAAGAACACTTTATTACATGTAGAGATCACATTTTACCTACCCAGTCATTTGTTGATGGACACAGATTGCTTCTATCTCTTGGTTGCTGTGAATAATGCTTTTCCACATTCTCTATTTTCTTCTGGGTTTATGTATCCCATTATTTCACTGAGGCTTCAGGAGAGACTGAACATTAATGTCCATTTTAATTGAAAATATCATTAGATATTTTATAATTATTGTCTACTCAGTGCTCTTTCTTTATATTTAAAGATGGAGAAGGAAGCAGAGAAAGAAAACGAAGGAAACAGAGAAATGACATAAAACATTTCACCAAGCTTTATTAAGGTAAGCATAAGAATGAGCCCTTCTCTCTACGGACACAGTGAGTAGCCCCGTGCAGGTACTGGCTTTTGCTGTGGGATGACCCTGATGCCACAGTTTCAGATTTTCTGCGCAGTTCATCCTTTTCCAGAATTTGCATACAAGAGAAACATTGCTAATATATGCCATCCTCAGTGGAAATGGGATTATATATACTGTTTTGCTTTTACACAATGTTTCAGGAACTCATTGACAGTTTAAGGGTACCCCGTGTACTTCTTATGTATTTTGGTTTAGTTTCTTTCATCACACTCATTCAGCTAAAGAAACAGGATTTTTAGTGTCATCTGAAAATACAAGGACTACGAGAAGTCATGAGGCTAGCTACTTGTCATATTGCACAACATTAGCTAGATCATAACCTGTTGCATTCTGATATAAAACAGTCTTAGAGGAAGAAGAAAAAATATATACTACTTATTATTACCCACTAATCTGGGGAAAGCCTTGACCTCTAAATGAATTGTTGAAACTTTGAAAATAGCTCTTCATCCTGGGAGTCCTCAATTAACCTGAAACAATTAAAAGCACCAGCTTTTACTAAAATAGCCTACTTACGGTCCTCCCTGGTGGCACAAGGGGTTAAGACACAGCACTGTGAGGCTATCTGCAGTCATTGCAACATGAGTTCAATCCCAGCCAGAGGGGTGACCCACATGGCACAGCATACCTCGCCTGTTGCTCCCCCCTCAGCAATGTGTTTCTACAGTAGACCTGCCTGCTCTGCTCCCCATTCTGCCTCTGGTGAATCCTCTTCCCTCCTGCAGCTCTCACCTGTACCCCAGGTTTTAGTGTGCATAGATAAAACTTTTTTTAAAAGATTTATTTATTTATGCATACAAGAGCTGGGGTGGAGGTAAGAGGATTCACCAGAGACACAGTGGGGAACTGAACAGACAGGTTGACTGTAGTACACTGCTAAGGGGAGAGGCAGGAGAGGTCTGCTGTGCCATATGGGTCCCCTCCATGGCCAGGGATCAGACTCCCACTGCTGTGCTACAGATGCTGTGCCACCAGGGATGCCCCTACAGCAATGAAACTTAAAAAAAAAAATAGCCTATTTAGCTTATGCCAAACTGGATTACCCCATCTGAGTAAGCACCTTGCTCAAGCACTGGAGTACTGTTATGTTTGGTTATAGTTAAGATATAAGCAGGCATTTTTTTGGTAAGTGTGTAGCAATTTCAACTATTCATAACATTATATTCAATACAAATAGTACATGAATATAGTGCTTGCAAAATTGGATTAGTCCCAATATAGAGATAAGAAAATTAGGTCTACACCTTGTGTTACATAAAACTACCTTTCTGTGTTCGTTTGGGCAGGCCATATACTGAAATGGGAACAAGAGTAAAGGTTAGCAGGACTCCTGCTCAAGATATGCAAATTTGTGAAGTGTTCCATATTTTTTCAATCAAAGTTGAAAAAAAATATTTAAATTTATAAAAAATAAAATGTATGGAAGAATAAAAATTAAAACCACTTTTCTAGTGTCAGACATGTAGTATGACAGTGAAGACGCTGAGATACGATTAGAGCTTCAAGTTCTGTGTTCAGTACCGCTACCATGCATTACACTTGCATTATACTGCAGGTACTTGGATAAAGTGGTCAAAGATGTGAGGGGCAGCTGAGGTAAGGAAGGGTGAGAGCAAAATTGAAAGATATTAGGTATATATTCCATTCCTTACCTTCTCAAAACCATTAATTATCCTCCTGGTAGTGGGAGTTTGATTGAAATCTTCTACACCGGTGCCTAGAATTGTGTTGATTTGCTTGTTATTTTAGTATGTCAATTAACCCAATTTCTAGAAGGAACCAGAAGATTCCTTCTGATTATGTTTTCTCTAGCATGTCTAGTACTAGCAAAGTACCTCAGTTCCTTAGGAATTGAAGGAAATGACACAGCTTTTCAGTTTCCAACATGAAGGTAGAGCAAACTTCTTTACATAAAGGTGGATCTCTCGGCTTCATTTCTGCCTGGGTACAGAAGCCACTCTTTGTCAAAGCATTGACAAGACCCTCAGCGTTCCCCTGTGTGTCCTCTGCCTGTCTTGTGGGCTTCCCTGTTGGGACAGACTCTTCATTTGATTTGCACTCATAACTAACTTGAATGCAGTCACATACAGTTAAGGCAATCAGAGAAACAACTTCGTCATAAAGGCTAAAGGGAAATCTCTTCACATTTTCTAAACATCCACAATTCTTAAATGTTTACAAAGAATAAAGGGACAGACTTTTTTATTTCCTGGATAAGCTTAGGTGGGAGTGGAATAAAGCAAAATTTTCTTCCTTTTTTCCTGAGAGAAAGGTGTTAGCTTGGGAAAAGATAAAGAAAGAAGATCCTAGTAAATAAAAAAGCAGAAGCCTAATCCTCCCAACACACACACAATAGCAGAATATGACTTCTGTATTAAGGGAAATGATGAATGTTTTCACATTATGGGAACCGCTTTGGCAAAACCTTAAAATAGTGCTTTAGAGATATGTGCAGACATGGAGAAATTTGTCTCTACACTTTAAACCTTTTTTCTTCCACAAGGATATTTAGTCAGAATAAGCTTTGGACTAGAGCTAAGAGAATGTGAAAGAAATTTCTAGCCTTGAGTGCTGCTGCCACCTACATGGCGGGAAGACCACAAACCAACCCGCTCCTCACAGGCAGGCTTGCTGCAGCCTCCTTTCTATGAACACACACCTGGGAAACCCCAAAGGCTGTTTCTATATTTGACTGTACTAATGGCAATTGAAATGGTAGTATTTGTAATGTTCATCTCACTTTTATCTCAGACTCTTGCAGAAATTGTACCAAAGGGTTCTGTTTAGATTGATGGGGATGCACTGTTATTTGAAATGAGGGCTGATCCAAGGAAATCTCCCTCATCATGAAAACAATCCCAAGGGCAACTTGATCCCCACGGATCTTCATATCACTGTGTGGGCTCTAAAATACAAGAGGGAAAATTAAACAAAATGATGTTTCCTCAGTTGATCATAACTACACTTTGATGCAATAGGACATAGCATAGACAAAAGGCCTCCTTTGATGGAGCTAAGGGAGTATTTCTAATAGAAAATATGGTTGGCACTGCAGAATTAACAGGGAATCTTAAATGTCTAAGGAGTCTTGTGCTAAGTCACAAACACGCCACAGAGTGTCCTTTTATCTCTGACAGCATCATTAAGACCGGGGTTCAGGGACTAAGCTGGGGGTAGACACCTCCCTTGAAACACACATCAAGGTTGAAAAGCCAACTGATGACTTTACAGATAATTGCAAATAAAATAATTGCTAAGTGAATAAATTTTGTAAGCATGGAACATACCAGTTGTTGCTATGGTGTAATATTATAAATACTGATGCTTCGCTGGCATTTGGCACTTTGCAGATTTAGGATAAGCAATGTACTGAACATGTACTAATTTTCTTTGGTGTTAGAAACCAAAAACTTGTAGCCTTTAATAAAAAAATCACTGATGCCTTTCTTAGTAGTAGCATTAAAGACAGAAAGGATCCCTAAAATTGATGGCAGGATATGAGCTCTGTGCCATGGGAAAAAGGCATTTGGAGAAATAGTGTCAAACTGAAGAACCATATATGCCCAGTATTTCCCCCGTACAACCTAAAAGAAAGCCCCTTCAGACATCTTAGTTCTGGTGTGGTATTAAAACCATTGTTTTACTGTCATTTGCCTCATTGGAATATTGTCACAGCTTATTTCTCTGCAGTGTGCTTTCTGGGATAAAGGTGAATTGATTCTAAAATGAAGAGAGCCTAAAACTAGAAGGTGGCAAAAAAACCTCAATAGTCAAGATAACTATATTTTCACACATTTATAGACATCAAATTTATGCAAAATAGCCATAATATCAAAATTTCAAAATGAGGTCAGGGTATGGGAGAGGAGAGAGTAAGCAGTCTCAGCTCTGCCTGTGAGATGAAATGACACATACTGTCTCCAAGGTGGAGGGGGGTGTCACAAGTGGGGATGTCCAGTGGCCTGTTTTTACTGGGAGACCTGTTTGCTTTTCTCAAAAATGCCTCTATGAGCTCCTTGTTGACAGATCACAGCACAGGGCTGTCTGGGGACCACTGTGCAGGAAGCCACAAAACCTCCTCAGGAGGTATATACTCAAAGTTTTAACTTTGCAACTCTTTTGGCCACAGTTATTTCTAAAAAAGTATGGTACAATACCAGCTTTGTGCATATTTACAACACAATAACTTTTATAAAATTTGACTTAACTTTGGTTACCTTACATTTAAAACAACACTTTGTGGCAAATCAAGTCTTACATAGAAATATGATTTTAAGTAACTTGAGTAATCAAGTATATGCAATATAAAAAAATTTAAAATTGCTTGAATGAGCCCATTCTGTGAAAATAAGACTTTAAAATCAATTGAAATTCATATATTCTGAGTCTTCATCTCAAATACATAACAGTTAATTTTTTGAAATGCAGTGGTCCTAATGTGCCCTCTAAAAATCAAAGAGCAGTGTTTTTTTCTAAAATGTTCATTTGAGGAAGTCTAAAACTTATTTTTTTTTCTTTTAATGTGGAACATTGGAGGAAAATGTATAAGGAAGAAAATTAAAAATACCCCAGATTAAAACATCTAGAGATAGTGTTAATATATAGGAAAATGTTTTCTTACCCTTTTTCTGTTAGTGACCTGTTCAAAGTAGCCTTAATTTAGCAACAGGTCTGAGATCACCTCTCTACCTGTGTGTTTGTAAATGACAAATTTTACCTGATTTTTGAAGTGGGACCAGTCTTCAGATTGCTTTCCATAAATTATCGATGAGCCTGTGAGGGAACACTGTAACTCACCTGGGGAGGGGAGCTCTGAGAAGCACAGTAAAGACACACTGTTACCTGAACACGTGTGAGCTGGGTCTTGGCATTAAATTGTCATTCTTCCCCGACTATACAGCCTGCGTATAGCTCTACCATGAAAAGCAGAATCTCTGTTTCCAAACTGGGGAATATGAAATTCCTCAGAGGGAAATAGATACTAATAAATATCACCAAGATTATTACCAAAAAAGACAATTTTTAAATGACTTATTTATTATAATGACAAAGAAAAACCTGGATATAAACATAATTGTTTGCTAAAATAATTATTCCATTTGTTGCTCAAGGCTGGAAGAACAGAAGGCTAAACACCACATCAGGAAGCATTTGAGTTCGACTTTCTAGCTCTCGTACCAAGTGGTTAAGGCCACTATAGGGCTGATAAAAGTTATGTGGCCATTAACTATTTCAAGTTGTCCTCACATCATTTTTAAACAGACTAATGGTTTTGTGTCATAAACACATTTGCAAATGGATACAGGGAATATTAAACACCTAAACTCTTATTTCTAGGAATTAAATGTCTTCTGAATTTGTATTGGTAAAAGATTTTAAAATTATTTTTTCAATTTAGCCAACTATAAAATATAATGCCAAAAAATGTTTAAAACATCATTTGGTAAGGTCAAGGTTATTATGCCTGTTTTAACTTCCTATAGTGACACCATAAATTGTTTATTAAGGACTCAATATTGGTTCCTTACATCTGAAAAAACTCTAAAAATGGGAATTTTAAAAATTATTTTCATTCTTTTTTGTGAAGGGAATAATAGGACATGACAATAAAATAGATACTTATTTTTAATAAGCACAAGATAACTTGAACATCTGAATAAGTTTCATTAATTTAAGTTTACTACAATTGCCTCTGAGAAGATGTGAACTTACTTGATATTGCCATCATTAAAAATGTTTTGGGGGCTCCTTCTTGTAGTAGCATTCAGAGTCAGTACACAACATGCAGAAAATGTGTTCCATTGTTTTTTCTTGTTACTTTCCTTTATTTTGCAACTTATTCCATGTTACTTTTGATTGTTTTCAAAGGATGAGTTTCCCATTGTTATTATAGTAGTCACAATAATATGTTACTTTTCCTAAAATACAACTTCAAAGTAATTTCAGGCAATAACATCATATTTTAGGGAAAAAATACACATTTTTATCTACTTTAAGGGAGCCACTTACTCAGTATCTATATTCTGGTATATTTATCAGGTCTCATTAACTCTAAGTTTAATTCAATAGCTCTTTCCTCTAATCTCCCCCTCTCCCTGTTCACCCCATACAACACAGGACCTGATATTGGAGCCCCAAAACATGTTTGTTGAACTGAAGTGACTTGAAATTCTCTATTAAATAGAAATAGATTATGTAGCTAATACTTAATCTTTTTTTCATAATTTTCTATATGTTCAAAATTGTACAATATAAATCACAGCATATAAATCAAATCATTAAAAGCCTTAATAGAGGAGCACTTTGTTCCTATTAATATTGCTTTGCATATTTTAGTTTATTCC
The DNA here is from genome assembly GCA_019455555.1 of Galemys pyrenaicus. Lineage (NCBI taxonomy): Eukaryota > Metazoa > Chordata > Mammalia > Eulipotyphla > Talpidae > Galemys > Galemys pyrenaicus. The sequence goes on from JAGFMF010012266.1 coordinate 8,611,978, forward strand.
TGCTAGTCAGACTTCTTTCTGGGAAAAGAACAGAGTTTATACTTAATAAGGATCAATTGTGATATGCTGTCAGTAGATTCCCTTTCCCTAGTTTACATCAATATGGCCAAGCAGATCAACTGTTAGCTTTTATGTCACTAGAAGTCTAAATTAACTTGGCCATACAAGATTGCTCTCTGTTATACTGCATATCACTTATTTGGGCTGGTTGAGAGTTAAATGGAATGAACTATTTGTTGACAACATTTCATGCTTAGGGATGAGATTTAATGGGGTATGATTGATTGAATTAAAGAACCTACTACTAAAACAAAATGTCATAACATAACAAATTTGGTAAAGTTTTCGATTAAATACACTGAAACAACAGTCAAATCATTTTGTATGATGTTGTTTAAAAGCAATGTGGTTTTACCATTGACTATTATAAAATTCAGGAACTGAAAAGACAGAAGAAAATACAAACTGGTATTAAACTGACTGTGGGCTGGTATTCCTTTCTGGAAATAGTAAAAGAAAAGTGAGAAGCAGGAATATAGACAATGATTTTCTAAAAGTAAATCATGGATATTTTTGGTCAGTAGTTACACTTTGAGCACACTAGGGCTAAAATATCAGCAAATCTACTCCAATCTGGTCACTTGACCAGTAACATAGTTTATATACAACAAACCCATGTTTTGGGACTTCTTCATTTGTCGAAATCTAACTTCTATAAATGAGATTCCATTCAGCACACCTTGCAGAAGCACAACTTCGATATCCATGAATGATGCCTTGACTCACCTAGAATGAACACAGATTATCTGTGGTTATATGGTGAAATAAAGAGGAAAGGCAGGAAGGGGAGCAAGGCAAGAAAAGAGGAAGGGAAGAGAAAGGAAGAAATGAACTGTAATTTTTACATTTTGTTTCTTGAAATAAAATACGTTAATATTTTAGATTATTCTTGTCTAATTAACAAGGCCCCGAGAAAATGTATTCTGTTGCACACATTATTAAGATAGGTTGTTTTTCCCTTAACTGCCAAGGAAGATGAAAACTTCCAACAAGATGTATTGGGTTTGAATAACATTTTCATAAATTTCAAGCAGCTAAATTGTTCTTAGAGAAAGACACAGTTGTAGTTATAAACATTTCTTGAAATATGGTTTGTTATAGAATACAAAAATTCCACTTATTTCTCAGACTAAATGGATGATAGTCACTATAGGCTAAACGTATCAATTGATTTAAATTAACTCTCAAGCATTTTTGCTTTAGAAAAGAGCTTATGAATGCATTTATATTAATGGTGTGACCATCTATAGTAACTACCACTCCTACTGGTAAAAATTTAAAAAGCTGTTTATTTGATTTCGTTAAACCAATATTTAATATTCAACATAAGCATATATAGCATAGAATTTTACATTTTAAAAGGTATTAAGATTGATGTTAAAATTTCTCCCTTTGGGTCAATGTTTTAAAATTTATGTTGTTATGCTAAACACAGCTAGAAAGTGTTTACATGTTTTCACTACTGAAATGGTTCTTACTTCTAGTTGTTTTTTTTCCTTTAGCAGTAACCATAAGCAGTGTGTGTTCTCAAAGGCTATGATTGATTGGTTGCTCACACATTCCACATTTTTTCTGCTTCATGCATCATCATCAGCCATCTCCAACACTCCAGTCCTGAATCTGTCCTACTTTCTGTTACCTGATTTTTGCTGGTGATTCATGAGTCAGAATAGTAAGAGGGGAAAAAATATCACCGTAGCTTTTTACAATGTAGTGGGCCCTAGAATCTGTGGGAAATCTAGTTTTGCTCATCAGAGTCATTCAAATGCAATATTGATTGACAATGATGTATATAGATCTACACACATAACGTGCTATATAAAAACCACTAAAATGTTCTACTAATGACAGAACGCATACTGATTACAAACCACTTCAGAGTGACGTGAAAACGCTCATCTAAATGCTTTTTTTGTACTTCTAAGCTCTTTCTTGTCACTACTATTTTCAGTTGAAGCCATTATTTAAGTGTCCTAGCCCTTGTGGACTAGCAAGTAAAATTCTTAATTTTCCAAGCCAATAAGGTAATAAAAGCTCAAGTTTTCTCAGTAACACTTGAATAAAAAATTGTGAATCTCACACTTTTAATCATCATGAGTGCAAAGATAAGGGACAAGGAATACTTTTTACTATATTTTGGAGAACTGAATTTTAATTACTGAGTATGAAACAGTTAACAAGAAGTTCACTAGCAAAAGACTAACCTGAACTATTTTTTGTGATAACATCTTTCAGATCCAGCAGCGACAAGGCCTTAAAGAACCAAAGAAATCATAATGACCCTAAAATCTCAAAAGGGAGCCGCAATTTCATAATGCTGCCTCAGTGCTTGTGTTACTAGACATCAAAGTTATTCCCACAGGCTTCTGGAATGTATAAATGCCAGTGCAGAAGCATATACACTTTATAGTCTAAGCCAGAAACTTCAATATGGGATTTACCTGAGCATCAAAACTCTTTATTAATGAATTATTCCAAAGAAAAGACACTGCAGAGGGAGACCTTAACCTATCAGACAAGACCTCCAGGTCTTGCATATTTCAAGCAAGGTCAAAAAACAAGAAAGCTCTGGTCTAAAGTTGCTTTGCTAAACCTTAATTGACTGCTGGCACTCACCTGGGTATACAGCTTGAACCAATAAAGTGATCAGAATGCTGTGATGCGTTAAGGTAGTGTGCTTTGGAGATCAGGTGAACCATCACCCCACCAGGCATCTAAATTGTGACCTGTATGCACCTTCAACCCATTTACAATTGGATCATTCTAGTCAAGTCAGTACTGGAGGTGCAGAGATGTCAGTGGAAAAATAATCTACATACTGAGTTTAAAGCTCATTTATTCAAAGGTAATCAATTCATAAAATCAACTTTACTGTTTCACATAAATTCTAAAAATTTGATTTTATTAATGACTCTTTAAGATGCTCTGTGGGTGCTAAAGAATTTCAACTTTGCTTTTTAAAAAGTACTTTTTTGTGGGTTTCAGTGTCCCTATTGCTCTCTGCATATGCAAATGAGTTTATCTTAGTCTAGCAAGCTCTAAGAGCTAAAGTATGATGATGTCTAGAGGATCTGAAAGAATAGATTTTATAAGGAAAAAATAATATATGAGGCAATATTGGATGGGGAAAGATTTTTTGTTTTCATTTTCTATATGCTGTTTGAGCAACTGATCTATTCATTAAAAATGATGTAATAAATATATTAGTCATTTAGAATTGCATAGATAAAACCATGTAAGGTCAATATCCATTAAAGCTAGAAGACTGACCACATTCAACTTTGTAAAGGGGGATTTTGCAAGTACATGAAAATCTTAAAAGGAATTTTAAATGAATGATTCTAGGTGAAAACAGTAAGACATATATTCAGATTTAAAGACACTCTTACGTACAAGTGATAAATTATAAGTTAGTTACAAAAGCACCTCTGTTGGTCTGCAGGCATCTTTGCAAATCCTACTACTTAAAATCCCCAAGTTGTTTTTTTTTTTTTCCCTAACAAAGGTGGTTAACACTTTCTAGATGAACACCACTTCTACATGGTAAAGAGAGGTAACTAAACCCCCAAAGTCATGTTTATAGTTTTGAAGTCCCCACACTTGAATGACTTGACATTTTGAAGTTAATTTTGGACATTGAAAAGTGACATGTTTTCACAGTTCAAGAAAGTCCTTCTGTGCCACCAATTTTCCATCACCCTCTTTCATGTTCAGTTTTAAGAATTTTGCCTCTCAATGGTCATAACTTGGAAGAAATGTGCTCGCTCATCAAAATCTTTCTTACTAAACAAGCACCTCTGTCAGAAGTGTCTTAATTTCTTATCACAGAATTTTATCCACACGAGGAGCAATAAATAATTCATGTCACTGCCTCTTTGTGTGCGTCCCTGAACTGCACGGAGCTGGAAGGCTGACAGCTGTGTCAGGACAAGCACCAAAGATCTGACATGACAAGTGACTAACAAGTTTCTTTCAGTTCATCGTGGAAGAAGACAATGGCCCAAAGTGCAGAGAGAAATCCTGAAACAAAATAAAACTGCTTCTTTCTTTTTACCTAAGTGTTTGCTATGAGCTTATTTCCAACCCACAATCCCTGGTCATTTTATAGGCCTGCCCAACCCCCTTTATTCCTCACACTCGCTTGGCCATTTACGCCTGGCCACGGATCAATATGAGCAATTCTTGGAGAAATACGATGTCTCCATGACAACCAAGCCACAAATTCTCAGTGGAAGGCAGTGAGACCAGTAGTGAACTCTCCAGAGGCTTCTAGGCCTATAAGGCAAGATGTCTTAAAATGCAGGAATGGACAGAGGAAAAAGCCAGAGTAATTCATCCGTTATTACCAGTTTAATGATGTCCGATGTGTAGAACAGTACTCACTTTTTAACTTAAGATTCTTTATCAGACTGGTATTTCCTAATTAATCTGGCTTTGGTGATATAATCATTTTTCTTTATCAATCAGATAGAGTATGTTATATTTGAATCTCATGGCCATTTCACTCCTACTGAGGGGTGATGGAAATTTGTTTTATAAATAGTATGAAACCAGTCTACTCTTGCCAAAAACAACGAACACTTAGGTAAAGAACTTGACTCATGGACTTTTGTGCCTGACAAAAGCATTGATAGAAAACTGTTTAAGAGGACAGCTTTAAAACCTATCAAAATTAGGCAATATTAGTCAATGCTTAAAGTAATTTTTAATAGAAAGTTAATGCTACCATATCTTCTCCCTTTTAAAGGAGGACTAATCTATGTTGGTGTCTTTTAGGTTTTAGGGTGGGGGTGGGTCACCACGCTGATTAAACATTTCTATCATTGCTAAAGATGCCATTTCCTAGTTTCAGGGGATGCTAAAGCACAAGTGTGGCTGGGAAGGGGCACACAGCAGCAGTTCATTTTTGAGGAATCTTGGTGTAGTGGAGAGCACTGAAATACAATGCCATCGCCACTGGGCCTACTGGGGTTCTGAGATGACTTAGGGGACCTGACATAGATTGCAGGCTGCACCTTTCACTGAAAATTAAATCTCAGTAGCTCTCCTCGGGGAAGGATCAGGGGACTGTTTGCAGCTGCCCCCTGTCAGCGAAGGCTACAAGATTTGGAAATCTCTTAACTAAGCTGACAGGCCACAGAGAGGATGAATCAAAAATCTGATACATGGATCAGCACACAAAGATGCAAGAGGGTTGAGGGTGCACACTAGCCAGCAGAAATAGGAAAGAAAAATGTTCGGTGGGGGAGATAGTTAACTCTTTCACTCATGGTGATCAGGTCCATTCTAGCACCTGAGGACATTGCAGTGATCCAGAAATGTCATTCAACTTTCACAGTTTTTTCCCCTTTTAATTATGTAGCTGTTAAAACTTGGTAGGCATCAAAATAAAACACAAAACTAAAAATCTCTGCTTTAAGTAATAATATTTCGTTCCTTCCAGTACATATCTGTCTATTCTTTCTATAGAGAAAATTCAAATATACATAACTTGGACACAGAATAAATGTTATTGAGAAATGGTGACTATTTTCTTTGGTTCTATTAGTTGACAAAGTTCATTAGTCCACTCCTGTTATGCTAACGTCCCCATCCCAGTTAGAGTGCTGTGTGTATTTAGAAAGGTAAATAGAACTTAATGATAACAATTTGTTTCTCTTTTCTCTCCAATTCTCCACTTCCACTTGATCTCATTATTTGAAATATTTAAAATGCTTCCATTTCTCCAGTTCCCAATCTCTGCCTCTATTAACTAGTTTAGCCTAAAATTGATGATAATGAACTAATAGTGTCAGCTTCCCTTCTCAGTCATAAAGCCTTTGTACTTCCTCCAACTGAATTCTTGATGAAAGAGGAAAAGATAACAGCTCCACACTGTGACCCCTGGAGGTGACCATTAATTTGACAGAGCAGCTGCTAAGAGAAAACAGAATTACAATGTCCTTTTCCCCCACCCCCTTCTAAGGACCCCAAAGCTGTGTCAAATTTATCATTCTATACTTGACTATTTTTAAATGGCTTTCACCTGGACTCTCAGACTCTTCCAAGACACATCTGTCAGGCACGTCCTCAGTATCTTGGAAGTTTGCCGAGTTTGAGCTGCTGTCATGCTTGACCGGACTGACTGGCGCTATTTTAAAAAAAAAAAGGAGAAAAGAAAGAGAAAGGGAGATGAAGAAGTAGTAATGAACACCATTAAAACAGTTTCTTTTGGTTCCACAGTTATTTGCTGGGACACACGATGTAAACACAAATAATAAATTGAAATAAAATGTATCCTCTAAGTATGTATTGGCAGACATGTAATTAGTTGAAAAATCTATAGATGAGACTTTATCTTAGAAGAAAAATAAGTTCATGGCATCAGCTTAAAAGCTACAAAGTAACAAAGTGATCCCTTCGAAGTAGAAATCGTATTTTTAATGCATAAATCTAAAACAATATAGTCAATTAGCGGCAACAGGACACAGAGAGAAGAACATCAGGCAAGTCAATTAGAAGGACTGTCTATACTGGTGCAATGGCCCCTTTCATCACACAAATCACACCGATGAACACTCTGGTTGTATTGTGGTCATCTTTCATCAAGCTGAATTTCTATGGTACCAAACACCACCACCACCACTACCACCAAAAAACCACTATAAAGATAAATTTAAGCACATGTAGGATGAATACACTGCAAATGATGATAAAGAGTGCTGGCATTTGGGTGGTACTTCTCTAGACAGCTTGTTGCGAGAGACTATTTTCTAAGTAGGAATTGTGAACACAAATAATAGACAACACAAGGAATCCAAATTTCCTATAAGCACATCACACCCCCTAGTTCTATTAGAGCAACAGACTCCACTTTCACAAGTTGAAATATTTTCTAAATGAGCTCTAGAAGTAATGCATTTCCATAGGACATGTATTCGAAGAACTACCTATCAGGAAAAGTGGACATTTTCTCCATGAGGAAACTCAACGAATAGCTAAGCAAGACTTCAGAAATATAAATTACGTCATACTTAACTTGTCTGAAGTCAGGCTATCTACATATGTCTACTGTTGACATCGTTAGAATTTTATTGATCACACTGCTACCTTCATTCAACACTACCACTGTCTCCTCAAGACTTAATAATAAACAACATATTATTTATATGACATAAACACAACAAGGAACTAGTTATAAATCGCACATGAAATGATGTTTGTTGGCCTGGGGGAGAGCCTCTGTTCTCAAGCCTCCATTAGGGGAAGAGAGAGCACATGCAGAACTGGGGCTATTACTTCACACCTGCGATAGATGGTGCTGGAGTGTCCCTGAGGGCTATCATCTCCCACACTCCTTGGCTCTTCTTCATGTACTGTGATTGGTCTTAGTGGTCATGACCTGAGGCCCGCACACACACATTTTAAAGGAGAACAGTAACATAATTCTGGTCCAGATATTCCCTTCAAACAGTTTTGCCAACCCTCTCAGGACATAGTACTTCTCTGTTCTGTGGAAGTAAGAGCATGGAGGCTGAATCCACTGCTTCTTAAAACCTTTTGTGTGGGAACAAAGTATGAGGGGAAAATGTGACTAGTTCTGATTTTAAGTAAATACACCCAATTTTTCGTTTTTTTGCGTTTTATTTTTCTGAAAAAAGAGAAGTACCATATCTGTCTCTTTCAATTTCTATGTGCTGGGTATATGTAAATGTGTCTGTGTTATAGGTAGGATTCTCAGACTTGTGGAATGAATGAATGAAAAAATGAATGAAACAACGGTGCCATGTTAGATGAACTCCTGATCCAAGAGGGCATGTGCTTCCATTGGATCCATTCCATTTCTTATTTAGGTTCACTTTGAGAGGAGGGATACATACTTGCAAAAACATGGTGTGGGTTGTCTGTGGCTTGAAAGGAGAGACAGATAAGGCCTAAGTAGTTATTGGTGTAGTTGCAATTAATTTTCCTACATCGAGATCAGACTTAGAGATTATTTTTGAATCTACTTTTCATACATTAAGTGGAAAATTAAATATATTAATGTTGCAAATACTATTTTATATTGAAGATTTCCTGGGCTGGTTTTATGATTTTTTTATCTTTATCTTGTTTGCTCTATGAAATATTTACATTTGTATTTATAATTGGGTAGTTACCATAAAGCCATCAATGAGGTAATGTCTTGTACTTATTCGGACAATGCACTGCACCTGTTATCCCCTACATTGTTCCTTTCATAATTTAGAACTTTCATCCATTCATTTATTTATTCAATCCTCTAATGAAACTCTATTCTAGACACAAAGGCCTCAAAGAGGAAGACAGCTTGGTATTAAAAAGTAAATGCAGGGCCTCCCTTGTGGTGCAGTGGGTTAAGCAAGGCACAATGAAGCAAAATGCAGCCACTGCAGCACGAGTTCAATCCCTGCTGCCGGCCAGGGAGGGGACCCACATGGCACAGCAGACCTCTCCTGCCTGGCCCGCTGCTCCCCTCAGCAGTGTACTTCCATCCGTCTGCCTGTTCTCCCTGCTCTGTCTGGTAAATCCTCTCACCTCTCGTGACTCTGGCCTGTACCCCAGCTCTTGTGTGCATAAATAAATAAATCTTAAAAAAAGTAAATGCAGGCAACCGTTTTAGTGGCAATAAAAAGTGATCTCATGATGAACTGACAAAACTTTAGAAATTTAGAAAGATGTAGTTTTATCCACATTATTTTAAATAAATTCATACTGATAGGTACCCTATAGCTATATTTGTCTCCATCTCTGATTCTGGAGGATGTCATTTGTATGGGAGTAGGAGAATAGAGAGTGATTCTTCAGATATGTTGTTTAATTATCCTTTGCCTCCAAATTTGAGAAGGTAGAAGATTTGTCATTTTTACTGGGTAGTTTATAGTGTGTCCAATTAAATTTATTGTGGAAGTAGTACCTACGTTCTGTCAATTGAGAACAACACACTTGGAAAGGTTAATTACTGCCATTTCCCCCTCCCCTTTTTTTGATAGGCTAATCTTTATGATTGTTCTTTTGGGTGTTTCCTGTGATGTTTCATCATTAAACTGTGACATGATGTGTGACCAAGGCTTCTCTAATGAATCATTTCAAAAATGATGAAATCAACAAATATTGATCTAGTGTTTATTAAGGGTAGAGTTCGGTGTTAGACCAAGTGAGGGGTAAAAACAGCGAAGGCATTTTTAATGTTGTCATACAACTTGTGATATAGTTGTAGAATAACAACAAGTAACTAGCAGAAGCATTTGAAGCATGATGTGGTTTTCAGAAAGCAGATGTAATCTCCCTGTAATAAGATGGTCTGAAAGTGAAATTTCAATTAAAGCATCTTGAAAAAGAATATGGGTAGCTCAAAGGAGTTCATTCATGATAAAAGAAAGAGTTATGAATCAGGTATGGGCAAAGAAACACATTAGCCCACAAATGTATTTTCTAACAGGATACTGTGCCTGTTCTTGTTTGTATTTTTAGTGAATTATCCTTACATGTCTCTTTGAGCTTTTTCTGAATTGCTGTTGTGGCTAATTCCTCTCACCTATAGAATTCAGTTATAGACAGGTTTTTCTTTGCCCTAAATAGTCAATACTTTGATCTTTACTGGTGGTGGGCCCATTTATCACAGTAAGTTGTCCTTTCACTATACATATTGACTTTTATTTATCAATTCCAAAGTCCATTTGTAGCTCATCACTAAAGTTCTTGGATATTTTCAGTAGTTTTTGAAGATGCATTTTAGAGCTTGGCAGAAATATACTTTTGACATCAATACAGTACAAATGGTGGCTAGACTCATCCCTAACTTAAAATCAGCTATTTATTTCCATGTAATGGATTCTGAAATAGTCTACATTTAGGGGGCGAGGGGCCAAAAAGCAAACTCTTGACAGTTCTACAACTGAAGGATGTAAGGTTCTTCCATTTACTCATCACACACCTCAAAATATTGACAACTGAAAAGCCAGTGTTTAAAATGTCTTTGTAATATCTTTCATAACTAGATAGAAGGAAAAGTTCATGTACTTTACTTGGATGTTTCACTAGGGCTTGTTTTAATATGAGAGCAATTTTTCTAAATCCTAAAGTAACTGCGGACAATAAGAAATCAGTAGTTTTTAAGCCACATTTAAGGCCAGATGATGAGAAAACCTAGTGTATATTGCATGCATCGCCAAGTCCCTGTAGAAGGATTTACCATAAGAAAGTGTGGCGACGGGTCTTCAGTGTCATGTCACGCCACCTCTTTCTACTCTCTATTTTGGTTTCACTCAACCTCTAAAAATTCCTTCCTCTTTTTCTGACCATCTGCAGAAAGATTATATTAACTCTTAAAGGTTTCAAGGCAGCAAACAACTCCAATAAATAATCTCCTACTTCAAGCAAGGGAATGACGGCTAGGGGGAAAAAAAAATCTCCATTTACCTCCACGAACTACAGCTGGTTCTTCCGAGCTAGACCCAATAGAACCTTTGTTAGAAGTCCATCTCATTTACTGTGTGAATGAAATCTGCAACCTAAGTGATTTTTTTCAATACAATAACTTATGAATCCCTTAAAAATAGATCACATCCATCATATGTATGCGCTTCTTGGAAGTGATGGAGGTACTGATAGGAAAATCATTAATAAGAAGATGTAACAGTTTGAAATGTTTGGTAACTACGAATAAACCTCTGTAGTATGAGGGAAAACTCAGACAAAATATTAATTGTATCTTTTTCAGGGTCATAAAAATAATACACAACTTGGAGAGGAGAGGAAACACCAAAAGGTCACCCATATGTGAGGGATGAATAGTGGAAAAGAAGTCAAAGACCCGAGTTCAAATCTCCTAGATCAGTGTGGTAGCCAACAGTGGATTACTTCCTTGGTTGATAATTCCAATCTTAAGGCATCACAATGATCAAATAAAATGAATCAAATAAAAACATCTCTCTTGAGGTTTAGAAGAAAGCAAAACTACATTCCATTTAAGAAGAAGTAAATACTAACACAATACTCACAGATTACAAAATACATTTTAAATTAGAAGAAGGCATAATCAGTGAAAAAGAGGTTAAGGGGTAACACTAAATTTGCAAATAAAAAGGTTATCATTTGAGCAGACCTAAATTTAGTTTACAAATTTGTTCTCTGAATAGATTCTTATCATGAAGACAAATCTAGCTAAAAAGCTAAGTACATATTATCCCTACTTTAAGGGTATCTATACTGAAATAATCAAGTGATAGGATCTCTTGATTATATTTGAATAGCAGTAGCAATATTCTGCCTCATACTGCAAATTTACTTTGTAGTCTTCAAAGTGGTCTGGAAACTGGAAAAAAAATCATGTAGAGATGTCCAGAATTAAATCAAACACTTAATGCTTCTTTATAACTAAGTAAAAATTATTTTATGAGCAAGTTTAACAAGAAGGATTAACACACACTTTTCGCTATCTTCCTACAATTGCCATCTGACATGGACTGTTGTTTTCTGGATGAATTTTTAGTGTGAATAGCTTTGAGGATGATACATTTTTCAGCTGGTAATTAATTTTTCAAAATGCTATGTAGAGCTATCATTTTGGTATCCCTACTAAATGCACAGAATTTATCTAGCGATACATGATATCTGGATATTCATGTATGTTCATATCTACTTATTTCATATATATATATATAAATGTTTTTATGATAAGTCTCAATTCTCATTTAAAGATTTCTCACCAGCTGTTTCCCTTGTCCCACTCCCGTATCTTAGACTCTGATACATCATATCTACTGATCAACCTAGAGAGGCAGAAATCTTTATATATATATAATATAGTCACAGGAGGTCAAATTCTTTACTATTTATGCTATGGAAGGAATCTAGGTATAGTTAACTTCTGCAGGGAAGGCATATGGCTAGAGTGCCCAACTAATTTAGAGGAACACAGATGTGAATGAGAAAGCTTTTTTAAAATGATGCTTTATTCCTCCCAGATATAGAAATCTCTCTGTATCCAGGATGTTGGAGTACTAGGCTGCTCTGCTGAGGTTGACAAACAAGCAAGTTTGCCTCTAGTGCAGTGTGAGACCCAGGGCAGGTAATCAGAGTACTGAGGAAATACCCAAATGAAACTGCTAAAGAGGATTCCTAACCATTAAAAAAGCAATGATTAATTTCACTTACAGTTTAGAAGATAAATCTCAAAGCAAGGTCTAGTACAGTTCAAATTTACCGACATAGCCCTCATCACTATTATAATGCCAACAGGCAGTCTATATAAAAAAGGAAACTTTATTTGCCTTCCTCACTGTTTAGATCTAAATACATGTATTAATTGAAACTTTAAAAAAGAGAATCAATGTTTAATTATAGAGATGAAGTTCTGACTTCCCAGAGCAAGGAGGAAGCTCAATTAACAGGGTCCGAAAAATCTCCTTTTAACCCTATATCTGTTTCTAATAGTAAGGCCTTGAACATGTCAATTCACTTTCCAGGGCCCAGGTACTTTTATATTAATAAAATGAGAGAGCTGGAAAAGACTACCTCCTCGGAATATTTCAGCTCTGAGACTAACATTCTGTCAGGTAAGAAACAAGGACAAGCAAACCACTCAGTATTTATTTCACTGAACAGGATATCAAGAAGCTAAATGGCCAGTACAGTAGCTATGGGTGTAATGAAGATTTCTGAGATTCCCTCTGAATTAAGTAAGAAAGGCATATTGCCACAATGGAAATTTCTAGTTTGACTGAGGGACAGTGGAAACCAAGGCAGCTTCAGAGGGAGACTTAGGCAATGCAATGCCAGAGTGTGTCACCCCTATGAAACTAAGACCAGAAATGACTGAGGCTGAATAATGGCTACTTCTGAAAACAACCATTTATTGAATGGTTTTAAAAAAATATTTAAAATAAAACCTAAAAAAAATAAGTTATACTTTGACTTTCTTCGAATCATATTGATGCTGGTCTTTAAATATTCTCTCATCATTAATCAGTTTTATACATTAGAACTTCAGTATGAGATGAATCAGCTGAAATAGACTAATTGGGTCCATGTAAGAAATGCAGGTGGCACACATGCAGCAGACAGCACTGGCCTAGCAGTTGGATGGTCTGAGTTAGGGTCAGCTGTGTGTTCTGAGAACTGGCTCCATACTGGCTTTGGTGCTCTAGGAATGAAAAGATGATCTCAACTAACTTGTCGTGTGTATAGATAGGACTATGGAGATGGTGGTGCGCCTGTGGAATTTTTTCAAGTCAAATATCTTCAGTGCAGACCTATATAGTTCCCATTCTTTGTACTCCTTCTACAAGTAAGGACTGGACCCATGAAATCATTGCTTTTATAGTCATGTCTGGCATGAAAATCAACTAATGGAATTACCTAAACTCTCAGACTAAAACAGACTATGGAGACCGATTGGGAGTATGACAGAGAGAAGATGTGTAACTTGGAAAGTAGAAAGGGAGAATAACAGGGAATGACGTGATTTTTTCCCTCCTCCTCTATTTCTTAACTCCCAATTAATGCAATTTTAAGGGTACGCAATAAGTGGTTTTCTTGGATCTTTGGGGATCCTTTAGAGTACCATTTCCTTGGCAAGATGTGTTCTAAGGAGAGAGATGGTGAGTGGATAAGCAGCTACCTTTTATTAAACTTAAAATCAAAATATTTCCCACAACTTTGGATTCTGAACATTACTGAGCAAATTCAGAGTAAAATTGATTCAGGATCATTCCTATTTTTATATTTATTATTTGACAAAGAAGAACATTTATGCTGTAAGAAATAAACTGGTCAGGTACACTAGCCTAGTCCCATCTTTCTGTGTTAAACCATACAGATAATTAGACAATGAAAGTTACTCTGAAGCATGTTATCTGGAAGAGTACCTTTAACAATAAAAGAAAGTTTAAGTGATGCATGAATTCTAAGAATGTATAAAAAATTAACTCTTGCACCTCATGCAGTTTAGGCTCTACAAAAGTCATCTGACTTTTTTTACGAGGAGAAAATCCTGTGGTAAATACAGAAATGGATTAATTTTATTGTTTTTCTTTTCAGGAAGATACTAAGTTGAAAGCAGAAATAGATTCCAAAGAAGAAAATAAATAGATCCCTATGTATTGATAAATTGAACAACAGTGGATAAGGCGGAGGGAGGAAGATTTTAAGAGGGATCTATAGTAAATTTCCCAGCTTGCATTTGAAAAGTTAGAAGGAGGTCAGGAAAACAAAAGAGACCCTTCCATCCAAAGAGCATCGCACTAGCATTTGAGAGTAGAGATAAACATGATTTATATATGAACTTAAGATAAGGATTCGCGGCATAGGGCAATTTACACCACAGCAATGTCTACAGTTATCCATAAGGATAAATACCAAAAGCATTTCCATCTTGAATCAGTGGGAGAAGAAATTGTCAAATGGCACTAGCAGTGGCATTTGTAAGAGCAGCAACCTTTCTGTATCTGAACCTAAGATGACACCAGCAGTATGGGAGAATGGTTGGTAGTAGTCTCAAATTCCCAGCTGATAGCCGTCTCTATCTCAGGGGAAAACGTTTGTCTCAGATGGCTAGTCAAGTGTCAGAGCTCTTTCATCTCCTGGATAGGAAATGGAAAATAAGGAAATCAAATTATCTAAACTACGCCTTCCGCTTCTAGTCCTTTGTCAACATTAAGAAGGATGCAAGGAAGAAAAGGTCTAAGTTACCACATTTTGTACCATTAGGCTTAGTTACTCTGAATGTGATTTATTTTGATTTGAAATGACATCAAAATGGTATGTTAGTATACTTGAGAACTCAGTGAAATGGAATGGAAGACAAATTTGGATGCTAATGTCATACTTTACCACTGAATTATAATGTAATCAGCAGCAAGTGTGACTCTATACTCCACACCTCACTCACAAACACCAGGCACAGAAAATATAGGTGGGCTGTTGTCAATGATTGCTTCTTATGGTTAAGCATATAAAATATAATCACTCATTTCAAGATATGAATTTTGCTGAGGAAAAAAATCAAATAATGCCATCTCAAATTCTCAAGCTCTATCTACTGTGTAACAGTATTTGTACTAATCTCTCTAAGAGATGACTGCCCCAAATATAGCAATGACCTTGATAAGTAACAGTCCCATTTTGATTAGACAAGGTGGTGATATTTATAAATGAATAAGAGAAACATACCTAAAGAAAGCAAAGTTTTAAATAGCAAATATGGATATGGATAAAGGGAACTGATCTATTGAAAGTTTTAGAAAATTAGATTTAATACAAAGGACATACTATCATAATTAGAGAAGAAATAGGAAATAAAGGAAAAGATAGATTTGTCTAGATAGGACAGTATAAAGTACCCTAGATTAGTGTAAAATACTCCTTTTCATAATTTTTTTAAGTTGTTTGGAAGACTACACAATAAAATTCCCAGGGCTATGAAGATTTCTGTGTTGTGAGATGTTAGATCAATTAAATATTTTTTAAAAACAATGGGCAGGCTGAATTCATGTATATATTTCATTATACATTTCTGGGAAAAACTTAAAGGAAGCATGATCCAAATTATATGTAACAAGAACATGATTCTGCTATGACTCAAGGACAATTGGACAATGTACAAATGAAGGCAAAGGATTAACAGAAAGCTGGTAGTTTCAGAACCTCAAGAAAACAGCGAGTGAATCTATGAGGCCTCTTTATCTGATACCCTGCATGTGTCTCCAGTGAGGGTAGTCAACACATAAGACAATGCACTTAAGAGAACAAAGGCCTGGGAGGAAGGGAAGGGGAGGAGAATTTATATAATAATCAGAATTTTCAAAAAGATTTTAGGAAGACCAGGTTCCAGTATGGAAGTAAACCTGAAGATGTATGTGCCTGATATTTGTAAAATTGCCAATGAATTTATATATACTTATGGCTACCAGTTTCTCAACATCTCAAGATGATTTCACTCTCACCCTACTTTCCATTCCCAGAGTCACTTCCAAGAGCCTGGTAATAGGTGTCTCTCCCTCCAGTAATTCCTTAAATTGAGCAAGTCATATCCCTAAAACCCAGGACTGACCTTGTAGCTCCAGTTTGGGAAAACCTGCAATTATTTCCCCCAGGGGGTGCTAGAGGGGCTTAAAGCTATGCCAAACATCCACATAAATTAACTCAGTAAATGAATTCCCCTTGTAATACCGTGTAATACTTGTGATCATTTTGAAGAACAGGAGAATAGATCAAACTTCTGGGAGAGAAGTTTTAGTGGGAGGCTTGAAGTCACACCAGAATTCTGGATATTTGAGAGTTGAAGAGAGCATAAAAGGAAGTTAGAAAGGGATCTAAAAATAAAACCACTTTGCATTTATTAAAATGGCTACAATCAGCCATAATATCAGAAGCGAAGAGGGGAATTCTGGAGTCATGAATGTCTTTCATGATAGTCTCAAATCACAGTTAGTGGTTTCTCACTAGATGCTGCTCTGCTCTCATTCCTCCCATAGATTCTGATATCATACATTACAGCTGGTCGAGACCACTCATTGTCCCCGGGATATGATATATATTTCTTGCATCAGTGCTTTTGTGAGATTCCCAACTTGAGATATGCTCTCAACATGATCTCTAATTCTCCTTGTCCCAACACTCCTCCTCCTCTTTAAGACTCAACTCAAATGCCATCCTTTCCCATGAAATCTTTATCAGCCCATCTGGTAACAATTTTTCTCCTCTCGTGTTTTCATCGCATTGAACTTGGCCTGTGTTGTGCTTCTCATCCTATTCTTTGAATCACATATGTAATTAATCCAGTGGACTACATTCATCAGGAAGCAAGATATTTTAGACAATTTTTGAAATTTTAAGGCTGATGTCTGAAGATAGCTTTGTTTCTCTACAATGGAAGCT
Organism: Galemys pyrenaicus; assembly: GCA_019455555.1. NCBI lineage: Eukaryota > Metazoa > Chordata > Mammalia > Eulipotyphla > Talpidae > Galemys > Galemys pyrenaicus. Next base: position 8,628,916 of record JAGFMF010012266.1, read on the forward strand.
CTAGCCCAATAATCAGACCTGCCCCAATGTGTCAGTGCCTCATCCACAGCCTGTCTCAGACAGTGGGAATTTCACAGATCCACACTTGTTCTACAAACACGATGAGTCCATTGCTCAGGACAGCTTACTGATGGACAGTGGCGGTCACGGAGGCTCACTTTCTCTGCATCATATTACAGAGGCACTGGCTGGACCAGGTTGAGCAACATTTCTAGGCTAAAACATAATGCATACACCACTCACTTCCTTTCCCTTCAGAAAACTTATAAGAGTTGCACATTGCAAAATAGTAACATCTCTTCCCGACAAGAGAAGGAAAAGTGCACTGATTTCTACTCACTTTTTCTTACCCTCATAAATCATAAAGTTAAATTTACTCTGGGGATTTCATTTCTCTGAACTTAATGCACAGGCATAAAACAAATTTTGTGCTCACAGGACATCCCATTTTTGTTTCATTAGTTCAAGGAAAGGGTCACTCAATTTTTAAAGCATTTGGTTTGATCTTTGCTATGATTCATGCTATCTAACATCCACAGACATGTTTTATAACTGAAATGTATCTTACACAGAAAATGTGTCTCCATGAATCCTATGACGCTGGTACCTTCATATAAAGTATGCAAAAAGCTAGACTTAGACATGAGTCTAAGAAAGAGGATCAGAAAAGAAACTTATGTTTTGAATATTTGAACAGCTATTATTTTTGTCCATGTGCTTATTCCACATGGGAATTATTTTGTTTTCTTCTTAGGAAAGGCAAAATGCTTTCTGGAGGTGGAGGACAGAAAGTTATAAAAATTTTGCTCCAAAATGAGACCTACATTTATTTTCATTCTGTCTAACACACCATTTCACTGATATTTCATTGTACAGAGGTGATCAAAATTGTATTAATAAAGGAAAAAAGAAAAATAGATGATTAGTCATAATTTAACTAGATAAAATGAATTCTTGTGATTCTACTGTAAGAACAGACTGAAAGAATACTGGATTATGTAAACCTGATTTTTACATAAGAGAACCATTTACACTCACCATTTAATTATATTAAATAATGATTCTTATGGCTTTGTTGGTTCATATGCCTTTTCCTCTAAATTCTGTCCATGGAATTGCTAGTTGTTTTAAGGGATATTCTCATTCTACTGCTTTTGTGGAGCCCTTCCTCCCTTTTCTAATAGTCAACTTTCAATTTCCTGTGCTGGGCATCTGTAGGGAAACAGGATCATCAGGATTTGCACTGAACCTTCCTTTTTGTGAATCTGTGATCATGCAGATTTGTTCCTCAAAAAACAAATAGGGAGGTGATAGTGAAGGGATTTCAGTTAAACTCGTTTTCCCAACTGATGATTATTTTGTTTTGAAAATCCAAAGATCGTAGAGAGAAGGCTCAGATCAAGCACAGCAAGGCAGCAGTTCAAGCAAGGAGGGAGCCCTTGTCTCCAGAGAGCACACGTATTTCCCTCAGCAAAGACCTTGTCCAGCATGGAGGCGTGAGAACAGCCAGAGCAGGGAGGGGAACAATGCTTCAGAAGTCCACTTCACTGACAAATCTAAAGACAGATCAAACTGGCCTCCTTCCACAAATAAACAGTCCCAAACGCCCCCCATCCTGTGGAACAGAACCTCAGAGATTCCAACCCACATCTAGCAGAAGACCCTGGCTTCTCGTCAGCAGCTAGTTATCTGTGGATGTGGCTCAAGGCTGACACGCAGATTGACTGGTTCACACTAATTTACTTCACACAGATTCCATTTATCTCCTAGAAGATCCCCGGGCAGCAGCTTATAATGGCATATCCTAGGATGCCTGCCTGCATGCGATTTTTAAAGTGGCAGCGCTTGATGAATCTTAGTTCAGAAAACAGTTCACAGATTGAGGAGTAGGTGCAATCAGAAAACATCAAGAGACACAGCTGGGACTTGGTCGCTTGCTTGACTGGTCGGGGCAGCTGAGCATTAACTGTGTCTGCTTTTCTGCTGGCTGCTCACTGCCACTGGTACAAATCAGAGCACCACCCGCTTTTTCCTTTCTTTACTACTCACCCTCCAAAGGAAGCACCAAAAGAAAGTGCATGGCCCGCCACATAGCGTGTGCAACTGTAGGAGAAGCTAATTTGAACATTTAACCTTTACTCTTTAAATACTATGATATTGCTGATCTAGGTAAAAAACCAGTGGAGAGCTCTGAGGTTAAGATAGTTAGATATTTGGATTAAGCAAAATGTAGCTAGGGAAAAAAAGGAACAGAATTCCACATTGTTTTCATTACTTTCAACAGTGAAGTCCCGAGAGCTGGCTGAGATGCTATGCTTGTGGGACCTTTGGTTGCCACCTCAGGGACCGCTTCCCCATGGCACACAGTGATGCTTGGGGAAGTCCGAAGGCCTGGCCAATTATCAAATATGTAAGTGGGTGTGTGAAGAGACAAACAAGTCACTCTTCTCTATTTGACATTTTAGAAATGTGACAAACTGAACCACTGACTACTTTTAAATTACAGTTTAAAATACTGAGAACCCTAACAGTTTCACAGTCAGTTCCAATGTAGGGGGAATTAGGAAGATTTTTTTAATGGCAGTGAGGCTAACTGTATTAAATGATAACAATTCAGAGGCAAATCTACCAAAGCAGTGACAAAGCACATTGAGTTCTTAGAAGGTTAAACACCGGACTGCAGTAGCTGGTTGGTGGAAAAGTAGGATTAAGGGTTTTGCATGGGCCTTGACATGATCATGTTGTCTGCCTGATGCCTTAAGCTTTGAAAAACAGCTGGGATCATCTTCTTATAAGCTCCAACTCAAAGATGTTTAAGTAGTCCCCAATCCAATTAAATAGAGGTAAATAGAAGGAAGAATTTTACTGAGCACCATCATTGCATTTTTTTCTTAATGAAAAACAGCTTAATTGTGAGCTACACAGCTCTTAAATCTCACATTAAATCTAACAGATTACTGACTTATAAAGAGCATGGCTGTCCCAGGTTTTTATATTGGTGTGTTTAATTTTAGGTCATTATCCGTTATTATGTGACTTGTAATCCTTAAAGCCCATGATTGTGTCTGGATATTTGGCAAGGATTGCATTTGGCAATGTGAAGATTCTACTTCTAATAGTGATGATTTAATTGAAAGATATAGTATAATTAGATGTTCAATGAATTGCATATATTGCTTTTCTTTTGATTGGCTAATTTCTTATAAGTATTTCCTTCAACAGACACTGTTTCAGATCACTGTTCAGTTTTCTGCTAAGAAAGAGAGCTTTCAAAGACAAGTACCTTATTGTTACAGAAATTTACTCACATTATTAAAATAGCCAATTCAAACAGAATCCCGACTCATCCACCACCTGCTTAACTGTGGTCAAGTCACTCCATCTTTCTGTCTCAGTTTCCTCATCTACAAAGTAGTAACAATGATTAATACTATAATTAAACCAGGTGCATAGAGATATTGTTATAATTGAGCTAAAACATGTAAAGTGTTTAGATGAGTGACTAAAAAGCACAAGGCCTATATAAATATTTTGTTAGAAGTATTCATCCACACTACTATGAAAACAAAAGCAACTAGAGACATAGGAAAAGAGGTAAAAATGTTTTCCTAATTGGAAGATACAAACCTGGAAAACCAAAAAAATCTACAGAAAACCATCTCCAGCATGAGGAGAGATGTACAATTTTTTAAGACAAGCTTTCTGAAATGCTAACCGAACAAGTTTGAAGACATAATGAAAAAGACGACTAATGTATTTTTTTAAGGACAGCAAAAGAGCCAAGCAATTATAAGAATAAAGCTCTAACATACTCTTAAAAGCCACAAAAGTAGATCTGAAAAATGGCAAGGTACAAGTTCTTATAAGAAAAAAAATTTGACTGGATTTATTAATAGAAATCTTTTCTAATGGCATAATGACATTTAGGGGACAAAACAAGTTCAGATATGTTAGGCCATAGAGATTCATTTTAGAGGTGCACCATGGACTTACATTTCATGATTTGGGATTCATCAGATTATACCTAGTCTTCCAACAACTTTTGGTGACTTGTAGGTGGTTGTACTCTTGTAACATACACATGAAGGGTGTGATCCTACACCTCTGAATCATATACAACATTGATACCAACGGTAACTCAATATTATATGTATCCATATCTATATCTATATTTATATATAAGAACTATAAAAATTTTAGCTATAAAATAAGAAAATACATTTAAAATGTTTTTAAAGATAAAATTTAAACAGTATTTTACCAAAGCATTTAGAAAATTTTTTAGAAATTAATTACATGAATATTTCAAGCTCTGATATTGCAGAGCAACTGAAGCATTGCTATTATAATATCATGAATCCCATAAACAATGAGTGCTGATGGGTGCTGGGCAATGTTTGAGATATAGGATACACAGTGGTGACCATCTCTGTATGCCAGTTGGTAATCTCTGTATTTCAGATTTTAGGGGTTCTTGGGATTAAACAATTGCCATTTATAAGAATACTCGCCATAGGGCAAAAAGGGTACCCTGAAAAATGAGTTTAACACCAGACAGTGGTAATGATAGAGGAATTGATCTGGTCTGTAAGTACTACAGGTATATCTGTGGCATCTGAAGTGGGAGGAGACATGAGTATATTGTCTCTGCAGAAACAGAATGAAGAAAACGGGATCCTTTCATAGCAGCAATGAATGCTGGGTTGCAAGAAGGACAAATGTGATTTGCAAATGTTGATCTGATAAGCAGCATCACTGCTTTGTAACTATCCACTAAATCTGTCTCCTGTATGAGCTTATCCTGAAAGTGAGGCTACCTTACCCAGTGAAAAATGTTCCATACTTTTTATATAACAGGGTGACCATCAAATCTTCTCACTCCCTACAGTAGCATAGAAGCATGCACCAGTGGTCTCTTACCTACAATTCCTTTCTTTAAACACAGTAGTAAATGTTAGCATAGCACCGTTATTTCTGACCTTCCTTCAAAATGTACCTGTGGCAAGCGCTCATTTGTAGATAAGACTTTCCAAATAGAAATATCAGTGCTACCTTCTTTTAGGAGAGTACGCAGCCTGATGAGAGGATTGGAGAGTTAAGATGCAGCCTGGTTGGCTGCCATCACACACTGGGCTCACAACTCCTGATGTCCACCAGAACCATGTGCCGAAATTTGACTGACTTCAATGAGAGTGACTGAGGAGACAGAGCTAGTCACCAAAAGGAAAAGGCAATTTAGTGTTTAATTAGCTCCATTTGCTCTTTATAAAGACTAGGAATCGGGATGAAGTTAAAAAGTGCTAAGGGAACTATCTGTAGTGAATGGTAATGATTTTCTAATCATGTCATAAATGGGCCTTTTGGTGGAAAAAATGATTGTATTATCTATTGTATGATAGCATTTAAGTGGTTATAAGACTCAAAAATTTCATTTTTGGATGCTTAAAATGGAAGAGTCATTTGCTAGAAGGGATCTGTGAGTCACAAATGGTTATAGAAGATATTTTCTAAATGCAAAGTTAACAGAGATTAGCACAGACAGCAATGCAAATAGTGCTTACATTTTTGTGTCCATCATCTTAATACCAATACAGAGAAAGCTGGGAATGACAGATAAGCAGTTCCAGAAAGAATGTGGAGTAATTTACAGAAGAAGGATAATCTATAGCTGTGCCTTGTTAAGGTAAGAAGAATTTGTGGCAATGATTTATTCTTAGCAATTTAATTTTATTCAACATTTTATTCAAAATTTTAGTCACTTAATACTAGTGGAACCCTAGTAGATATTATCCAAGGTGCTGTGAGTAAGGAAACAATCAAAGAGAGACATGGTTGGTGTCCTCATAGGCCTTAGTTTATCAGGGAAGAGAAACTGAACAAGGAATTTCAGTCATGTGTGATGAATGTCATGTTAGGTGACTACATTGGCAGAGATGTAAAGAATATATATTTCAACAACAAAACCTTCAGAAAATGGACTTAGTAATTTTTAAATACTTTATCTGCTACACTGTGTGTTTCTCACTAAATGAAATGGTCTATGTCTTCTTGCCACACTATATGTAGACACTTGTTTCTCCATGTATTTAAAGAACTTAAAAAAAAGCTCAAGATAGTTAAAGTAATGTGCTCTGCTTCTATACATAATTGATTCCAAATCTTAAAAAGAGGGTTTGCTTCAAAAACAAGCAAATCTGAAGGGTTATTTTAAAATATATGAAAAATATAGCTGATGAAGGAGAGGTCATTTTTTTCTTCAATACAAAGGTGAAGTTTTACTTCTTAAGTCTCCTAGGTTTTGGTCTTATAATCTTGCTATATCTACCTTTTTTAAAAAAAAAAAGATTTATTTATTTATGCATACAAGATCTGGGGTACAGGCCAGTGTCAAGGGAGGTGAGAGGATTCACCAGAGATAGAGTGGGGAGCAGAACAGGCAGGCTGACTGAAACACACTGCTGAGGGCAGCAGCGGGAGAGGCAGGAGAGGTCTGCTGCGCCATGTGGGTCTCCCCCCTGGCCTGCGTCAGGGATTGAACTCGTGCTGCAGTGACTACGGTTTGCCTCACAGTGCGCTGCCCAACCCACTGCACCACCAGGGAGGCCCTATATCTATCTTTTTAATGGGATGGCTTTCCTGTCAAAGGAAATAAACGTATCAGTAGTGATACTAGCCTCGAGAAATGTCAGTGCTGCCTTCTTTCCGTAGAGTACGCATAGTAATGCTTGGCCCACAAGTAGGGAATGATTCAGTCCACCTCTCTCCTGAGAAGCACATTTTCATACTCTAAATATGGCCCACCTGGAAATCAGGAGACTTCAAAACAAACCACTATTTCACGTAGTTACAGGAAGATGAGGTAGAGAAGAGGTGTACCCAAGTCTTTACTGTTTCTACAGTTGCTTTCTGTACCCAGTATACTATTGTTTCTTGAAGTGTAATTGCTTGCCAAGCACCAGTATCCCCAGGAAGCTTATTAGATATGCAGATCGCAGAACTGAATCAGAAACTCCAGGTGTTGTCCCAGAGTCTGTTTTCAGAAGCCTCCCAGGTGATTCTATGCACAACTGGATCTGACAGCCAGTGAGTCACTCTCCTTTTTTAACTCATCTAGGTTCATGTCTGTGAATATGAAGAGCTACGAAGACAGATCACTTAAAAGACTGGTTTGAGTTTCATTTCTGCATAGCACAACATTGGAAGGATAGAGTTATCTGCATTTCTACTTTACCATAATGGACTCAATCAGAAAGGATTAGATTGAATTAAGAAGCTAAGAGAGATCTCATGCAGATCATTTTCATAACATTGAATGTGAGAGCTCTAGCCATTCATAAAGGCTACTTGAATTCTGGTTTGATGTCTAGAAACACCCTTTATCTCTCTGGCATCTCCTCCTCCATAGCAAATGTTGGGGTTTCTATAGCATCAATGGTGAGAAAAATATCATATTCACCCAAGCTTACAAACCTGTACAGTAGAGTCACCTGAAACAATTTATGAACACATTTATGACTGGCCCAACTCATGATGATTAAATCAGAATCTTGGATTGGGAAAGTGATGAAGCCAAGGTGATTCCAATTAGTAGTCAGCAATGGGAACTATCAACCTAAGCAATTCCAGGGTGATTAAATTAGATGATCTATTTAAAGCAGTTACTGGCATATGTAGCAGGTGTTTAATAAATACTCCCTCCTATGTCTCTTTCCCTTGTCCTATAACGAAACTGTAGAAAGGAATCACACTAATTAACACCTTTTTCTAAGCAGCTAAAGTCTATGTTCTTCTCTCCACATCTGAACTCCTATAATACTTTGCCTTGCCAAAATTTCTCTAACATTATATTTCATATTTTATTGGTTAATAGTTACCTCCTATTTTTTTAAAACTCAAATCTAAACTCCTTGGAGACAAAGAGTCTGTTGTTCCACTTTTCCTAATTATGTCCTTTCAGGATCTGATGACCTTTGTGTTCTCCTCTCCCGCTCCTTTTTGAATGCCTGGAACCAGGAACCACAATGCTCTTGATCCAGGATCCTACTGAACCTGTTATTTAGCCTCGAACCAGGATCTGTTGACCATGTTTTTGCCTTATTCTTGTACCCAGCTCTGAAGTACGCACCAAAATTCAAGTACTTAAACTATAAACCCAGACTCATGTTCTATGATTCCCCCAGAGTTATTTAGTCCATCTATAATCACTTGTTTTATTTTCCATTCCTGTAGATACTTTTTTATTTATGAAGATATTTATCTCCCTAGGTAAACTTCTGGTTTCCTCTTTAGTAATACAAGCTCCACAAATCAGAAGTTCAATTAAATCAGAAAAATCTAAGTATCATTAAATGCAACCACTGTTTACTAGACACTGGCTGGTGGCAATACTGTAATAAATGTTGAAGAAACAAGCACTGATGAGGCATTTTATCCTACAGTTGCTTATCCCTCTCATGGGTCTTGACCAGGGATGAGCAAATGTTTTCTTAAAGGGCCAGACAGCAAATATTTCAGACTAGGGGCCATACAGTCCCTATTGTAATTAATCAATTCTGCGGTAGTAAAGTCAATCACAGAAAATATATAAAGTACTGGATATGGCTGTGTTATAATGAAATTTTATTAACAGCAACAGGTAAGAAACTGGATTTGTTATGCAGGCTAGACTTTTCAGACTCTTGGCCATTTCTGGCTGGCTTTTTGGCTGCCAACTAACCAACTACTTGGCTAGCCGAGTTTCCACAACACAGTCATGGTGATAATAATGTTCACTGAAACCTCATAAGAGTCTCTGAGTTTAAGATTATAATATAAATTCTCCATCTCTATTAAGCATAAAATTAAATGTAAGACTTACTCTGTGTTCCCCTTCAAAGTCCCATCCAACCTCCATTCTGGTCTGATGGAGAAAAAGGTATTTTGGCTTCCTCCGTAGGGACTAGCTAGGGCAATGGTTAGAGAATTTCTGTACACATAGTGTGTTTCAGAAAGCAGGACTCCATTACAGAAATGTTACCAATTAAGAAAAATTATGAAAATAGCATTAGTCAAAGGAACACCTACTATGATCTCCATCCAATAAATACATAAACATAAGGCAGTATAAATATTATGATTTCATATGAAAATGAGTGTTCCAAAAGAAAATCACACAGTGCTGTGAGCATGAATAGACACAGTGAAGCTTGGAGATCAGGAAAGCCTCTCTCGGGAAGCAATCTGTAAAGTAATACTTGAAGGTTGGATAGAAATTATAAGAGCAGAGGATGAGAAAGATCACAGGTGAATGCCTTACAAAAGTCTGGAAATCCTGAGGCAAGAGAACTTTGGGCTAGTTTGGTGATGGAGTGCAAAATTTGTGGAATGAACTGGCCAGGATTAAAGCTGGACGGTACAAGGATCAAGCTATAAAACTTTTAGAATTTTTCACTGCATTGTAAGTGCAATGAAAAGACATCAAAAAAATTTATGCAGGGACTGGAATGATTAGATTTACAGTTTTAAAAGATCATTCTGACTGCTGTGTAAAAAAAAAAAAAAGGCTTAGAGTATAAATTTAATCAAACCCATTTTCCACCTTCCCCTTCCCACCACCTTCTCTGAGGAAAGTGCTTTTCAGCAACTACATAGAGTCAGGAGACAGGTAAAGGGAGAAGATCGTATCTCTTTTCCCCGGGATACAACCGAACACATTATCATAAATCTCCTTGCTGTTGCAAACACACAATTATAATACAATATACAAATCAAATAAAAATCAGAATCTCACTTATAAATTATAGTCATCATGTGAAACCATTATCTGAATTATAAGTTAGAGAGTCACCATGTGAACAATTACCAGAAAACACATATTTCTGGACAAAGAAGCAGAGAACCAGAAGTGAAAACTGCCTTGAAGAGGATTTTGCTAATGAAAGATATTAATAAACAAGATGGTAAAAATGGATGTGCAGTAGTTCAGATACGAAAGAAGGCTGAGAACAGACACAGAGACACACTTATACAGGCCCAGAGCTATGCACACAATCTGCTGGGCAGGAAGCATTTGATCCTGTGTGACAGTTTAGTATTCATCTGATATGATGGTCTACCGAGATCAGGATGGAGAAGGGAGGATGTAAAATGACCGCTCCACCCTCTGCTGTTTAGCATATGAAGAGGAAAGACAGTGTGGTGGTTTGGATGGCCCCATGAGTGTCACCTGCCATGTTGAGACTAACCAATGAAATGCTCACATTTCTGTGTTTTTGTCAGTGTACATGTGTTTATGTATAAATACTGACATCAAGTCAATATCAGATAACATCATATTAGTAACAAACTATATATTGTAGATTAGAGTTGAAACTTTAACTGTATGATAAATTAGTGCCTCACTGGGCTTGTAAGGGCCACACATTCTTCACTATGTGTTTTCCAGCTTGTCAGAGTTATTCATCACACGCAGGGCCACAGAGCACATGGTCACCTCTCATGTGTCTGCTTCACAGGCGGGACCCATGTGACCTTTGACTTTTTGTTCTATAAAAGATAAAATCATTCCTCAGGAACATTGTATATTTGTACAACTGCCCAATCCTCTGTTTCAGGAGTCTCAATTTTCTGTAGTATTGCTCGTTAAATGTTTATAGCTAATTCTAGAGATAGTCGCTAGGTGTCGGAATATTTCAAATCTATTCTCTACTGCAGTGGCTTTTAAACTGCCTCTCTCGCCTTATATTTTATGAGATGAGACACAGAAAATAAAGTCATTTAGAAAACTCTTTCTCTTGGATGATGAAAACCTATATATTTTAGAAAAATACTCCCCAATATTGTCTGAGTTGGAAGACATGTTAGCCAGTGTCTGTCATTTAGTTTCCTTCCTGAAGCAAATATTAACTGGTAAATGTCTAATTCCATCTTCTTTTACTTTGAAAACCAATGACTTGCCAAACTCAGGGAGAGACATCAGGTGAGTACTGGTTCCTGTGGTGCCTACAAGGTCTCCGGGAAATGGTAGAATCCCAAGTGTGGGCTGAAAGGTTCAAATCACAGGCAATAAAATGGCTTCAGCCACTGTCAAGAGTCACTATCATTTAAATCTCTAGAAATCTTATAGGGGAAAAAAAATTAAAATTAATGGCTTTTGTTAGAGGACCTTTCCACAGTCAGTGAATCAGAATGTTACACTTTTAGATAGGGGAGGAGAAGATCATGATGCCCAGTAGAAGGGAGAGTAATTTTATTATCTAGCAAGATTGGGGCTTCATCATTAAAAAATTCAACCAACTAGAATACAGCGTCCTTTGACCTAGCAGATAAAAGGTCAGAAAGCAATTTTGAATAATAAATGAGACCTGTTGACCTCATGACCCAAATCTGGCAGGGTCAGTGCTTCCCCTTTCACCAGATGCTGATGGCAGACACCACGCACAGACAGCTCAGCTAATGAGCTGCCTCAGCCCAGGTTGTAGTTGCCAAGTCTAAGTGTCTTGCAGCAGGAGAGAGAATAGGTTTCTAAGGCTGTTGTGTCATGTGCAGATATATTCATTGAAATATTCCTATTGAGGCTTTTAAGGAGACTCCCTTCCTGGTTCCTAAATGCTTCTATTTAGTTGTTAAATTTATTAGAAAATGAAATAGTGATCAAGGTTTTATTTCTTATTCTGGTTTTCCTCATTTTGGCACTGACAAAATATAAAAATTTCCTTTGCTGTATTTATTTCAATTATATCAACAAGGTCATTTGATGAGAATCTTCTGAATACAGGAATGAACCTATCTATATCTAAAGATGAGACTTTTGTCTTTCATTTTTCAATGAATAGTCCTTGTATTGAGATAAGGGATTTAGACATATGCAGTATTAAGACACATAAGTATTTCCGATGGAGTAATTTGTTAAAAGGTTCAGATTTATTTGAATGAGACAGTGGTCCAATCTAGAACTTTTAGCATTGTCAATAAAATTTGTGAAATGTGACTTTATGCTAAATGACACATCCCTTATGATGTTATCCTTTTATTGCCTTTGAGATAGTCAACTTAATGCATATTTATTTAAAATATATTTAATTATATCTAATTTTTATTAAAAACATACTGTGCATCTAATTTTTGTTTACTTGGTGTTCTTTTAAATAAAATATGTCAGGGGGCTGGCCAAATTTCAGTTTAGCTCATTACATTATTTTGCTAGGTTCCCTTTCAGAGTTCAAGTGAAAACTGTTCTTTTTATTAAACTCTTGCCAATTCCCAAATTACAGAAGGGTTGCTTAGTAAAATAACATTATCTTGCCTTAAGTAAGGCAAGTAGGGAGGGAAGTAGGGAGTACCAGCACCATTTTTCTTGTTGTGTTTATTTACAAGTTAGAAAACAAATCTTTATAATGTAGAATTTAGAGAAAACATGATTGCAATTCCCTGCATCTGTCAAATACAGAGAGGCATAAGGCAGTCAAAGATAGTTGTCCAAATGGTTTCGAGTTTATTCAATGTGATTTTGGAGAATAAATACACATTGAACATTCATGGTGGGGGTGGTCTCTGTAAGAGCTATTACTTTATATGAAAATATCTTGCCTTGCATATATTGAACTTTTCTACAAAGTTAAAAATTTCCTAGTATAAAATCACTTGAGCTAGATTTATGGTGAGGTTACATTATAATATGACTGTGCACTGGCTGAACTGGGATTTAGGAAAGTTATCAGAAAAAGAAAATAACATTTGGTGGGTAGAGCATGTCTTTGTCCCATTAAAGCACTTGAGTTTGTTTTTTTTTTTTTCAAATTAGCCTTATGACAGCAACCTTATATAGACCAAAAGCAGTTATGTGTTGGATCTGTTTAACAATCTTTTATGAAAAGCAAAAACCTTAATTTGTCCCATTCACTGATTTTCATGGTATGAATCCTCCCACCATAACCAACTTCAAGCTACAAAGTGATAGCCGCAAACATGGAGCTAGAAAGAGATGCAAACTCTCTTGAGCTGGTGCTAGCTGGCTCTACCACCCCATGGGATGGAGAGCAGATGGCAGGATGTTCGTCTTGGAACTGCAAAAATTGATGTGGAGAGATGAAGGGATTGATCTGAGATGAAGAGGTAAAGAATAGCAGGGCTAATACCAGGCACCATTTATTATCACGTTCTGAACTTTTCACTCCTTTCGATAATATGAGGCCATATAGAGTAACAAAGAAGGGAAAGAGAGAGCCAGAAGAAAAAGGAAACTGTGTACTAGTGCAGGGAAGCAGACTCTAACTCCTTGTTGCAAACACAGATACAGAGGAAAGACGCAGAAGGGGAGGGAATGGGAGAGAGCTGGGCAGAGATGGGAAAGGCAGGAACAGTGACAGACAAGCAGTCAGTTGTGCAGAAAGAAGGGAGGGAAGGACGGAGGAAGAGAGAGAGAGAGAGAGAAAGGGAGGGAGGGAGGGAGGGGGAGAGGGAAGGAGGGAGGGACTTGAGAATCAGAAAGAAAGAGCAGCAAAGGGGGAACCAAGCATGTCACACCAGAACAAAGCCTGTAGATGCCAATTGTCACAAATTCCTTTGACTGAATTTGGTCCTCTCCCTACATAAGGCTTATTTTGCCTTTAACTATGCCTTATTTTGCCTTTAACTAGTCATAAGAACACATATGTTGAGGATGCATTAGTCTATCTCTACGAATTTATGAAATACTTTACATCCCTGGCTGTCTAGTGATATAAAATAGCTGGAAACAGAAGCATCCCTGAATAAAATCTGTTCTTTTCTGGAGCCCCTCTTTCTCCTAGAATGCCCATCTGAGGTTGTATACCAAATTAAACATTTTGGGGCATGGATGAAGGGGGGTGAGAAGGTAGAAAGTCCAATTCACTTCTCAAAAGCAAGATACAATAATTAAATTTGTATTCATTTGGTAGAACTCCAAGTAAATTTAGTCCAAAAGCTTCATATAACAGTTTTGTTTAGTAGATTTCAAAAGAAAAGAAATCCGCTTTAAATGTCTAGAGCAAGGGTGAAGAACTTATGGCTGTTGACTTAATATCATATGGACAATAAGGCAGATTAAAGATAATACCCTTATTTATTCCTATAATTAGTAAAATGCAATGTGCAGTTGAAGGTCTTCAGCTATATTAAAGTGTCACAATTTGGGCATTCATTCCATAACATTATCATCTTTCTCTTTTTGTTGTATTATTTTTCCCTTTTTGGTTCATTTTCCTCTTTTACCCTTCTTTTCCTTTGGCTATAGTAAATGTATTTATTATTTGTGGTATTCCTTGCAGTTTTTAACCCCTGTAAATATAACAACAAATAACCTAGTAGTCCCCCACTTTTCTATACTATCACCAACAATGCAAGGGAATTAAAATAGGATTTCACTTATTTTACATTCAGACTATTTGTTATTTTACTGGGTCTGTAAGTTGCAGTTTAAAAGTTTCCAAATCCTTCATCATATTACTTTTCAAAAATGCCAAGGATTTTATATTCATTGCCTAAAAAATCTTTTAGTATTCCTTCAGAAAAAGAGGGCTGTTATTTTGATTTTACAAAATAAGGGAAGATGAAAGGGATGAGGTAATTTTTTTGAGCTGTGGCTTAAATCCTTCTATATTATTATTTCTAGTATTTCCTACTATACTACATAATTTTAAAATTTAAAAAAAGTGTAGTGCATTTTAAAATACCTTTTTTTTTAAAGACAAGTGTTTGAGTGAGACTATATGTATCATTTCTCTATAGAGAAAACAAATAATACTGTTCTCCTTTACTTACCAAGGTAAATAGTTAATAAAGGCATAATGAAGAAACAATGTATAAATGGGGCTCATACAGTATCCATTCCTTGGAGGAAATATTTTATCAGTAGCTAAATAATGAGATTGAGTAAATTAATATGAGGGTATGGGTTATGATGAAAACCATCTAAACTTTTCAGCATAAGGAAAAAAAGATAAGGTACTGTTTTTAGAACAATACTCCTTCCACTCTTTCCCTTTAGTTTTCCTTATGTTGCAAAGAAGTTACTTTTCACCTAATATGTTACTTCACAATATTTCCAGTGCTTCCAGAAGCACCACCTCTCATAGGGTCTGGGAATCAGCAGGGTGACATTCAGCCTTGTTCTTGTACATGGATGGATGGAACTGACTTATCAACTGTCACCTCTATCACCCAAATCAGCCATGTGAAGAAGGCTGACTTGGCACCAAGCTGGCAATTATCTGGTGAATCCAACCCAGTAAACTGCCCAGACTGATAAAAGTTCGAAGAGTAAATATAATTGCACTGAAAAACCATGGAGCGCCTTTCCTGATGGTTCAAAATGCTGTAGACTAGATTCTCTTGACAATGGAAGGCCAATCGAGTCATCTAAAATAAGAAAAATATGCAGACTGTTCTTACAGGTATTCTTTATAACCTGATTCAAGACACAGCAGAAATCTGGTCTTTAGAAAAATGCAAATTATTAGAGAAAATCATGCTGAGGATATGTAAAAAAGTTACTGTCACTCTACGCATTACACATACATCACAATGCACACACCCACCCATGTTACACATATTGCTTACAGACATACTACTAACCTGAATGAAGAATTCAGGCTAACAGCAAGAATGGAAAGGAATTTCACTTTGAATAGGTAAAAAAAGAGATAAGGAATAAAAGGCATACTAGGAATCTGACTTCAACAGTTAAACAATGGAGAGTGCCAATGCTGCCTGGGCTAGAATGAGCGCTTGCACTTTAAGAGGTAATTACTTTATTAGTTGTTAGTTTATCAGCCTCTCTGGAGAACTTAGATGCCAAGAGGTAATGCCAGAGCAGGCAGAACAAAATGAACAATTACAGTGTCACGACACTTAGTTTTCTAAGATCAGGATATTCTTTCCTGTTTTCTACCTGGCGGGATTCATGTTATGTTTAGCATTTACTCAGTTTTCCTAGATTTATTCATTTCTTAATGTTGGAGAAATAAGCTGACTGATGCCACTGATACGGTAGAGCCGCTAGAGTTGGGAGTTTTGTATGTAAACTCATTTTGTGTGAGCTTTAGAGTTGTTTAGACATTAGGACAGCCAGGCATGTCATCTCACATGCCGCATCCAAAAAGATTATAGTGACTGAAGGATGTGCCCAGAAAATTTCTAATCCTTTATCTGGGACCCAAAAAGAAACAGAAATGGTACCTTGATCGATGGGCAGTGTCTGCTGAAAGCTAGGAATAAAGAAGAGGCTCACATGGCAACGTTTGAGATATTGTGTAAAAAGATATGGGCTAAGGTCAAGTGATGTTCAGTTTCTTGAACCTGAGAAAGTGGTCATCACCTTCTACAGGCTCAGTTTCTTTCCCTTTAGGAAAAGAGGGAGCAAACAGATCATTTCCAAAGTCCTTGTTACACCTGACACAATTTATTAGCATCTAACATTTGCAAAGCCATATTATAATTTAAAAAGTGTTATATATATATATACTGATTTCCTGTATCATTACAATTAATTTATAGATAATGAAACTAAGTTCAAGGAGACTAAAAAGGTGACACATATGAAGGAACTGGGATTCAAACTGTAGCTCTTATTCAACTGAAACACACCATTTACCAAATTGTCAAGTGCTAATCTCCTGATTCCTTCCCTCTGAAGCCTCCATTCCTTCCTTGCCCATGTTAGAGATGACTCCTCTATTAAGTGACTTTTCATGCTAAGTGCAGACATAGGGAGACTTCAACCCATCACTGCTGGGGTCACTACCAGTTGATGGATCTCTGACTCAGGAAGAATCAGCTTCCTGAAATTCCCCTGCAAAAATGGTCTCCAGCCACAGAACACAGGGAAGCTAGGTATTTTCTTCCTCCAGATCTTGCTATCTGCGTTAGGGGTCATGAAAGTCATGAGTTGCACCTTCAGTGTAAACCATTAAAGGAAGTTTTTGACTGTGCTGAAACTGGCTCCAACAAAATACACAACTCTGGTATACTAAGCTAGAGAAAGTAAATATTTCCAGAATCTTCCCTGCTATATCTGGATTACATTTAAAAAGTGGGTAGAGGCACCTCTTCCCTTGTTAATGATAATGGTGAACCATGAAGAAGAGGAGGTAGGTCTAAGGGCAAGATCACAATCCATTGTCTTTCCACAGGACTGAATGACATAACTCCATTTCTACCGTAATGTGTCCTGGAATCGATTGTTCATTCTATGATAGGAATTTATAGACTCCAGCACTAGTTTTAATATGTTATCCAATCTTCATAGCAAGCAATCATCCTATACCAGTATATACTTGTCTATATTTTTAATATTATTCATATCTTAGTTAATTGCAGATTACCTCTGCTTGTTACCTAGCAGTGTTTTTTTGAATTGCTCCAGCTGATATCAACTAGTCAATCCAAAACCAAATTAGAAATATAGCATAAGGTAACCCTAATATTTGAAAGAAAAAAAAATCTGAAAAAATGACTATAAATTCCATATATCAAATTTCATCAGGTATCTGGAAACTTATTAAATATAATTCCTGAGATACTAACCCTATCTTTGATCTTTAGGGAAAAGGCTTAAGGGTGGAATGAAAGAGGAACAAAGATTATATGACTATCTCTCAAAATGATGATTTAGCAATTCAAGATTCCATTAAAGTATGTTTAATGCAATGTTGAATCGATTTCCTAATTTATAAATTCAAAAAGTTAAAAGTCCATACACTAGGTTGTTGCCTTTTAAAAAAGGACCCTGTAATGAATTCCAAAACCTACATGTAGATGATTTCTTGATTTTATGTGCAACTTCTTTTCAACTAAGTCAATGAATGAGGCTTATTCTGATTCACAGTAGCAAATGCACCTGCCTTTTGATTTCATTGGTGTGATGGGATTTTTTTTTAATAGTGAAGCAAGAAAATGGCTCTGGAATAAAAGGCTTTTAATGAAAGGTTTTTTTTTCTTTTTTAAAAAAACATGGAGCATTTGACTTAACTCTGTTTGCATATATAAAATGTGTATGTTTTTTATTAAATCCACTTTCTTGGAGAAGCCCAGACTTGCAGGCAAGCAACTATCTCTTCAGTTTGATCAGTGAATAAATGAAAGCCAAGTCTTTAGTCAATAGGAATATAACCAAAAATCAAGAACAACCTTAAACTGGTATTTACTTATGACCTGCTAGTGTATTTTTTTGCTTGAGTGTTAGCACTTCTTTTTTTATTGAAAGACACAGGTTCTGCTACTGTCATACTATTTTCTTTTAGTCTTGGGCTAGAATTAAGAAATACTGCTCATTTCCAGTATGAACAACTTTTAATGATAACAAATGCATTTTTCTTTTCTGCAAAAGTACAGTGAAAGTGTCAGAAGCAGCAAGAGTGTCTTCTCTTTATTTTTTAAAATATGGTTTTTAAAGATTAGGGGAAGATCACCCTCCCCAGTAGACGCTTGTTTTCCTTTCCAGAGTCTGTCAGAAAGCTCATTTGCAGACAGCTGCAATATGAGCTTCCTTTCCTTGCCCTGTCATTGACCTCCAACCTGATGTGAAAGAACCACCTTCTTTCAGAGTGAGAAGTTATTCATTTACCATAATAGCTCTATTCTGGGCCTCCTTAGCAGAAACTGGCAATTGTGTCCAAATAAGAAGGTTTTATGATCCAGACTACTGTTCTTACACAAGAGGACAAAACCACTAGGAAATTTCCGTTCTGATAGCCACAGTAGGCAGCTATAAAGTTGGTGTTTAAAACTATGGCTGATGTGCAGTGATCAAAAAAAAAAAAAAAGCATGAGGAGTTTGCACTTGCTGCTCTGGTTATATACCGGGCCTTTCCAATTATGTTCTTTTAACCTGACAGCTTATTCATTGAGCAAGAGTTGCTCCTTGAGAACTTAGCTGACAGTCTTCTGTGTGCAACTTTAAAATAAAGCCACTTCGTGAGAAGTGAAAAACATAAATGGTAGGCCAACTGGATAATCATTACAAATAAATAAAAAACCTTTGATACAAGCAATTAGTCACAAACACTACAAATTGAAATGCAGACCAGTGTTAAAGAGACAGTTTCGAAGCACATGGCACATTTATCACAGCTCCACAGACAAGTTATTGAGCTGTCTGTGAAAAAACAGCCAAACAGGAAAGCTTTCAGCAGCAAGCAGTGGTTGAGGTTCTTGATTGATAGAGCTAGATGATGCAAAGCTGTCCGATGGCTTTCTGCAAAATAGAGTGAAGGAACTCAAGGTCTTTCATGGTGCTCTTTGACCACAGATGAACAGCTACTTTATTATGGTCCAGATTGAGGTTGCACCTTACTCCATATTCTGCCACTTTCTGATGCACACGGTTGATTTGACCAACCAGCCATAGTGTTTAACATAAGATCTGCCATCTCCAGAGAGAGAGAGAAAGCGCGCGCACGCGAGAGAGAGAGAGAGAGAGAGAGAGAGAGAGAGAGAGAGAGAGAGAGAGAGAGAGAGAGAGAGAGAGAGAGAGGGGGGGGGGGGGGGGGGGGGGGNGAGAGAGAGAGAGAGAGAGAGAGAGAGAGAGAGAGAGAGAGAGAGAGAGAGAGAGAGAGAGAGAGAGAGAGAGGAGGAGGAGGAGGAGGAGGGCGAGGAGGAGGAGGAGGTTTATGATAAAGGGCAAAAGAGTGCATTGGTTAAAAGCTCTGATTCTTTAGTCATTCTCACCAATGACTCTGTTTAACAACAGCAAAGTAAGGAAGAAGGTGTAGTTCTGACCATGCTGACCGTTTTTTCTTCATGCCCATGTTATAGCTCTAAAGAGTTGCAAACCCTTATTATACCATGATATGCAAGGTGAATTTTCTCCCAAGAGCCAACATGCCATATCTGTACTTTTCATTTTGTGCTTTCCAATAGGGACTCAGTTTTTGCTAGGGTAAGGACTACCCTGGGAATCTTATTTAAGAAAAGACCAACTTTTCATTTGCTATTAGTAGGCTTCAGTGACTGAAATTTGTTTTGCTAAGGACTTTAACAGGAACTAATAAAATGCGTCGATCCGTATTCTAGCCTGCTTCTTGTCAATTAAATTTATTAATCTCGACATAATCACTCCGCATTCTTCTGGAATGATTCTTATTTATATGTTCCCCACCAGAAAAAGAGGGAGGGGGGAGAGAATGAATATGGAGAAAGAAGAGACATGCTCTGCAATCATTTTTAGTGATTAAAATTTACATTTTTCCATGTTCTCTATACACCATTCTCATACTTCACTCACTCCAAAGGTGTTACTAGAGGTTTTTGTTTGAAATCAGATTATAAATATTCAAAGTCTATTCCTTTGACAGTTTAGAGTTGTCTTTACTTGATTTTGAGTATGTAAGTGGAATTGCTCACAGTATTGAGAATTGTATCTTTAATAAATGGAGTAAACTCATTTATAGAGCCCATTCAACAAAAATGACTTCATCTAAAATTAATTCTGATGAGGATAGATTTATATATATTCTAAATCTTAAGTGTGCAGCCAAGATCTAATATTTGACCTCTTTTCCAAAAACTTAGGAATTGCAGTCAATTTTTAAATTCCCCGAGGAAGAAAACAAAGATATTGACAACGATTAATCTGTCCAGAACCCCAATTCCTTTCCCAAATATGAAAGTATACAACAAAGAATCCAAAAAGCTTAAACATCACGTAGTTTCAGTCTGTCCAATGCTGTCAGCAGTGAGGGTTTCCCTCCACATAAAATAAGCACACACTGCATTCTGCCTTTCTTTCACAGTTTAAAGGCAAAAATGAAACAAAACCTGAATTGTTTCTCCCTGGTAAGTTACCTATTTCTCAATATCTGAATTCTTTGTTAATCAAAGTACCTGTCACCGTCAGAATTCTTGGACTGTCTAGGATCTCACACAGTATCAGAATCTCTGCATTGGAACAAGTTCCCCAAGTGATTCATAAAACACGATCAAGTTTGTAAAGAGCCGCTTTACCCCAGTAGTTCTCAATCCTGTCTGTGTTTTAGGTTTGCCTGAGGACCTCTGAAAAAACACAGAAGCCAGCACACTGCTTTAGTGTAATTAAATCAGAATTTTTAACAATAAGGTCCAACCATTGGTATGTGTTAAAGGCTCCCCAGGTGATTCAAATGTGTGTCTAGAGATAGGGGCCACCTTTTCAATCAGAGCCATGTAAACTGTCCTGATTATCTTCTTAGGGCAGCTGTTGGGAAGCAGAACCGTCACCCTGAATCTTTTAAAGTAAATTGTATTTTTTAAAATTTCAGCTTTATTGATGTTTTAATTGAAATTGAAAGAAATTTAACATGTGTGTACATCATGGTGATTTGATATACATTGTGAAAGGATGCGTCTCCTCTTGTGAATTAATACATCTATTACCTCATTTGTCTTTTTTGTAGGTAAAAGAACATTTAAGTTCTACTCTCTTAGTAAATTTCCCCTATATAATACAGTGTTATCAACTATAGTCACCAGATTATACATTGGATCATCAACCGTATTCATCTTATACCTGAAGGTTTATGGTCCCCTACTCCCCCATTCAGAGTCTGCAACCGTTTTTTCCCACTATTTCTAAGAGTTTGGCTCTTTTTTAAATAATTCACAAAACATGATACTATGCAGTGTTTGTTTTTCTTTGGCTCATTTCACTTAGCATAATGCATGCAATATCTATTCATGTTGTTACTAAGGGGGTAAATTATAATATCATTGATCATTTTATATTAAAGGCAGAAAACAGCTGGTTAGAAATATATGCAAATTTGGAGATGTGAACCTGTACCCTTAAAACAAATACTAAATACTTCTCTCTAAATAATAATATATGTATAGCTAGTCAATGAACTAAACTTTTTCTTATGGATTTCTTCCCATTTGCTTCTCAAAACAATGTCATTTTTCCATTTACACATAAGCAAACTAAGACGAGGGAGAGGTTGAATAAATTTATCATGTCAGGTAGCTAATTGGAGTAGAACATTGAAGAATCAAAACCACCTGTTAGACTACAGCACTTGCACTCTTAAATCATCTGTGTGTATTCAATTCTTGCAGCTTTTCTCAATCTGTGAAATAGCTTTCTCTTGATTGGCACCATACATACATACATATATACATACACTTTCTCCCTCTATTTCTCTCCCCCTCTCCCTCCCTTCTTACTCCTCTCTCTCTCTCTCCCTATTTCTTAGTTTCTAAATTTGGTTTAGACTCAAGAATGGTGACCATGCTTCAAACTTCAGCATGAATTAGAATCAAGTGGGAATATTTGCTTTTATTGTTACAGACAGCATAATTTATAACTTCAAGCTAAATATTTCATGGACTAATTAAATACATTTTGACTTGAGTTAAATAACTTAGGAATATTTGCTTTTATTGTTACAGACAGCACTTGAGTGGAGCACTTGAGTGGAGCCCCCCAAATTTGTATTTCTAAGGAGATCGAAGGTGATGCTGCTAATGATCCAGGCTTTGAGAATCACCAGGCTATCTTAATTGTATGGGTTTATGTTACCTGTATTCCTTATGCATGTCCTCAAATAATTTATGTAAACATAAAGGTATATATAAATGCAAATAGAAAAGAATGGAGAGAGGCTGCTGATAAACAAACTATGCTCATTAAAGTTGATAATAAAATAAAGAAGATACTTCTTTGAATATAAAACATTTCTATATCTTCCTGAAAACACCTTCCTAAGAGATAAATGGATTTCAGCATTCTTTTCTCTACAAAGCTAAATTTAGACTTGGTGAGTGAAGAGAGACAATGCAAGTGTTCCAAAAGTCAAAAACGTACATTATGATGTTGTTGAGAAAATAAATGAGCAATTATGAACAATTTTAAGGTCTTCTATGCTTTGTGCTTCCTAAGTTACTTAAATCAAGTCAAAATGTATTTAATTAGTCCATGAAATATTTAGCTTGAAGTTATAAATTATGCTGTCTGGAACAATAAAAGCAAAGAATTTTTGTTGAATTTATCTCAGTGATTTATGCTCTTAGAGTAAATATGACAATTTAAGATATACAGTTTGTTTTTCTTCATCACTTTTGGAAAGAT
This sequence comes from Galemys pyrenaicus, assembly GCA_019455555.1. Lineage (NCBI taxonomy): Eukaryota > Metazoa > Chordata > Mammalia > Eulipotyphla > Talpidae > Galemys > Galemys pyrenaicus. The sequence goes on from JAGFMF010012266.1 coordinate 8,651,954, forward strand.
ATTTCCCATACCAGTACAGTAGCTAGGAAGATGCTCCTAATTATCTGTGGTGGATTTGTTTGATAAGGTTCAGAGAATGGCATTTATATAAATCTGCTTTAGCTAAGACAGAGCTTTGAAATTTATGATTTAAAATTAACAAGCAGACTGATTTACTGAATTGGAAAGTAGGCATAGGAAATATGGAATTATTTAATGTTAAAATAATTTACCATTATTTTCTCTTCCTGATTTGAGTAAAGCTTAAGAGACACTTAACTTTCCTAACTTCAGTGACACATGTACTTTATTTAGCTGTTAAAGGAAAGGAAAGAAATCTCCTAACAGTTGTAACCAAGGTATTTTAAGAATGTTCACTAAGACTCATGTTTGAGGGGAAACGATTTGATGTAGTATTAGGAATGTCAGCTCTAACACAATTCTTAAGATTTTTTTTTTTAATGTGAAATACTGTTCTTGCAGAAAGTTGGTTGGATGACATAAAGAGCATGGGCTTGCCTATCAAACTGATTACTTGATGTAATAGTAAGCAAGCTTAAGTGAACTGTGTGTCTTCAATCTTTCCAATCACTTAGGGATGGGCATCAGAGCTTGCCATCCATCATCCCTGGCCTGAAACATACGGTGCATCAGCAATCTTGGGCTGACCTAAATGATAGTAAAAGCCGCAGTGCTGTTCACAATAAGAAATTGTTGTCCACTGAATTACAGGTTTGTGATTAGATTGCTAACATGGCCAACTTGATGTATAAGTGAAGTGTCCAGGGAAGATATTCTTTAGGATCTTTGGAAGATTAATTTATACCCTTGAAATGTAGACCAATCACAGAGTCAAAAAATATGTCAAGGTATTTTTCTTGTAACCAAGAAAGCTCAGCTGTTACAACAGTCATTAATTTATTTCTGGCACCTTTATCTGCAACAGAATTTAATAAACAAGGTGTCTAATAGCTATCATCTCAGCATGGCTACAATTGCCCAGTATGTTGATATTTTTTTCTGGAGTCAACTTCATACAGGGAGTCATTACATACTATTAGGAGCATAAACCTGAAATATCAACTGTCCCTCATAATTTAAATTTTTATATTAAAAATTGTTAAATGTGTCCATATGCCTATCTAACATTTTTAGTTATGTGTTAGGCTCTCTTCCTTTAAATCTGTGTCTAAAGATATCATAACAATTACCTGCTAGACATGCTATTCATTATTTCCTTTGCTCCCTTCCCAAAGATTAAAAGAACTGGAATTTAAAATTCAACTTTAAAGAAAGTGTCTCCAGGTCAACTACAAAGCCCTGAAAGAAGATTGCTATAGGAAATAGGCTTTCATTCTAGGTCCTGTGTCTGAATTTGCTGCCTGCCCTGAGATAAGCCACTGGGCTGCTCTTATAATCATTATCCATGTTTGGTATTATAAGAATAATATTTGCTGGTCTAGCCAGTCTTATTCTGGAGGGCAGCATTCATTCTTCAGCATGTCCTGAACATGCCTATCTTCCATTCACATTGCATGTTGCATAAAATGATGAAGACAAAAGCCCTGCTGACAGCTTAGTGGAAGGAGACAGATAAGGAAACAGTACAATAGAATGCTCAGTGTATAGAAAAACCAGTTAGGGGCTTTTAAAAAAATGAAAGTTTTGCAGCTCCAAAAGCTCGGATTCCGAGTCAACAGATTTAGTGCTGGGCTCAGGTACATAACATTTTAACATGCAATCCAGATGATTCTAATACTGATAGTCTACAAGAGAATTTCCTAAGTGCAAAAGTTAGTGTGAGGTGCTTTGTGGTATACAGGAAAAAAATCTTGAAAGTCCAGAAACAGAAACATGCCAGTCATAAACCTAGGCACAATGGTAGAAAGAGAGGAGAGTGTTTCCATCAAAGGAAATGCGTAAGGAAGAAAGCACTCAGGAACTTCAGGAACTTGAGAGGCTCAGCCAGGAGGTACACTTGAAGAAGATGAAAGACATTCGATCTTTTCCTAATAATTATTTTTGAACACATGTGTAATGAACAAAATGTGTAAAAAAGATATACAATACAATGCAAAGTTTTCCTTCCATTCTTCCCCCAGCCACCTATTTCTTTTTCTGGAAAAACATTAATAGTTTGTTGTATGTTTTTCCATAGACACTAATTTTGAATGCAAGAATATATTAATGTATGGTAATATAACATAACACTTTGTGAATAAAAGAATAAGATACGCTATGCATCATTCTGTACCTTGCATTTTGACATATTTTGGGGACCTAACATATCTATTCTTTGTAAACACCACATACAGATTTCCATTATATACAACACCAAGATTTATTTTACCTTTTACCTGCTGATAGATAATGAACTTGTTCCCAGTCTTTGCTCTTACAAGAAATACCGTAAAGAAAAAAGCTGCAGTAAGTCATTTCAAAGCATACACAAATACATTAGATGCCAAAAACTGGAATTTGGGACTGAAAGAGTACACAACTTGGAAGATACTGCCAAACTGTTTGCCATGAGGTTGAACTAAAATATAATCCCATTTCCAAAGTATGGTATGAAAAGACAGTTTTCTTACTCTCCCAAAAGGCATTTGACCTGTATCATAACACTAAGGGGTAAATCAAGGGTCTTAATAGGAGGAATGAACTGTTCAGGCTTTTATGTTAGGAAGATATGTCCCTGCAGCAATGTGGAGAGTGAATGGGTAGGAGCAGGTAAGAGAGGAAGCAAAAAGGGCAGTTAGAAATCTATGTAGTGGCTAGTCCAGAAAAGTATGAATTGTGTGTAAGGACAAGAATCTTTGTAGAATATACATTACAGGCCAAACTGTGTATTTCTTACAACAATATTGATGGATAGCTATTATCATTTCTGATTTCAGTCAAAAACAAAAATAAAACAAAGCTGAAGCTACTAAGTTTATTAATATAAGGAAAAGGAAGGCTCACAATTGGAAAACGAAGAATGGAACGAGGAGTACTTTTAATTTTTAGTTTGAGGTGCCAGTGGTGAAATAGCCTGTCTGTAATGTTTGAGAAGCAGGAAGACAGTTGGACAGGATATGTTGGTGGGAGCATCAGCAGCATATAGCTACTATGCAGGTGAACTCAACAGAATGGGTAATAGAGCGCAACATTTAAGGAATGGTTTAAAGAAAGGAGGACAAGAATGAGAATAAAAATGGGCCAAGAAGAAATACATAGAAAGGAAGGAAAACCAGAAGAAAATGCTATCATCTAACCAAACAAACAAAAAATACTTTGAATTGCTTTATAAATAAATTCTTAATACTCCTTTCCCCCTTATTTCAAAGACCTCTCTTCTATCATGAAGGCAATGTTGATGAAATGTTGCTGAGCACAGGAAAAGAACAGGTTTCTAGCACATCCCCACCAACACGTCTTGTGGGGTGATAGTTCAGGGAAAATGGTGGCGAGTACTGATACATTTCTTTAAAGCTCTAATAACCATGCAGAAAAGTGTCAAATTGAGGATTTAAAGGCAAAGGCTATAGTCCCGGGAGAGTATCTGGGAGTGATTCCTATGTACCTGACATAACTCAGAAGCAGGAGAGCTGCGCTCAATGGCTAGGCGAATTCTCTGCGCCACCTCGTATAAATCTGTGGAGGGCTAACTGAAGGTTTATGTGAGCTGTGTGTCCAACACGTGTTAGAAAATCAGTCTCGTTATATTTTCCTTGTAAATCCTTCCAAAAGTCTTCTAGGTTTAAGGGGGACCTTCACATTTGGAATCGAGAAATGAGTATAGATTTTTCTGAAACCACCAAGATTGTGTAATATGCAGTTCGTACAATATATGGAGGGAGTGTGTGTGGGGGGAGGGGGGACTGGGGACATGTAGGTGCTGCCAGGCAATTTTAAGGATTCAGTCTCAAGAAGTTCTAACCTGCCCACTCTCCCCAACTCTCTCCTAAAGACGAAAAAGACTCCCTTTTCAAAGGGAGTATGTTCCCCCAAAGTGGCCAAACAATCTCTGTGGAATATTTAGTGTATGTTATGACCTCGAGAGAAGGGACAGGTTTTCTCATTTAGTTTATAGAAACTTTCTTACAGTATCACTCACATTTCACTTCTGACTATACCAAAGCTGAAAATTTAAGATTGAGAGAAAAAGAAATACTTTCTAAAATGTATTTAAATTGATGTTAATAGGAACAGGAACCCCAAAAATTATAAAAATAAAATCATAGTATTATTGTTTTCTGAAAACAAAACAAAATAACAATTAAATGTCTAATATGTGCTATTAACATAATTCAAATAATTACTAGGACAGATTTATATTTTACAAATGGATAAAAAGTTACTTCTATGTTTTATTAGCAATATCTTAAATTCAATATTTCTCCATTCTGTCAAGTTTTCAACATCAATTGCTCATTATTCTGAAAATAGCAAAGTGCCTTAAATAAATGTGATAAAACTTTTTATTATACTTAGGATGTTCCAAATTAAACTAGGGTTTTAGGCTTTATTCCCTTTGGTTTATTTCTTGAAGTAAAATTTCTAACTACTCAATGAATATTGATTTTTAAAAATAGCTAATTTCTAGCAAATCTAAAAGAGTTCCATAACATTTAATCCATTAATCACATATGTGTGGATCACGCACATGTGTCTATGTGTGGAAGCAGCAGCTTTATTATGGGGGAGGGGGTGAAAAGCAGCCATTTTGAAGAGCAGTACCTCTTAAGAACATAAGCTTTTGTTCTTTCATATCCTTAAGAGGTTCAGAAAAGTGAAATCAATTTCTAAGGAGTAGAAAAGAGGGATTTTCTAACCAAGCTCATACCCCAGACAGTAACTATGATTTCTTGAGCTCCACGATTGGAACAGTAATTACAGGGAGCTCACTAGGTAATGAGGTAGCCTGTTTCAGCAGTCAGCATACCTAACAGACTATTTTTCCGCCAACACTGTGTCCTCCCCGTTTGTCTTGCAAAGGTGCTAGGTCTAGCTTCTAGAAAAACTCTGATATCCTCCCCTCCTTTCACTAGAGAGGGCACTGTCAAGTGTTTTGTTTTATGAGACAAAGCATTTTTATTTCTTCTTGTCACTCTACCCCCTTGTGGTTTTGCAAGTCCCTCATGCTTTCCTGCTCTGGAAGTACTACCGATCATCTCAGGCTGACTACAGGGCACCTCAGCCACGTATCACGCACCTCCACCTGCAGGGTTATTGTTTCCCAGAAGATAGGCACTCAACTACTATCAATATGACCTATATCATAAGCATCTGTAACTCAAACATACTGTTGGCACACCCAAAGTTCCACCGTCTTTTTGAGAGTAGCACAAAGAGTAGGGTATGTCAAAGTGACTCATCTCACCAATTGAGTAGAAGTGAGTTAGCCTTCCACAAAGACAGTGTGCTTTTGTAGAACACATTTTCTCTTCTTAATTTCTTTCATTTGCTTTGAAAACTTCCAATTTTAAAAAGCTTACTCATATTTAAAAAAGGAGTACATTTTCAGGATGTAACGTGAGGTAAAGAGCTATTAGACTTGATGGCAAAAGCACAATTCATAAAGGAAAACTTGATAAATTGGACTTCACTACAATTTTTTTTTAAAAGCTGTTGTTCTTTGGAGAGAGCGGGGATGTTGTTGCCAGAAAGTCTTGCTCTTTATCATGGACTTGCCTGCGCAGACAAGAGCCAACTTGACTAGCGGTGCCTTGGAGGCTGCCTGTCCCCAGTCATGGTGGCCTAGCCCTGTGCTAGAAGAAGCCAGGCCTTTTGGGCCCCAGGTGTTGCTCTTCCAGAAACACAACAGACACACCGAGAAATTCAGTGTCCAGCAGCAACTACAACTGCCCTTTTCAGACAACCGAATCTTCTATTATTTCACCACAGTGTGAATTTCCACAGTGACTAGGTTATTTATATTAATTGGAAATCCAACTAAAGGAAAGCACTGTTATGTTGCTTGTATTGAATACCATCACCTTTAGAACTGGAGTTGGGAAGAGGTAGAGAGGGTAAATATCAACTGAACAAACTTTGTTTCTGTAGCAAAACACTTTGTCTTCCCCAAAAGGTCTCCGCAAATATGTGTGTGTGTGTCTGTGTGTGTGTGTCCTTCATTCTAAGGTGCCATCAATTCTAAATGTGTTATAGTTTTAGTATTTAGGTGTTAGGAAATAACACATTGTCTACATTTTGTATCAACTGGCAATAGCATGCATTTATTCATACAATAAATATCTCTTTATTTTCCAATATCCTAAAAATATCAGACTCTAAACCTGTGTGTTTAGAGGGTAGGATTTTTCTGGCTCACTATCGTGGATCGTCTTTCTGTATAAAGTCATTGAATGAACTGCTTTTCATGATTCTTGATTATAATTTGAACTGCTTCATCAATTTTAACATTATTTCATATGCATCTTCTATGTGTTAATGTCATATTGTATATTTGTTTTAATTTCTCTAACTTAATTAAATACCCCAGGGTATTAAGCAAAACCTCTTGAAAGTCAGCTGGAAACTTCTTAGTCCTTTATAATGCATGAGTCAGTTATAAGAATATTCCCAGACTGAAAATTCTGATGTTCTCTTATAAAAGATTTACCCATTTCTACTGACTTTAATTGTATCTCCTGATGTGTGACAGGCAATTTTCTGTATACAAGGCAGTATTGGTTCCCATCACAGTGCAAAGCTTTTGCAGATATTTTGAATGACAATGAAACATCCAAACTTAATTTAAAAGTTAGCCACAAACACTGCTATTAATGCAAATAATTAAACCAAGTTGAAAACTGAATGAAGAGGTGCCCTCCAACCATGGCTAAGTTCAGGCATGGCCATGACACCTGAGTGATTGGCAGCAGTCGATAACGTGGATGTATCCATTCATTCAAAAAATATTTATTTATACTCTAATACAACAAGCTTTGATCTACAGACTAAGGATATAAGGTGAAAAATGTAGATAAAAATCTTCACTCCCTTTAAGCTTATGTTCTTTAATTCTAAGAAGCACACTGATTTCAGAAATAGTTAAGTATCTTAGAATAGATGTACTTTAGGATCTTTCAGATATTCTAATTCAACTGTTTATGATACAAATTAAAATTGTATCAAAACTGTTTCAATTTTCACATATTTCCCTTTAAAAGATATTTCATACATAATTTCTAATGAAAAATAAATAGCACAGCTTTATATAACAAATGCATATAACCCAGGCCTTCTCCTCCTCCTTTCCCACCCTTCTTCTTTAAAACAAACTAGCAGATAATTTCTGTGGGATAGATTTATTTTTCTCTATATTCAGATATAGAAATGTATATATGGGGAGGGGAGAAGGAATACATAGATATTATGGTGCTGGACAGAATTAAAACAAGCCACACATCAAGACTTCAAAGCAAAGCCAAGCAAACTTCCAAAGGACACTATCCTGGAATGCATTTAAACAGGTTGCTGAAAATGGAACTACACACACACACACACACACACAAATGCATATCTACATATGTATGTGTATATGTAAAATTTATGGTGCATACACATTGGAAGAAACAATAGAGAAATTAGTCCTAGCATATCACATATTATGTTCCAAACAACGTGAGAATACTAATTGTATTTGAAAACTGCCACGTAAGCATGTACTTTCAAGTGTAAATGTGGATTTAATCCTTCATGTTCATGGGACATGATTCATGACCAGGTTCTATAATATGCCAAGGAACTTCTTTATCTCTAGGCACTGACATATTATGTGTTAGGCTATAATCAATAAAACTTGTTACATACTCTGTCAATGAAATAAAACCATAGTTGTTTTGCAAATAAAGTTTTAATTACTAGCACAAACGTTCCTGTTTTGAAAGGTATTAACCCTATATATTCTGTAATACCAGGTATAAAAATCAACCTAGGGTCTAAAAATCTTCACTTGGCCTTAGTCAAAAGACCAAGAAGCAATAGGGGGGTCTAAAAATTTTAAAACGTTGATATTTGAAAATTGTTTTTTATGTGATGAGGTCATGAATCTTATGAGGAAGAATGAACTCAACTTCCTTACCTGTACAGTGGAGCTAACAGCTACTAGCTAACAAAGTTGGCACCAAAATTATTTGGAAGATTGGAAAAAGACATCTCTGGTCTCCTGCTTTTGATCTGTGACCTGTATGTCACACTGAAAATATCTAAATTATAAACCTGAATACTTCTTAGTACCTACACTATGACACACAGTATCATTCACAAATTGGGCCCACCTCTGGGCCCTCCTCAACTAACTGTGTTGCTGAAAATTGTGTTGGTTAGTCCATTGGGTATCTGCAGACTGTGATCCATGGCCCTCACCTCAAATACAAGGGGTTAGCCAGAGATAAGTCAAACAGTGCAGGAGTCGCAACATCTCAAGATAATTACATTTCAGAGGAGTCCCTGTAGTTAAGATCTTTCACAGACCCCTTAAGATAGCAGTCAGACAAGCATTTTAAAGTTAAATTTTAAGGATGTCCAGAAAGAAAAGTATTAAGCAATAGCACCTGCAGCAAATCTGAGGGTCTTACCAAGCAGATAGATTCAGGGCAGCCAGTCCTATGGCCTGACTAAAGGAAAGGACATAACCTTAAACATTATGTACACCTGGTTTTACTCCTATCTGCATACATGGTAACTCGTACTACTTTAAGTGTCCCTCAATCAGTCAGTGAAATTTAGATGCCTGATAAATGCTAATTCTTTTCTCTTCCCTCCCTCTAGAAACACAGCATTTTTTAGTTCACACATTTCACACATTTTCAGCTCACTCTTCACAGTATCAAACGAGTAGGTACTGAATGGTGTTGAGTTAAAGGTTCAAATTCCTGTAAGAACCTAGTGAACGCTGAAATAAAGCAGGTTTGGTAGGTGCTAAAATGGTATGGAGAGGACACTCTCCCTCTGAAAAGGTCGCCTGTCATAATCAGCTTATTTCCTGTCTTGTAAACAAAAACGACAATTTGATGTGGCCTCTCTTCCTATTTTTTAATGAGAAGCCAGAAATTCAGGATATTCTGTGAAATCACCTGGTTTTAGATGTTGGCAATTAAATTTGTGGGATTTTTGTTTCCCGTGCAGCATTGTGAAAATTAAACAGAATGCACCTACAGGAGACCAGTCTGAACCATTGCTATAACGCTGCAAGTCTTGGGCATCTCTAGATAGCACTTCTTGGCATCAGAGCTTGCAAAGATGTCTCTTTCCAATAGAATAGAATCCTGCTAGAAAGCACCCAAGTTGTTCATGGCTAGGTTCCAGTGTGCTATCTTTCCTTATGTAAGAAGTTGGGTCAGTACCTGACTTATAAAATTATGTCTCTCATTTTAATCAGCAAGGAAGAATTTCTGCACTGTAAAACCTTATTAAGGGAATTTGATTGCAAATTGAATGTGGTCCAGCACCTCTCCAAAGCTCATTTAAGATATTTGATATTTGAGAGAAAAAGCCTAAATGGACATGTTAACTATCCACTTACCTACACTATTCCAAATTCTATCTCTCTACTCTTCAGACCATCAGAAAATAATGTCTTAGACCACATTATCTCAGTCAAAGATGTGGCTTTTGAGCTACAGCTCAACATCATGTTCCCTGATTTTATATATGGCTAATATAAAAAAAGGGGCATGCTTAAAAGCATGATTTGTACCTCTTGGAAAACTGATAGTTGGTATAGTCTACTGTGTCACATGATACTGCTTTATATTGGAACTCATGATAAATTTGAAGAAAAATAGTTCCAGGAAAGGATGTCTATCTTCACAGATGCATCTATGTATAATGTCTGAATGGGAAATGATTCCTTTTCTGAGTTGCCAGGTAAAATTTCAAAATCTACATTAAACGAAACAAGAATCCTAGGTTGGTTTCTGAGTTTTTTAAGCCCTCACTAACCTTCCCCATCATTTATCCACTAATATAACATTGGCTTTTGATTTGGGGTAACTGGGAACAACCCAGCTTTAACAGTTTGCTTTATTCAAGTGAGTTGATTCTAGTGGCTAACAGTATTACAATTTATTTACTCTATTTTTATAGTATTAAATACACTTTTTATAGTATAAATACACTTTTTAAAGGCTGATGTGAATTCCATTTAATTCACAGATTTTGGCAGTTATCCATTTCCAAAATATCTTCATTATCTACAACAGGACCTGAAAATTTATCTCTAGATGTACATTATTTATGGTTTCAAGTGCATGTTATAATTTCAGAATTCCTAGAATTGTCACATATCTATTTTGCTTATCAAATATTTATCTTGAGTACCTGGCGCTGACCTAGGACTAGAGAGATAATGGTTAATTCTCTTCCCATATAATGCACACAATCATATGATGAGAAGATAAGAAGCCACTCGTATGTGGAATGTAAAGAAGCAAAGCAAATGGACAAAGTAAAACAAAAACGTCCCTTAGACTGTGACAACAGAATGAGGGTTAACAGAGGGGAAGAGGATAACTGTGGAATGGATTGGATGTTAATGCATGGTAGCTAGCTAGACCTTTGGGGGGGGGGGAGTACTGAAGTATATACATTTGTGGAGGCATATGCTACAATCCTAAAATGTAGAAAATGTTATAAATCAGTGTTACCTTAGGGGGAAAAAAAAAGTGATAGAACAGTGTGCACCAAAGCTGAGAGTCAAAAGGGAAGGGTCCTTTGAAGGAGCTGAAAGGGTTTGGTTTGGCTGAATTGTGGAATTCAAGGTAGATAGAAAGGGGCAAGATGAGATTAGGTACCCAGCAGCCTGTTGAAAATGATCCTTGTGAATCATTTAATTAATTGGTACTTACTCCTAAGAGAAAAGGGAAGCCATGTGTCCTTAAATTTAAAAATAACAAACCTTTTTTCCTTTTCTGAATAAGAACTTAACTTTTGTTTAACTGTAGCTGGATCCCCTTGGTAACTTGATAAAGCTAGGATGTCATTACCTCTCGAGGTGACACTGCTCATAGTAAGGGAAAAAAAAAAAAAAAAAAGGTCTCTCCTTGGCAAATTGCATCTGCACCAGGAGGAACTATAAATGAAACCTAAAAACCCAAGATCACAGCTTTGGGGTGAGCAGTTAGAAAGCATGTGGATGGGCTTCTTCCAAGAGGAATAAAACTTATGTTTAGCAGGGCAATGCCCACAGCTGCAAGGATGAGTTGCTCAAGGGCTTTCCAGGTGGAAGCTTGCTGCCTGCAGGCAAGCCATGGGCCCTGGTCTCTGTCCTTGTGGGCAGGCAATGCTAGTTGAGCCTTAAGAAAGACCCCTAGTAGGTAGGGCACTACCAAAGGCTTCAGCAGGGGAGTAAAGATGCACAGATTTGTTTTCATAGGAACATTTCAGCTATTAAAAGCAACTGTCTCTAGGAGTGGTTATTCTAATAATACATTAACCAGGATTAGTTAATAGCCTTTCTGGAATAGGATGGAAACCTATTTCCATTCCCTATTTCCATAGGGGGACAGGAAAGAAATGCAGCATCCTTTTAAGTTTCATGTAGATACAGAGGCTCTAAACTCATCAAGAGGGACTTACAGGAATGCAAACTGGCTCCCACAACTTTTTGTGCATGGTTATCTGCCACTTAGTGAAGAAAACATCATTTGACTGGCACAAAAGAACAAGCAGAGAGGAAGGGGGTAATACAAACTAGAGACCACCAGGCCATCCTTCACATGTCAGCAAATATGGAAAGGGTTAGATTTGAATACTGTCACATTCCTTAACTAAGTGTGTGAAATAAGTCACTCACTAGATGTCTCTGAGTTCCAGGCTCCGAGGCAAGGAAACAAAGGATTTAGACACCTGACCTCCAAATGATCTTGACTCAAAGGTCCTATTATCAGAATATTACTTGTATACCCAGTACTTTACTACCTCTGACACCTCTCCCTGCTCCTTCCATGACATTCAACATCAAGTAAATATCAAATGCCTATAACAAAAAGATAAAGTAGTGGGAACCAACATTTGGAGTCAGTCCAAGGTGGAATTGAGGATGTTGTTATTTCTCTACACCTAAATTTCACCCTGCGATCGAGAATTTTATATGTGCTTTAGATTCCACAAGTGAGGTGCTGCTACTTGGGCTCTGCCAGGCCTGTCTCATCTGAAATCACCAAAGACAGCTGAGCACATGTCTGGAGTACTTACTGTAACATTTGTTGACCATAAACTCTCACTGACTGCTGATGATTGACAGAATTAATAGAGATAATTAATAACTTAGTACTCTGTGCTCTTCAACCATCTTGAAGGAAACATAAAAATCCGGTACAATTTAAGGCTAATATCTAGAAGAAAAAGATGTAAAGTGGAAATCATAATAATGTAATTTTTAAAAAGATGTCTCTAAGAGATCTAAGGATTTTAGGTTTTAGGAGATATTAAAATATATTGACTATGGCTATGTGGCTTTACAAATGCAGGGGGAAACACCATTTTTACAAAAAGTTTTGAATTAGGAAATTTTAGTGAACAGGATTGCGTGTACTTCTAGGAAATCTCATCATGAGCTCAGTGTAATAGCCATTTGTAAAAGAGCCCTGAACTGAGTCCACGCCAGGGAGCGTTATTGGAAAATGGCCGAGTCAGACAACTTCCTGGAATTCCTCTCTCTGCTAGTCAGCAGCTTGCTTGGCACGAGCTGGGTGCTAAACTGAGGCACTAGAATAGGTAAGGTACCTCCCAAGGTGATAAGAGTTTGTGAGTCTTCACAGGAACACCAATACAGACTGGATTTACAAAATAAGTTTACTTAGTTGGGTTCTGTCTCCATATATAAGGCATATACATTTTTTCTAGTTATTCCTTAGGCATAAATCACAAGTATAAAAGAAGGCAGCAGGGCAGTAGCTTATGTTATTCAAATCACGAGATCAGTTTTCCTTCTTTTAAGTAAAATGTGCAACTAAATGAGACTGTTGAAGAAAAAATAAATTGGGACAATTAGGCAAGTATTAGTTGCACTATCTCAAGTTTGTACTTGAGTGAGGAATAAATGGCCCAGTCTCTCTTCATGACTTTTCCAGCAGTTTCCATCCTGCACTTCAGAGACTCCTGACATTTCTCTGAGAGAATCACACAATTGTCAGATTCAACTTTTCTTTGTAAAAGATTCTAGCTATTATAAAGGATGGTGATATAAAAAAGACACATTTTACACTAATTTTTAATGCACTTGAAAGCCATAAACACACTGACTTATGCTGTCAAATAACCATTTTTGTGCAGATCCAAGATTAATCTCTGTTCTTGCAGTCAAATATACCATTGATTCGAGAGCTTGTGTGTGCTTTAATGTTAGCAGTAAGCAGTCTCACCAGGGTAAAAGTACAGACTTTTACTGAAGTGCTCTTCTCTTTACAGGACGAATCAGAATCTTTTTTGCTACAATTTTTTTTCACTACAGAAGTTATATTTTACTAAAATAATATACCAAAAAGGATTTTGTGTTGAGACCTACAGTATACATACCTTTATCCATCTCTCTTAAGTTCAAATATCATGATTCATAGAAAACCTTGATTTCACCATTAACTTTGTTACACATAAACTGTTATGTCAAACTATTAAAATACAGTTTGTCTAGTTGAATAGATTACCTCATTTTCCAAAGGTTCAAATGTTTTTGAAAGTTTAGAAAGACCGATATACATCACTTCTCAATTCACAAAAGAAGCTAGTCTTTGGAAACAATCACTACACATTAGACAGCTTTTCATAGGAGAGAGAAGATGCTTAGGAATACTGGCTTTATTTTTTTTTTTAGATATTTTGCAAGTTCTCAATCGTGGCTGTGCAGAAGATGCCACACAAAGGGGAAGACAACTTAGCTCACTTCATAGTGTAAAAATTACTTTGTAGTAACTTTCTGCTATGTGAGTATGTAAATGTGGACAGCAAACAACTTTTATCTCTAGGAATTAGAAATGGAACATTTTAGAACTTGTGATCTAAAGTAGCATTTTTCCTAGAAAAAGCCTATCAAGGTTTACTTGGCTTTTACCATTTCTGGAGTTAATTTTTAAAAAAGTAATCATTTTGGATTACTATTATACACTAAAAGAATAAATCAAAATATTAAAATTTATAAAGGTAACTTGTAAATTTGAGGAAATGGCATTTTGGGGAGAGGAAAACAAGGAAAGCGAGACTATATTCAATACAACTAGAAAGGGAAACCTGCCAATTGTAATAAATAAAGTGACTTATGATGCCTTCAACCTCTTCATATAGTTGTTATAACTGGAGCATCTAAGTGCTTTATACCATTAGTCACTCCTATATTGTAGCTTCATTTTTACATTTTTCAGGACCTTTTATACTTGTGATTTATGCCTAAGGAATAACTAGAAGAAACATATATGCCTTACATATGGATCCCTGGAGGAGAAAGAACCCAACTAAGTAAACTTATTTTTTAAATCCAATCTGTAATGGTGTTACCAGATATGTGGCTTTTCCAGTAAAACCTACTCCTGTAGCTTCACTTTCCATGTATGAACTTCTTCCAGGGCTGTGCTGCTTTCTTAAGCTACTGCACAGTGGAATCTTATCCTTTATAATGTTTTGGAGAAAGCTGAGGGTGGCGCCTACACAATTTGATTTGGTGTAAAAATACACACCAAATCTGATTTCTGTTACATTAAGATGTTCTCTGACAAAATACACAGAACAAGAAGTGAATTGTTTTAGAAATATCTTGCAAGCTTGTTTCCCTGAATACCTGACCACTAATCTTAAAAAATGGATCAAAATCTACTTTAAGTGAATATTTAATAGATGATTTAATGGTGAAGTTAAGATACATTTTAAATGCTAAATATAAAAATGATTTGTGACTGCTTACTGGAAATATTTGTAATACAAGTGAACATATATAACAAACTAATATTTAAAGCAAATTTACTAGGGAAGGAGTGAAATGACTATCTTCAATTTATAAACATTCTCCATTCATCAAACTATATTTTTGACTAATAGTTGGCTTTTATAATCTGAATATTGTAACAGCGGATTGCCGTTAACAGTAAAAATAATTGAGCTCATTCTTTTACTGTCTAATATATTTTTCTTATAAGTGAACCATTAGAAATATAAAAATGGCAATACCCTCCTAGGAAAAGGCCGAAGCTTAGCTAGAGGGAAATGCATCAATATATCTAAATGAACTTAGGCCTGTAAAGCCTATCTTCTACACGAGGTGCTATGATTTATACAAAGGAATCTGGGATCAGCACATAGGAGCTGCAATCTAGTCAAAGGTCATTTTCCAGCAAGTCACACCAACATAGAAAAGGTACAAAATCTGTGGTACCCTACTTCTCCTCTCAATAAGATGGAAGAAGTGTCATTTCATTTTGTATGTGCAAAGGGAAAGGAAGACATGTCAAAACCTCTGAGAAAAGTAAAGTATTAAGTACTAGAAAAAAAAAAGTCCATCATTTGAAGATAACATGCCTTTTTTTTTCAGTGTCTGAAAATAACGCTCAAATATACATGGGTTTCCGAACTATCCCTTCCATCACAGTTCATTGTGAACGGACCTATTTGGAGAACTTGAAACCCAAGAGCCCTGAGAAAATCCTGTAACTCCTTTGCATGCCTCTACCTTAGGCACAAAAGGGTTATAATTTCAAAGTACTGCTGTTCCTAGTGAACTGACTAAAACCTTTCATTCCCTTTCAGTATTATGAGAATACCAGATGAAAACTAGTGTGTCTGTTTCTGAGTCTTACAGATGAGTACACATAGAGGTGAGTAGGCAGTTCTGCTTTGAAAATATTTTGCCATTACTTTCTGAAACACTGTTTCACAACAGAAGGTTTTTCAGAGAAAAAAAGTAAATGATACTTCCCAATCTCAGCAGTTTGAAAGAAACATAAATCAATGGCATAAGGGAAGCAAGTGATGTAATGGCTCTAGACTTAAGTAGATGGCTTGAAGAGATGGATTGCAAAGTTTTGCCTTTGAAATTATTCATTGGATATTAATATACACATATGGTGAAACACATTTCAAAGTTACCTTGCTTTGCTAAAATTCTATTCATTAAATCAAGATTTTTAAAAAGTGGCAGAGAGAAATGAAATACCTATTATTTCTGGAAAATGTGTAAGCAAGCACTTAATAAACCTGGCCTTACATATTGTTTCATTAAGGATGTATATAGAAAAGGTTGAGAATGTCTACATAAAAACCATAAAAAAGAAAAGAAAAAAGACTGGATGATGAAAACCAAACTTAACAAAAATGATAAATGATACAAATGCTTCAAAAAGAGGTGAGAAGTCAGACCGAGTATTAATGTATACAGTATGTTGTTAATATACTTAATAACAAAATTAATAATAAAAGTTATTAATATAACTTCATGGGGAATTAAAATAATGACCAAATATAAAGGAAAAGAAATAATTTCTGATTACAACTGAGAACCATAGCATCTCAGAGGTGCTACTAATAGCATCTGGACTCTGGTGATTCTGAAGCTACTGGTGCAGTTTGGTCTAAAATCACGGGGCCACATTCCTCTCCTCTATGTAATGTGAACAGACTTTCTTTCTGCACATGGATGAGGAAGTATTAATGTTCCATATCCAGCTTCATGAAGTGACAATAAAGTATTAAGAAAACGGAGTACTGATTTACAAATAAAATACTATACAAAAAGACACTCCAACATAATTGGCACACAGAGTTTGTCTCTCATACTTTACTGACTCTCCATTTTACACTGAAAATATTTCACTTCTCTTAAAATGATTTTTGATGACTATCTTTCAGAAAAGAATCAGAGTGTGCTAGAATCTCTACCTTTTCAGTGGCTCACCTCTGGACACAATCTGGAACATCCTCTCATCCGGTACCCTGACCAAAAATTCATCCCCATTTCCTGACTCGGTCACATTGTATGCCTCTGTGTCTGCTCTTATGTTTGCCTTTTGCCTGAAGTGCCCTGCCTATACCAACCTCTGGATCCTCCCAGAAACAGAAGCTAAGATGGAATTAAAAATATAAAAGGTTTATTGGGGAATAACCATCCAAAGAAAAAGGGCAAAGGCAGAATTGGGTGAGAGGAACTCCTCATTCACTATGCAGTGTTGATAAAGTCCAGTGTTGATAAAGTTCCATTCCACTGGAAACTCAAGAGCAAGAATCATGTTAGAAGTGATCTGCATGGGCCAAAAATAGCTGGGCCTTATACCACCCCTGTTCTCAGTCTGGTCCCAAGAAGAGTAAGACTTCCAGTCTGGAGATGCTTTTGGAGTTGGCAACAGCTAGCAGTGGGCCACACTCCTCACAGCTTCTAAAAGAAATCAAAGCAGTGCATCCTGTGTCTACCACACCATTATTCTCTTTTACATGTCCAAAGCACATGAAAATGTCTACACTGGTGCAAAGCCTGTAAAAATTATACGCAGGCAACCTGTGGCTCCTTCTACAATAATGTGAACTTTACTAGTGCCTCATGTACGTTGTCCTCCTTATGTTCATAGTACTTTACCTTTTGGAAGGTAGAAACCACATCAAATGCTTTTCAGATTCTTAACAGCAAGTTTGGGAAACAAAGCCCCCAGTACAGAACACATTCTAAATCAGCAGAGTGAGTCAGTGAAGAGATGGGCAGATCTATTGGCAGGCTGACTGCACAGCATGGATTTTCTCTACTCTGGTACAGAGCAGACACCTTGTCTATATCAAGTGGTATTATTAAGTCTCAAAATTAATTTTAATATGCTTTAATATATTATTGGACTTTAAGCATAAAACACATTAAATGTAGTGTGTTCTATGTCAAAGTTTGGGCACCATATCCCCAATCATTTCAATGAACCTATTTATCTTTCCACTCATAATTCCACTCTCAGGTTTCTCAAATTTCAGACCGGTAGATTGATCATCTAAGTTTTAAATTCTAAAATATACTGTGCTTACTCCATATTGTAAAATGATAGTTTAATTTCAGTTGTGAATTTTGGAGTTTTGACTATTTGCTTGGAGAATGCTTGTTGGTTCAGTAATACATACTCTTCATTTAATCAGTCAGCAACATTGATTCTATGCCAGGTCAAGATCTGGGTTTTCAGGACACAAAGATACAAGTGAAAGGAGGATGACACAAAACTGCCATGAGATGATTCACTACACAGCCTGGGAGGTACTACAACCAAAGTATACAAAACGGGGTTAGAGATCAAGGAAGACTCAAGCAAGAAGAGCTAAGGGAAATTCTTGAATTAGTTGGGGGTCACTACTTTGGTTTCAATGAAAGGCCTGAGTAGTATATATAGATCCCTTTCCTAAAGCAATGGTGCCGGCTCATATAGACGGAGGCTTTAGAAACTGCTGAGGCAATGAACCTTAGGTTTCCCCAGTGACTGTGGGTAGAGACCCATTTTGGCATTTGGTGGAAAGACACCAGAATTGCCATACATTCTTCAGTGCTCGGGACAGTCCTTCACAATTAAAACTCGTCCTAGCATTTCACATGGTTTCAAATATTCCACTGAACATTCTTGGAAGGAAAATCCCTGCTAATAATTTTCTGAAGCCAGACACTAATTTTATCTTACATACAGAAATCTTTTAAAGCTTTTAATACATCCTCAATTTTCTAGGAAAGCCACTAATCCTATACATCAAAGAAGAGCTACATTTTGCCATTATCATTGTCCAGTTACGCCTCTCCACATAAAATATCCATTTGAACACCCATGTTTCTGTACAGGGGCTGTCTTCATTAGGAGCAGTTGTTTTCTCAGCAGTGGGGTGTGTCCCTGTCAGCATTTTATCTTTTACAAGAATCATGCCCAAGCTTTTACCTGCTAAAATGCCTATTATCTTATATATTCTTACTCTTTGCATTTTTCTTTAAACCTTAGACCCATTATGTGTGTCGATAGGTTATATATAGTACTTATAAATTTCATTTTAGAATTATGAAGGGGGAATTATAAAATATTATACATAATGGTAGTGTTGGAAGTGTTAAGTCAAGACCCGCTATATTGAAATTTTCAAGACCAATCTCATTCTGATGAGAGAAACCTAAGAGGCTGGAGGAATGATCGACTCCTAAGGACTGACTTGCCATGACTTCAAATTAGCAGGACCCCCTGGCTGGAGGAAAGGTGTTTCTGTGTGGATATAAATATAGGGCTAGTGTTCATCTGTAGTTGAAAAAAGAATAAAGTGACAGCTCTTTTTAGACTGTCTTATTTCTCGTACCTTATTCTTGGGGGTTGAAAAAGAAGTACTTTGCCTTGTGTTCTTGCCTTCAAACATGTGTCAGTACTAGTGTTTTCCTGATACCACTCTAGGTAGATAAGTAGCTCCTAAACTAAGTAGATAACCCTACAGAAACACCCTTAGATGAGCACTTCAGATGAAAACCACAATCTAGCTAATGATCTTTTCCATTCTCTTCTCACCAACAGACTATTAACATATTATTGAGCATTTCTTCCATTCTTCCTTAGACCAGAGTTCTTGGATACATGTCTGTCACCATCATGTATCATTCACCTGTTCACTCAGGTAACAAAAATTTAAGGAGTACCCATCATGTACCATATGCATACCACTTGATGTGTTTGCTACTAGGAGTGTGAGATGAGTAAATTCCAATGTTTGCTCTCATGGAATTCAGAGAGGTGGGAGAGAAAGGTAAATAAACAGTTATAATGCCAAATGATATATACTGTTTAGAGTGATATATACTGGAGGGACATATAGATGAAGCACAAAATATGATGTAATAAAAAATTCAGTACCTTACTTACTTTTTAGACATAGTGTTTAATAAGAGGTGTTGTGAAGTTATTCAAAGTGTCCCAAAGTTGAAAATTGGGCAAATACAGTGGCAAGTTCAAATGGAAACTTGCAAAGTGATGAATTTTCTGATAGTTTATAATGGATTGAGGAAAAATAGATGCTTTTTTCCTTCAGCCACCACTGCTTTGCCATATGGCAAACACCGTGTTACCTGCTGAGAGTGTAAAGTTAACAAAATCCTTGATTTTTCTCTCAAGTTCCTAGGAATGCCAAAATTTTTCCCCAAACTAGGAATGCGTGTGCATATTAACTAATGGAGTTGCATTTGATGGAGGAACTAAGTCACAGCATCAGAGCAGGGACAGTCTCCATAGGGCAAGGACTCAGGGGAGCAGGCTGTAGAGAGGGCTCCAGATTAGTAGCATAAGGGCTCCTGGCTACAGGACATCAGGAATGAATCAGAAGTCCCGACAGGGGCAGATGAGTCAGAGTCCAAGATATAAATCTAAATATTGAGGAGTTGGTGCCTGATGCAGTAGCTCCTAAATACTGGAGAAGCTGTAGCTGAATGAGGAACAAGAGGATGAGTTTCAGGCAAAGCTCAGGCTATCTTCAGAATCTCAGGTTGAAATCAGAACATGATAAAATCTGTAGGGAAAATCGAAGTAAGAAGAGAAAAACTTTCTGGACAGTTACAGGCTAGATTCATGCTTGTGTTTATTTTTAATTTGTTGTGAGCTTGGTGTGTGTACAACAGAAGATCCTAGGATAATGATGCTTGGAACACAATGTTAGTATATACTGAAGATTCTATTTGGCTGCTAAAGCAAAAGCAACCTTCTGCATTTCCTTGTGTCCTCTTTCTCTTATTAATGAAGAGCTGGTTGACTCTTTTGCAAGAGATCCCAGAGTCCATCTAGTCATCCATCCACTCAATAAACACCTATCACTAGCTACTGGGTGAAAGGCCATCCTAGGTGATGGGAGGAAAAAAAGATAAATAGACCCAACCCCTGTCCTTGAGGGGTCAGTGAAGGAAGGCCAGTCTCAGCTTGGGAGAACAACAGTGCAAAACACATCGATTTCAGCGACAGAATCTAGATCGCTTTTTCTCTGTCAATAAATTTAAATGGGTATGCAGACAATAATCAATTAAGTGGTGCCTTCACAACTGTTACCAAGGAAATATTTAACTCAATTCCTGGATGCTACCATTTCTGTGCAGCTGGCCAGGTTGGCATCCTGATTGTTCACAAGGAAAAAAAGACAATGAAATACTCTAGTTCTTCATATGCCAAGATGAAAATCATCAATCTCAATCTATGTGAAAAATGAAACTACTTTTGGAAAAAGAGCAGTGAGCTCTATCAGTCTTTCTAAGGCAATCCAACATTTAAGATGATACAGATGGGGTAGAGGCAGTGAAGTTCACAAGAATTTATATGGGGGGAAAGGGAAATGATGAAATATCTCCATCAATTTCACAAGAAGCTAAAAATAGGCAAGACGTATACTAAACCCAGTAACAACAGTGGTTTGACTATGCTAAATAATTTATTCACTTATCATATATAAATTCACCTTCATCTAAAATATACTTTGAAGTTTAGGATCATTACATAATTCAAATTAATCTACGAAATGAAATTTAAAATTTTCTCTTTTCTTCTTACACACTGCCAAGCCTTACCTGTTTCAACTACTACATCAAATCTTTTTCATTTCTAGCATTAACCAGTTGGGACTTCAGTTCCCAAGTGTAAAACCTCCCATTTTGTCACCACTAAAAATTTTATTTGAATACATTTATACTCCAAGTAAAAGCCTTTGTATTTAAGTACATAAATAGTGGATTAACTACTAGTGCCAAACCCAAAGATTAGTGGTGATTAGATACATTATATTTACTGTTTAATTTCTTTAAGAGAATTTTTCCTGTTATGCCAAAAAAACCTGGAGGTTTGCTACCTTATAAACCCCAACTTGACAAACACCTATCTCTGTAACTATTCATATAGAAGGCATTTTAGTATACATTTCCTGATTAAGAAATTGTGAAGGAGGGTTGGGATAACTGGGAGAAAAAGCATACCATGACTAAAAACCTGGATTTTTTTTTATTGTTTATTAGCTTAGTATATTTATTTTATGTCTTTGTTAATATTTTGACAATATAGGATTCCTCCCATTAAGTGTGGTCATCATAGCTCTCCCACCCCCAAAGCACCCAGAGTCCTTTGCCATAGTCTGTTGTGCTCTCCCATCTGCCCTTCCCTATTCTCATCCCTCTCCCTCTTTCTTTCCCCTCTTGGATGCCTCAGCTCTATGGTCTATTTTCAAGGGATGGTTTTAAAATTTGTCTTTGTTTTATCCTTTGTTTGGTTTCTCTATATTCCACATATAAGTGATACCATTAGGTACTTATTTTTCTCCTGGCTTATTTCATTTAGCATAATCCCTTCCACTGCATCCATGTTATTACAAATGGCATGGGCTTATCTTTTTTGATTGCTGAGTAGTACTCCATTGTGGATATATATTGCATCTTGATTCATTCATCTGCTTTTGGACATGTAGATTGCTTCCATATATTGGCTATTTTAAATAGTGCTGAAGTAAACATAGGAGTACAGGTATCCTTTCAAAATAGTGTTTTTGTGTTCTTTCGGTATATTCCTAGGAGCAGAATTGCTGTAGCTAGGACTCTAACACTATGCTGAATAGTAGTGATGAGGGTAGATATCTTGTACTGGATCTTAGTGAAAGGCTTTCAGTTTTTTACCATTGAGAATGATAGCAGCTCTGTTTCTATCATATATAATTTTTAGTATGTTGACTCTGTCGCCAGTTTTTCAAGGATTTTCATCATAAATGGTTACTGGATCTTATCAAATGTTTTCTTGGCATCTATTAATATAGTTATTTTACTTTTTCATTGATGTGACTTACTGATTTTCAGATGTTGAACTATCCTTGTGTTCCTGGTATAAATTCCTGTTGGTCATCATGTGTAATCCTTTTAATAAAATTGTTGGATTTGAAGAACCTGAATTTCTGAAGTTTGATTAGTAGTTCTGATGCTTGTTAAGGTAATAAGATCTTGGGCAAATCATTTAACTTCCATTTCTCATGAAAAAGAAAAAAAAAAAGGTATAGTACTACCTATGCCCACAGGATTATGGCCTGGATCAAGTAATTCAAGGTATATGAGGCAATTGGAAATATTAACTAACAACAATTTTAGTTGTTTTATTGTCATTGTTATTCTGAAGACTGGGGGGTTAGAAAAGGAAAACTTTAGTATAGTGATATTCAAAAAGGTCACAGAAATTCTCCAGAGAAGAACCTATAATCTGCAGGTTACTCATTCAGATGATTCTTGGAAGAAAAGGGCATACACAGGTACCTTTAGAGGTTTTATTTTAACAAACAACTACCTCTTCCACACCAATTTTTTGCTTGGCGAAATCATGTTTGCCCTTGAGGCAAATATCAGGCATCCTTTCTTCTAAGATGTCTTCTTGACACCCTCCCCCCAAACTGGGTTAAGTGCCTATTTGATGTGCTCACATAGCCTCTTCTGAGGCATATCATTCATTTTTATGGTTATCTCGATGCTAGTTTGTATCTTCAACTGGACATTTCCAATTAGTTCTCTCTGCTATCCTAACTCATGGATCAATGCATAGAGGCACAGAGGAGTGATATAGAGGAATGATGCATAAGGACTTATTCAAGACTTGAGATAGCATAGTGTATAACTAAGACTACCAAGTTACCAGCACTGTATAGTTAATAGTGTATCACAACTACCTTTTCTAGTACAAGTCACCCAAAGTCTGTAGATGCTTTCTTGCAAAAAATAATGAGATACTGAAACATGTTTACACTTATAAACAATATATGTTATTAATATATTATTTCCATTATATATACACAAATAAAAGTTTTGAAAGAACAAAATTAACACACACATCTACTGATGTTTAAGTAAGTTTGACAATACCACAGATCCTCTTTTGCTTAAGGTTGCATTATTATTATTATCTTTGATTCCTAATTTTTTGGCAGGGAACTCATGGTTTTCTGAGGGTTAGCTAATACTAGAAAATAAAATCTGTAGGTTATCTACGCAGGGAAACTTGAAACTTGGAACTGAACACAGTCTTTAGTGGAGTGGGTCTCCCACCCTTCCTTCAGCATACCTGGCACAATGAATGAGACTCAAACACAGGAACCAAGTCAGGATGCCAGTACTAGTTTACTTATATTAGTTCATTCCTGGATAGCCAAACAGCAAATACTGCCAATTATACCTTTAAGATAGTACAGTCAGCATCTGGCCCTTACCACCTTCTCTATTCAGGCCACTATATTTGTTACAAGCTGCTGTCATCTGTATTAGCACAACAGCCTCCCAACTAAACTCCTGGCTTTCTGTCCTAAACCCTGAACCACAGATCATATGACCCCACTAAAATCTATGCCATTTTTCTGCTCAAATGGTTTCTCATTCCACTCACAGAGAAAGTCTAGGATGTCACTATGACAAAAAAGAACTTCTATGGTGTGTCTCGTTACTTCCTAGCTACGTGATACCTCATATTATACTGGAATTTTAGAGATGGCTTTTGGGGCCAAACAAAAGATACGGGTCTTCTCACAGACTGGAGATCGCAAGGGGGTGGCGGAAGATCATTTACTATACATGAAGACTATCATGGGAGAGTATCTTTGTCAGGCAGTCAACTGTTTCTCAAAGGGTGTCCAGATTTTATTCTGGTAAACTGTGCAGGCACTGCCCTCATTTAGTGCCCCTAAGTCAGCATATCTGCTGATGGTCACCAGGACCACAAAACTTTTCTGTTGAATAGATGATTGTTTAGTTTATTACATGAAAATAAGTGCAAAATAAATAATAAATGCTAAACAAAGAACACATTTTCATTATTTAATTTTGTAAATATGTCTTTGAAAATAATGTGTGTAATAAAAATTATCTGCAATACTCATCTATGATGCATCATCTTCACAACAGCACAGTTTAATGTGAATTTAAATTTGGCCAATAATTCTAAGGTGACAGTTTTATCTACAGAGACCTCCCTTTTTATTTCAACCAATTTACTTAATGGAACAATTTAGTGCACTGTATTAGCTAATACACAGTGCATTCAAAGAAAAAAGTAAAGGGAAATAATTTTGAAATGTATTTTAATAATAGAAACCATAGCTGTTTTTTAAAACAATGAATCTTTGCTTCAAATGTAAGTGTTAGTTGCACAATTCCTTGTTAATATATTCAGGAAAGATACCATTGTAATTATTATAAAAATGTAACCTCAGATAAAATCTAACTCTCCCATAAAATACCAATACACAAATACTAATGTTTCAAATAAAATGAAATGAAATCAACTATAAAATCAACTAGAGAAAACACTAAAAAATAAATACAACACAAAATTATAAAGTTCAAAAGCCCATTATGCTTCAGCTTTCACGTCACTGGATTTCCACTGCTCTCTAAATGCATATTCATGTTCAAGTAGTTTTAGAAACTTGGTGATTTTCTTTATTATAGGGACTGAGATGGAAAATACTGAACATTCTGCATTTTCTTTGGTAATAGAAAGTATGACTTATGAGTGAGGAATAAATATCTAAGAAAACCACTTAATAAATTATTCAATTTTTAGATCAAGCTGGTCTAAGGCAAATTTCCTTCAATCTGTCAATATAGAAATTGCAACTTACTGGATAAGAACTCAGTGTCTAAGAGAATATCTGAATTTGCCTCCCTGTTTTCAGTAATTTTTAGACTTTATACAAAACATGTAAAACCCAGTTATTCATATAAAAATGGAAAAATAATATAAATATATTTCAAAGAGCAAGATGTACAACACAGGTGGCACTCAAGATAAGTGGTTTGGTGTGGGCTTTCTAAAAATGCTATTTTTTTAAAAGTGTATGAGAGAAACACAACTACTATGTCAAATGAAAATTGCTGAAATAATTTCTCAGGATAAATCTTCATAGTACTATGAAATCTCTTCATAGTATTTGTTTACAAAAATTCCTCAAATGTTGGAAACTGCACCTTAGAGTTCATTTTGATTTGATTATGTAAGAATTGAAGGACAAAGTGAGGTAACATTCATAAAGTATTCCGTGTTAGAGTGTATTAATCATTTTTTCCTTGTGATCTGTTATTGTTATAGTATTAGAATGCTGATAAACTAATTATACTACTATACAGAGCCTAGAGTACTAACCATTATACTATGAAACCTAAATATACTCATATAAAAGAAGTTTATGAAGATGCATGCATATTAAAACTATCATCTGTTACTTTCCAGATGATTTATAAGTAATATTCATTACCAAGAAACTAGAAAAGCATAAAAGAAATTGGGCGAGTGGGAGGAAAGAGGAATAAAACAGATAGAAAACAAATGAGCAGGAATTTGATAAAACCAAACAATATAAATCTTCTACCAGAAGAACATTTGGCAAGGTGATAGATGTTGAACTGATACTGTGACTGAGTAAATCTACCCATAAAATTTGAACATTCACAGCCAGCAAATAGTACCGACACCATCTCCTTTACCATTGGATCAGTATCTTTGAAATAAATCAAATAGGGTTTTTCACTTATTTATTTTTCTAAACTTCATCAAACAATTCAGTAAATACCACTATATGATGGTCTAAAATGTTTCCCATAATTTTACTAAATTCTGAATAATTTTAAAAAGGAGTCTTTTCTAAAAGGAATTATTATCCAATATGGTATTGCAAGAAACTTTTTCTCTGCTGATTGTTCTGTTTCTCATTTAATAGCTATTGCAATTAATATTTTCTGATAAGCAACATTTCCCATGAAATTATATCTCAGCATTTTGTGAATGTTTTATTTATTTTAAGTAAAATAGTCTAAATTTTATCATCGAACATATAAAATACCTCTAATATTTTTGGGTTCTGCAATTCTCATAACTAACTTGAAGTGTTCTTTTTTTTTTTTTAAGATTTATTTATTTATGCATACAAGCACTGGGGTACAGGCCAGAGGTGGTGGGGGGAGTGAGAGAATTCACCAGACAGAGTGGGGAACAGCACAGGCAGATCGACTGAAAGACACTGCTGAGGGGAGCAGTGGGCGAGGCAGGAGAGGTCTGCTACGCCATGTGGATCACCTCCTGGTGGCAGCAGGGATCGAACTCATGCTGCAGTGGCTGCAGTTTGCTTCATAGTGCCGTTGCTTAACCCACTGGGCCACCACGGAGGGCCTGAAGTGTTCTTTTAACATTAACAATGGATTATTCAATAATATTAAGCAAAAAGACTACTGTGTCTTTAGTCACAGTAAGACTAAATTTCATAGTATCAACAGTTTATTATTTTTAATAAAATTTTATTGATTTTACTACTATTTAATAATAGAATTCACAGCTGTATGTGTCATCCATCACCAAAATTCTAGTGCCCTTCCCAAGTCCTTTCCTCCCACTCCCCTCTGCTTTGTATGGAAAAAGCAGCAAACATTCTTAACCAAGAGAATCAACTGGGGGCAGAATGGGGTTCAGTCTGGTGAAATTTCAAGTAATGGGTAAGCCATGTGACAATAAAACTTATCAAAAATTTCACTTACACAGTTTGCCTTGAATTTCTTACTAGGAAAAGAGGGCCACTGGCTGATGGAATAGTTAGATATTTAAGACTAGAAGTAAGGCTCAGAAATGTCATCTCCTGGGAGTTAACACATGATGAATGACCCTGTTTGTCTTAGCAGAGTTGGAAGAAACCTGTCGATGACACTAGTGGGCTTCTCTATATGAATAAAGAACTCAAATGTTGTCATTGGAAATTAAACAGGAATTTTTCTACTTCTTGCTTGTAAAGAATTTTTCTACTTCTTGCTTGTTAGTCATATCATTTAACCAAAAAAGAGTACTTTCACAGAAGTGAATTTGCCATGTAATTAAACATAATTTCTGCAAAAAAAAACCCCAAATGATTTGAAATAGTTACCAAGCTTTTTATCAAATTACTGAATTTATCCTCATCAGTGACTGTTTTGGCCTTGTACCCTGAACAAACTGTCATCTGAGGCTGCATCCCAGCATCCACACATTTGACCTTCATCACCATAGAAATGGTGACAAAAAAATGGAAGGGGAGAATTGTTGGAGGAAATGAACTCTACAAACACAGATTTTATGAACTTCACCCTACCCAGATCAAAGAGATCCAAGGCGCCAAGAACTACAAATCCCATAATGTTATCAACACCAAAAGGAGCATTGCTGGCAACTGAGGTGGAGTTAAGCAACCAGGCTTGGTATATAACCAGAGACATGTGGGCCATGGGGGTTGGTTTATCACCATCCTTCAGAATGCTATTGGGTCCCACCTCAGAGGAACTTGGAAGACACATTCACCAATTTCTCTCTCTTTTTCTCCCTGGATTATTCCCCTCTCCGTTTCCCTTTTTGGAAGTAAACCCTTTACTAACCTTTGTGTGTGTGACTGCCTCATTATATAAGTCCCTTTTAAGTGCACAGGTGAGGATGCTCACTCAGGCCAACCCATTTCACACTGGGGTTGCCCTGTAACAGCCTTAGGAAATATTGTACCTATTTTGATCTTGTCCTTCACTGGAAAGATATTTCCTACTACTTATTCTTTCTCACCATATAATGTCCTCCAAAAAGCAACACCAAATAAAAGAAGGGAAATCTTTTCTGAGAGCTAAAAGAAGTAACTGGAGAATTTTAACAAGCTAGAACATATAAATTGGTATCATGTTTTCCTGATAAAAAATATAATATTATAATTATATATTATAATATAATTAATATATTGTTCATGAAAAGTTTTCTAATAGTTTAAAATCAAATTTGCTACTCATTTTTTAACTGTCTTCATTTTTAAAATCACAGTGATTGGGCTAAGAAATCAGATAATATTTTACACTGGAATTTTAGATTCACTTACTAGACATAAAACAAACATCATTATAAAATTACAATGGCAACACAGTCCAACAATAAATTAGTGTTTTCTTCTTGCTATGTTTTTTATTTCCACAAAGGAAAAAAAAAAGCAGCATAAAGCTATTACCAAGGTATCAGTTGAAAACAAACTCAAGACTCATTATCAGGTATTCTTATACTGTATATTCCATTAAGCTATTACTGTTAATCCAGTTCTTGTTTTCATCACTTCAAAACATTTTTAAAAACAATAAATTTTTTTGCTGATCATAATAGAATTTACAAGTTCTTTTAAAACTTGGCAATTAGAAGAGAAATTGATAGCAGCATAGGTCAGAAAAAGGACTCTGCTTGGCTTTTGCAGAAATGATATATTGTGAACTCATTCTTCAACAGACTAAGTAGTAGAAAAAGTTATGATGAAAGAGCATGCCAATAAATTTTGTACTTACGTTGCAGAGGCAAACCGTCTGTAAAACACTCTGATTCTAACTCCTTGGCCCATTCCATCCTTGGCAGGATCTGTACCAACTCACAGTTACCATTCTCTGCCATGGATTCTGATTGACTGCCGACTGGTGTCTTTCTCAAGGTCTTCATGTGCTGTTGAACTTCCGCTAAGAGAACAGCTTGTATTGCTTCCATTACCTGTAAATGTTATTTTTAATGAATTATTTTTAATAGTATGACAAATACTTGGGTGTCTTGCCCAAAATCTAAAGCCTGGATGGATTGTGATTTGAATAGGTCTCACATGAACTGTAATGCTCCATTCAAGTAGAATTAGCGTCTGAAACAACTGAAATTCAGAGATTAAGAACTGGCATGCATCTATCATACCAGTCTTTTGCAAGAGATTCTAAAAGGAAAGCTGAAAAGTTTCTTAATTTTTTCTCCTAAAATATTTCATTCTCACAAGAAGACAAAGAAAAGTTATTTGAATATATCATATTGTTCTTAAAGACAAGCTTAGATCCTAGTGTCTAAGCTCTAAAGTATTATTCAGTTAAAAACACATGATTTAGAGTTGATTTATACAGATGGCTTAAAGAGAAACAACTAATAATAAATCTCAACAAACTATGTGGACATGGGTAACTTAAACATTGCAAAATGTGCCTGCTAATCATTGTAGATGCCTAGTCAACGACCTGTGGGTGGTGGAGGAAAAGGAGATGCTTGCCTCAGGGCATCTAATCCAACATATTCATTTCTAAAATGAATAACCTGTGACACGACATTCAAGTTCACAAAGACTTGGTCGGCAGGCCTTCTGACCATGGCTTCTATGGCCTATGTAGTATATGTCTTCCTAAGGTTCCATCCCCTGACCCTTCAGTAAGAGGCCAGTGATAGTATAAATTAGTCTCTTCTTGGCAAGAGATGAAGCAAGGTCTGGAGTTCAGAAGGATTCAAAGAAAGTCATGAACTGAATCAGTGATAGAAAAAGGCAACACTTATGTAGGTGAACTTGGAACATTATCCCATTATCCTTCCCACTAACTGGCCAACAGTTAAATGTTTCATATGGCCACATTCCAGTGTCAGCACTTTGTCCCCTCAGAAGTTGTCCTGTCATACTTGTCACTGTCCCCTCTGCATTATCCCAGGTCTCCCCATAGGATGCTTAGAATTGGGGCTTTGATGCAACTCCAACTGAGTGGTTATCTAGAGGTGCTGACACAGAAAACAAATAATTCATCTAAATATTTATTCAGTCCCTTTGTGTGCTGTGGAAATGTGATAATTTTAGGCTGCAGAGATAGATTATGCTGATAGTGGATGTTCACTGAACTACTAGGGTAGAGAGAATTGGACCCTGACTTTCAAAAATAGGGTGCTTCCCAAAAACATCAGAGTGGCTTTCTAATCTCATTATCTCCCTGTGTTGTTCAGCAAAGACTTAAATGCGTAGTTGTGAGAAAAGGTTAATGGATCGCACACCATGGCACACTGTGATGCTACCTGTCAAAACACATGTACGTAATTCTCATTCCTACATCTCATGTGATACTTGCCACTGTCATAGCTACTGCAGACCATGAATAGAACATATAGCTCTACATATAATGATGTTGGTGAATCATGCCTATTAATAGCTACCATTTGATGAGCTATGATGTTAAATTAACTATTAGACATGATGCTCACTAATGTAAACACTCACAATATAGGTGAATTCTGTCTATTTTGGTCTATCACGTGATGAAACAAACTGTTAATCATCCATGAATAATTTCACATCACTCAATTGATTTCTTTTTAACTTTGCCAACATTTTACATGACAGCACTGCTTTTAAGATATGGATGATGCAATAAAAAGAGAATTGAATCTGTAGTGAAAATACCCACGTTTCTGACCTAACAATGTGGTTACTAGAAATGCAACCTTTGACAATTCATGTCCTACTCTGGAATTTTATGTTCTCACTTTGAAAACAAAGTTTGTAGTACTGAGAGGCAAGAATGAAAGCTTTCAATCACAGAACTGGAGTGGAATTTCCTCTTCTAGACTTATAAATCAGGAAAATATTGTAGTGTATCCTCCAACCTGTAACATGACCAACATTGATATATGCCTCTAGATGAGGAATTTGGCCACATGCCCCTCTGGGATGACTCTCATCTCTGAGATACACCCACACTTGTGAATGTCCTCTCAACCACTGGATATAACATCCTATAACAACTTGGATCACTAGTCTTTATTAAAAATATACAGGGATATACACAATTTCACTTACTATTTCTAATTATTCGACTTATATACCATGACCACATGGTTAACTGTTGACTTTTAGAGCTTCTAGACATTCTTTCTTATCACCACAAATACACAGCATAAGAAAAATAAGAGAATTACCAAAAAAAAAAAAAAAGGAAGCATAAATAGAGGATAAAATATATTAACTGTAAGCTAACTGTATGTAAGCTCAGAGTCACAAAACGTCAAAGTGAACACCAAATGGCACACCACACATTTGGAACAAATTAAAACAATACACTTTACACTCAGTGTAAAGTTAGTACTAGCTGAGATCCAATCCACAGAGCAATGGCACAATGTATAAATATGTAATAAATCATGTTAAAAAACAATATAACAATATACATCACATAATATATATTATCTGTTGTATACTATATACTATAACTAAATATAATTTAAAATATAAACTGGAAAGAAGACAATTTTTACCAATACTTGACTTTATCTAATGTATGTGAACCATATGTATGATAAATTCTTTAAATTTTGTAGGTAGCAGGCATGGAATTTTCTTTATAATTTAAAAAGAATTTTAGATTTTTATAGAACTGATTTTAATCAGGAGCTAGAATTAAAAGCACAATGACTATAATAAGCTATTTTTACAAGGGATTGGAGAGTTGGTTAATGAAGCATCTAATGGATTTTTCCAGAATCTCTGTTCTAATGGGCTCAGGAATTCCCATTCCACTTTACACATGAGAAAAATAATCAAGTGAAACTTATCTTCTACACTCATTCATCAGCTTAGTAGCAGAGATGAGAGGAGAACTTTGCAGCTTAGATTTCTAATAGAGAAATAAATACTCTGGTAATACTTGTCCTGCTGCCAACATTTTACACAAGATCATAGTATCGTAGAAACCTTAAGGGTCCATTAGTCCAAACATGTGCAAACCACATTAAAATTTATTTGAAGGTTAAATGAACAACTACAAGAGATCTTTATTTAGAGCAATTGAAGATAAATGTTTTGTGGAATTCTTTTCCATAGAGATTTCTTTTTTTCCTTATTGAGGAATTCCTTGGTTACTGGGACAAAAGATCTTACCTACCTTTAATAAGGACTACTTTAGGGTAACTGCTAATATACAGGTAAAGTCAACAACTTCCAAGGTTTATTGGATTATTACAATGACTTTTAATGTCTCACATTATTTTTGTCTTAATTTATTCTTAATTCTGTTTATTAAGGTAATGTTGGTTTACAAGGCTATATATATTTTAGGGATATAGGGTCACAGGTTACACAGGCTTTTCATGTAGCAACTCATTCCTTCATTTGTTCAGCAAATATTTATTGACTGGCTGTTGTTACTATTGCATTGATGAAAGAGGAGTGAAAGAAAAAAAAATCCTCTTCTCAGTAAGATTCTACAATATTAAGACAGAAGTGAACAAAAAATATACATGATATAATTTCCATTATGAGCAACATAATACCAATAAAACATATTACCAACAAAAACAAAAAAACTGGGTAATGTGATCATTATTGGTATGTGAGGGGCGGTGGCAGGAGTGTTGACATCAGGGAAGGGTTCTCTAAGTAACTGGTTTTAGAGCAACGACTAGAAAGATGATTAGAAAAATGAACATTGCATCTGAAGAGAACACTGAAGTTGGAATGAGCTTTGCAAGGTTTAGAAATTAAAAATAAAAGCTCGGTATGGCTAATAAGAACATGAGGATGATGAGCCAAGAGGCTAGGGGAAAATCATGTAGAAACTCGTAAGCCAAGGTAACAAGTTTCAGTAGTCACTTGAATACTGTTTATTTGGTTTTGTGGTGTCAATTCCCACAGTTTCTCCACACTTACCTTTATTTTCCTATAACCAAGAATGACCATTTGAAACTGGAATTATCACCATTCTCATTTAAGGGTTTGGTATTTATCAAGTTCAAGGAGAACAAAGTTCCAGTATTTATCTAATCAACACACAGATGTTTATAATATATATTTAAAAAAAAAAAACTACCCAGCTAGCTTTCAGGATCTAAAATAACCTTAAGAGAGGAAGAAGGACTTTTATTGGACATTGAGGAAACTAGCTCTCTAAAGTAGCTCAAGAAGAAATAGTCTCAGGGGGGGGAAAAAAAAAGATGTCTACTTACACATACCAAATTTCCTTATCTAGGGACCACTGTACTATGGTATATCTTGAAATTAGATAGTAAACAATTCTATGCTGTAAATGAAACACCAGTAGACATTACAAGTTACCTGTAAAACATGAATCTTCCTCAGCTCCCTGCAGTCATACTCCCTACACTGGTATACCCTTTTATATATTATTTTCTATTATTCCCCTCATCTGTGTCTCTGAATTTCAACTGTTAAATGAGATGCACTGAGGGCATTTTGTGAAGACAAGAGTATCTATTTACTATAATCTCAGGTGAAGCGGAGAATGAATAACCCACAATAGAAAGAGACTCTTCCAATAACGTTTAAGAATATGAGTCATATCAGCTCATACCTGCACAGATTGGTCTCTCCAACAGGAAATTAGCTTCAAAAGTGAAATGTCAGCCTCAGGTAGATGGGGTACATTCTTACCTAGAAATACACAGAAAACATCTATATCTTGAGGGTACTGAAAATGAACATAACCTATTGGTCTTCAACCCTCACTGCACATCAGTATCACCAAGAGTTTTTTTGTTTTGTTTTGTTTTTTTTACCAACACCAATGTCAAGATTCAATATTTCAGATACTCTCACCGAATAGATTCCAAGCATGGGCATGAATACTTTCTAAAAGTCCCTCAGATGACATTCATGTACAGCTACAGTCAAGAACAATTAATTAAAGTATATGATTTTTAACACCTATAGTAACACATATTCACATCAAATAAATTTCATCTTTATACCTTAAATCCATCTTTGCACCTTTATGGTAACAGACTGCAAGAACCAATATTCCCACACAAGACAAATCACAAACTTTTTCAATTACTTCCACATGGCAT
The DNA here is from genome assembly GCA_019455555.1 of Galemys pyrenaicus. NCBI lineage: Eukaryota > Metazoa > Chordata > Mammalia > Eulipotyphla > Talpidae > Galemys > Galemys pyrenaicus. The sequence goes on from JAGFMF010012266.1 coordinate 8,686,501, forward strand.
GCACCTAGTTTCTGAAAATCTACCTTACCATGAATCAGTATCTATCACACAGAAAATCATATAAAATATTTCCTTTGGTATGTCTTTACTCACTCTACTGTGATCAATAGGTAGCACTAATGTTTTAATTTGCCTTATTTTGTACGTATGATTCCTTTTGAGTTTGTCTTTGAAATGTCCTATCTATTTGTCTTCAAGTTTAGTGTGAAATTTTGAGAGCAAAGGTTTATTTTATTTAAATTGACCCATAGTGCCCTGCAATCCCTTACACAAAAAGCACTTAATAAGTGCCTTTCCATTAGTTGAAAATGTACAATTACCCAAATGAAAAAAGATCAATGAATTAAGGCTTTCTGATGACTAAAGTATAATATCTGGGTATATAAAGTATAATATCTGAAATGAGACAAGGCATCCCAAGAATGAGGTCTTAGGCTAAAAAGAAAATTACTAGAATTGTCTATTTAATGTATGAATGTATGTTTGAAAGGTATCAACTACTTAAATCAGTATTAGGCTAATATGCTTTAAATTGAATCAACTGAATCACAAGTATATATGCCCTATATATTATATATGTTTAACTATACACACGTACATATATGTCATATCATATAGCCATTAAGGGAAATATAACAGGAGATACCAGATAAAATGTAAACTGAGAACCTGAAAAAAAATAAATAAGAAACATTGACTCATTATTAGTATTACTTCTTCCTTATGGACCATATGATATGATTTTTAAATGACTAAGAATAGTGCATAAAACATGTAAGTATGATAGGACACTATAATTTTAAATTCATATTTGTGATTCTTCCTAAGCACAGTGGGTACGAGGAAATTTTCTTTTGATCTCTCTCCTTTCTCCCTCTTTCACTTTGTTGACCTTGTGACTCTACCATCAAAGCTAAATATTGGTCTTAACTGTAGCTACTTACTGGCATCATGGGGTGCTTCACAGTGCACTTTAATGTGATGTTAAAATTTTAATATGAGATAGAAATGAAAGCCAACTTTTCTTGGCAATGTCAGTGAGTTAAAGAATTAATTGCAACTTCAGGGGGAAAGATAAAAGAAAACATGCCAGGCTTACCAATATTACTTAGTCACCACTCCTGCTGACAGGAGTGGGTGGAATTGGTTCCTGTCATTTAGAATGAGCACCTCAGTACGGTTTTATTCCTCAGGCTTTGATTTTACAGAATGAATAGCATAAGTGACCCTCCCAGATTCTTATTATCAAAAAAAAAAACAAAACATGTTTCCTTAGTACTTAACTGAATTGTAAATACTATAAATGTCACCTGTGAATAGCAGGTCGATTACACAGGAATGACATTTGCTTAGTCCACTCTGATCTTGGCAACCACAGGAAAAACTGAGGCCGCCTTGCCTCTGGTTAGCAGTTCCCTCACACTTTACAAAACAACTGAACTTCTAACCCTTTTCTTAGTGTTACAAAAAGTGAAAGCCAGGATTCAATAACCCAATAGAGGTTACTATCTAAGGGGAAGGCAGGCAACCCAGACTGGGGTCACGTAGCGAGAACACAGCTTGTAGTCATGTGAGAAGTGGCCTGATGTCATGGAAAGAACAAGGGGTTTGGAAACAGACGAGTTGGGCGGGAAACCTGGCCCCTCCATTTAATTGCTGTTTGACTATGAGTGATTTATCTAATTTCTCTGCGCCTCAGGGTAAAATAGAGATATATTAAAATTACCATAAGTCTTCAAGTATACTGGGCACTCAGTAATTGGAAGCTACTAATAAACTTTTACTTTAAAATAATCCCAAACATTATTTGCAGTAGCTCTGAAAGGGTCTCAGTGTACATCCCAATAATCACCCCGATAATCACACACTCACAACTTTGAAAGCAAAAGGACATGAAGTATGCAGTCTTATTTCCATACTACAGATGTGAAAGATATGGCTTTTTTTAGAAGTATAAGACATGCCCAAAGTTACTTTAGTAAGTGACAGTATTGAACGTTGAACCTCAACTCATTATCTTTGAAGCTACTATTCATTCAATAATCCAAAAGTATTTGCTTAATTTTTTGGAGGCATCGTTCTAGGGATTGGGGACAAAGCAATGATTGAAACTGTCATTAAAAAATAAAAGGTGGAGTTTAATAGTAAACAGTAGATGACGAATGAAAATATGTTGGATAGTATGTTAGGTAGTGAAAAAAGATTATAGAAAAGAATAAAACAGAGAAAGGGATACAGGGACAGAAGGATGAGCACCTTCACTGATAAAATGTCACTGAATATGAACTGATGATGGAGAGTGGAAGTGTGGGGGCAAGAGGCTGGCCTTTGTGGAATCTGGAGAAAGAACATCCCAGGCAGAGAAACAACCAATGCACAGGCCCCTAGCATCTGACTGTCATGTTTGGGTAAGAGAGCCAAGGCCAGTGCTGCTGGAAGCATGAAGCAGCATCCCAGGCAGAGAAATAGTCAATGCAAAGGCCCTACGATCTGCCTGTCATGTTTGGGTGAGTCAAGGCCAGTGCTGCTGAAAACATGAAGCAGGAATGAGTACAAAGAGATGAGGTCAGATGCATGTATGTGATGATCTGGGTAGAGCAAACAGCTCATACTTGGAAGCTAGCCTAAGGCCTGTGATTATTATTCTGTATGAACAGAGATGCTGAGAGGTTTAAGCAGACGAATGGGGTTCTGACTTAGTTTCAAACAGATCACTGACTGCACATAGAATGCAGGAACAAGAATTAGGAACAGAAGTGTGGTTAGGAGACTTCAGCAGTCACCCAGGAGGAGGGGTGAAAGCTCACGGGAGGGTGGAAGTCCTGCAGGTGGTTAGAAACAGTCAGACTCTGGAGTACATTGCTAGCCAATGGGATTACTGCAAGATTGATGTGGAAGGAGATAGTCAAATGACAACCAAGTACTTGGGTTGAACAACTGGAAAGATACAATTGTCATTTATTGATATGGCAATTTGGGGGAGTGAATTAGCAGATTAGGGGGAGTGAACTAGCTATTTGGCATCAAAAGAAAATCTGAGTACTATGACTGTTACTTGGAATTCTCTAATAATCACTTATTTGGTAATAAAGATCTTGATGCCAAACTCTGCATATGACCTTAATTTAATATCCAAATATTCCCCTTGCTAAAACATTTCAGGTTTTCATCCCAAAAGTCATTCGATGAAATCCATCACATTATATGTCTTATAAGATATTTTATAAAAAAATTCACATGTATTTTGAATATAGGCAGAATAAAAAACTATAACCATATTCAAACTTAAATAGTAAACATATACACTCCTCATTCTACCCTGTAAAGTGATATCCAGTTATAGAAAAACTAGTTATTTTATTTCTTACAAGGAAGAAAATAGCAGATGATATCTGTAACTCCTTACCATTTCTTAAGTGTCCGTAGAAGCTGGAAATACTCAAAACATCATTCCCAGGAATTTTCATTTTATTATGCACAGATTCCATTTTGAAAGACCTGTTGATGAAAATTTTAAGGATATTATTAAAGATATTTGAAAAATATTTTGAGAAGTTACAAGACTCAGGTTCATGACCATTTTTAACAAATAGGGAACAGAACACATTAATTTTACCAATGTTTTCCACATTAACCTAGTAAGTGAATCTTTTTTCCTCAGTTTGCTCTGTCCTAACACTTTAATCTCAAGTGAACCATGAATCTTTGTTTACCATAATTATCTGGTAAGAGCCTCTTTTACAGGAGAGACCTTGTTTCTTAAGGTCATATAATTTGTAGCTCATGCAATACATTTTTGAATCCCAATACGTCAAAGAATTTTCTCCAGGAATCATTACAACCTGGGGAAGGCAGGCTCTACCCTGATTTCAAGGATTTAGACATAGGAATGTTCAGATACTGTTGAGGAATGTAACATAGGCAGACAGCTCTTAAAATTTAGTTAAGTTGTACACCCAGTTGTTAAACATGCAAGGATTTCTCAACCTTCACAACCACAGTAAAATACTAGCAAAATGGCTAAATTCATTCAAACATTTTGGTATGAGAAATCCAATACACATTATTTTTATTTCTTATCTCAGATAGATGATCAAATCTGAAGCAAATGATTTAGAAAGTAGTCTCAAATGCTGACACCTCCACTCTATAATTTGTTCTAATAAAAAAAATTGTTTTAGTTAACTAATGTGTGGCAATGTTTTTAAGTCATTTAATGAAAGGCAACCTGCAATCCCACAGTCTCCCCTGAAGGGCACTAGACATATATTTTACGGCCTGGTCTTTGAATCTTAATCAGTTTCAGAATGAAAACCTCTGCAAACAACAAGCACTCATCTGCTTAGTCTATGGGATCACAATCACACAAACAAGTATAATTATTAGCAGTTCAAAATTTTAAAAATTTGAAGACATCTTAGCGATCACCTTTTTCTGCCCAACTCATTTTATAAATGAGGTCCAGAGGACTCAGTGAGCAGTATAGTCCCAAGAATAGTTAAACAACAGAACTAGGATTCAATTCCAGGTCATCAGACAATTTTGTTCCGCTATCTAATTTCGTTTTGTGTACAAGGTAATTTTCTTAATAATAGAAAAAAGAGGAAAATAAGTCTATTTGAAATTTGAAAAAGAAATCTGGGCGGTTAAAATAAATAGTGGAAGAAATTGATGAAAACTAAGTATAAGAATCACAGTAATTGGTTTTCTCATTGGGGCCAACACACAGAAAATGGAACACTAGGAAACACGGACTCAATGTTACAGAAGGATAGATACTGTATGGCCCATACGCACTTCCTAAGAGACTGTAGATTTACTGAGGACAAGATGTATATCCATTATTCAGTCCTTTGCACAGGCATTTGCTGAACTCTCCCCAAAGAACACAAATGCCAAGACACTTTACCATCATATAGTGGCAGTTCAAAAAAAAAAATCTCTTCTATGAAGGCTTTCTGTTGGCTACTGACACCAACTCTTCTTTTTACATTGATCATCTTATAAGAGTTAGCCTCTACTACAAATATTTTTCCTAGTGATTTTACTTCAGTGTTTTCTACTTGTTTCATGTACATTATCTGTATAATTTGAATGAGTTCCTACTACCCCTACTACTACTACAATTTAAATGAGTTCCTACTGTGTACTTCTTCTACAGGCTAGTGTTAGGCACATATTCAGTGAGGACTTGAATTGAATTCAATTCTCTGACATTACTATGAGAAACTATGTTTACTTTAGCAGTGGGAAAAGGTGAACATACAGAATCAAGGTTAGTAATTAATTGGGTGTTAGAATTTTACATTAGAAGCTGTATTAATCTGAGATTGATACTTTCTCTCCATGTCTCAATATCCTCACCTACACAGTAAGCATATTGTGTGTCTTTGATACGCATATTTAAGGAAATCATCTATTTAAAGAGTCTACATTGTAAGTAGTTAGATAGTAAACCCTCAAAAAACAATAGCATTATTACTAAATTGACCTTTCTATAAATGAATCACTGGAAGCCTCTTCTGTTTGAATATGCCAACGTGTGAATAAATGATATGATTTTTTAAGTATGACATTTTCCAGCTTTTCTTTTCCTGATGGTATGTGCAATTTGTCATCAAGGGCACTTACCAAAATGTTATGTTTATACTTAATTCACAGAAAGTATTATGAACCTGAAGGTGTGTATGACTCCCTCTGTCCATGTACCTGTGTGTGTTTGCACGTCTATTTCTGTCTCTCGATCTCTTTCTCTATCACCTGTCAGATCATATAGCACTATGCATATTCATGGCACATATTATGAGGGCAATGAATATTTCTTGAATTAATAAATTTTAAAATACTTAGATTTAATGCCTAAATTATTCACCAATTTCAAAGAATTAAAAGGAAGACTTCTTAATGTATTTTGAGCTAAAGAAATTGCTACATATTAACTCTTCATCAGAGGAAGGAAAGGAAAGAAAGGATAAAGGAAGGAGTGGAGAGAGAAGAGAGGGAAAGTGGGTAGGATGTTAGAGAGCTGAATACAACAAACAGTAAATTTGACCTAAATAACAATAGTCAACATCTCTGAATATGTCTTACCTGTCAATTCCACGTGTCAATTCTAATGGCATGTTAACTAATTTATGAACTAAAAATAGTCTGTTTAATAAATAAATTATTGTGTTTGACTCTTGCAAAGAGTCACAGTTACTTTCCAGTTCTCTTGGCACTCCAGCCTGACTCGTAAGAGTGGATATGTATTTATTTGACAAATCCAAAACTTTTCTGGAAAATAAATTTACTTTTGAATAGTCTTTTTTCATCTCAGAATTGCCTAAATCCCAACCTGGCAGCATCAATGAAAAGTGATCTTCATTTGAAGCAAGTCCTAAAGAAACAGGGCCCTGAAGCTTTAAAATATTGAGATGTTTAATGCAGAGATTATCTAGTTCTTTATCCACTCCCCATGGCAAAAGGCAAGACAGGAGCAATTTAGCTGTGTCTATTATGAGGTTGGCATTAACCTTTCTTGAAGGCTCAGGGTGCACCTTTTTGGAGCTCTTCATTTTCTTGTGCCTTTTGATGCCATCATTTTCTTCTGAGAATTTGATGTTATTTTCTCCTTGGACCAAACTTTCATGAACAGGCTTGGCTTGGGCCTCTGCTGAGAGAGGACCACAGGCAGTTTTATTTCTTTTCAGTGTCAATGTTTTCTTCTCTACTGTGCTTCTAGCTCTTCTCAGGAGCTCACTTCCATAGAATGAATTGGAAGCATCAACATCGCAGACTGGAGTAGGTAGCAAGAGCTCAACAAGGTTTTCCAGATCAAATAAAAGGATATGAAAGTTATTGTTACTCCATGTGGTCTTCACAGGCAAGACATTAAAAGGTCCTGGGAAAGATTTAGGTTCATCAACCTAAGGGAATAAAAACATTTTGGTCAAAATTCTTCACTAAAGGTTCCATGATATTAAAGTGGCATTTTAAAAAGTATTAAGTGGAAGTGCAAGTAAAAACAAGTCATTTCAATAAATAAAAATTAGATATAAAAATTCCAAATTAAGCATTTTGTAGTCTAATAGTCTTTGAAAACCTTTTTTTCCCCAAAATTTGTATTTTTGTCTTAAAAAATAGGTCTATAGAGAAAAACAGCAGAAGATTTACTTTTATATATACTTTCACATTTTTCCTCTCAGTGTAGCCATAGAGACATAAAATGGGAGAGTGGGCTTGAAAATTAAGAACAGTCAGAACACCTACAAGATTTTAAGTAGTCTTTTTAATAAAGAGTGTTCTCTCCAAATTCATTTAAAATTTTATTTTTTCTTTATTTATATATATTTATAAATGATTGGAACTAACCTAAAATTTGACAATAGCAGACTTCCCCTTTTAAAAAAATATATATTTATTTATGCATACAAGAACTGGGGCACAGGCCAGAGGTGCCAGGGAGGGAGGTGAGAGGGCTCACCAGAGACAGTGGGGAACAGAACAGGTGGATTGACTGAATTACACTGAGGAGAGCATCAGGTCATAGGAGAGGTCCACTATGCCATGTGGGTCAGCTCCCTGGCAGGGGATTGAACTCGTGCTGCAGTGGCTGTGGACAACTTCATAGTGCTGAGAGTTAACCCCTTGTACAACCAGGTAGGCCCCCTTTTATTTTTCTTATTATAAAAGGATCCCCTTAATGGACTTTCAGTTTTCCTAACTCTGTCTAAAATAATATTGCCCTAAAGATTGGCATGGTGGGCTCCCATAGTTAGTTAGATTCCTGCCCACTTATGAGGCCTTCCATTCACACCCTCTCGCTTACGTCAGCCTCCTCTCTGTCTTTGGGTTTTTCTTCTTCTAGTAGTATAATTACTTCATATGAACATTTTATTTGTTTACTTTATAGTTTTCTCACAGCATTCAAATTTCACCTTTGCAGTTTTGTGCATTTCACTGTTCCTTCTGTGTATAAATGATGCTTCAATACAGGTTTATTAGGGGGTTGATACTTGCTGAATGAATGATACATGTGCACACAATGGAACACAATTCAAATATTTCTAAATGGTGGTGTAACACAACATTTACTCAGAGAAATAGGCTCTTTTAGGCAAAAAAAAAATCACATTTTTTTGTAGAACAATCTGCATGAATTATTTTTTACTTAATATATACATATGCTACATATATTTACATATATGTATATATTAATTGACTTATAAAGGGCATGCAGCAAAATACAAAGAACAGGTAACTGGGAAGAAGGGGTTAAAATTACAATGATCTTTATTTATATTTTAGGGTCTTTTATTTCCTTTGGAATTTTTTTCAGTGTTGATATATTTATGTACAATCAGAAAACTGAAAATTAAAAAAAAATCAAACCATAAAAAAATTTAAACAAATAAAGTGGGGGCAAACTGTTAAAAACTCATTTCCACCACTAAGATAATGCAAGGATTGATATGATTATTCAATTTTTTTGTGTGTGAGAGAAAGAGTACTATACAGACTGAAAAATGGGCGACTAGCATCAGTAACAATTCACCAAAAGTAACTTTCAAATTAAAATATGTAAAAGTGCTTATCACCAGTAGTAAACAAGAAATGAAATTAAGAAAATATCATTAATCACCTAGTGACTTAGTTAAGGGGTCACTTACATTATTTTCATATGATGTTTACAAGCAAAATAATATGGAAACCATGTATTTAATCCTTTTAGGATTATCAATGTTGTATAACAAGAAACATGGACAATACCACCATCATTAGTCATAATTGCTCCAAACTAGAAACTACTTAAATGTCCATCAACAGTGGAATAGGTAGAGGCATTGTGTTATTTCCATGTGATGGAAAATATGAAAAAGGAAAAGGAACTGTAAGCATTCAAAAACATTTATAAAATATATAAATATCACCAACATAATGTTGACCAATGATACCAGACATGAAAGAAGTAAATGCATGATTTTGTTCATGTTAATTTCAAAAAAGTGAGCAAACTTTAAGCTTTAGGGATTCATGAATAGCTAATACTTGCATGCCTACATTTCCCCCAAATTTAAAATTCTGCACATAAAGTACATTTTTCATGTTTTTTTCTGTCTCAATAACCAATAGTTGCAGCATCATCTGTGAATTTTCCCATGTCTCACTGATTTCTGTAACCTCGGACATTTATCAATTTATGCACAATATTGCCTTGTACAATAGTTTTACTAAAAGACTTGAGAGCTGGGTAAATAAGTTCTCCTAACCTTTATTCTATTTTCCCTTTTCTTCCTTTTGACAGTTGCATATAAATTTGAGAATGTTTGTCAAGTTCCAGATTATATTTGACCAAACTTAATTTCTTTGATAGTCTACAAGGATGTTTATTTATTGGCTTCTGAGCTTAATCAACTTTTAACTTTCTGTAACACCTATGATCAAGAGTCCCTTTTCATTTTTGATGTTTTTGTTGCTTTTTTTTTTTTTCATCAAAGTTTGTCAACTTTTATGTTTTCAAAGATCAACTTGTGAGTTTGTTGACCCTCTCCACAGAATGTTTTTCTTGAAAGATAGTTTCGCTGAGCCCACAATTTTAGCTTTACTACTGCCTCACAGCATTTCTGAAGGCATTATTCTGAATCTTCTGACTTCCTTTGATGAGGTTGAGATGCTGCTGCTCTGTCATTCCATCAGTCTTTCCTCTGCTGCTATGTAGATATTTTGTCTTTAATATTCTGCAACTCAGTATAATTTTCCTGTGGGTGGTTTTCCTATTCCTATATTATGTCTGAGTAGTCCTATATTATTAATTTTGTGACATTTTCAGACTTACATCTCGGAATATTTTTCTCCCCTGTTCTATTATTTACTTCTGGATCTCAGACTGAACAGTTGTCAGATGCTATCCTCTCTCATGTCTTTATCTCTGTGACAAGTGCTGGCTGAGTAGTCTCTTCAGAGATTTTCTTTCCGTGTGCCAGTTTTCTTCCATCCTGTCTCTCCCATGAAATTTAACTCACCCATTGAGATTCTAATTTTGATTTTTATATTTTTCCTCCCTAGAAGCTGTAATTGGTCCCTTTAAAAAGCAAATTGGTCATTTTTATAATCAGTTATTTCTTACTCACATTTTAAGCCCATAATTTTTTTAAACAAACTTACTTTGTATGCTGTATTTATAGTTCCAGTTTCTAGAATCTTTGTGTGTGACTCTGCATTTTGATCCGCGTATGCTTTCTTTTTCCCTTATATGTCTTGTAATTGTGTGAGAGAGGAAGAGAAAGAAAGAAGATTAGAGAGCGAGATGAGCAGTGAGAATTGAAGACATCTGCTGATGATGTAGTCTGTATTCTTCGAGAGGATTTGGCTTTGTGACTGTGAGGTACCCTGTTGGGGTATTACCAACATGGCCCCTTCAGACAAAATTTCCAGCTTACGAGTTTTTCATTCCTTGTAGATAATATGGATACTGTCCCCTAACCTGTGAGAAGTTGAATTTTGGTTATTAATTTTCAAGCAAAATTTCTTTGCCCATTCCACCTTGGGCTCATTCATACCCACACAGGGAAATATTTTCGCTGTTTTCTTCTGTGAAATATATTCCTAAACTTGCCTTAGTTTTTTCAGTGCATTTGTAGGTCATAGAGAATACAGACTTATGCAGTGCTCTACAAGTGTATTCATCAACCCACTGGACAGGGCACTCCTGCTAATCACCGTAGTTGTGGTTAAAACTAAAGATGAAAGTATCCAGGTAAGCACATGCTCTTTCAGTTCTCTCTACTTGAAGATTTGTGCTTTCATTTTTTTTTTACACCTAAGAATTTCATTTTAATATAAGCATTATTTTTGTAAATGATTTTTAAATTATCCAGTATCCCTCAAAAATTAGGTGAGACTGAAGTTAGACTATTAGTTCACAAATAGATGGAAACTGGATTTACAAAGAGCATTAAATTATTTGGTTTTTATAATGGAGACAGAAATGGGGATTCACATACACTGTACATAGGTGTTAATTAGTCTCTTTTAATGGAAGAATTTGGCAATATGGTTCAATAGTCTTAAAACATCATCTACTCTTTGATCCAGAAGATCTTTAAAAAATAATTTATCCTAGGAATAAGAGTATCCCACAAGAGGCACAAAATTATATGGAAAAGAAAGTTAATTGTGGAACTCTCTATATGAGTAAGTTGAAAATAACTCAGATATCCTAATATAGATTTGACTGAATACATTATGGTATATGCACACATTAAAATTATAAGCAAGTATTAAAAATAGTTACTTATAAAATATATACTGCCAGGCAGGTAGCTCACCTCCTTCTAGATTTAAATCTCTGGATTTAAAAAAGAATCTCTGGATTTTGGGCAGGCCAAAGACAGGGTTCTGCCCTCCTATGCACTTCTGCTTTCTCAAAGTTATAGTCTTTCTGGCCACAATGTCTAGACTGCCTCAATTATGCTTCTAGAATTTATAAAAAAAATTCTATTTTTTATAAATTGCAGAGCTTTATTCACAATTTTAAGTCACAAAAGTTTTTTTTTAAATAATCAAAATTGCCAAGGAAAACAATAATAGATGTGGCTATCTATATTTAATATGTACCTCCACAACAAAGTATGTTAATCAAATTAAACATTAAAAAAAAAAAACACAAAAAACTGAGGTCTGAAAAGTTGAGGGGAAATGAACCAGAGAAAAGTGGGAAGTTGAGTATCAAAGGTAAAGGAAAGAGCTGACCAAGACCTGTGGTGTGATGACTGAAAGAGTGGTAAGGAGAACTATTGAGGGCATGCACTGAAAATTTTACTATGGTCAAGAATTAGAATATGGAATGTAGAATGAGTCAAATGGGACAAGAGAGAGATTGCGTTACTCTTGCAGACTTTGTTGTGTTTCAGATTTATTTTAAGAACAGTTAATACCTTTAAGGGTATTTAGCAGGAAAATACCTATTCCTACACTGTTGCTGTGGTTACTTTTGGTTACTGGTTAATCAAGCAGAACAAAGACAGGGTTCTGCCCTCCTATGCACTTCTGCTTTCTCAACGTTATAGTCTTTCTGGCCACAATATCTAGACTGCCTCAATTACTGGACCAATCAAAATCATAGTAATGCTTCTAGCAATATGACACATTGTCTGCTCTGTTTGCATCTTAGTGTGATCCACAAAGCTGTAATAGGTCCATTATACTGCTGTCATCAAAAATCTAAATTCTGTCCATTAGGCCTCAGAAGCAACAGGACACTTTGTTATTTTCAAATCATAAGGGTTATTCCAAATATATTCAAAATACAAAAAAAAAAATTGGTTTCCATTTTGAAACAAGTTCCCTAGATTCTAACTACAAACCATTGCTCCAGTTTAATGTATTAAAATGTATAAGTGTTTTTCTAGCCTATTATCATTGCTTGAAATGTTTTAATTATTTTAAGAAATACTATGATTAATACTGTTTAGTAAAGGACATGGTAAATGTCAATCTTACATTCATATTATTTCCTATATACAAGATATTCCTCAAGTAAAAATTCTGTCAAAATTAGCCTACTAAATCATGTCTGAATGATGGTATGCAAAAATGTAAACATAATTTTATTATTTTAGAATAACAAAGTATATCAAAACCACTATTATAATAGAAGTATTTTAGAGACATCATTGACCTAGTTAGAATTAAAAAGTTTGGAACAAATATTTAAAAACAAAAAGGATTTCATTTAATCTACACCACTGCAAAACTATGCTCAGTGAAATAAGTCAGAAGGCAAAAGAAAAATACTAGATGGTTCCTCCCCTAGGAGGAATATAAGGGAACCAAATAAGGATCAAGGAAAGGAATAAGAACAACAATAATAATAGTAATAACAATAAAGACACAAAAACCAAAAATGAAAAGACAAGGATAAATTGGGGACACTTGGTGGGGAGGGAAGAGGGGGAGGGTTGAGGGTAGATGGGAGCAAGGGGGACTGAGGTGCTGGTGCACTGGTGATATGGTGATGGGGAATACATGGGGATTACAACTGATGACAAATATATATAAAGGGAAAAAATATAAATTTTAAGTTATTAAGTTCATGTGTTCTTTATAACATTCCTATTGCCTGACAAACAAAAGGAGGTGGCTAGGCTGGTATTCTCCCTCTTCCCCCCAACCCCAATATGACATCACTTTTAGTTCTACTATCTGAAGTTTCAGGTTGAGGCAAAAGAGGAGGTGAAGTTGACCGTGAGGACAGAACCTTAGCCCTAAGGGAAAATAGTCCATTCCAGCCTCTGAACTCTGAGTGAATGGTACTGACCTATCTACATGTGAATGCTACAAACAGCAGGTGGGCATAGGAAGAGGGACAGAGACCGAGATCTTCGTCAGAAGTACATACGTGTTAGAAAGAGCTATCGAGTCAGAAAGTCTGCAAACAGAATCCCCACATGGCCAGCAGGCAGAAATAACTCCTCTACTACCCAAAAGAACCCAAAACAAGTGACAAGTAAGTCTACCGTCAACAGCACAAAATTCAAACTTTCAACAACCCAATATCATATACAAAAAGGAAAAATAAAAATACCTAACATTGTTGGAGGAAAAAACAGGTGTGAACTTATGAAATGTAATGCCTTCATCCCAAACTGTCTATTTATTATTGTTTCCTTCACTCTACCATGTTGAGTTGGTGCCTCTTCATTTTTCTATCTGATTTAGAAAAACAAAATGGTTAAACAAGTCTGGTTTTACCCACTGCCTTTGAAGTTGGAAAAGCACTGAGAACATGCTCTGATAAAACTTCTCTGTGAAAACATACTGGATCCCCCACTGAGCTTGCTGTAAAAGAATTTGACCTGCCAAAACTACAACTGTAAAATACATTTGGTAAAACTGATGCTTAAAACCACCTTCATCTTCTTACTTCTGTGACTTTTTGCAATAATGCCTAATGCAAATATTTACATACTCAGTGAGAAAACATAGATGACTTGCATTTTTTGTAGTATATGAGCTTTGTTTACCATACCTAACTTAAATTCTTATTTTATTTTCTGTTCTAGTCATAATTTTAATATAGAATATCCACTATTATAATTTAAATCAAGAAGATTACATTTTTTCAGGAAAAATCACTTGATTCATACATTTTCTTAATATTGGTAAGTTGGAATGACTTTTCTCATTTCTTTTATGCAAATAACCACCCCTCTTTCATCTGTCATTTAATCTTGATTTACGCAGCATTATCAAGAGAGAGAATAATGGGTTCATTTAGCAACATAAGCTAGTAATCATTGCATTAACATATGGTCCCACATAAAAGCCCCCATCAAAATTTTTCTACCAGGAAAAAACTACAGTCTATTTATTGTAAACTTGGCAAAACAAAATCTCGTCAGGATTTTAAAGACATCCACCAAGTAATTTTGACTTAAAGCAACTTGTAGAGTAATATTCATAATATGATCTCATTTCTGTGTGAACAATGAGCATACATAGGTCTATATACATATTTTGTTTTATGGCTCAGAAAGGACCACAGCAACAGCAAAGGCCGAGACGAGCACTGTGGTTTGAAGGATGAGAGCGGTTTCTTTATTCTGCATACATGTCAGGGTCCTCCCTGCTCTGTCAAGCACTCATTTCCTAAAATTCAGCCATGATCCATTAGTGAGATATGAAAACCAATACCGCTACATTGTATTTTGGAAAGTCTTAATTTACAACATAAACCATACCTGAAAAGTCAAGTTACTGTATGTATTACCGACATGATATCCAGGAAAAGAAAATGCGTTTGTATTTCTCCCCTCAAATACATCAAGACACGCCATCTACTTTAACTGATTTAATACACATAACCACATAAAAATTTCATGGAAAGTACAACTTAAATGCTATTTTACCTACCTACCTTCTTGTCTCTAAAGGCTGTTTACCACTGGGATTCAACTTATTCTGGGAACTCTGCTACCTTCCTTAAAATACACATTTCCATTAGCTGATGGAGTCCCACATTGGTTTACCCTCTTTCCTAAGACACTAGTCATTTTCCCCACAAGACACACACTTCTGATAAATGAGCTCCTCCTTTGCCTGCTGCCTTGCCCTTTGACAAGCTAGAAAGAAAAGTGAAAGGATGGCTAATAAATGCAGTCAAAAATTAACATTTTTCTAGTGCTAAAAGCTTTATACAATTTTTACTTTAGGATTACTTGGTTTAAAAATTATTAGAATTTTTTCGGTCTAAAATTAAGTCTAAAAAATCAGAATTATTTGGTCTTTAAAAGTCAACTCACAGCTAAGTCAGATATTAACATAAAGATTATTTATTGTGTAAGTATTTGAGACATGGAGTGTATATAATCAGTGGCTGGTCTCTATACCAGCAGCAAATTAACAAGTTATTGTAGTAACAACTCAATTGTCATTAAATAGTAAGTTTTTATTCAGCGAATCAAACCACCCTTCTAGGAGCAGGTTGTTAGTTTTCTTTTCTCTGAGAGGTCATTCCTTATCTGTCCTTGAAGTGCTATGGCTTCTTGAATATTTGGAAGCTGGCTTTGGACATGCTTACCACCAAACTGCCTTTGGGATAATCAAACACAGTACCACAGTGCTGGAGAACCTAACCGAAATAAAAACAGCCAGCTCTGTAATGTACAGGGAGTGAATATACGCTTTCCTTCCCATCAGAGGTTTTATATTCTTTGGGTAGATGCATAGGAGGGGATTATGCTAAGTGAAATGAGTCAGAAGGAAAAAGGCAAGTACCTGAGGGTGTCACTTATGTGTGGAAGATAGAGAAACCAAATCAAGGGTCAGATAAAGCCAAACTAAGAACTAACCCTAGGAAGCTGAATATAGAATGAAGGCTACCCAGAGAGGGGGAGGATGGGATGAAAGCAAGGTGGGGGGGAGGGGACCATGAAGTGTGGTGAGGAATTATGGGAGTTTGATGATGAGACCAGTATGGTAACAACACCTTAGTGGAGAGATATAATATAATATGATATGTGATATTAACCAATTAAACCTCAAAAAAAAAAATGGCAGTAGAAGAGAAGAGTGGATGAATTTGGTCTGTAGCTTTTCTTCTGCTTACAAATCTTGTTTAATCCAGAGTAGCTTGGATAATTTTTGCTTAAAATAAAAGGAGAAATGTGTTTTTGTGTAGAACAAAAATAGCACTTCAACAATTTACTAGATCTCATAATCTTGTTAAAAAACACAATCATATTATGATATGTATAAATGTAAATGCTAAGTTAACATTTCTTACATAATTGTTTCAGGAATAAATTTCTATTATGACTTGAGGGAATTGGGATGTCTGTCAGTCATGAAATGAAGCCACCTTTGAAGTAAACTGAAGTATTTGTGGAAGGAAAGCATGTTTTTAACTTATAAGAGGGGGGCTATTTTAAAACAGACACAAAAAAACAAACAAACAGCCTCCCTTAAACAAATAGAAATGTGAAATATTATTTATTTTCCTTTGTCTGTTCTTGCAATTAGGACATTCTCTCCTTTAGTCCATCTTTTCTCAGTGATATACAGTTTATCATAAGATATTTTTATGTAAGAAAAATCTAGGTGTTCAAGGAGCTCATTTATATTTCTCCATGGGAATTTTATCCTCATTGACAGAAACCTGTAACTATTTTTAAAAGACTTTTTTTTTTATTGATTGACTAAATGAAAAAGATCTACAAGGGCTTTGCTTATATTGCACCAAGTGCATTGCAACATTTATAACAAATGACTTCATTTCATAGAAAATCATAAGCAGGTAGGAGTGTACCTGTAACAAAAAACATGTATCTTGGAAAGATATGAAAAACCATTGGTGGAACAATAGGAATGAACAAATATCCCAACAGTGCATAAATCAAACAACAAGGTGTAAATGAACGTGCCAACCATTCATTTTTAGATCCATTGAGCCCTAGGTTGCTGGAGATAGTTGATAGTTGTAAAAACCATCTCCCTCCAAAGGGATGGTGTAGAGCAGTTTGATTGGCAGCACAAACAGAAGACAAAGGAGAAAGCCTTCAATCTGCAGCTGATGCACAGGAAGAACATGGGGAGCGGAGTTTACAATAGAGACAACATTACCAAGCTAATGGTACTGGCAATCACGGAGCCACCACGCATCTCGGGTATCAGCAGGGCATCCATTTTCAGCTAACTGTTAGAGTACCTTTTTGCTTTCTCTCACCACTGCAGGGGTAAAACAACCTAGGGTGGGAAACCCACTGACTGGTAATAAATTACTATATTGGATACTTTTTGTTTTCTTTCAGCAATGACTTTACTGTGTATTCTTGCTATCATTACCAATTAAAGCAGGGCCGGCTTTAGTGAACTGTATCCAACAGTATATCAGCCCTGATGTTCCAATTGCTTTGGCAAGTATCACAGGGTCAAGAGGCTCCTTTGACCTTTATCATCTAAGTCTTTCTGACCACTCACTATTTGAAGCAATCTTAGCTGAACAGATGGACACTTTCTGCAACTCTATAAAGCTTAGAATATAAAGATAAATGAAATTGTGTTTCAGGCTTCAAACTGGTTTATGAGTGTAAAATATTGTGAGTATATCTCCTGCAAAATCTCCCGGTTTAAACTGCACACCTCTCACTCTGGCTAATAGACAAAAGAGCTTGCTTCTTTTTTATAAACTGTAGGTTTTGTTTTTTTAAGTCAGAAGAACAATAGAATTTTGTACAACACATATGGGGTGTCTTGGTTACATTTAAATTACTGTAATAATAGCTGGTTTTTAAATGCAGGATTTACTTTTTATTACTGTGTGTTTTTTAAATTGATGCATCAGAAAAGTTTTGCATACACACAAAAGAGAAAGACTATAAATGTTGGTTGAAGTAAAACTGAAGAAAATGACTGGATGTGAAAGGAAAATGATTAAACATCAACTTTATATCGTAATATTTTTGTTATTATATATCATGGTTATTTGAATATATTGAGATTTTTATTTGTTTTACTGAAAGTATATATATATATATATTTCTTAACTTGAAAGTATATATATATATATATTTCTTCACTTGAACTAAAGGCTGGTCACCTTTATAAAATAACTCTGTAATTTACTATTTATGCCAGGTCACTTTTGTGAGTGAAATAATGCACTCTTAATAATTATACTGGAACAATAGGCATTTATCAGAATTGTCTCGGTGAACCTGGATGGATGTTCATTCTATCTTAAAGGAATATAGCAATGAGTATGCTTATTAAAAAACAAACTATTTCAGTATCACCCTTGAAATGTGACTACTGCTAATCACAACGATAACTCTAGAAGTCTATTTTTCAAATGACTATTAAAAAAACTTTGTTTTCTTTACTCTCAGGTTCAATTTGTTTAGTTCCAATTCTTAAAAAATTGGTTTGTAATAAACAAAAAATGACTGATGATCCAATGAAAGACTATTACTGAACAGTTCAAAGTGTTTAATTTTTATATTTTGTGCTTATAATGTTCATGTAACTATCATTTCCAAATAATCTCTCAATAATCAAGTAAAATTCTGTAAGGTATAACAGATTTGGTTTTAGGCAATTGAGAAACAGTTAATTAAATTGTTTTAGAGTTAAACAACTTGCCACTGTTGAAGAAATTACAAGTTCTCAGACAGAGGGAGTGATACAGGAAGAGAAAGAAGCTGATAAATAAAATTACTAAGGGGTCAGAAGGAATGCTTCAAGAAATTCTGATTGAGCTTTGCTTATATTATAACAATTTCAGACCAAAGATGAAGGTTAAGGATATATGCTTTCATTCTAACAAAAAAAAGAACCATAACCACAGATGTGATCCCACCTTCTGAAAAGGGATTAAAAACAAGTTCTAGCTTTAGTGTTTTATATTAATTTTAAAAAGCAAATGTACCACAGAATCATGATAGGAGTCAATTTCAAGGAAAGATTCTGAGAGAGTTCAGGAAAAAATAGCAAGTTGAGGTATGCCCAGATAGAAATTGCAGAAAATAATTCATATGTTGTGCACAAAAATGTTTTTCTCCTCCCGTAATTCATATGTTGAAACACTAATCTCAATATTGGCGGTGAGTTATTTGAGAGATAATAGGTCATGAGGATAGAACCCTTGTGAATTGGATTAGTGCCCATATAAGAAGCCAGAGAACTAGTTAACCCTCTTCCCTTCATATGCGATTCAAGGGAAATGAAAGCCATCTGCAATCAAGTAGAGAGCCTCACCAAATACCATATCAACCAGTACCCTGTTCTTGGAGTTCTGTCTTAAGAACTGTGAGAATTAAATTTCTTTTTTTTATAAGCCACCCCATATATGGAATTTCATCATAACAGCTCTACTTAACATTAAATGAGTAATTTAGGAATAATTAAGGATCTAGACTGTGAAATTTAGCTAACATTCCACTGAAGCCAAAACATTTCTCCAAAATGTAAAGCATTTCCAACCCTATAAAAAATACACAAAAAAATTTTATCTCAATATTCCATCAGAATGCTGCATATACCTAGCCTGATCTCAGAAATAGAACGTGTAAGAGTGGAGTTATTTCTGCATACAGAAAGACCAAAGAAATGTTATGACTATGTGGAAACTTGAAAAGACATTGTAAAATCTTAATAATACAGAATATGAAATGTTAACTCAGGCACCAACTTCTGAATTATTGAAGAGACTAAAGCTATTTATATACATTCATAGATTTAAAAAAATTAGTAAGATAGACAAGGGGAATTTTAATGTGATCCTTAACTTTACTAAGAGTTTTTGTTATATTGCTTTTTCCTTAATGAAGGACACTAATAATATTTACATAGTATCAAAAACAGATAAAACAAAATGAATTAAAATAATCTATAATCACAATACCTAGTGATAGCCTTAACTTATGGAAGTAGAAATCCGGGGAAAAAATGCTTTTCCATAAAATTTCAAGAATTTTATAAATGAAAAGGGTTTTAGAAATTACCATCTGTGTGATCTTTAGTATGCTTACCAATATCTTTAAGTTTCTTATCTTTCCCAGTACATGACTTATCTTTCATCAGTGTTTTCTATGACTATAAAGAGCAGAAACTGCTTTCTAACCATATTAGTGCCTGGAATAAGCAAAAAATAAACCTGAGTCACTTTTGGTCAATGATATTTAGGGCATTTTGTTGCTAGAGGATAACCTAGTCTCTCCTGATCTAGACATTATTCAGTATGCTATCAACAGATGGATAAAACGCTAAAGGGAAAGGATTCTGTGCTTCTCTACTGTACTACTATCGCTACACTCATGTACTCTCAATACTTTACTTCTGACACCAAAATGGTGGGGTTTTCCTATACCAACAATTCTCAGATACTAAACACCTCAGAACACCCTGAAATTTAACTCAAATATGACATTATCTATTTATCTGGAAATAGAATCAGATCCCATAGGTTAAGGTCTTAGTTCCACAAGACTGTCCCCTAGCCCCATCCCATGTGGATGTCACGGACATCCAAGTTGTTACCTGTGCCTCTTCTAAAAAACTGACTACAGACCAGAGATTCCCAGTGTTACAGAATGTATCTTCGTGAAAGGGGTAGGAATATCACAGCAATAGAGGCTCCTCAGACTACAACTCACAATGCCATGTCTAAATCAGGGGCAGCTGGGAAGGTGCGGGATAGATACATAAATGGAAGTGGAATGAAGGGCAAAGATGTGGAAGAGACACTGGAAAGAGATATGTGGTGAGAGACACATGGGGAGGCTGCTCTTAGTCCTTGGCAAAGACAATGGTAGCTGTTATCTTAACCTTGTGGTGGAGTGTATGGTACATTTTGAATGTCACATCTCTTACTCTAGTTCTCTGGAATCTGCCTCTTTCTTGTGTTTCCTCTCAGGAAGGTGCCTTAGATTTATGGTAAGGTTTCAAGCCTCTATTGCCCCCTCTTTGGGAAGGTTGTTTGGCTGGGCATTTACCCATTAGGAGATGGGTAATTTTCAGAGGTTGATTGGGAATCTTATTTGAAATTCTTTTTGTCTCGTCTCTCACCTCGTCTCACCCTCTCTCTACACAACCTTTCACATAAAAAATCTGATTTTTTGCTTCTGTGTGCATGAATGGCACAATCCTTATAGACTGTGTAAAATAGGTTTTTCCCTTAACAGTTTGGGGTCTCTGAGTATCTCTCCATTGAGCCATTACAACACCCCCTCTTTGGGTTTCATCATTTGCTAGATCAGCTCACAGAACACAGAAAAAACAGTTCACTTACAAAGTAGGTAACCAGCTTATAACAAAGGAGAATTAAAGATGTAAATTAACTGTGAGATGAAGAGATAACTAGAACAAATGACTTACTCCCAACACCTTTGCTTCCCAACTTTGCCATGTAAGTCAAGAGCATCATGTTGATACTTTCTAAACATCATACCAATAAGCTTATGATTGGCCAAAGGTCAAAATAAGCAACAAAAAATAACCTTGTCAGAATTAATTTAGCACTAAGTAGACCAAAGGAACTGAAAAGGTTTCTTCTTTTTGTAATGATTCTTCACGTAGCTACGTAAAGAATAAACATTCAAACAGTTATTTTGGGCATATGCTCTTGTGGGCACCAGCTATTTCAGTCAATTCAATTAAACATCTACTTCATGTAAAAAAAAAAGTATGCTTCGAAGATTATGAATTACCCAAGAACATGATTCTTTCAAATGACCACATCACAATAAATTACTGCATATCTAGTCATTGATTGACAAGATCAAGTTTGTTGACTGCCTTAAAGAAATAAGTGGGGGAGGTGGAAAAAAAAGAAAGAAGTGGGAGATAAAAAGTGTCAAAAAGCAAAATAGATCCAAAAGCCAAAACAGATTCACAAGCCAAAGCTTCAAAGCGTATGATTATAATTTTTAGCAGAGAACAATGTAAGAATATCTATTACTGACAATCACTAAATATATTATAGGTCTGCTTGAATTGAGGGTTAGAGATTTTCCCCTCTCCTCTATTATGATCCGTCACATTCAATTTTACCAGGATGTAATCATAGCATTAATTATTATAAGGACTAGAACACCATGACCACTAGGACAAATCCTACCTATCATGTGTTTCTGCAGATAAAATATTACTAACACAGAATTGTTCATTTGTTTATGTATCATCATGGTTGTTTTGAGATTTCATGGGTAGAGCTGAATAGTTGTGACAGAAAGTCACAGACAAAGCCAAGCTTATTTATTATCTGATCCTTTTACAGAAAATTTGCCAACCCCTGGCCTATTCAAACTTAATGGGAATTGTATGTCTAAAAATTTTTTTTTCTGGGAAAATTTATGGTATCAAGATAAAGCATGTGATTTAAGGTGTCAAATTCCCTTGATTCAGATGTGCTATATTTTAGGAAAGGTTACCGTTTTACAGTTCTATTGGTGGTATTTGTCACATGTGAGATTTTCCACTACAAATATGAGTTGCTATCAAAAGCCTGAAGTCAGATTCAGAGATTTCTTTTTGTTTTCCTGAGGCGTATAAGACATAGCCATCTTCTACCACTTCCATATTTTAATATATTTCATTTCCTATTTTCACTTCTCACCAGCCCCCTTACTGACCACCTGTCTTCTTCATATTCTGGGGTTTTGACCTTTTGTTGCCCACAGCAAAATCCTATTCATCCATCAAGATTGAGACCTGACATGAGTTCTTACTCTCTGTGAACAAGTTGGTCTTACCATCTGTGAGGTTTCTAGTAGCACTTGGAATGCAGGTCTACTGGAACACATATATAACTTTTTAACCAATTTGATGTTCAAAACCTTAAGACCAACTAATAATTTCCTTCTCTCATTCCAACTGTTCAAATGCATCCTCTTCCTAAGACTTCCTCTCCTCTAATCCAATTTTCTACACAGCAACCTAAGTGGTCTTTCAAGACATATTAGATCACCTCATTCCTTTTGAGTAAAACCGTAAAACTCCCCTTGGTAGTTAAATAGCACTCAAGATCCATATTTTGGCTAGTCACCGCCAACCTCCCTCCCCAATACTGACTTCCAATTCTCTCCCCATACAATTTTCTCCAGTCACACTGGCCTCCTTGTCTTCATTGTCTACATCAACCTCATTCTTACTTTAGCCCTGTTGCAGTATTTGCTTGGCTTAGAATATTCTCCCTTTTGATAGTCACATGCTGAATCCTTCTTGCCATTCAGACTGATATAAATGCTACCTTTCCCTCTGACCGTCTCTGACTATTCAGCCTAGAGTTTAAACCCCAGGCACTCTCCAACACATGGCCTGATAATCATCCCAGGAGAACACTTAGCACTACCTGACAATCTTGTTTCATTTTAAATTATGACCTAGCTCTTCTTACCAGAATGTAAGTGCCATGAGTATCAGGACTCATTTGAAATTCCTGGTAACATGAAGACTCAAACACAGTAGGGATTCAGTGAATATTTACAGAGTGAACAAAGTGGTCTGTTCTATAGTCCATGCTACAAAGCTAACCTAACATGTAGACACAGCAGTTCTTTGTTCTTCAGGAGTGAGAGGCCTAATTGAGAAGAAAAAAAAAAAAAACTTATAAAATAACTGGGCAGTCCATGGTTAATTGCAGAAGTTTAACTAGCAGGTACACATTAAATAGCATATGCAGGTGCTATAATATAGGTAAGAATAGGCTAGGTGCAGAGAAGAAAGCATGCATGAGAGAGTCAGTAAGAAAAAGAGTGTGGAATGCTGGAGATGAAGTCCACAAGATGGCCACTGGAAGGAACACAGGGCCGCTCACATGTACTAAGATGTATCCTTGCTGGAGGCAAGGGGACAAGGAACAAGAGCATATCTTAAAAGGCTTGGCCATCTCCTGAGGTTCTAATCCAGCAAAATACCATTTGCACAATAAGAGGCTACCTTAAAAAGCATTTACTGTCATACACACCACAGCCCTCTCTTCACCAACTCTGATGAGAAGGAGAGTTCAGCAATTTTCAAATGATCTGCGAAAGTAGAAAGCGATGCTTGCTACTTGAGGGATGCAGGATTGTGCCAGAGACTATGCATCTGGGAAATGAAACATAAATCAGGCCTCTTCATATTTATTACACTTACATTTCGAAAAGTTATTACAAACCTGTTGATTAGATTGTTGCTGGCTTCGGGGGTTTTGTATTGAGGGGAGGGCTGAGTAAAGTAATTATTTGAGGGAAGCAGAGGGCTCGTGATATACAATACAATCCTCGGGCTATTTTTGAGTGCTTATTTTAGATAACTTTGTTACTAGAAAAAAAGAGTCTAAGATTTAAGGGCAAGTGAATGGGGCAATAATATAAACTTCATTGGTGTAAAATTAAACCATTTTGCCACCCTGCCTTTTAATCTTTCTGAGTCTGCATAAGCTCACTGTTGTACCCATCTTACCTGTATCACTCCTCCCTGAAGTGCTGAACATCCTACATTTCATCATCAGTGTTTAATAAATTTTTCCTTATAAACTTTCAAATTGATTTGGGCTGGTCTAAATATCAATATGCCTTATAAACTTTTGAATTGATTGAGACTAGTGACTAAATATTGGTGGAGTAGCTGCTGTGTTTCAATAGCCTCTTTGTTATTATTGACTATTTTTTGCTAGGTCACTCCCCTCTGTGAGATGAAGCCACAAGTAAACCCAATTTCGACTTAAAGTGATTGACTGGTAAAGTAATCTGCATTTTTTTCCCTGGCAGTCATTTTTATTCCCCGCCCCTCACAATGCAAAAAAGGATATAGTCTTCACACTTTAATAATCTATTTTTCATTCTTAGGCTTTAGTAGTTTCCAGTCCACATATGTATGCAATGACTATTTCTTATTGTCTGACTTGGATCAGATGTACTTGGTGATGAGGATACTATATAAAAAAGTAAAGCGGGTCCCTGTCCCCTTAAAATTATACTTTCTTGAAGGATGGAAAGATAAAAAATGAAATAAATGTTGTTGATAGAGAACAATGGGAAGTGAGCTGCTATTTTATGGGGATTTGACACTGAAGCGTAACTTGAAGGTGAAGCATCAGGGAGAAGACCCTCTGGCAGAAGACTAGCAGTAGGGGGAAGTATGAGTTTCTTTAATGAGGCCAGAAGTTGGGATTAATTACAATCAAGACAAACAAACGAACAAAAAAACACAACAAGAAAAAAAGGACAAAGACAAACCAAAGGAATCTTCTTTGGGTGGTAGGGACTGGGATGAAGGCAGAAAGAGCATAAGGGACTGAGGTGATGGTGCATGGGTGAAATGGTGGTGGGAATTCCCTGGGGACTACAATTGATGTCAAATAAATTTAAATATACAAAAAAAGAAAATGAACTTAAATAACTTAAAAAAATAAATAGTTGGGTTATGGTACAAATCTGTTTTTCAGTATCTTTTTCATACATGCTTCATAATTTTGGGTTTTGTTCCAGTGATGAATACAGTTCAGATTAATAACTGAATGTCTGTATCCCATACTCATTTCTTCCCTATTAGGTCTTGCTGGTAGAAGCTGAAAAGACTAATTCATAAACTCTAATATGAGAGTTTAGAGATTCATAGGAGTGAAGAGTACATGTAATCATTTATCCTACACCCAAGATAAGTATCGAAATCAAACTTAAAATTCAGAAAGTATTCCTTATAAGAATAGATGTGGTTCCAATTTAGGATATATAATAAAAATTGCATAATCATAATAGATCAGCAGTTTGAATTTTATGAAGATTCTGAAATATTCAGGGGACTATTTTCCAGTATTTGATTATTCATCAAGGTGTCCAGAACTTGGAAATTAACAAAAAGTCAAGGGTACAATATGATCAATTAAGATTCATCATGAACTACTGGCTACAACTTTTCATCAAGTGAAGACACTTAATTATCTCATGGTGTTGCATATTTGCTCTGAATAAAATTCAGCATATCTTGAAATTTAAAGCAACCATATTAAATGATTTCTCAAAGACCTAAGGTACTTGTCAGAGGGCTGCACAAGTTTATGGGATGCAATGCACCATTTATACATAGTACAGTACTTATAGGTTATATTGCTGAGTTCTAATGTTCCTTATGATTTACCTATGGATTAAGAAGGACTTATGCTCTTTTTGGCAGGCAACTGAAATAAAGGCCAAAATCTTTACATTTATTCCATTAGAGACAGATAGGTAGATTTTGATAATTACTTCTCATTACAAAACTTAATTCTGATAAATAATCTTTTCAGATATAATCATCTGAAAATCAACAGACCTAGAATAGAAGGTAAAGAAAGAAACCCATGAGCTGTGGTCCCACTCTCCCCTGCCAAGAACAGGGATGCAAACTGTCATCTGGGCTGCTGTGTTATCCAGGAACCTGTTCATGATACTACTCATGGAACTGCTGTCTCTGATCTCTAAACTGCTCTCTTAAGAAAAAAGACTAGATCATTTACAGCAGATATATATATATATATATTTCATGACATTACTTAGGATGAGAAGACTAATAAAAATTTTACAAAATATACTTAAAATTGGTATTGTCTGTGACTATCTTATTAATTACAGACAATCTTTATAACATCAGAAATTTCATGACTAATATAAAAGCTTTAAAAAGAAGCAGTTCTAAAGATTTGCTAAGTTGATCATTGGGATAACTGAGCATCAAAGGCATGAAGGATAAGTACATGTTAGAGTCTTTAAAGACAATTTGTCACCATCTACAAACATGGCTTTAATTATAATTGACAGTTGAATAAAAGATAGGTCTTTTGATAATTAAATATGTTGAACTGGCAACTGTATGGTGACCAATTTTGTAAAAATTGTAGACTGAGGTAACTTCTTAAATTTGCAGACTCACATCAACTATCAAAAGATTTTTCTCACTTAAGCCTCAGGATCATATTGTAGGAAAGACAGAGTTCATGTTATTCTTTCCACAGTGTGCCAAACATTCTCTTCATGGATGACACTGTTTTTTGTAAAACTGGATTTGACCTGAGAGACAAAGCAAAGGCCAACTCCTTTCAGGAACATTGTGAAGAGGCTCCAAAGAAAAAGAGCCTTTATTTACATTTCTCTGATATAACCAGAACATTTAATCAAGATATTTGGTAAAGACTGCATGTTAGAATGACTTTCCATCCATGGGAAAATTATAAAACTTGCACCCAGTTACTGGTGTAACATACCTTCTTCAAGTTATTTAACATATTCAACCAAACACTAATATAGGTACTTCTGCAAAGGGATTGTGCCAGTGTGTTTAAGGTCCAAGTAGATTATCTGATAATGTACTCAGATAAGATGAGCTGAGTAGGCCTGATGTAATCACACTGTATTTCTGCAAGCAGAGGAAGGAATCAGATATTCAAAGTACAAGAGGACTTAGTATACAAAATTATCCACTGGTGCCTTGAAGATGAAGGTGACTCTATGGCAAGGATATATATGTTACCCTTGATAGATAGCCAGTCAGAAAACAGGGACCCAAGTCCTACACTCATGAAGAACTGAATTCTGCCAATAATCTGAGTAAGCTTGGAAGAGGACCTGGAGCCTCAGATGACATAGTAACTGGATCTCAGTCACATGAGACCCTGTATAAAGAATCCAGTCAGATCATGTTAGACTTGTGACACACAGAAACCATGACAAAATAAGTGTATTTTATCCCAAGTGCCCACATTTATGGAAATTTATTGCATAGCAATAGAAAGTCAAGTACCACAATCAGTGTTCAGGCAGAAGATCAGAGCAGTCATCAGTGAGAGCTGAGATTGAGGATTCTGGCTCCTGGAGAGGCAATTTGCAAAGAACAGACATACTAGACATGATAATGAGAAAGAGAAGAAAAATCAGGCATCTAAATAAAAGTTCAATGCTAGATGAAAAGTATAGTGAAAACAGGGAATTCTGAAATTCTGGCATGACAGAAATATCCTACACTAACTTTTAGGCCTCAAACTTAATGGGCAAGGAAAGTTCAAGAAACTGGGGTGGGTAACTGAAGACAATGAAACATGGGAACCCCACAGTGAGGGCAATCTGGACAACTGACGTGGACTCAGTTGCAGCAAGACTAGGAAATCAAAGATAGGAAGCAACAGATCCCACTTCTGCCCTAAACCTAATGTACTGTGTGATTTAATCAAGACTGGGTTCCAAAGTCCTCCTAAGAAAGGAAGAGAGAGATTGGATAATTGGACCACTTCTGGGTCTAACATGCTATAGCACTCTAACTAAAATTGAAGCATTCTGGTGAAACTGTACCTCCACCTCCTCTACCCCTGTGACAATTCCTCATTAGTATTTATTTAAAGGACTAAAAAGGAAAACAACTGCTACTGGACAAAAAATGGAGAAAGAAGGCCACACTTGCTAATCATAACCAAAGATCTTTAGAGGGAGCTGGGAAGAAGTGAGTCCAGCTTTGACCTTCAGAAACTTTCATAAGGATTCCTGAAATCATTAGGTCTTAAACAACATGTGAAGACAAAAGAAGAAAAAACAGTCAAAAATCTTCGTAACTCCTATTTGGATGTGCATGGGGTTAAACGTGCATAAGGAAATTCCTGCTGCTCACAAAAGTCTCTTAGGATTATGTTTTTATATCTGGTAAGAATAATCAAACTTGGACCAAAAGCCTATGCAGGATTTTAAAAAATTAAAATAGCTTCCAAAATAACTTGGGCTTGTTGATATATAGAAAAGTATGAAAAAGTCATTTATGGCAGTATTTAATGTTATGCATGCTATTTGGGGATGCAGAGAACTGCTCATCTCCAGGATGTCGCTGTAAAAACTCAATTCAGAAAAATGCATGGGAATATTAGCTGTATATATTTTTTAATAAGTTCATGCTCTGACCTTCAATGAATAAAGTGTTAATACATTTTGTTTTTACCAGCATAGGGGAAATAGTCCATGAGAAGAAATGCTTTCCTCTTTGAGAATTGCTTCCTGTTCCATTTTTGCATTTGCTGCTCTCTTAGGGCCAGTTTCAACATAAGTCATTGGTACAGAAGTAGTGCTCCTGTTGGGATTCTTTTAAATGGGTCCAGATGGTATTCTCAGTCAATAAGTGATATTACCAGCTTTGAAAAAGAAAGATTTTATTCTCCTCTTTCCTGTTATAAGCCTCTAGCCCTTTTAGATAAAATCTGAATTTCTCCCAGCATCATTCTTTACTCCTGAAAATATTATCCACTGCATTAATCATAAAAAATAAGATATAAGCACAAGATTTTTTTTTTATGTACAGCAATGACTGGTTACCAAGGAAACGCAAGTTTCTATAAAGAAGTAATACCATCACCTTTTTAATCAGAACTAGCAAGTTGTTCAGTAACAGAACATCCAAATCCACCAAAGTGTATTTGTATTACAGCAAATATAGACCTTGCAGTAGGTTGAAAAGGTTTATCTACATGGTGCAGGATCTTAACTTGGAAAAGTCACAGGATTTTAACAAGCAAAAATAATTTACAACTGTGAAGAAAGTAGGAAAGAAAAGAAAAAATAAGGGAGAAAAATAAAGATCCCTAAAGAGTTAAGGGTGGGCAAATGGTTTTAACATGAGTGCAGATTTCAGTTTCTAAAGTGTATATTTCATTATTTTATTATATGTAATTATTAATGCAAATGGAGGCATATTTAAATTTAATAAATTATGCTAAATACAAAATTAAAATTCCCTATGTGTTTAACTTTATCTTTTATCTTAGAATCCTTTCTCCACAAGTCAGTTCATTACTATATACAGAATATTCAAGAAGAAAATTATAATCTTAGATTTTTGTGTTATTTACAAGGTTTATAAATTTTGCAAGGGTGGGTGGGGGCGGGTTAGGTAGAGGAACTGAGATAAATCTAGTCCTGAATGTTTGATATAAACACTTATTCAGTGAAAAAGCTTACTTTAGAATTAACAGGAAAAAATTTATGAAACCAGCTAAAATCAAGCAGAACAAACCATTTTTCGGGTAAAAATCACAATGGCCTATCAGCAGTTATAAAAACAATGTTGACCTTGAATCAGCCTTAAAGGTTTGTACACAATTATATTATCAGCTTTATGAATTTTCAGTTGCTATCTCAACCACAAATTCAATAAATGCAGAGCTGTTCAGTAATAGGTAGACAGTTATTTTTAACAGCCTTTACTAAAAAAAAAGCATTGAGAAAGTAAGACAGCATGCCATCATTTTCCTTGTTCAAAATGACAACTCTTTCAAATCCTACTCAGCACACACTTTCGGTGAAGACTTATGACATCTTGGGTAAACAACCACCAAAATTCAAAATCAAATTCTGTCAAAACTAGAACTTATTTAAGTAGATTCTATACACAAATGCTGTAAATCAGCAGTCAGCTAACAAAAAAAAAATTAACAGTGATTATTTTATTCAATATCAGGATTCAAGGTAAATTCTTGAAACCCCTTTTTCTAAGCATGAGTATATAATTTCACTTTCTTGTCAGTGTCTTAAATAGAACAGCTCGCAACAGTAGAGAAAACCAATGACAAAGAGCTCTTGGGTGTAGCTATTGTAATTAACAGATTCAATATCTATTTCTGCCAGTCAGGTATCAAGGTTGAATTGCTGAAAACTACTAGAAATTTTTTCAAAACCAGCGAGACTACTTTAGGAAATCTTTGACAACACCAGGGACACCACCGTCTGTCAACATCTGTGGCTGTTGCTATGGGCACAGTTACAAAGCATCTTGCCATCTATACAAAAAGGTACATACAGAGAGATGATGGGAGGGACACAGAAGATAAATTGATAGGAATATCAAGAAGAAATAATTGCACTGGCACTATACAATAGGCACACAATTCTGAGTCCATGTTTTACACTAATCCTTTTCTTCTGGAGCTAGAGAATCCGAATTCAACTGAACTGTAATTATGACTAAACAGGAACCAGGAGGTGGAAATAAAATTCGAAAACTGCACTTGCACCATTTATCACCGGTCTTAATTTGAAACTCAAAGTGAATTACATTTAAAATAATATTTAAACTTCCACTTATAAACCCTTGATAGTCGTTTATAAATCTACAGAAGAGAAAAGAACAGGTTACTATGAACAAGAACCTAATATTGATTTTTTTCGCAGTGCAGTAAGGCATCTCCATTCTATTTGGCTGCTGTCAAAGCCACTCTTTAACAGCTGGAGTCAAATTGCACTATTTACAGCAAGAGCCCTTGTCAAGTGGACCATAAGTATCCTAACAATACACTATTCAAATGGCACTTTGCCACACAAATTGCTGACTTGATGAATAACCTATGTCAATGACTAAGGCCAATATAAAAGTTTCATTTTTATGAGAGGTTTTACATTCACACATTAAGTAAGCTTTCTTTGAAGAACTATTAGGCTATATATTTCAGGCCTTTGGACGCTGAAAATAATTAAAATCTGTTTAAATACATCAAGGGAACTTGACAACATTAATATGGATCTGGTGTTAACTACATTTGTCACACGAGTCAGAACAGTGCCCTTCTGTTCCTGGCACTCCCCGCCGGCACGTGCGGCACAATGTAGTCCAGAGACCAGCCCGCACCGTGACCGGGCGCATTCTTCTTTTGTGCCTCTGATTTACATGCCCACTGAATGTTTAGATAGGAGCAAGGCTTTGAAGTCCTGTGAGGAAATTCTGGGTTGCTTCTGTGTGTGAGGCAGACAGCTGGAGTCATTTAATGGTACGTTTGTTTCCTGCCTTCCGTGGTGACTCTGAGACCTTCTAAACTAGTCTTAACAACAAAGCTGTGATCGCTTTTCAGTTTTCCTCATCAGTGAGAGAACTTTGTATCAAGAACATTTTTTAATCATGCTGGAAAATAAGAATAGGGACATTCTTCATAAAGCAGCTAGAAAAAAATTACTAAGCTTTACAGAAATTTGTATTTGGCTCAGGTAGTTATCTATCTATCTATCTATCTATCTATCTATCTATCTATCTATCTATATACTGTTCAAGAGAACTCTACACTGTCAAAAATTTGCACAATCACTTCACAAGTATTTCAAAGGCAAATTGGCTGGTATATTTCTCCATTACTCTATCATTCTCTGCTCTATCTTACTAGTATCTTTTAATTACTAGTTTTATTAGTAAGTAAAAGATACTAGTAAACTAATAAGTAAAAGATACTTAGAACAAAAATCTTAATCTAATATTGACAGAGAGAAATTCCTACATTTCAAAGTGCTAAAGATAAACATTTTCTTTCAAAATTATATAAAATCACTGTAAAGTCTACATTAGAAAATGATAGCTATGTCCTATTCATTACATATTTAGGACTTGTTCATACATGATATAATTGTTCTCAAATACACGTTTGTTTATTTTCTGTAGTGATTCAACTTTGTTAAGATATAGGCATTTCAAAAAACAACTGAGTTAATCTACAAATTGTAATGCTGCTATATGAATTATTCTTTTACATTTATACATGTTAAATTTGCAAGTGAAGACTTCAAATAAAAAATTTAAAGTCATTTTGAATATGTGTTTTTGTCATATAGTATAAAATAACTAATTTTTATTCAGATAAAGCAATAGGTAGTATTAGAGTCCAGTTTTCTATTGCTGGCCCACCACTGTACCATCTGTGTTTTACAATAGCAAGAAAAAGTTCTAAAAAGATTGTTTGGAAAACAGTGCCAAACAGACATCACTCTAAGGTCAATTAAAGGTTAAACAGAAAAACAAACATATTTCTAGAAACTTCAAATGGAATGTAGATGTATTCTTTATAATCAAATTTGTATTTGATTAAAGATGCACATATAAGTGCATTATTTCAAGAAAATTTCAATGATATAAATGCTTGCTTGGACTGCAAGTAATAATGGGCACATTTGTTTTCCCACAAATAACAAATTACAAACCCCTATAAACTTCATGATATCTGTGAGGGCACAGACTAGATATAAGATCTTTTGGACTACATTTCACATAGAATAAATTAGGATATTTTATTTTTAAAAAATTTAGAGTTGTGGAGAAAAAACATGGGCCTTGTGATATCCAATTCTCAAGAAGACTGGCTAAATCAAAAATTGGCAAAATGTAGCCAACTGACAGAGTCTGATCTACTGCCAGGTTGTATAAATAAAACGTTTATTGGTCAGAATACTTGTTTGTTGATGAATTATCTGTGCTCAACTAGCAAAGAAAAGTAGTCACAACAGCAAAAATCTGGCCCAAACTATTTACCATCTGATACTTTATGAGAAAGTTGATCTCTGATCTAGATTATCATTGTTGAATACAAAAAAAAAAAAAAGAAAAACATTTATGTAATTTTAAATTGCTTATGACTATACTATAAAACAAAAAGAGGTGAAATTGACTTTAATAATGTTTTATTTATAAATTATTATTTTTTATATTATATATATATTATTATTTATAATAATGTCCCATACAGATCTCTTTTGACTTATGATGGATTGACATTCTGCAAAGCCCATCATCAATTGAAATTATTGTAAATCTTATTTACAATTAATATACCTAACCAACCAAACACAGCTTAGTTTAGCTTCAAACATGCTTAGAGCATTTACAGAACCCTAAGCTGGGCAGTTCCCCAGCATATAGTTTATTTTATAAAATATGTTGAATATGTCATGTAGTAAGTGGAATACAATACTGAAAGTGAAAAACAATGCCCTAATTTAGAATTTGAATATTGTTTTAATGCATGTGTATCACTTTCACATCATGATAAAATAAAAAACCCATCATAATACAGGGACTACCTATATATCCAAAATATCTTTTTAACATAATGCTAGTCAAATGTCAATGACTCAATAGCTATATGTGGTTAATGGCTACCATCTTACACAGTACAGGCCTGCATAAGCAAACAGGGGAATATGAACCCATTCTATGGTAAATCAGTTTGAAAAAAAAATATTTCTGGCACATTGTAATGAGTCTAAACTGTGGCCATGAAAATAATCCTCCTTGTCCTTTTACTCATTGTATAGACAAAACAGAAAATAAATTTAAAGCCAACCCATGAACAGACAAAATAAACCTCTCTTTAAAGTACAGTAAAGTTAGAAAGTTTTTTTTTTTTTTTGCCCCATAAAGATGATGATTTCAGTTGGGCTTTTTGTTTCTTGCTTTGAAGCTAAATTCATGCCACTGTAATTTAAACAGTTTCTATCTTGTTTTATCCCCAGCAGAATCTGAGAAAAAGCAGCTCCCATTACTAATATGATATTGTATTCCTTTAAATCCTTTAAGACTCTGGTCCTCTCCTACCCCAAAGATTTTTCTTTGTCTAGCTGTAAAGTTCAGCTCCTCTAGAATTTCAAATTGGACCCATTTTCAAAATGCTTTATTGTATTTATTGTTTTCTTTTCCTAAATCTATATGCACTTTTTCAATGCAAGGAGAGAAAGTGAACACAGCATTTTAACACTGCCTAGACACTGCCAAACACAAAGAACTCACTGCACAGATCTTAAGTGTTGTTCTGCCAACCAAAAGTTCACTCCACCACTGGAAAATATTTCACTTATATCTCACTAAAGTACACACACACACACACACACACACATGTCCTGAAGCATACAGTATCCTTAATGCTAGGTTTCACTAACACACTGCTCCTCATTTTTACAACCTCTAAATTATGTGATTCAAATCCTGGTCTTTAAAACTGATGCTTTTTCCTTAAGAAAACTCATGAAACATGTTACAATATTAACAATAAAGAGAACATAGAATTTATAAGCACCATTGAAAAGTCATGCTTATCAAATTTGTAAATGAAACAAGATAAAAGGTCTAAACCTATTAGGATGAACTACTAAAGGAACAAAGTATGGTAGCAATGAAGAGATGTAGTGCATTATTAGAGAAGTTATAACTTAGGAGAAACACAGATAAAAATAGCCCTAGTTAACAGTAAGTTCAATAATAAGAGAAATATAATAGGACAAAGGAGGTGATAACGCTAATTCAATTCTCTGGCTGTATAGAGTGATGATTGGAAATCAGTCATCTATGGTAAAATGTAGCAGTTAAGGAATAAAGTTGGAATCAGTCTAAGTGTAGGAAAATAAGACCCTGGCCTTTTATTGCTTCCTAGACTCAAGAAAGAAATAAAATCATATAAAGAAAATGTATCTATATATACTATTATCACTACCCAAGGAGTAGCTCTGAGATTCTCCAAGAAACGGAGAGAATAGCAATCAGTTTACCTTGTGGGAATTAAACTAGTAAAATAGGGACTTGAATGAGATCTGTTCTTGCTGACCCTCAGCATCTGAAATGCATGAGCCAAGAGGTATCTCCAAGTTTTCATCTATCCCAGCATCTCATTTCCAATATGAGATGTGCACTCTATTATGAATGGGCAACAAAAGAGCTACATTAAGATGGGAATGTTTGACATTCTGCTAGTTTCACTCACAGGAGTTTATCTATACCAACCTATTATATTTAAGTATGATTCAATTTGGGACCTTAGGAAATTAAAAACTTTATAACTTTCACCTTCAGTTGTGAATGTTAGAGTCTCATCAAATCAATATAATTGACCTTATAAAACATGACATCTTTTAAGTTAACATGACAAACAGGTTTGTAAAAACAATTTGAACCAAATGAGAAAAGAAAAGCATAGCTATAGTCTAATCACTAGTTTTAACATCTGAAGGAGGAAAGCGCAAAACAAATTAGTAATTTACAGGGAGTTTTCAAAAAGAGAAATCAAAGACAGGTGTAGACTTTTTTTCCCCACAATGTCTATCAGTCTTGACCAAGGAAATGGTGCCTTGATGGGCTGAAAAGGATGATCGCTTTAGACTCTCAGACCTCAATGAATAAATATTCCCTGATTCTGCCTCCAAGCCCATCAAGGAAACCTATACTGTATTTCCAGCTCACTTCCTCTCCCCATCCCCGTAGCTTGGCATAAAAGAATATGCCAAGTACTGAATAGTTTCAATTATATTTAATACAATAAATTAATTGCCATTCTGACTTATATATTCGTTTCTTGGGTGCTTGAATATGTGACTCAGCTTTCAAAAGGCTGAAAATCCCTAGCCTCACTGATAAAATCTGAGTCAGGTTTCTAAATCTAAAAAGCTGAGTATCATGAACTGGCACCCCAACCCCAGTCTGCTAAGGCAAGGCTGGGCTAAGGCAAGATGGGCTGGAGCAGCAAGTTGGTCTTTCTTAAGATCACACATTCTTTTGCTTCTAACTACATATGTCCACTTGTGATCAAAGCTTAAAGTTCTTACTCATGGTACTTTATTTTATTTTTTTTACTCATGGTATTTTAACAGTCTTCATATGATCATGAAAAAAATGGAAAATGTTAATAATTTATAATTAAAAATCAGTTTAAAAGCTTAGAATTCCCACTTCTGAAATAGAACCTAAAATACGAAAAAAGTTTCAGGTTCATAGATGTCATTTATAAAAGTTAAAAAAAAAACTATATATTGAGTCAAAGAAAAATAATTTATATCAGTAATATTATATACACACACAGTATAGAGCGTGGTAATTATTAAAAATAGATAGTATTATGAAAATATGTTTACATGAAAAAATACCACATTAGATATATGCATATAAATGGCATAGTTACAAAGTGGTAAAATAACTTGGAGCTGTAGGGAAAAAAAAAACCAAGAAAATGTCCTTAATGAAATCATTATGTGACTATATTTAGAACTGAAAAATAACAAAACTAGTTCAAATATCTGTGAAATTGGTTGACTTGGTTCATGAGAATAAATGCAAATGTGATCAATGTGTATTAACTGAGACTTGGAATTTCCTAAGGAATTGATGATCCCAGAATTGCTTAGTATAACAAAAGCATTATCCCTACCAAATACAATTTTTCTGATACCTTTTCATTTATTTATAATAAGCATCTTAAAAAGAGGTTAACTATTTTCAGTTGAAAAATGGATCCCAAAACACAAAATACAGTTTTCTCCCCACATCCTGACACTGAAAACCATCTCGATTCCAAGAGTTAATATATAATTGCTCGATTTTGATAAGCCAGAACTGATCATGTCAAAAGGAATGCTGTGAGTACAATAATCACTCAGAAAGTTATCCCGATTCACCCCAGATCACTTGGTTTCTATGTCCTGTTTATGAGCTGATATTTAATTACCACGCATAATGAAGGCATATTACTTCTTTCTTCCACTGACAATGTTCTTTGTGTGCAGCTGCTTTATTTGAACTTACCTTCCATGAAGACTCCACCTGCAGACCAGGGCAAGGTACTGGCCCAAACTGGTAGGAGCTGGACGATCTCTGTTCTATACTTTTGTGTTTATGTGTCTCTGAGGCAAGTGGAAGTACAGATTCAGGCTTTAGAAGCTGTGAATCATCACAACAATTAAGAATAATTCTTGCTCTTTCTCCTGTTTCATGTCTTTCCAAAGTGCCTAGAACACAAGATTAAAAATAAAAACATATGCAAAATGCTAACCCAGAAAAAAATAAAACACTTTCAACAGAAAATCACAGAACTTGACATGCTTATGCCTTTCTATCTTCTTATAACCAAACAACAAACTGGGAGCTTTCTCTAAATTATTCAAATCATCGTCGAACAAAGGTTGAAATTATGGACTGGAAATGCTTATCTTCCTCTTTGTGCTTTTTATCCACAGAAATCAACAGGGCATTCAATAATCTTTAACAGTAAAATCTCTTACTTATTATACAGTATGCAAGTGATCAATAACAAACAACTATGGAATATTTTAGTGCTGTCCCCTAGTGTTCAACTCTCAAACAACAGAATTGCACAGTGCTTTGCTTTGCTTGGGTCCCCAAACTTAAAATGTTTCTATGGCTAAGGTCGAATTTAAGTGAATAGGGCAAGTGAGAACACAGATGCATTCATTTCGTATGTTATGAGAAGGGGGAAAAGTCCTTTGCCCTCTTCTCTCTTCTGTGCCACTTTTTTTTTTTTTTTTTTTTTAAGTTTCAGCATTTCAAGGTGCTGGCAAGTTCTATTTAAAGTTAAAAGGAACAAATATAAAATAGAACAATAGTATCAGAGGACAATTGAGCAGAATCACAATAAGTATGAATTATACATGCTCACTGCATTGTAAGAGTTATGAGTGCAATTATTTATACTTTATGAAATATATAACCTACATGTTACTAAGTACAGATGCAAAGGAAGATGAACTTGACATACAATCTAAATACAGGTTTCATTTGATATTATTCCTTTGCTATCAATGAGAAAGAGGCAATTGTACCATTTGTTAAGAAGGAAAAATAGTTCTTTAGATAGCGTTAACAAAACCTCAATTTAAATTAATTGTTCTAAGAAAAATAGAAATAGGAGCTCTCTATCACTGACTTTCAATAGATTTGAAGATTCTGACTGACCCATCCTTCCTCATTTCTCCTCTCTTCCACACTTTTCCTTTGCAGCAAGTAAAATACCATTAGTTTGCACTTTTGATCACTAACATTTATGATGTTAAAATATTGGACAGAAATCAGTTTCTAACACAATGACTTTTTTCATTATAACATTTCTACATTCATAAATTCACACCTTTAACATGCAAATCTAATAAGCATGTTGTTTATTTAAACTTTCCTTTTTCTTCAAAGCTAATGTGTCAACAAATGAAGCTGGCAGCAACATCAAGAAACACTTTTTTTCCAAGAATGACAATAAAAAGAATATCTTAAAAAGATAATAGCTATCACTACCTCCTTAAAGTGACTATATTTCTTAACTTGTAACTGTGGCATCTGGTGCAATTCTCTGTTTATGAGGAATCTTAGTGAATATGGTAGCACCATGAATATTTCTTAAGGGTTTTTTGTGACTCTTCAAACTATATATCTTGAGTTAAAGATTCTCCGTTAAAGACAGAATTTTGGGAGAAATAATTTATTATAATATACATATATGTGCCTTGTCCTATGCCTTTTATATATTCATATGTATTATACCACACCTAATATCTAACACAAATACAACTATTTCTTGTATCTTTCAAAGGTGAAATTGTTGGTCGAAAATGTGAGCAGCTGTTACCCATTTTCATTCACGCACAAATGACTAATTGACTTAGCATCTAAGGTGTGCCATTTCTGTAGCAGGTACTTGCAGCTTACCGTGTAAGCATGACAGTCCTTGTGCTTTTGTATTTAAAGAATCTCATAAGCTATTTCCACATTTAACAAAAAGTCCTCAATATAACATAGTATTAGACATTTGGTTTTGTGAACTATAGTTTCCATCATGACTAATTATAAAATACTTGAAAAATAATTAGGTTACCTTGTTTCAAAGAACAGAAAGGGTGGTTAGAGTCAGTTTCTTTAAAAGTTATTCTAGACAAATAATTAAATTACATACTGAAAACCATAACTTGATTCTGATTTTGCAGTAATTCAGGGCAATAGTTTTTGAAAGCCCTTGGTCAAAAATGCTGACAGGATTCTCATGTATATCACTCATCAATTTATTGTCTCTTAGTTCCAGATTCACCCTTTACTGCCTGCTCTGTGAAAATGGATATAGGTTAAGTATTTTTTTCCTTCAACAGCTGGTACAATGCTAGCAGTTGTGGATAAAGGGTGCTGGAAGGATAGAGTGAAATTCCTTTGGTTTTTGAGGTGCTCCAGTATATAAGCTCCGTGGCTTCCCCAGCACCAGGCTCCTGCAGAGCATGACAGCCAGCAGTCCCCTTAGCAAATTCTTAGGGTGATTTTGCAAGAAAGTGCTTCTAATAAGGCATTTTATGAGTAGTTTCCATTAGTAGCCTAGACAGCATATTTCTGACAAGTTCTCCCATACTACCTGCCAACACCACACCACAGCAGCGTCTCTCCCATCCAGTGAGCACAGCCATGGTCTCCTCAGCAAGGCCTGAAGCTTAGTCTTGAGGAGCCCCTTCCTCAAGTAGCCTGTCTCTAGGGAGAGTGGTTGCTTCTTGAATCTACAATTCCTACATTCTTTAGAGAATTCTTTACTTCCTACTAACAAATCCTTTATATAAAATTCTTTTTTTTAAAGCTAAAATTGTCCTTTATTTTTTTAAATTTTTTTATTAATATAAAATATTTTAAAATTTACATATACTTGCCATCAATTGTAATCCCCATGTATTCCCCATCACCATCTCA
>JAGFMF010012266.1:8727110-8741326 GCA_019455555.1 Galemys pyrenaicus
TTTGTTGTTGCTACTTTTTTGGATATGTGCCATTCTCACTGGGGTGAGGTGGTATCTCATAGTGGTTTTGATTTGCATTTCTCTGATGACAAGAGAAGTATAAAATTCTTCATATTAAATAATTTTAATAATTATTAATATCAAGTTAATAGTTCTAATTTTCTGTTTAACACACTAGGCATTTCTCTCTCCTAAGAATACCCCAATTAATATACTGTGGTAAATTATTTATGATGCAGAATATTCCTTTAAATATATTCCTGATATTACTGTATTTGTATAATTTCAGGGCTGTACTTAAATTGTAAAAGAGAGTCTATAGCAAAAATAATAGTTTATGAGATAGGGGGCCTTCGCAACTCTAATGAGTGGCCATTGGATGGAAAAAAATAGTCACTACATCTAATATTAAAGAAATATATGAAGTTGAAGATTTACAAAATATTGCTTAATTCAACTTCCAATTTCAGGATATTTTGCTTTTCAAAATGAACTCAATGGTAATGAGATTTTTTTCCCATTTGCATTACGCTATATCAAAAATATGAGTTCATTTACACTAACTCTTCATTTGGATCAATCTGAACATAAGGAAAAGGCAAATACATATGTGAGCTTATACTGTTGAAAGTGACATTTCCTTCCTCAAATCAGATATGCAGAATATACCACAAAATCTCTATACTAAGTAAAATCTCCATTGGATAAAATACTTTCTGATATATTGCATTTTTTCCTATTACTTATTTTACTAAGTTTTGAAAACTTTAAAATAATTTGTTTTACTCTTAAACTATATAGTAGTACATTTACAAATGGAACCAGTCATAAGAAAAAAGAACTAAGACAATTAACATCCTAACAGCAAGTGAAGGAAAAGATCACATTGGCAAACACCTTATTTTCACTGGGTTCCGAACTGTATACCTCAAAAATACACATAAAACTCTGAAAAAATAAAACAACCTAATGAAAAAAATGGGAAAAAGAACTAAACAGACGCCTCTCCAAAGAAGACATTAAAATGGCCATCAGGCACATGAAAAAAATGTTCATAATCACTTACTATTAGAGAAATGTAATCCAGATCACAATGAGATACCATCTCACACCCATGGAAATGTCTCATATTGAAGTCACCAGAAACAAAGACTGGTGAAGATGTGGAGAAAAGGGAATCCTCCTACACTGCTGGTGGAATGCAAACTGGTCCAGCTCTGGACCATGGAGTTATCTCAAAACATTAAACATGATCTGCCATTTGACCTAGTAATTCCCCTCCTAGGCATCTATCCACAAAATTCAAAAGCACTAATTTGAAAGGAAACTTGCACTCCCATGTTTACTGCAACACTGTTTAGGGAAACCTAAGTGCCCCAGAAGAGACAAGTGAATCAAGCTGCATACATATATGCATAATGGAATACTACAACAATCAGAATATATGCATATGTATGCATAATATATGCATAATATATGTATATATGCATACATTATATACATATTATATATGCACACCATTATATATTGTTATTAATATTTAATATTTATATATATATTATTTATTATGTATATTTATTATATATTATATGTTGTATATTATATATTATATAAATTATATATAAATTATATACATATAAATCATACATATATGCATTATATATGCATATATATATCAGGTATATATGCATAATGGAAAACTACTCAACAATCAGAAAGATTAACTGACACCATTTGTGACAGCATGGATGGAACTGAAAGGGAGAATGCTAAGTGAAATAAGTCAGAGGAAAAAGATGAATATCAAGTGGTGTCATTAATATGTAGAATATAAAGTAACTAAATGGTCAAATAAAGACAAACTAAAACACTAACCCTTGATAGCTGACCACAGTACTGAAACACTACAGGGGGTGGAGCTGGAGGTATGGAAAGAACAAAGAGTGAAGGAAGCAAAATGGTCTATCGTGGTGGAATATGGGTGAGTTGGTGGTGGCTACACTATGGTGGTAATACCTGGTGGGGATGCCCCAATATTATCTCAGTTAAAATAAATAAATTATTTAAAACAAAACAAGAAAAAAAAGTTCACACAAACTGCCAAGTCCCTCTTTGCAGAGCCAGGCACCCATTTCAGCATATTTCGTTGAACAACAACATTTTCACGGTATTATCTGCCTTCCCTGTCAATTAAACACACCTCACAAGGCACCTAATCATGTGTGTTTTTTTTAATCAGTATTTTCTGCTAACCCCTTTGCAGCCCGT
Organism: Galemys pyrenaicus; assembly: GCA_019455555.1. Taxonomy (NCBI): domain Eukaryota; kingdom Metazoa; phylum Chordata; class Mammalia; order Eulipotyphla; family Talpidae; genus Galemys; species Galemys pyrenaicus. Next base: position 8,729,379 of record JAGFMF010012266.1, read on the forward strand.
GCCTAATTGCTGCCTATCTACCTGCCAAGGTGACAGCAGAGATATCACTGTATGTCTTGTCATCATACTGTGCTGTATTTGAATCCTGGTTTTTCCCTAAAGGGGCTGCATGGCATCGGGCAAGTCATTTTATATTTCTCTATCCCAGCTGCCTCATCTGTGGAATGGGCATGATAATTCTTACCTCACAGGGTGACTGTGAGGACTAAATGAAGTAGATATTTAAAAACGTGCAGGAGGTTCTGGCACACTGTAAGCGCTGTGCTCTATGGCGACCTTCCTGGGTCTGGGACAGGTTCTCAGTCACCTGTGAGCAGTTTAACAACCCCCTCAGCTCTGTGACTCTGGAATTCAACTGATACCCAGGCCCAGCGTATTTTACTAATGATCATAATGCCAGAGAGCACCCTTCTGCTCCCTTCTTGAATCTAGAATCTCCTCAATCTCTCAGGCTAGGTTATAATCTAAATTGGAGTAGGATTATATATGTGAATTATTTTATAATCCCCTCAGTAAAACAGACCAGTGTCTGGCATAAATACTTCTAATGGATTGTCATCAGCAACCTTGGTAATGCTTTTTTTTTTTAATACTGTGACTACAGTTGAGATTAAATCCAAACTTCTTGACCCACAAGTTATATTTTCACCTTTTTCTGTGTCACCCTCTCCTTGCTCACTTATTTATTTTAAAGCCTTGAAAATAAATATATTTTATGTAGCAGCTTAAACATCTCACCTCTTCAGAGAAGCCTTTCTAAAGTATATTTTAGAACTTATTGTAAAATAATTCACATTAATCCCTTTTGCAGTCTTAGTCATAATTACCTTCGAACTGTAATTTTAAACCTTACATAGTCTATTCTACTGATTTCACATCCCATTTTTAGTTAAAAATAATTTAAAAATAAATATTTCTCCTTTCTTGCACTGTTTTATATCTCTGCTTCTTTCCTTTGCATTACTGAAATGAACACATTTATAGTTAGTAGATTCTATTTGTTTAGAATCCTTATCAGATGCTAAATTTTTCTTGGCAAGTATGAATTTATGAACTTGGTACAAAGCACGGCTCAATGTATGTTCACTGAATGAATAAATTAAGCTTTTCCTTTTCCCTGAAGCAGTAGAAAGGAGGCACTATGAAAGCATCAGAGGATACCAAGGTCTCAGTGCCACCAGATATTAATGTCACACTCTGCCCATTACAAATTTGCATTCATATGCCAGAATCTTGTTCCAGCTGTCAGGTATATTGCCACATTCTTACTGATGCCATGAGAATTTGGAATTGGAAACTGCAAGTAAGTCTGCGAATGTGACATATTAATTTGACCCAGAGATCTGCCATTTCTTGTCTCATAGACTGAGGAACAGAACATGTTCCTGCAGTCATGTTCTGCAGAAAGGAGTAAATGGCTAGAGAGAGGCAATAAGGGAGAGGGAAGGAAAGAGATGGACGTGGGAAGAGACACTCCAAATTTCTACTCTACTTTCAGTCCCTCGCTAAGGAAGACTGACCCTGGGGGTGCCTGCAATACACCTCTGAACCCTTTGCAATGAGTACTGTTTTTTTATAAAGCCAGTGTTCTACTGGTAGTTACCCACAAGGCCCTAATAAAGAGAGGACAGAAAAGGTGTATATTGTAAGAGTCAGGTTTGAGCACATCTAAACAGGCATGCAGAGTTCACCTGTACGGTTCTAGGTAGAGACTAGAGCAGAGAGACAGAAGCTTCAGCAGCCTCAGCAGGTGGCTAAGGATGAAAACCAAGTGAAAGAATGCAAGCTCCAGGAGTTTGGAGATGGGTCATGGGACCAGCATGAATCTCTTATCAGTTTCTGCACAGAAAGAGGAAAGAAAAGGGAGATTCAGAAACTTGTCAATATGGATGCTGCTAAAATACAGCTGTGTTTAAAATGTATTACGATTGTCAATATTTATAAGGCACTTATATATTTTTTTAAATAAGGCAAATAATCATTTTGAGATGTGATTGCTCTGACATCTGATTTTAAATTATCAGATTCTCCTAAAGCAAGACCACAAAGTTTGCAATACACACAGCTGTAGTGGACCTGGAGAGCTCTTTATGTTCCTATAGGAATGCTATTTCTACAACGTACCATGTGTACCATGATGGTTGCTGCCTTTAATTGTGGTAGAAATGCAAGGCAGAGGGTAAAGAGAATACTTGCAGGTGATGAAATAAGGTTTATTGATGTAATAGACTTAAATATCTACATAACAAGAAAATGTAGTAATGTTCTACAATTCCGTTACCTTCCAAGCATTCAGAAGGTAAGCTTTTGATTGTATTTTGCCTGGTGATTTACTCATGTTTTTAGTATATTCTAGATATTTAAAATGCAATTTTTTTTCAATTTTCACTAATACTTGCTTTCCAAAATGAATACAACTATCATACCCTACTATCAATTAATCAATAGCCTTAATATACATATTTTAACACCCCCCCCATCAGAAAAGCTCCATCCTACAATTTAACAACTAGGTCCACTGAGTCTGAGAAAATGAATTGCTAGTATCCCCAAAGGAAAGGAAATAGTTAAAAAAAAAAGTCACTTGCTGACTCCATCTGCAAGGATCAGGAGTAAATTATGATTCCAAAACAATACCTAGATGTATTAACATTTTACCATTGCACAGGAAAATTTTATTTACTTAAAAATCATACATAAGTCAATTTGAGACAGTAATTGAGTTACTATAATTTACGGTGCTTTCTCTCAGAACATTGTAGAAATAATATTACTATAGGAACATAAAGTCCTCGAGGTCCACTAAAACCATGTGTATTGCCAACTAGCAAATTTTAAACAATTTGTTGCATGCACAAAAAGAAATATCTTCAATTCTATATTCATGCTTATTATAGAATTGTAAAAAAACTGGACTTTGGTCAATAATTCCTATTATGTGGTTAGTAATGAATATAAACTGTACTTGCATGAACAAAGCTTAATGGTAAGAATGTATGAGTGGCCACATTACAGGTCTTTCCTAAAAGGACAGGCACTTTCTAACTGCAGTCACTACCATAGATGAAGAGGACGCTGTATTTCAATTTTTTTTCTAAAATAGAAGAGACTAAAAACTAGCCTCACTACCAAATTCAGTAGTCAAATTCATTACATCGCATTTCAACAAAACAGCTGACCAACAGCTACAATCAAATTCAAGGACTCATGGAACTTGACCACTGGATCTGCTATAAGATGCATCATTTATCTTCAGTTACACGTGGAATTCATTACTCTGCTCACAGAAGTGTATGGAGATGGACTGTCTGACGCCTCCTTCCTAACAAAATCATTTCACATACTGCATCTTACTCCAGAAAATGTGTAACTGATGGGGGTTCTGACCAGGGATGGCGACCGTGGAGGAATCAAACTTTGCTAAGAGAAAACAAGGTAGGGAGAGAAAATGAAATGACTCTGAAAATATTGAATTAGATACAAAAGCACTTACCTTCATTCTGAAATGCTCTTGAATACAATAAATATAGCTGTAGAACAAGGGTGTGGTTCATTTTGTTCTATGTAAAGGTTCTAATATGATTAACACGTTCACCACTGCCTACACCTTGAGGGTATACAGAATACATTTTCACAAAGCCTGACCACCATGACCTTAACCCCCGGGCTGCCACAGCCTCCAGCACATTCAGCTCAACACTGGGATTTATCAGCTGAACTACACTCAACCCTCATATCTAAGCCTGACCACCTACTTCTAGAAAAACAAAATAAAGGGGTTGTTCTGGTGGGGAAAGAATAAAGGACTGAAATACATAGAGGTTTAATGTTGCTGACTTGTATAAGTATCACAAATAATGTGTCAATTTTAAACAAATTTTTAAATGAGGTTTTTCTTGGTGAGATACTTATCTATTAAATACTTTCCCTTCTTAAATGTGTGCTAACAACATAGAATCTACTATCACCATGTTTTTCATTTTCAGCCGCATTGTAAAAATATATAGTTTGCACCTAATTAAGGTGAATATTTACAGCTAAGTATTTCTATATTATGATATTAAAATATATTATTTGTCTACAACTACCTATTACATACAAATTACTAAAATTATACTGCAAGTATTACAAAATGTTATTCACTTTGTATTGTTGGGATTTTTATATCAGGAATGCTTATTTTCTAATAAGCATTCTTGACTGAAGGCTAACTTATAATGGAACACAATATGCTTGAAGAGTTTTGCATGTATCATTTATTCACCTCTGGTGTCAATTACCTAAATATCTCACTAAATTTATCTGAACTTTTCCCTGTAAGGAGAAAAAGTATTGGAAAATGAAAAATTGGGGTATAGTCCTGAATAAGGTGCTGGATTAGGGGTGAAGGCATATGGAAAATATTTTTCAGGGGTGGATATGGTAGAGATGGTAGCATAAAGCCATTTTAAATGCAATTAGTCCCATTGGGACTAATTTAGGCAAATAACAGGTGCCCAGAGTTCCAACAGATACATCAGGTTTGCTTTAAAAATACCAAGACTAAGTGTACCTTCCCTATAGTTCTGTCTGCTATAAAACTTCATACCATGTTCCTGCATCCAATGATCCAAAACCCATCTTTTCATTCTTCCATTCCATGAGCTCATTGTCTATGGCAAACTCCAGAAACTCTTCTACCTAAAACCAACATGGCATGCAGAATTCCAAGAATAATTCCATGACCCTCTTCCTCGTGTGATTACTTCCCTGGTGACATAATGAGAGAGCACTCTAGTGATTATGGTGTTATGTGGCAAAAAAGGGGGCACAGCAGACATACTTAAGATTTCTAGTCAATTGACCTTAAAATAGGGAGATTATTCAGACAGGCCAGATCTAATTCAGTGAACCCTTTAAAAGCAGAGTGCTTTATACAGCTAGTGGAAGGAGAAGTCGGAGAGATCTGAGGCATACTAAGGATTCAAAGTGCCACTGCTGGCTTTGAAGTTGGAGGAGACTATGTACAAGGATCAGTGAGTAGCCTCTGGGAGCTCAAAGGGACAGCTGGCTGAAAGAAGGCCAGCACCTCAGACCCACAACCAGAGAGAACTAAATTCTGCTCACAACAGTATGAGCTGGGAAGTAAATTCTTCCCCAGAACTTCCAGTTAAGTGTCAGTTCTCTAACTGCTTGATTTTGGACTTTGGAACCCTAAACACAGAACCTAGTTGAGATCCCTTGGGACTTCTAAAACTACTAAATTTGTGGTAATATTGAACTAGACATTTTGTTGATGCTTCTGGAAATAAGAAAAATGTGATGACCCAAGGTTAAACCTCAAGTGCAAATCACGGATTAAAAGGAAATTGTTTAATTACACTTTATTGCATTTTGCCACTCAACATTCTCAATTTTCATCTATCAGCACAATCATTTAACTAAATTTACAAAAATTATGCTATTGTCTCAAATGATAAACTAAGTTCCTCAGTTTAATTTTTGTTTTTCTGATGATTCCAAGCGGCTGGAAAAGTCCCTTAGTCTTCCCAGAACAAGGAATTAGAGTGAAATGGAATCTACCTGCACTTTGGTGTGAAAAGAGTAGTCAAGACTTTCTGACAGAGATTAGTAACCAACATTTTTTGTAGCACACAAGATAAAACTGGACAACATTCCCACAGTGGACTTTCCATCCAAGTCAATGATTTGACCTTTGGATCTGATTTCATTTGGTTCATCCCCAAAACACTAAAGGCCTTGCCTATCAAATCCTAACAAATAAGTGACAGTAGAAGTTGGATATTATTGATACACTCAGATGCATCAAGTGCATCCAATATCCTTTATCTCTCAGCCAAATCAGAGACCCTACTTTCCCAGAGAATAACAATCATTACAGTCCACTGAGTCTTGCTTTCCAATCGTTTCTGTGGCAGCTGGCTACTGGGAAGCTGCTAGGAACTGAAAGGAGGCAGCATGGGGAGGGGCAGATGGCTCCTTTGGGTTTATTTCACCAAACATGGCAGCTGTGAAACCCACAACTGTTCCAAGTATCCATATAAAATGCTGGCAGGTGGGGCTGAGCTAAGGAGTGGACAGAGAGCAGGCATTCTGAAGGGTTCCTCTTTCTTTTGCCATAGAATAAGCCCCCAAAACACTAAATGCAGACATGTAACAAACATATCCAGTCAGCACTTGATTCAAAGTATGACTGGCCCTTAGGAATCAGTTAAAACTGATTATGGAATGTACTTTCTCGACTGCCAAAGCAAACAGTAAAGCTAGCAAGAAATGGCGCTTAATTGGTGAAAGTAATTTGAAGAGCAGAAAATGTTTGCTTTCATAATTAGAATGAGATTGTATTGATTTTCTTATTTGTTTCTTACCATATACAATGTTTGAAAGACATCTCGCAAATACCACAGTCATATGCCTAACAGGCGTTAAGATTATCAGAGAACCCCCAAAAGTTGAAGCCAAATAATAGTTTTAATTTAGTGCATAGACATACATGAATACCTGAGTGTTCTACTAAAGTTAAAAGTTAATCATATAATGCAGAATTTTAAAAATAATATACCTAAAAACAATATAGAACCATGTCCATATGAAGAATAATTTGGTAATAAAATGAAGATAGTTGTTCAAATACTTATAGCTAATAAGGACTGATATAGGAGAAAATCCAAATTTGTTAAGAGAAATTTACTTATGCTTGTTTTGTTAATAACCTTTCAATGTGCTATCTGGATTTCAAAGAGCACAGCAGAAGTTGCTCCATGCAAAACATTCTTTTCTTAAATATTACTAATTCATCCTTAGATTTTCCCTACTTCTGGGAAGTTTTTAAAATTATAAAATCAAATTAACATATAATTTCATCAAAATAGATAAACAAAAGGTCAAGTTTCACTAGATGGAATTACAAAAGCCTATTTCTGATGGTAGATTTCGGGAGCATCAGTCACGTGTATCTGTGTGCATGCATGTGTGCATGTGTATACAGCCTATAAAAGCATCTATCAAGGCTTTATCTGTAATTATAATAAAAATACATTAAATGAAAATTATGTTTTTCGAGATGCAGTGGTAATGCTTAGATTTAGTTTGAAGAAAATAAGATCAAACTCTTCATTATTATTTTGCTTTGGTATTAAAAAAAATACAGAGGGCAAATGCAAACAGCCTGGCAAGTGAGAAGGCAGATATCGACGTGTAGACTCCAATGGCACTGCCACCATTGAGTAATTTCAGTGCATCCCACATTAAAAATCCTCCAGACTAAATGGTTCTTAATTTTTCTCATGCCAAGAACTCCTTTGGCAGTCTGGGGAAGTCAATGAATTCTTTTTCACAACAGTGGTTTAAAATGTTGGAAGTACAATACATAGGATAAGAAAGTCTATCAGTTATATTGAAATGATTGTGATATTTAAAGAACCAAATGTATGTGTGTCTTTGTTAATTAAATAAAAGTAGCTAGTGATGTGCCTCAAGTTTGACATGAAAACACACAAATGAAACTTGAGGCATCAGTGTCAGCTCTAATGTGGTATGAAACCATCTGTGTTGTCTTGTTGACAATGTCTCAGATACAGCGAATACTGCTATTAAGTGTTCCCTGTATTCAGAATGGAAACAAATGCTTAACTTCATTTAGATTTGACAGACTCCTTCAAAAGATGCAGATAGTGGTCCCTACACCTGCCAGGGTGTCACATTAAAAATGAAAGCAATTAACTAATAACATGTTACAAAAGATTATCACGATATAAAAATCAACGTGTCTCTACACAGATTATATACATTAATATCTAAACAATAAAACACTGAAAGTGTACAGTACACCATCCATTAATACTAATTATCTATGAACAATGGAATTCTATCATGTTTAAAATGTCTCCTTTCTCTTTGTTTTTCTCTTTGACACACAAGGAACCAGTTCAAAGTGTACAATTATGGCATGTAGTGAAAAACAGTGCAACCTCCAACTCTCTCTAGTTTCAAAACTTTTTATCGCTCCCATACATATCACTCCCATTCCCTGCTGCCCTCATATCCTGGCAACCACTAATGTTCTTATTCTAAATGTTTCATATGAAAAATAATACAGTATGTGATACCTTGATTCTGACTTGGTGCACTTAGAATATTATTTTCAGGTTTTATCCAAGATGGAGTACTTGTATCAGTACTTCATTTCTTTTTAAGGTAGAAAATTATTTCCTTGCACGTCTATACTATGTCTTGATTGCTCAACACATCCCTTGAAGGATATTGGGGTGATTTCTACCCTATGGCTATTATGGATACTCCTACTAGAATAAATGATTTGCAAATAATCTTCCCACTGTCAGTTGTGTTTTCACATTCTTTTCTTTTTCATATTTATTTTATTTATACATACAAGAACTGGGGTGTAGGCCAGAGATGCAGGGAATGAGAGGATTTGCCAGAGACAGAGTGGGGGGCAGAGAGGCGGATCTACTGAAATAGATCCGCTGAGGGGAGCAACTCATACTGCAGTGGCTGGCTATTGATTGATAGGGCTGAGACATGAACCACCAGGAGGCCCCTGTTTTGACATTTTTTTTAAAGATTTATTTATTTATACATCCAAGACCTGGGGTACAGGCCAGAGTCCAGGGAGGTGAGAGGATTCACCAGAGACAGAGCCGGAAACAGAACAGGCAGGCTGACTGAAACCTACTGCTGAGGGGAGCACCAGGTGAGGCAGGTCTGCTGTGCCATGTGGGTCATCTCACTGGCCGGAGGGAGGCAGGGATTGAACTCATGCTGCAGTGGCTATGGTTTCCTTCATAGTGCGTTGCTTAACTCACTGTGCCACGAGGGAGGCCCTCTTTTTACATTCTTGACAGTATCATTTAATGCACAAAATATTTCAATTTTTACATGTTCCATTAGTCTATTTTTCTTGTGTTGTTCTGGTATCTTTGTTAGAGTAACTATGTGGAACGTGTGTGTGCATGCACATTGTAATATATATTAATGTACTTTTAATTAATAAAATTAAACCACTATTTCTCTCACACCTAGTAACTTCCTATATCCTTTTTGCAAGGCTTGTGTTAAATATCATCATCACCATGAGGAAACTAAAGAGCTGATCAATTTAGTGACTGCACAAATTCACAGTGGCAGAATCTACTCTCAAAATAACAGGCAACAACATTAGATACAATTAGAGGGAATAATGCGTCATATGGAATACTTTATGCTCTCAGAAGTGAAATACTTCTTCCCTGGTATAGGTGCTGTGTACCTTCTGGAACAGAACAATGAACAGGACAGACAATTCTTGTCCCCAAAGGCAAGTTTTTAGGCTGATGGAGAGGATGTACATTATGCTATGCAAACAAAATCTCCTCACACTACAACCTTCCCCACAACCACCAGCACTTTCCAAGACATGCACAGAATACTCAGCAGTACATTTGGGCACTTTAGCATACTCTATAGACAACTCTGCTATACATAATCCTATACTTTTTCAAATTGTGCCAAACATGCAGGTTTCCTGATTACACTGCAAACTCATTAAGGATGAAGACCGTGTGTGAGATTTATAGTATCACCAGAACAAGAAATAATCATGAACCTCAACTAGAATTAAGACAGGGGCATAAGGAGGCAGGAATAATGAAACTTTCAGTACAAACTGGTATACTACTATACAAAAGATTTATAATAAGTAATAGTTAATATTTACTCAGTCCTAACTGCTACTAGGAGACAATGGATCTTTGAGAAGTTAAACTACAGACTAGAAAGGGTAGAACAAGAATTCAAATCCAACAGTCTGAATGCCAAGATTCATGGTCATAACCTTTTCGGACATTCATTCCTACTCAAGAGAGTAAACTTCACACTAAGTAGCAAATCTGCAGGCAAAGCTCATCTACACTGTGTGTACACTGGGGTATGCATTCACACACCACCACATACAATACTATATGAATAAAAATCTCAAATTACAGTGTAGCTGTGGTAACTAGCAGGAAGAAAAAGGTTCAAAAAACAGGCAGTAAGCTAAAAATACATGTTGAGTAACAACATCAGTAATCATTATAATAAAGAAGAAAAGGGCTTGGAAAAGGTGATATATAAAAAATCCCACCCTGTGCTTTAATGCATCCTATTTTTCTTTTCCAAAAACAATCATCCCAAGAGGGTTCCATCTGTAATCCACCACAACAAAATAACGTAGCTTTGAGAAAATAACATACTGGAGAGACTATTGCCTGCCGATGCTGCATACCCAAAATCTACCTTTAACACTCATTTAATCCTTACACCAGCAGTGCTGACAAGGCATCTGGCACAACGTAACTTTACCCCTATACCTACAGAGAGTGACCTTGAAGAAGAACTCAAGCAAAACCGTCTTCCAGAACAGAGTAAGTGGTAACTAACAAAACTTTTAAAATTTTATATGTATAGCAATACTACACACTATATCCTATAAAGAAGGAGACCCAGTAAAATCTGTGTACTGGAAAATTACTTCTCTAAGTAGTAACTTTGTATGATATTTGGGTTTGGCAAAATAAGATTTTAAACATGCAATTCTATTCTACTGGATAAAATTGAGTACATAATTTCTTGGAAGTTGTATACTACATTTATCTCTATATCCCTCACCCTAAATAAAGCAAACTCAGATCTATAGAAAATTAAATACTGGATATTTTCTAAAGATTTGGCCTATTATTGATTACTTGACACACTCTGTTAAGTTTTATTATTTTTAAATTTCTTCTTAAATTTTCTTTTTAAGACCATGTTTTGTGTAACCATGAAACAACAAAGGCTTTATTTGCATGGCATTGTAGGTGGAATAGTTTTCTAATTTTTACTAATTTCAGTAAGAAAAAGCGATTAAGAGAGACAAGTTAACACCTGTGGTAAAACCTGAACTGTATTTTCTTCTTCCTAGCTGCCTTAATTTAATATGTATAAGTTTCATTCCGATGATCTGTTTACAAAATGGTTGTTTTAAAACTCAGAATGTGTTTTCCCACAGAAACCAGGTCCTAATCAGAGGCTGGGTCCACAGGCCACGCTACTGGAGTAAAGCTTCCTGCTCAAGGTCATATAGCTCACATTACCTGAGCTGGAAAAGGAAGAAAAAGAACAAAAATAGACTCCCATCGACTGAGTTCTAACCACATGTAGGCCAAAGGTATTAGTCCTCTGGAACTTCAGGTTCTGAGCTGCTCAAGAACCTATTGAGTCTGGAATCCACTGATTCCACTTTCAAATATACCCCAATATACCCCAAAGCCAGGCAGGCCTGGGAAACAGCAAGTCCAGCTCCCCAGCAACTGCCTACAGCATCTAAGAACTTCCAGGACAGAGAAAAGGATTTCAGCTTTTTTTTGGTGATTGTCTTTCTGGAGTGAGAGGAAAGAGTGTCCTGACCATTGATACCGAGTTTTGCCTCTCTTCCTTTCCTGTCAGTTGTTGCTTCCACTATCTCAGTGCCTGCCATTTACAACCTCCCACTTGCAATTTGCTGTTTCTAATCTGTCATCTGAGAAATCAGATGACCGGAGTTGTTAGAACTGTGTGCAAATGGAGAGTCAAGCTCTACGAGATAGCCAGAGACCCTCTCCTTTGGGACAGCATGTAGCATGTTTCCTGGCGGCCATTTCTTTTCTCCTCAGAGCTTTTCTTATCTAATTCCCTGCTTGACAGTCTCAAAAAGCTGACCTCCATCTTCAAGGGGTATTGCTATTGTATGATATGGTGGAGAACATGCCAGAAAAAAAGAGATATGGATCCTAATGCACCTGCCCAATAACCAGTCTAGGGGCCTTCAGACTCAAAACAACTCACTGTTGGGCCCTCCCCTGGTGGCGCAGTGGGTTAAGCAACGCACTACGAAGCAAACCGCAGTTACTGCAGCACGAGTTCGATCCCTGCTGCCGGCCAGGGGGGGG
>JAGFMF010012266.1:8741376-8770331 GCA_019455555.1 Galemys pyrenaicus
CTCTCTGTGGTGAATCCTCTCACCCCCCTACACCTCTGGCCTGTACCCCAGTGCTTGTGTGCATAGATAAATAAATCTTTAAAAAAAAAAAAAAACAACTCACTGTATTGCATTTCCTTATTAGCAGAATGGGTATAACCACACAGGGTCAGTGAGGTAGGAAGCAAACAAACTGCCTTAGAAGGGGATCTTTTAAAAGCATTATTCTTAGAGCTGTAGATACGATGCTGTTTACATTTGTAAATAGTTTTGTGGGAACACAGCCTTCTCCACAACTTTATATACTATCTACATTTTCTTTTGTGATTCAAGGGCAGAGTTAAGTAACTGCAATGAGGATCAGGCAGCCCACGGAGCTGAGAATATTTGCTAGCAATCTTTTTAAAAAAATTGCCTATCTTATCAAGAAAAGCTTCATTTTCAAACAAGTAAGGGTTAATTTTCTCTTGCACACACAAAAATTGTGGTCGCTTAATATGGCATATTTCACAACACAGGCCATAAGCTTAACAACACCAGATCTTCAATAATAGTAAGTTACATTAACAACACATAAGAAATTCATTACACAAGTTTTCTGTTATGTAAATCCATTACTGTGAACAGAAAAGTCCTCAGAAATATTTTAAATTCAATGTTTAAAAGAATAATGAGCTCAAAGCTGAGATTTATTTCTGGTGTGTACTTTAGGGGGAAAAAAATCAGTATTACATTATCCCTATTGTGTCTCACAGCAATGAGGGCAGCAAAGCTGCCCAGAGTTGTCAGCGCCAAACACACTGTGGGAGCTCAAATATTAATCAAAATGACATCTCCAATTTTTTCCCTTCCTAATCAGCCTTCAACATCATGGGACATCCGGCAAATCAATAAGCAAAACTAGATGCCCTCATCACTCCCAACTGGCAGCACTGCATTTTTAGCCCCGAGAATAGGGCCCTCACTGTAACACAAATGTTGCTCACTTTGGTTGTCTTCTTCTTCCCTGAGATGAGCATGCCCATCTATGATCCTGAACATGGCCCTGGCATGCACCTGTCAGAGAAGGAACCACTCTTACAATTTCAAGATAAAATCAGCATGGCAGTTATGCGGCTCTAGAATATGAGAGTATTCTATCAAAAAGACCCATGAATAAAGTGAAAATGGGCTATTACAAAGTGTTGTGAAAAACAGAACTCTCATACCTCCTCTATGCCTGGGAATGGTAGCACAGAAACTGACTTATACCCCAGCTACCAGCCCCCCAGTCTTCTAGTATTAAGGCAGACTTCGGGCACAATTGAGGATTAAATATTTTGACATCAAGCCTCTCCCCCTGCCTTTTTTTCCTGGCCTCTTTCCCCAAAATGTTATTCCACCAAACCTCCAATTTTCATGCTATGTGCTCTGGAGTTTTTGTGGTGCAGCAAGAGCTAATAAATGCTTTCATGTCGATGTATGCCCCAGTCATGTATTTAGAAGAGGCAAAATGCTACAGAAATGCAGCAAAGGTCTATTCACACGTGGAATGAAGCTTGAATCTCTTAAAGCTCCTCAAGAAAAATTAGCTGGACTAGAATATACAGATTTATACCTGAGGAGTGAGCTATACCCTGTGAACTCTAAATACCCTAGGGGAGACTTGGAAGAGAAAGCTAAGGGCATGCCACGGTTGGGAAGTCATGATTGAAGAGCCACCATGACTGGCCAGTGCTAACATGAGCTCACTTGGACTCAGTCTCCCAAGGCCCAGGTACAGCTTGTTTAGCTCATGCACTCATTTATTCATGTCAGGCACAGTAGTAAAAAGCACATGCTATACCGTCATACACCTCTTTTTAGCCTAATTGTTTTAATCATAACTGTGAAACGATTATAGAAATGTTTCCTAGTGCCAGATTTTCCTGCCTTTCCAGGAAAAGGTTGAAATAGAAATCAGGTAGCATAAAAAGGATGGAAATACCTTAGCCAGTTTAAATCCAGCTTAAAACAAAGTTTTTAATTAAATTTGAAGCAAAATTGGAGGTGCAGAGGTCAAAGGCAAACTAAAACAAAGCTGATATCGGACACAAAGGACTAAGAGGAACAATAAGAAGTTATTGAAAAGGATGGATGTGGTGAGGAAAATGAGTCTGTCAGCCACCTTCGCAAAGTGCTGTGGAGCTCAGATGAGACTGTGACAGGAGGATACTTTGAAAGTGAACTGGCACAGCGCAAATGCAAAGGCACTGATGACATTATTAGTAATATTCTCACCAATTATTAGCTTCCTCTTAGGCCGAGTTGTTTGTTTATAAATTATTTGTATAGAAAACCAAGAAATATAAATAGCGTCAATGAAAAGAGATATTTTACAAGTGAATTTGGCCCTAAACACTGAGATGGCAATTTTAAAACAAACTTTTTTTTTAAATCAGAAATAATATATATAACCAACTTGGAAGATTCCTGAATTAAAGTATGATATGTCCACAATGGCTACTATGCCAATGACTGTCTACCTAATAAGCACACCATGCTTTTCCTACCATCTGTACCCTGCTCTTGGCCTCCAAATGATGTCTAGTACTAAGCAGTCTTCCCCCAAGACTTTCAGTTGTATTAAACTAGAGGAAGAGACTGTATAAAGAGAGACGATCTGTCTCAACCCTGCATCTCTGATGGGAGCTACTTTTCTTCTATGACTTCAGGTAGTGACCATTCCTCCTCCATGGCCTCAGCTGGCACTGGGTTCCAAAAACACTCTTTTATCTTGTCACTTTAGTCCCAGAAGTGCTGAGATTCACCTGATACTGACACTGTCTGGGTAACGGGGACCCCATTATCTATTCCTTGTCTATTCGCTAAGCCCTATCCACACTCCCATAAATAATCTTTTCGTAATGTCTCATTCTTTGGTTTATCTGGGTTAAATTCTGTTTCCTGCCAGGACCATGACTGAAACACAATGGAATGATCTATTCACTGACAATAAAAGATGTTTGAGAAAAACGGTATCAACATATTAATAGCAGGTATCCTTAAGAGCTGAATAAGATTATTTTACTTGAAGTTTCTCTGTAGTTTTCAAATGTCCTACATTTGGTTATGTATTTTGGGAACATAAAAAGAAATCAAGCAAAATATAACATGAGAATGAACATGATTCTGAAGAAGTACTATTGTCTAACACCCCTCTTATTTCTCACACCATCCAAAAATACACAAAATGTTGCATAGCTTGAAAGGGATCTAATAGGGCAAAGAAACAAACACTCGTGAGTGTGTAGATGCTTTCTTATTCTTTCCAAATCCTATTTTCTGGGAAAAATATGTTATGTTAGAAGGATTTACAAATAAAAACAATGCAAGTGTATGCATTTATAAGTGCATGTGCTTTACAGAACCAGATTTCACAAGCAGATGTGAAGATAATAATAGTAGTTAGCTATTACTAATTACCTAGTACCTATAAGCCCTGATAAAGAACTGAGGATTTAACAGGGTGGCATTATCATTACTCCCATTTCACAGAGGAGGTAACTGACCTGCTTAGAAGCCAAGTAATGTGTCCAAGGTCTACAGCTCCTTGTTAGCAGATCCTGGAGGTAACCTCAATCTTGAGAGTCAATTTTATTCATTATACACAACTGTCATTCAGGTTGATAGATTATCCAAGAATTCTAAAACTCTCCTATTTTTGTGCATCATCATGCAAAGAACAATGGAGGCTCTCATATTTTCTCGCTACTTATTAGCCTTGCAATCTTGCACACATTTACAGGTCAAAGTTACAAATTCTTCATCAATGAAATGGAGAATAATACTTCTACCCTAGAAGATGTGATCATCTAATGGGAAGTGAGCATGAAAGCCCACCAGAGCTGTTAAATAGGTAAAAACAGTAGGCAGTGGTATGTTAGCTGATGTGCACACCAGTGCATTAGCCATCATCATTAACACATGAAAGTCATTTGTGAGGAAAACAGCAAGTATTTTGGTGAAGTATGGCTCTAGATGATATTATAATAAACTATCCAGTCTGTTAATAACATCCAACATAAAACCACCACTGATTAATCAATAAAAATCATGCAATGGTTTCGAGAAATGTACTCTGAAATGCACTCCCCTGTCTCACATTCATTAACTACCTCATTTGATTACTTTATTTGATATGTTCCCAGCATATTACTCTCCATCTTATGTTATATAGTAAAAGTTTTAAGAAACTTGGAAGTTCAAACTATATATTCTCCATGTGACATATCAAAATTTCAACTGAGCCACTCAGTTTTCATTTTCCCTGACTCAACTTTTTGGAATTCTGTAATTAATTATTGTCCATTATTACTGATCATCAATTAGCTCAAAACATTGCTGAGATGGTGAGTATGCTGAAGAAGGCAGAATTTAATGATAATTTGAGACTAGTAGGATACTAAATTTCTCTCTTGTTAATAATTAAAGTAGATAACTTCTGTTTTTATTTATAGCTTCCAGAAATATCCGGCTCATTCCTGTGCACTGCTCTGTCAGCTAATCACCATTTGGTCAGGATCTGACTTGGGCACAGTGCTTTATTTTCTACACATGTCTTCAACCCTATTAAACGCAGCGCATCCAAAGGTTAAAGTAAGTGAGGTCATCACCAAGTCTTCTCAGGAACTCTCAGTCAGGTGCTGCTTTGATGTCATAAATATACAACGAATGGAAAGGGATAAAATTTCAACTTACCTGTTTCGATTTCCCAGATGTAAACAGAGTCATCTGCACATCCAACAATTAAAAAATTCTCAACTGAGTGCCATTTTATCTTCCGTACAGGGAAAAGGTGCTTCCGGGCACTCAGGAGACACCTCTTTTCCTCAAGGTGAAGGAGAGCTACTGAGTGGTCACTGCACACACAGCAAATAACCTGATCACTTCTCAGCTGTGGGGGAAAAACAAAGTATTTTTGTGTAAGTAGTCAAATCCTTTCTTATAAGATAAATCAGATTCCCCTCCTAGTGACGCCAAATTTTTATTACAACTCCATTTTGCAAAAATTGCATTTCTGCTTTTTATAGTATCTCTCCACATAACATCCTATTAGGGAACTTTTAAATGCCTGTTTTAAGCTCAACAACTTATCAGGAAGGTCAAGAAATGCAAGTTAAAAGGAGAATTCCAGGCCAGATCTACTTATAAGATAAATGAAGGACTTGACCATCACTCAGCAAATTCAGGCAGTGAGGCAGACATCGGAAATAATGCAGAATAAAATAAACCCCAGAACTAATTTGTTGCCACAAAAAGAAGCTATTTGTAGACACAAGCTTAGGCCCAAGGGTATCATGAGCTGATATTTTCCACTTAGAGCCTCAAAATGTGATTTGGTGCTGTTCCCAGAACTCTACAGATTCTAATTCAAACAGGAAACTCAGTGTAGACACAATCGAAAGGAGGTAAGCAGTAGATAGTTCCAACCGACTGTACAGCTTCAAAGACATAAGGAACAAAAATAGGATCATAGGACAAAGAGTCTTAAGATAATTTTTTAAAAAGCAGCATGTGGTTACCTCAAACACAGTTTAGGACAAAGACCATCCATCCGGGTACTGCTGAAGCTAATCTGGGAGGAATTTACAGGGCAATCCTGTGTCCCCCCTACAAGGCCATGCATTTCTCAACCCATGAACGAGCTTAGGTGGGTGCAGTGCCAGCAAGGCACAGAGCAGCTTCTCCATGATTCCAGCAGACGGGTCAAGGAGGAGTTCTGGAACCCCCGGTGGCTTTTTCAGGCTTCTATTACTCTTTTCATTAGAAGCAACCAGGCGAGAAGGCAGGGGCGCCAGAAGGCTGGCAGGCCTCCTAGCCCCCCGCGAATCTTCACTCTGGGCTCTCTAGCCTCTGCTCTCCTCGGCTTCTACATCTCTTCTCTCCGCCGCTAGCGTCCTCGTGACTCTGTCCTTATACGCCGCGTGTCTCAGCCCAGGTGCGCCCACTTGCGCATGCCCACACCTTATTTGAGGTGCCCGCCATCAGGCATGCGTGCAGGACCACAGGTGTCCATCCTTGACACCAATTGCAGGAGGGCTGAATAGACTGATCATTTTCCATTTACCCTACAGTGGGATGAGCTGCGGGGCAGGTCAGGGGGAGCAGGTAGTGACTCTTCCACCCTCTCAGCTTCTTTTCTAACTACCTTGTTCTGTGGATGCTCCTACTTTTTTTTAACACACTTCACCTGAGTTTCAGTTGCTGCATTTAAAGATCATTGGGATTCCTTTAGACTCTCCAGGTGTCCATCACTAACTCTGTGAGGCATAAGAGTATGTTATTTTCCCTAATTCTTTTTTTTTTCTTAATTTTTTTTTTTTTTGCTTAGATGATCTGGGGTGTAAGCCAGAGATGCATGCAGGGTGGGGATTGGTGGTGAGAAGATTCACCAGAGAGCAGAACATGCAGATCTACAGAAATACACTGCTGAGGGGAGCAGTGGGAGAGACAGGAGAGACCTGCTGTGCCGTATGTGGGTCAGCTCCCTGGCCAGGGATCAAACTCAGGCCATTGTGGTGAGAGCACTGAGACTTAACCCACAGGTTACAAAGGAGGCCCCTATTTTTCCTAATTCTTTGTATGGAGACAACAGAAATCCCAAGAAAACAAGTCACAAAATGAGTTGACAAATGGGGAGCCATGGCTTGTGGAATGGGGCAATTAACAATGCCTCCTTACTAAGCTTCTTAGAGAAGCTGATTAACAGTGTCTAGAATGGACAGCCCAATGTACCTAAGAAACACACACCTAGCACATGAACACGCTCAACACAAAGTTGTTTGTGAACAAAGTTCCTATGATGCTCAGGGATAAACGTATACAAATGACTACAATTAGAACAATATTCTCTTCTAGGCAAATTGTAAAGCTAGAAGAAGTTATAGGAAATAGCAAGAGAAAAGAATAACCCAAAAAATAAAATGCTTTTAGGGGAAAAAAAGCAAAAGACTATTGGAGCAGGCGTGCTTAAAAAGTAACCTTGGTTTCTGAATTTATTTCAGGTTCTACTGGGTCTCTCCTGTAGTAAGTTTTGTCTCCCAGTGTTTTAAAGGGTTGCACCTGACATCCTCTCAATGAACTTCCTATTTATTTGACTTGTTTTGAATGGGTCCTGAGCCTAGTTGTTAAATTATCTATGACAAAAAAGGGGGTCATGGGGGAAAGCTCAGGGGTCTCCCTGGTGGTGCAAGGGGTTAAGCAACACACTATGAAGCATCCGCAGCCACTGCAGCACGAGTTCAATCTCAGGCCAGGGAGACAACCCATGTGGCCCAGCAGACCTCTCCTGTCTCACCTGCTGCTCCAATCAGCAGTGTATTTCCGTAGATTTGCCTGTTCTTCTCCCCACTCTGCCTCTGGTATATTCTTTCATTACCCCCACCCCAGTCTTCTGGCCTGCACCCCAGCTGTTGTATGCATAAATAAATGTTAAACAAAAAGCTATCACTTTAAGAAAAAAAAAAGAGGGAAACCTCAGGAATAACAGACCAAAGTATTCCAAATTACCATATGAAACCGTTTTTAACAAAATCACTTAACTGTTTTACTGTTTTGTTTAAAATCGATGTCTAACTGAAATACTGCTTCATTGTCTTGTTACAAAAGTGGCATAAATTTACTCTGAGTTTACTTTGATGCTGATATTTTTTATAATATTACTCTGCAGAAATAACTTTTACAAGTCAATTAGTTAACTGACAAGCTAAGCAAACTCAAATGTTTACACATATTTCAAAAATGATTAAACAAAGCTCTACAGAAGCTAAATTTAAGCTTACAGTTCATGAGAAAATTATATCTGAAAGTATTTCCTTTTACCTAGCACGATAGATGCTCATGAATTTATTAAAGCTCATTACTTATTAAATAAATGAAAGACATTTAAGAACAAGAAACCTATCGATATTATTATAAAAGTGAATGTTTGGATAATAGTTAATTTCTGATTTAGAGATTCTTACATTATTTTAACTGCTTGTACACTGAATGTTTATTACTTTTATTAAAAATATAATTCCATAAAAAGTGAGGTATAGAACTAGGGAAAAATATATAAGAACTTAAAGATAACTAAGTGATTTTTGTATAGCCAAGAATTTACAAAATCTTTGCTTTAGATGCAAATTATTTATAAAAACTAATCTGTAATAACAAAAACACATAAACAGGATTATAGATTACAAAGGAATGCATAAAAGTCATCCATTTGTATTATGGGTACACAGAATTAATTTTTTTTTCTTTTTCTGTGGGAATGAAGGTTATATTTTTGTACATTTTAAAAATGTTTTATAATTTTATAAAACTTTTAAATTTATGTGTTGTATTTTCTTTTTTTTTTTTTTTTTTTGTCTTAACTTACTCTGAAGTTCTCTGGTGACATCAAAAGACTTGTTACTGGACCAGCTTCCAGGAAGAATTTATGTAAAATTTCTTCAGTAAAGATATCCCATAAAATGACACATGAGTCCAGGTCCCCGGACACCATCCAACTTTGGTCTAATTTTGAAGAGAGACCATGTGGGTAAAGTAATGAAGTCACACTTTGGTGATGGCCTTTAAGTACTTTGTGAGGAAGGGAATCTGGAAAATAACCAAAGAGCAAATAATTAAAAAGTTTATTGTATTCAAGAAATGAGACGTTCTTTTATAAATGTTTAAAGTTAGCAAACGACGTACAATTAAAGCTATACAGTTGGCTAAGAAAATTAATGAATAACCCTTGAATATCAAAAGGTAAGTTCCTTATCAAAAAGCTAGGTCATGCTTTTGGTGAGGCAGTAGTTCAAAGTCTACTAATTCTTTAAGAATGTTAGCAAGTTACCAATTTCAGCACAATAAAATAGCAAATGTTGTTCTAAAAGAATAAACTATGCATACACCTGGTCTCTGCAAAAGCATATTACCACTATTCTTTAAATTAGCAAGACCAAGTCTAGTATAAAAGAAACTCAAAGTTTCACTGAATATTTTTACTTTAAAAGATGTTTCAGGGTGTCCCTGGTGGCACAAGGGTTGAAGTGGCAGCACTATAAAGCTACCCATAGCACAAATTCTATCCCCTGGTCAGGGAGGTGACATATAATGGCATGGCAGACCTCTCTTGTCTCACCCACTGCTCCCCTCAGAAATGTATTTCATTCAGTCAGTCTGCCTGTTCTATTTCCCACTCTGTCTCTGGTGAATTCTCTCATCCCCCACACATCTGGTCCATACCCTAGTTCTTGTATGCATAAATAAATATATCTTTAAAAAAAAAGATGTTTCAGATGATTTAGTTTGAATTTTTTCTTTTACAGATAATGTATCTGAGGCTCAGAGAAGATAAGTGACTTATATTCAAGTGTGAGAAAATATAGCATGTTTATTTTTTTAAGATTTATTTTTATTTATTTGTGCTTATAAAAAATGAGTTGTAGGCTAGAGGTATGAAGGGTATGAGTATTCACCAGAGACAGAGTGGAGAGCAGAACAGAAGGATCTACTGAAATACACTTCTGAGGGGAGCAGCGGGCGAGACAGGAGAAGACTGCTGTGCCATGTGGGTTGGCTCCCTAGCCAAGGATCGAACTCATGCCACCGTGGCTAGCAATAGCCTGATAGTGCTGAGACTTTAACCCCTGTGCCAACTGGGTGGCTCTAGCATAGCATTATGTTTAAGCATTATGTTAAAAGCTTTGCTTTTAAACAAATCTGACTTTATGTTCTTGAGTCTATTACTCACTATTTGTGTTAACATGAACAAGTTGCTCTTTCCCTTTTAACCCCAAAGAATCATAACTATTTCTTGTGATGAATCATGATAATTTTATTTCATTAGGCACATCCTCACTTTATAGACTCTAGAACCAAGATGAATATTAAGTTAGATGTTGGATGTCACATATATAGGTGTCTACTTGTTTTCTGGATAAAGTAAATCTACTACATAAAACAATGCTAAGTTTGCAAGCCTTTTCACTAACTTTCCACAGCAGGCACTGAGCATATAGTAATACATTCTTCTAAATTCACTGCTGTTTACCCCTCTAGTTCAGTCTATCAGTGAATCACATGTGAACATTTTATAAGTGGCCAAAGTAAGCTGAGAACAATAGCAGGCAATGCAATATTTTTTTAAGATTTGACATTTGATCTTTAACCTCCAAGATGCTGTAACCCAGTAGGATCCATTGCAAAACAAGTGCTATACAAATTTCTCTGCACATTCCCACATTCTAAGCACCTATAGTTTCTTACATAAAATAACTGACAACATGATAGTCTTAATTGAATAGGTATTCATTGTTGCAATACACAGAGATTTACATCTCATTAACAAGAAAATAAAAAAATAAAATGAGAAGACAGTTTTTCCTAGTTGACTAATATCAAAACATTTAATAGACATAGAGTTGGCCAAAATTTGGGGGAAAGACAATTTCACAAGCTTTTAGTGGACACACATATTGATTTATGTTCCTTGGAGAACATTTTGGATACATTTTCAAAGTTAAAACCACACATAAATAATATTCCAGTAATTCGACTCTTAGGAATTAATACTATATGTATACTCACATATATATATGCAAAAATAGCTAATTCTGCATTGTTTGTAGTAAAGGCTAGAAAAGCATGCATTAGATTTTTGAATAAATTTTTTATTAGTAGTAGTCATTTAAAATGTGATACTCAAGAACAGACTCCAAAATATATTACTGACATTTGTTTAAGCACATATCAGTAAAGTGTATAGAGCATGCCTCTGTCTGTGTTTCCTGAACAATAGTTAATGCCGTAATTTTTAAATAAGAGAATGTAAGACAAGTCTTTGTCATAGTCTTAATTAAAATGAGAGTCCTGCATCTGGTACCTATTTGGGAGTTTTAGAGACACTGTGCTTAAAAAAAAAAAAAAAAAGCAACAAAACTGTAGCAAGGGAAGGTGCTTTTTGACTTTTAATCCCTTTGATCAATATGGCTTTTTTCACCACATTGGCTAATGGATCAAAATGAAACTTGTGAATGTGAATTCAATTATTGAACTTGTTACTTGTTTTGTTTTTTGCTAGAAATGTCATTAATTTAATAAATATCCATGTGGGAGACAAACTGTGTGTGTGTGTGTGTGTGTAACTAAAAGAAAGCATACTGCTGTATTGGTATATACGTGCTTATATATGCATAGAAAATTTCATGAAGAGTGTAAAGGGATTTATTAGTATTTGCCTTTGGTGGAAGGAACTGGAAGATCAAGAAATGAAAAAAAAAATTTTTCTCATCATATAACCTTCTCCTTTACTTTTGAAAAAGTCCATATGAACGTTTTACGTTATTAAAATAAGTAAAATTTTATTTGCAAATTTCTTTGGCAATCTTCTTAAGGAGAGCTGGTTAAAAGTGAGACTTAGGTAAATTAAATAAATAGGATCAAATAAAATTCAATGACCTTTTAATAAAGAACCGCCTTCTAGAAGTCCTGCTTTGGCAGCATTCAAAGCCTGCATAATAAAAATTGTCCCATCTTCACAGCCACATATTAGTTTATCAAGGCATGGAACATACTCTGACGAAGTGACAACTGCAGTTTCTGCCCCATCTTTCTGCCCAGAGAAGTGGTCAATAATACTTTGTGACACTGTATGGTGTTTATCAAAATTATCTTGAAGGGTCCAGGTGGTAGTTATTGGTATCTCTAAAAGGAAAACACACAAAAAAGAAAAATTTGGCTTATAAATTCATAGATATAGGAAAATCATGGAGGTACATCTCTTGGCCATCCTAATACTGGGTTATTAGCATAACACTTGTCATTTATTGCCTTCCCTGAAGGTGTTATTTTGTTGGTCCTCTGTCTTTCAAAGAGACTCAAACAGTAGATGTGTACTTATTCATTTATTTAAGATGTAGGTTAATTGGAAAAGAACTAAGAAACTCTTGGAGTGATGTAAAGTGGTGAATCAATCTCATTGGTTCTCTGTTAACCTTAGCAAAGCTAAAAAGGAAAACGGGAGATCTATTAATTGTGTAAAGTAAACAAAAAAAACTTATTCTTTAATATTAAGGATTTGAATATTTCACAATCATATCAAACTCCAAGCAACTATCTATGTTATCCAGAGCACTAGTTATTGTTTCATACAGCTGGCCACCCAGGCAATTGATTTGGACCTCAAGTGGGCTCAGGAAGTGAGAGGTGACATCCAGGAACAAGGAAGGCCAGTTGAAGTCAACCTCCTTGTCTATGAAAAGGCCTCCTGGACCTTGCAATACACATTCCAGTGACTATGAAAACCTCAGTTACACCTAACAATTTTTATGAAGAGAATTATTATAGACGTGGATGTTCTAATTACCAATCCAGTTGGCGAGAAACTTAATTCTATTGTTGGGAAGTAGAAATGACACAAAAAAGTCTTAGAACCACCACCCAGCAGTCTCAGCAAATGGTAAGGTATATTATCTAAATTAAAACTGACCTTATAAGAAACCTTTCTAAACAATGTATGGAGTTGTATGTCTTTTTATTGATTCACTTCTTATTAGTCCAACTGGGTGATGAACCATCTTGAAAATATTCAGGACCGGGGCACTAGAAATTATGCCAATGTTGTTAACTAACAGGAAATTGTGCTTACAAATTCAAGTATTGAGACTAGGGGCCCTCACCGTGCCCTGGTTATTCAGAGATTAATGACTGCTTTTGGAACAAGGAGAAAACAGGAATTCAGGAGTCCTCAATTTGGAATATGTAGCATCAGGAGTGTAAAAGTTTTCCACAATAATGATTACTTTGATGATTTCATTTTTGTATTCTAAGTAAGATAAACATATAAGCAAATGCTAAAGCAAATTTTGGCATTTGACAAATCATCTAATGTCAAGTTCCCAAATGTCTAATGTCCAAGTTTATATCTGTGCTTGCAGTTCCAAGTAGCTGTAATAATCCCAGTAGAGAAATTGGTTGAAAAAGAGTTCAGGATATGGACAAGACAAATTAAAAAATATGAATGTAGCAGCCTATTCCCCGATGCACAGTCCCAGAATTCATTTAATTTCAGTAAAACATCACAAACACTAAATTGATGTTATTTTGAATTACATTGGTCATGTTGCTGTGAAAGATCTGTAAACATTATGGTCATACCTATTTTTATGTAGGTATGATGCAGAGTGGTACACAGAAAAATTTCCTTGTACCTAGCCCCATGCTTCTAAATTCAGAAAACCGCTAAATGATTACAAACTAGCTTTCAGAAGCAGTCTTACCTCTAGGAGAACCATCAAATTTGGAAACTGGAACATCGGGGATGTGCCACAGAGTAATTCTTCCTGAAACTTCTCCAGAAAAAAGTACCTGATAAAAAGGCTCCTTCCTTTCATTCATGTAGCCCATAACAAAGGGAAGGCTCTGTTGTGAAACAAAAGGTTAGCATTTATGTAGGAAAAGCATCTAAGTGTGAAAAGATAGCCATCATTGTGTTTATAAGGAAGAACAAACCCATCACTGATTTTAAATCATCTCTGTTTCCCATTGTTTCAAAATCTTCAAGTGAATTAAGCGAAATCATCACTTAAGACAAATATTTATACAATAAGCAGCAAAGTCCTCAGCTAGACTTCAGGGAGCTGTGAGCATGCTTTGTGTAAGAATTACACTGACTGCTAGGAGCTTTACATCTACTCAGTTAGATAATCCTCACAATCATCCTGCGAAGTTAGCACTATCATTGTCTTCATTTTATAGATGAGTAAACGGAGAGTGAAGAGGCTGATTTATCTGAGGTGATACAGATGGCAATGGGCTTTTGAGTCCAGTAATTCTGACTCAAGAATCCATGTCTTAATGAAAATACTCTGCCGTCCACTGGGGAGGACTGATTTCTTTATGATGCCTTCAGTTACAATTGTCAGTGAAAACAGCAGTCACTGATATTTATATGGTAATTTTGTGTTATGAATGTGCCTTTCAGTTTCTGTTGACCATATCTGATCTGACTTTAAATTTCTCAAGTGGACAACAAGTTCATCTCTTCAAATATATACTATAATATTAATAAGTGCATATGATCTCTATATGTCTGTATGTAATAATTTTATTGAGAGTATGAAGACTGGCTGCCCACAAACTGCAATAAACATTTTCACCAGTGAATAAATTTAGAATCTCTCTATTTCTCAGTGCAGTATAGCTGTTCCGTGAGTAGACATGTAAATAGAGATTATACACAAGGGATAAAAGTGATTAAGTGATAAGAAAAACAAAAGCAGAACTCTCTCGATGTACAAATACAGAGCATCTTAAAGGGAAAAAAAGCTAACTGTTGGTGCTATCATTACCAAGTCTAAAAAAGCAACAGTTTCTAGTCAGAAAATACATATTAAAAAGACCAGATTTTGGTATATTCATGGGAAAATACTCTATCTTTGTAGAATATTAAGGGCAAAACATTGCTACATTTAATACTGTCAACAAAAGGACAAAATAAGTAGACACTGTTATCATTCCTGTCATGAAAGGAAGGGAACTAAGACTGGAAGAGAGTAAGAAAGTAATCCAAGACCATGTGACCGAGATACACAATAACCCTCTCTCCTCCCAAGAAACGAACACTGCTGAAGAGGGAGTAGTTCCCAACAAATCAGTTTTCTGAATTTTATTTTTTTTTTAAGATTCAGAAGTCATGTTGATGATGTCTTGTAGTTCCCATGACCATCATTTTTGTAGTTGTTAAAACTGGTGGTCATAAAATTTGGTTCAACTGGTTTCTCAAGTTCTCTCAACTTTCAAGACCTTAGAAGAGACTGGTCTAGATCCCTCAGGTTTTTGATAAGAGAATGAAGCTTCGGAGAGGTTGGGGTCACTCAGGAACACCTTCTGCCTCCCAGCCCAGCAGGCTGCACTCTAGCTCATGCCCAGGGCCGCGTTCACAACCTTTGCCTTTACTTCTTTTGTGCTGTCATTCCTCATTTGTGCACACCCATTCTTCAACCCCTCAATCCTCTTCCGGATAGCTGCCTTTTTAGTTCTGCTATTCACTTGAAAAACCCCTAGGAGCCCTTACTGGGTGAATCCAGTAACTAACATAAACAGTACCATCCTCCAAGAAGTAATAAAATAGTCCTTAAGAATGACTTCTGTTGAGTCACCTGCCTGGATTCAAATCCTGGTTTTAGCACATACTCTGTTATAAATGCCAGTTAGTTGATTTAAGCAGTTTGTGTGACCTCTTTAATCAAAGCACCTATGATATGGGATTGCTGTCAGGGTTAATGAGTTGATAAAGGTAAATTGCTTACAATTGTGCCAGGAGTTTGGTACATACTCAATAAATATTAACCATTCCTATTCTTTTCTAGAACAATTGAGAAACTCACTCTAAAAATCTGTTAGAAGGCTCTGGGATCACACTGTCTGGGTCACATCCTGGGAATTAACCTCTCTAAATACCAGTTTCACAACAGGGCATGACGGATATTCATGCAGATGAGGCAGTGGATATGTTTAGTAGTAATAAGGACTTAATAAAAGTTACCAATCATTACCATCATTGTCATCACTCTTAACTCATGCGACAAATTCCTTATAAGCAATCTTCTAGTGGTTTCTAGCCCAGCTTCTCCCACCATGGCACTGCTATCTTAGTCTTCAGCTAGGATACTAGAAAGTTCAATGCCTCATCTCAGCCAGAACCGCTGCCATAGTAATCATCAGCTGTGACTTGAAACTACTGAAAGGAAGGGTCCCCATTCTTGCTACTATAATTACATTAGTAACTATGTGCACAGTATCACAAATGGTGACTCAGAGTAAGTTACTATCAAACACTGAGATTTAATTCTATGGTATTACTCCAAAAAAAAGAGCAGTTAATACTGCAAGTTTAAGGAGCAGTTTTTTTCCTAAGCTCACTGTAAGTCATATTCCCATCTCAGTCACAGGCCTTCATTACACCCTAATTCAACAGAGTTTAAAGAATCTTATATGCAGTGAATATTGGTAATGTTTTGAATAAGGAGAATAATATTTGACTTTAATTCTTGGCTGAATAAAGGGCAAAGCAAAACCTAAGAATGGCAGACCCAGGACCCTCTTTCAGCTTCGGATTATTCTATTTACATGTCACTGGCTTCCAAGCACTTCCTACTTTTAATGTACAGAGACAATTGTATTGTCTAATAAGAATTATTATGAAGACCCATAAATCTGTGTTTTCACATCTTGAGAAACAAAGCAAGATAACTTCTTATAAGATTAGTATTTTTTATGTTAATTTTTAATTGCTGTATTTTTTCCCTTGTATCTATGTATAGCATTGCTATTTGCAGTAGATTAGAAGTTCCCACAGGACACCATTTACAATTAGCTTTTAGGGTGAACTATACTTTTAACTGATTCTGAAGCTAATAAGGAAGAGTGGGCAGGTGCTATAAAAGTAACTAAAAATGCCTTTATGAGTAGGGTCACAGGAATGCTTTTGTGATAAACAGCAAAACAAGTCTCCAATGTCACCATAAATGACTTCAGAAATAGTATTTGATGCTGATTCTGATGTTTGCCTGTGCCCCAGTGGCACTTGGAGTTCTGATTTCTGGCTGACAGTTTCTTAATCAAGTTTTGGCAACAAAACCTCACAAATATGTTACAGGGACAATCACTGAACTGTAGGATTTCCAACAGCTATATGCTGCCTAATTAAACAAACCATCATTCTGTAAAAAAGAAACATGCTTCTTTGGTTGACACATCAATAATTCAAAACTCCTCCATTCTTCATGATATACCTTTTTGTATAATTAATGGATGACTAAATCCAATAGGTTAAGAAAAACCCACTTCAGTTAACTCTACTAGAATAAAATACTTGCTTAAATCTTCAGAATTATAGAGTATCAGAGATATAATTCAGTCAAGTAAAGGCTCATAATTATTTCCTCGACTCTCTGCCAAGGAATCATGATTATAATTTGTTTTACCAAGAAAATTAATTCAGAATAGCTAAAGCCATGTGGAAAATCACATATGATTTTAAGTAAGAAAACAAAGAACAGGATGTACATCACTTGCTAAGTTTAAAAGAATTTGAGTAAATACATCAAAATGTTAGTAATAGAGTGTCAGTGAAAAAATATGTGCAGGTGTAAAACTATGAGAGAGAAAATAATTTAGAGCAAAATGTTGACAGTTCGTAAATTTTGGTAAAGGATATGTCAGTGATCATTATAGTATTCTTACAAGTTTTCAAATATTTTAAAATTTCCCCAACTAGAAAAAGGAAATACACAAAATAAAAAATATATATAGTGACATTTATCGCAGTGAAATTAGGAATTTTAATTCCCCCTTTTAAACGTAAATTTTCTGTAATACATATGCATTACTTAATCAGACTTAAAAATGTAGACTTTTGAAACAGTTTTCTCTTCAGTAGCCATTGACAATTAGATTTAATTTTCTCATTAGCAACTTGATGTGATTCTTCAATTTTTTAAAGCCTAACTCTGTTACAGACAAAGCAACACTTATCTAAGAAATGGAGTGAAACAGCTTTGAGGCAGTCACTCTTTTCTTGCATTACCTTATTTTCCTGCACAGAAGTAGAGCACAGTAAATGAGGATAAATGGTCTCTTTAAGCACTCTTCCATCAGCAGGGTATATGCTTTTTGAAAGGCCACTGCGTGGCGAAAAATAAAAAGCAAAGTTTAGAACTTTGGGGTTCTTTATTCATTTTTCCCCCCTCCCACTTTCAAAAGCCGGATGGTACCATTCAAGTTTCTAAACTCTAGTTAGAAATTGTTGGGTTAATAATTACAAGTGACTTTTTGAAAACCCAGCACCAGCTGTACAAGTTATACATGGTTAATCTCATTCCTTCATCCCCTGCTGTTTTATACAAAGGCTGAAGCCTACCAAGCCCAGAGTAAATCTTCTAGTGCCAAAGTTGTTTTGTTCTGGTTTTTGATCATGGGCAGCATGCAGGGATTTTTCCATAATAAACCTCCCAAAGTTCATTTTCTACCTGAATGTTTTGTATGCCGCTCCCATCTGAGCCCACCTGTTCAGCAGCTGATAGATATTACTGTGACCATCTTCTGTCCAGATGATGATTCTGTGAGCAGCAAGCACCTCTCCACCCGCAAAGAACTGCCCATTCCTACTAACTTCAGTCCAGAGAAGGGAAAAATCACAATAATCATAAACCTAGAATACAAAATTAATGATGCACATTAACAAACGCTTACCATCTACTCTGCCAATGAGATGGAAGGTACACCATGCTTATCAAGTCTATTTAGATGGCAGTGTTAATGCAAGGATATATTAAGTATTAATAACAGGCCATACTGTATCCTCATATCAAAATAATACTTTACTAGTACTTTCTTTTTCACAGTTATCCTAGAGTAAGTCTCAGTTGATAACTTTATCTGTCTAATATCAATCCAGAATGTGTCCATTAAGCACAGAGACCAAAAACCCCAAAATGTCTCTGTAATTTTATTTTATCCATAGGGATAGTCCCATTGTGATATTTGAAAATTTATTAATCAGAAAGGTCTGTACAGCAGGAATACTTTGTGAGATCATACAGTTCACATTTTTATTTAAAGTATATTACCACAATATAGATAAGACAACACAGTTTTGTTAGTCAAGTCAGGTATATATGAATCATTATAGAAAAAAGATGACAGCAAATGATGGCAGCTTTGCTACTTTTTAGTTCTTGGAGATGTTAATGAATATATTCACAAGAAAAAAAAAATGTATGTTCCCTAGAAATAAATGAGTGACAAGGTAGAAAAAAAATCTAATAATAAGATCAGTGTATGCAGGTGAAAAGTACTAGTGTTCCTTTTAATCCCAAAGTGTAGGCACAAATCTTTGAAAATAACCTAAGGATAAATGCTCATCATGAGTGTGGTTTGTTGTTAATGAAATTAGAAAATATATATACACACACATAAATATATACATACACACACATATCAGTCCTCTGGATATGCATAATATACACACACGTAATCTCAGGCAGGCAATAGGAAACTGATAAAAGTCAGTCATAAAAGAGAAGTCATTTTATGTTTTAGTAATAATATAAGATTTTGTATATATTTAAGTCATCTTCTGATAATTATTGCACTCAACAATAACAAAACAAGTCACTGAAATATATTACATTACTTTGCACTACCTTCCAACATTTGGAAAACACCACCAGTAAAAGTCTCTCCGTATATGTGCAAAATCGTATTGTCCTGCAGTTCAAGGAGTCAAGAAATTTGGATTCCTTTTCATAGACATCTTGCTTTTCCTTCAAAAGAAGTGAAAACATTTTAGAACACGTTCTTAGTAATTCACATATCATTGTATCAGCTGACTTGATCACACCATTATTTATAAAATGAAAAGTACTCCAAGTTCCTTTTGCGTTTTCTGATTTAAGAATTCACTTGACGAAAGAAAGCATGAACAGCAAATCTACTTGGATCCAGGGATTCCTTATATAAAACCATTTAAGAAACATCCTGTATGTTATGCTGGGTGCTGAGGACATAAGGATCAAGTTACTAAGTTACTGACCTTCAGATATGATAGAGAAACAAACAAAATGTAAACTACTTTTTAACGTCCTGCCATATCTTAATTGCTATAATAGAAAAATGAACAAAGTGCTCTGAAAGAACAGAAGATTAGCCAACACTGAACACATATATTACGTTAGTCTCAGTAAGTTGCTGGTAATGCTGGGCCTGTTTCTTAGATTCAGTATGCTAAATGCTTCCTCAACCAAGAAATTCCTAAAGAGAGTCCAGATGTCCACGTGGCAATTTAAACAACTATGTCACCAGTGCAAATAGAGTGACTGTTTTTTGGGTTTTTTTTTTTTTTTTGCTATCACCTAATTAATGGTAGGGAGCAGTATATGTGGATGCCAGCTATCCATCATCTTCTCCCTACTACTGCCCACACACACCCAGAGGAAAGGGGCTTTTCTGCTTTCTGATGTAAGAGACAGAGAGATATTCTTCTACAATTTTTTTTCAATTAAAAATGCAGTGTGTGTGTTGTGTGTGTACAAAAGCACTTGTGTATGCCTGGAGAAAAGGTTGGAAGGATACAAGCTAATTCTTACCAATGCCTACCAATGAGAAGAGGGAGGTACAGGGAGGTAAATTTCACTATTTCAATAAACAGGCCTGAAGTTAAAGGAACAAGGACTAATACATCACAAGCTAACCTGAATGCTGTTGATAGATGATGAGAGATCCCACACTTTGAGCTCACCAGCTACTGATACCACCACAAGAGAATCTTCTGCAAAAACAATAAAATTTACATATAAGCTGACCACTGTTGTAATTGGCTGTATAAGTATTACCTTGTGATCATTTAAGGAGTATGCAGGGCTATGTTGGTGGAAAATTTTCAACTAATTAAATAAAAAATAAACATTTTAATGATGTTCTAAACTTGTTTTAAAATTTCTAAATGACCCTCATGTAAAAGGAGAGCAAACTAAAAGCAGAATCATGCTGTGAGTCATTATACTGGCAATATTACATCATTCCATTTTTTAAAAAAGAGATCTAGTCTTTTCTTTCCCATGTAGTCACTCTACAGAAACTGAATTCTCTTCATCACAACATCCAGAATTTGCAGCAGGGAAGAATTCCTAAGAGTCCTGCTAATCAACAACAAACATCTGCTTGCTGTGCTTCAAATGCACCACTGAGCTGGCCATGGAAATGCCCGTTTCTCTTTCTACTTCATTCTAACTTCTCACTGACTTTCCAGCTTAAACCACTGTTATCAGTGTTCTCAGTTTGTTCTGCTCTGGCTTACAGACCTGTCTCAAACAGGTAAACATAAATACACATTCTGAGCTCTTGCCCAATAATTTAACAACTTGATCAAAAGTGGCATTTTTAGATTCTTTTATATTCAATTGCTTATTGTTATATAATACTCAGCTACTACCTTGAATTCTCACAGAGTGAACGATAGACATGCAGGTGATCCAATCAGGAGACTGAGATGATGCAAAAGTATGAACAACAGCCAAAGTTTTGGCATCAATGATAAGAACATCTCGATATTCTCCACAGCAGAGAAGCCACCCTTCTCCTGTCATCCGGAATGAACAGTGGTAATACTGCAAATGGAATTAGAAGCAAAAATTTAATCATTACAGCAGTTAACATAACTGTGGTGAAGGCTTGTCTGGATTTTAACTATCATCTATTCAACTGAGGTATTAGACTGATAACAACAAAACTTTTTAAATTCAATTATGTCACACTTCTAAAGTGCTGGTTTTGCATTTCATCAGAAAAAGGGGTCTTTGTAAAGAAGGAATACTATTCTAAATCATGGAAAACTCACAGGTATATTAGTGGGGTGTTATGTAGAACTAACAAAACCAGGTTCTTTATCCCACCAACACTGCCATATGTTATGAAGAAATAAATGTGTTTAAAGAGTATTGCAGGAATTCTCATGCCAACTTAGTGTTGAGGATAGCTTTTATTAGTGATTCAATGATACATTCTATCCTTGCTGAGTTCTCTGTGTGTGCAGATTTTGGCTCTAGAAAGGAGTTTGTAAATGTTTCAATGCAAATATCAAAGTTAAGAGCATAGAAATCATGCAAGTACCTCACAAAAATACTTGGTTCCCATCCACTGAAAGTTAAAATCTGCTTTAAATGTTAGGAAGTGATTATAAAGGCTATGGTTATACATTTTTCCAAAAATAAGAAATTTAGAAATTAAGAATCAGTTAAACTAAAGAAGGTTAAAATTGGAAGTGAAAAAATTGTTTTATAAAATAGCAAGTTATTAAGAATTAATCTTTCTGTGTTCATGAGCATAACTAAAGAAAAATAAGAAAACTGTCTTTTAAATATATCAAAGATAGTGACAGAAATAAAAGAATTGGGAAAGATGGTTGGATAATAACTTTTGGAAAATAGTAATGCCAAATAGATGATAACTGAAGGTATTTTAATGACAAAATAAAAAAAAAACTAAAGAAAAAAAATTTCTCCAAGGACATTGCTCTATATGTGTGCACAGCAAATGCAATAAAGGAATTTTAGAACCCAGAAATGTTCTGCAGGAAGTGACCATACTCACACAGATTGCAGTGTGCCTATAAGGAAGTGTGGCCTTCTCCACACACTGCCCATTGGTGACATTCCAGACACACATCTCCCTAGGAGAGAGAACTTTGTATTATTCTCTGTCATTTCTACTCAATTGGCTGGAATAATTTTTGTACCACCAAGTTTTTCTTTAGGCCTGCATTTATACGAAGCTGATAGTTTATGTGGCTTTTTGTTACAGATTACTGGGCAAGAAAACACTGTGGTCATTAGCAGGGATGACATACTGTACCTGTGTATTTTTGTCTGGGTAATTACACCCTGTTCTCAGCCTACAAACCTTACTTTAATGCCAACCTGACCCACAACAAATTGTGGGGGAACAGCTCTCACAGCCTGTGAGAGTGGCAGGACAGCAATCATTCCATGGATGCTGTTTCCTCTTGAAAATGGTTTATTTCACTGAACTTAAGCTACATATTCTAAAAGCAAAATGCATCGAACACTGCATCTTTTGGAGCTGAGGTACCAGATTTTTGTAAAAATAAACAGTGCCACCAAGAGGCCACATTTGGTCTATCAGATTAGTTTCTTTGCTTCTCTTGAAATCCTGGAATCATACTTGCCACTTCATATTTAGAAAACATTGTCTAGAAAACACTGATTTGTTTGTATGCATATTACAAAGAGTGTGATACAGTTATGAAATACAGCTACAAAATAATCCAGTGTAGGGCAGTTTAAATCTGTATTATTTCTGTTGATTAAAAAAAAAAAGTTTCAGTTGGTAATAATATTCTCAAATTTTTACTGTTTCAACACATAAGCAAAATTTTCCATGGACGTAAAATGAAAGCTTTATTGGTTTTAAGGAAGACACTACTAATGTTAAGAAGCAAAAGGTAAGGATGAATAATGACAAATACTGTATCCATTTGGTAACTGAAAGATACTTTTGTTCTTGTTTTTCTAACCAAACACTAGAACTCAATATATTTTAAAGCAGTGTTCTTCCACCTGAGGCAACAATGCGCCCCAAACAATAACATTGAGAGATATTTTTGCTTGTCACAACTAGGAACACACTACTGGCATCTAGTGGGGAAAGACCAGGGATGCTGCTAACACCCAGTAAGACAGACAGGACCCCACAACAAAGAATTATCTGGTGGTCCAAAGTGCCATGAGTACTGAGGTTATTTATTTTTATAAATAAAAAAATATTTATAACTTTTTTCCTTCTTTGTTTATATTCAACTTTATTCCAAGAAGGACTTGAGATAATATGAAAAGGAATGTAACTCAATTAAAAAAAAGAAAAGACTTCCATTCATATGTGTTAATTTGAAAAGTCAGACTGGCATAAAGATAGAAACTGAAATAATATCTGAATGGTAAATAAATGTACAGAAAAGTAAGTTTAAAAAATAAAACTAAGCAGTCACTATTAAAACATTTTAGCTCTACAAGGAATTTGAGTTCATCCCCATAGTTATCAAGTCTAACTGTGACTATTTTAAAAATCATCCCCAGAGATTCGAATTCCATGCCTCTGTGTTTGGGTGCTAGCATATGGCTTTGTGAAGCTTCTGGGTAACGGACAAGTTGCTAAATGAGTCCACCCTTAAACAAGTGGTCCTAAAGCCCTGCTATACGTTAGAATGATTGAGGAGTTTTTTAAAACACTAGTGTTCTAAGGAGGTGAACCCATTCCCCTAAATCATGATTAGTGTTATAAAGCAGTGTTCTTCAATAAAGAAAAAATATTTTAAAAAAATACTAATGTCTAGTACTCAGTTCAGACATGATGTCATGCTGGTCCATCAGATTTCAGGGTTGGAGTCTGACAGTAAGAAGATCTTCAGTGATACTATTTCTAAATTCTCTTGGATTCTAATGCTTCGCCTGTCTTTATCATCTTATTTTCTATCTTAAATTGAAAAAAAAAATCACACAAACTAAAAATAGGCTCTTTGTCTACTTGTTTTATTTAAGAAAAGAGAGCAAATTGTTTTTAGGAAGCAGCATTTGCATTTTAGCTGGAACTGTACACGCTGTATACTCATGGTGACATGAACTCTAAACACTAAAATGCATATTCTTTTTCTTTTCATATGCTGTTCCCAGATTAAAGATTTTAAAAAATTCCAATGTTTTTACAATTCTTATCTCTTATTCTTTTTTACATGTTCTTATTCCAATGAAGAGCAAAATGTAGAAAAATATATGCACAGCACATAAAATTAGAAAATTGTTAAATTCCCACAAAATACCTGAGAAAGAGCCATTTTTTAAAAAATTCAATGCTTATCATCAATTTATTATCTCAGTAAAAATGCATTAATGGTTAAATAGATCTGTCATCAGTATTCCACCCACTTTTCATCATTTAGAAATATATTATTTTCCCTTGGTTCCATACCTATCTAAAATTCTATGTTATTAACACAGTTATGACTTCATTTAAATTTTAAAAGATCATCAAAAATGTCTAGTTTGCCATCTTAAATTTCAAGTCCATTACATTTTTCAAATTCTCTTTTGTCTTCCAATATACTTTTTCTGGTTTTTCTTTGGCATTCCCAGGCTCCCCTCCACTTACCTCTTCAATGTTCGTTTTCCTTAAGATTTTTGTCTTAGGCTTTCTTACATTCTCACATAGCATACTATGTGCTATTGAAAACACACACCTGTTTGTCTGCTGAGCTTCAAATCCAGTTAGCTATTAGATGTCACTCTTAGTATGACTTTTAGCCTGTCACACACCTCTAGCTCAAAATGAAACATAACATCCCTTCTTTGCTGCTTATTCTCAATGAATGGATCTGGTCACTGATGAGTGTCCCATCATACTTGATTTCACAACTCCTCTCCCTGCACCAAAGGTGAGGGATTTGCTACCCCAAAATGCTCTCTGAATCAGCAGCATCACCACAGTCCAGCAACATGTAGATATTTAAGTTCTTGCACTTCCACCAGCTCTACTGAACTTGTAGATAATTGTCGCTCAGGTCTGAGCTGTGATGCCCAGAAACCTCCAAGACTGGAACCTACCTCTTTCTCTAGTCTATCTCTTTCTGGATTTTAAAAGTTAAATTAATAATTTATAACCCTCTTTATCAAGCCAAGGCTTTTTGTCCTAAAATTTTATTAACTGCATATATTTATTAATATAAAATATTGATGCAGCAACAGCAATTTTATTTTAGTTATTACTTTAGTTATTACTAATAAATCTGTCAACACCCCTTTACTTTTTTTGTTTAATTTTTTTTAAGATTTATTTATTTATGCATACAAGCACTGGGGTACAGGCCAAAGGTGTGTGTGGGGTGGGGGTGAGCGGTTTCACCACAAAGAGCAGGGAGCAGAACAGGCAGATCAACAGAAATACACTGCTGAGGGCAGCAGCAGGCACAGCAGGAGAGGTCTGCCATGCCATGTGGGTCCCCTCCGTGGCAGGCAGCAGGGATGGAACTTGTGCTGCAGTGGCTGCGGTTTGCTTCATAGTGCTTGCTTAACCCACTGCGCCACCAGGGAGGCCCACCATCCCTTTACTTTTAACTTTACTGTATTCTATGCTGCTTTGGTTTTTCTAATTGTCTGATAATCTTTGTAATTTAACTGGCTGCTTAGTCCCTTTACATAATTGAGATTACAACTTTATGGAGATTTATTTCAACTATCTTATTTTAGTACTATATATTCCAGATTTTTTACTCCTTTAGTTTAAACATTTTATTTCTTTTTTGAACCAGAAGTTAATTATTCTATTTCATTTTCATTTTTATTTATTTTGTGTCGATTCTTATAACAGTTACCCAGGAAATGTCAACATGTATGGATATATCTAACAAAGTCTAAAGCTTATCAACCTTTTTAACCCAACTCCAGAACACCACACAAATGAAATCTGATCACTGTTCTTTTATATACCATTGTTGACCCTGAATGTGTGGGAAAGGGTTTGTGGGAAGAGGATGTATATAAATCATGTGTTGTAGCCTGTGCTTATTTAAATTTTACAAAAATTTGTTGCTTTGCATTCAATATTCCTACTTTCATCTCAGATTTTTCCCTCTGAAATTTGATTTTTGAGCTAATAGTGAGACTTCTTAATATTTGTTTTAATATTAACTATTTTGCCCTAATTTTGGAAGTCATTTTCACTAGAGTTACAATTCTAAATTAACAGATATTTTCTGTCAACTTGCTGAGGATATTTCACTGCTGTCTAGTTTTCATTTTATGGTTAGGAACTCAGCTTTCAGTTTAATGAATATGCCTTTGTGAAAAGCAATCTGCTTTTTCTCACTATTTTTTAGGATCTTTGCTTTTTCATTGGCATTTTGTCATTTCAACATCAGGTGTCCAGGTATTTCTTTCCTTTCACTGATCCTAGAATTACTGGATTACTGAATCTTAGGATTTATGACTGCAAGTGAAGTAATATTGGGTGGGGGGGGTAGTAAAAAATGACTCACAAAGCAATTTTGGGTCCCTCTGTTCATCTTGAATAAAAATACTAAGTCCACAGTCACTCCCTGGGACTTCTCAAAAAATAAAAAAAGTCATTGTTGCTTGGGGACTAATGGGCCAAGCCTAGTAATTTTAATGACTTAGAGCAGATTAAATTATAGTTTCTCGTGTATGCATTAGCTGAAGCATAGGTATTGCCTGAGATGAACCTTATAGATACAGGCTAGGTTTTAGACCCTGAATGAACAGAGTTTCAGAAAATTCAGATCATCCTGGAAAAGGAATAAATAACCATACTCCTTGTATTACAGGGCAGGGAGAGGGGCACTCCACAATTTTTAACTTTGCCCTCTCTGAATGGGTTTTGCTATTTGCTGCATTAACAAACATATAAGATTTTTAATGGAAAGGAACTTTAATATGATTAGGGCATAATACAGAAAGGATAAAGAACATAGTTACTAAGTTAAGCATTTAAAGTTACCTATTTTCTTGAGGGTAAAGTTTAGCTAAATAGGATTGGCCTAAAGCAAGGCCTAAAAGCTTGCCACAAGTTTAAAGGACCTTTCAGTAGAGACTTATAGAAAAGGGT
Organism: Galemys pyrenaicus; assembly: GCA_019455555.1. Classification (NCBI taxonomy): domain Eukaryota; kingdom Metazoa; phylum Chordata; class Mammalia; order Eulipotyphla; family Talpidae; genus Galemys; species Galemys pyrenaicus. Next base: position 8,768,542 of record JAGFMF010012266.1, read on the forward strand.
TAGAAAGAGTTAGATAAATTTGGGAGGAAAAGAGCAAAATTAAAATTCAGATGAAAGCTGTTATTGTTAACTTTTCCACGGGTTTCTTACCCACATCTGTTCTAACCAGTTTAAGACTAAAAAGCAAGCGCAGTTTCTTCACATGTCTCTTTGCTTTACATGCCTCCTCCAGGTCTCCTTGCTGCTTTTTACTCTGCTTCCTTTTTCCTCCCTTTCTTCTGTCCTCTTATTTCCTCTCTCCAACATCTTCTTATCCCTGCTCAGCTCCACCCACTTAGGGCAGAACCAGGATTCTGGAACTTCCCCCTTTCCTGGGGACCACCCTGTTACACTTGGATGTCTAACAATATATTAATATGGCTCATAGAGTTGCATTAATCTATCACCAAAATTATACCCACTAGTTCCTTTTTTGGAGCTAGACCACTGTGAACAAAAAATTTAAGCTGGAGCTCAGTTGCTCTGCAGATCTGTTTTTCACTTAACTACACATTATTCTCAACTTTCCAAGTAGTCCCAGAAAACAATCATCATCTACCAAATCATCTAGTTCAGGACTAAATATCTCAGTACACGACACAGGTTTCATGCTAGTCCTAGTGTATGAAAGCTACTGGCGATTGTTTTAAAAAGAATGTACCAGGGTATTTAATTTAGCGTCATCTAAACTTCAATCTCTCCAGTATAACTTGTTCTGTCATAAGCTGTGCCAGTTGTTAAGCTTTTCAGTCTCTAGAAGTTTGACACCTGATACCTTTTTATTCTTTTGGCTCTCAGAATTCAGAGTCATGTAACGTCTTCTTGGGTTAAAAACAAAAAAGGAGTGGTCTTGTTTCTACCAGTAACCCAATCTTCCATTCACAAAAGCAAGCTGAATCATTTTGATTCCGCATTCCTGGATATATTTCCAAACATCATTCATAAGCCAGTCTAGTTCACATCAGCTCTTCAATCAGCAGGGTTTTTTCTTATAGCCACATCCTGCTTCATTAGAACAAACCTCCCCTCCATGAAAATGCACCAAATCATTGTGTTCCTTTCCTTCTTTCTCCCACCATTCATTTAAAAATGAGTCTTCTCTTGTGTTAGTTGTATGGTTTTGCACCAATGCATAAAACAAGTAACTTCTGAGTTGTTTTACAAAACAATGAAGGCTTAGATGCATCTGCTTAAGGGCTTAAAGTGAGTTACCACATGATAAAGACCAACCATCTTGACTTTTCCATTTCCAACTCTAAAATAGGTGGCTTGGTGTTTGCCAGTATTCACACAGGGAAGCTGCCATGAGATATGACATGTAAGTTGCAATGTTTATCTTGGTCACAGGTCAGCCACTAAAGGATCCTGGACTGGAGTTATGGTACTGATAACATGCCCTGGGGTCACCATTTAAGGACTAAATTTTCCATATGTAAAAGAAATGTATTGTTCATCTATGTTTTCTTCAGCCCCAGAACTCTACTCCACCAGGCAGAGACAGAGAAAGAAAAGACAGCATGTGGTATCAGTCCTGTGGAATATAATTTAAAAAAAAGGAACTCAATAATACAGAGAACAGACCTGTGGTTGCCAGAAGTAAGGGGGCCCCGGGATGCAAAGGAGGGGAAGGTGAGAGAAATGAGTCAGGGGATTCAAAAGTTAAAAAAAAGAAAAAAATTCATTGGCCAGAACTTAGAGTTATAGTGTCAACTTGTAACAGGGTGGTCCCCAGGAAAGGGGGAAGTTCCAGAATCCTGGTTCTGCCCTAAGTGGGTGGAGCTGAGCAGGGATAAGAAGATGTTGGAGAGAGG
>JAGFMF010012266.1:8773157-8819313 GCA_019455555.1 Galemys pyrenaicus
TAACCTTTGTTGTGTGTGCCTGCAGTTGGGGCATTATAAGTGCAGTTCGAGCGCGCGGGTGAGGACCCAGTCAGGCAAACCCATTTTATATTAGGGTTGCCCTGTAACAGTATGATGAATACCAGGAATGAACACCAGAACACCTAAGTAAGGAAGTTCCTAGCATGAGATTCCAAGGAGTTCTGCATTGGTAGACCTCACACACAAAGTTCTGGGGGCAACACAGGGTTTTAGGAGTCAGGCCATGAGCCTGGAGTTGGGGGCATGCAATGAAAAGTCCTGGACAGGGAGGTTGTTATTCTTCAGCTCTGCATCCTATCATCCTACCACTCAAGGACAGGGGAAGACTGAGATGTGTACATATTTCTTTAATGAATACATGAATACTCCACAGTGTCCAGAACATTTTAAAACGAGCTCTTTCCCTCCCTACTCTTATTTTTGAATGCTTTCTGTTCCTTGAATATGGTGTCATCATCCCATCCAGGCCCTCCCCTCACTCAAACTTCAAACCTGGAAAGTATTCTTGACTATTCCTTCTTCTTTATTCACATCCAATTGTTTGCTTTTTCTGTCTCTTCCCTCTTAACATCTATCCAGTGTTCTTCTATTCTTCATCCTTGCTGCCACTCTGCTTCAGTCCAAATAATTTCTTGACTAAATACTGTAGAAGCCTCCTACCCATAGTCCCTGTGTTTTATCTCATTTACCCCTCTCTACAATATGCCCTTCACATTTAAAACCATGTGATATTCTAAATCAAAATAAAATAGTATTATGTCATCTCTGCACATAAAAGATCCTCAAAATCCCTTCATATCACACCACTTTTAATTAGCATATAGTGTTAGCTCTTGACAGTTAAAAAAAAAGTCCTCTCTTACAATCCATGTCCTCAAGGCCTCCTGAATTCTTCCCCTACCTGAATAATTCCTTTAGCTATGCATTACAAAAAAATATCAAATCAAACCACTAATCATTTACATATCAGTGGCAGACCACTCACTTGACTACCTTGCAGATAACAAGAGAACTTATTGGGAACTCAAAAACATCCTTGAGATTTGAAAAGTATAGAGATAGCCCTGCTAACAGCTGACCAGTTATCTTTAAGGCTGAGATTTGTAAAATAATTAAGAGATATTCATTCTTTTTGACTGCATGGTTAGCCACAGAAATGTCATTTTCACACTGACCAGTATCATAATTGTGTTATTAGCTTTTTAAAAAAATCTTCACAGTGACTTTCCAAAACAAAGTCAGTCTAATCCTCATACATCTCTGTTGATCCTATTTTCATTTCCACCATGTCTCTAAGCATGGTTTTCTAAGCACCAGCGCTAGAGTCATTTCTAATGGCATGATTCTGTTTTAAGTGACTGTCGTGGGCACTATGAGATGTTCATAGCATTTCTGGACACTACCTGCCCCATGTCCCTTCCTCAAGATGCAACAACCCAATTTATCTGCAAACATTACTTAATGTCTGTGGTGGAGGTGTAGGAAGCGGGTACCATCACACGCAATACAAACCATTGCTTTAACTCCAAGCAAAAGACTTGCTCCTATGAAAACATAGCAAAACTTCTCCCATGGAAGATGCAGTGTAGACCATTCTGCACTGAGAGTGCCTTGTATTGTAACATAGCTGCACCCCATTAGCTTATATCCTCCCTAGATTATACTGCCACCCTCGCGGCATCAGCACCAGGGCTTCTCATTCATGAACTCAAGTACCTAATAAATTGTCTAACTTACAGAACACACTCAATATTGTGTGTTGAATAAATACAAGGCAAACATATAAAAAGATACAGGATTCCAAGTTTCTGAAGCTTATAAACTTGTGCCCATTACAACAACTCCAATCAGAAAGTACTATGTTTCAACACGAGCAAGAGAGGCAATATATTTAAAGCATTTAGGAGTCTGTATTTAAACCATGAGAGATAATAAATGAAAGGACGAATTGTCAAAGTTCAACCGTTGTAAAAATATCAGTTGCTCCTTTCAGGAATGTTCATAAACAGTGAGCTGAGCTGGTCTGATATGCAGTTCTTGGCAACCCTATAGTGTAACTCTTCAATGATGGGAGATGTTAATTAATTACACTATAAAATAGAATTACAATTAATTGTTAATTTAGGTTTCAAAGTGACAAACTTTAAAGGCTAAAAATAGTCTTTGATCTTTAAAAGGTTTCTTAATGAGGGCAGTATACTTTAAGTACATCATTAGTTTAAATGTTCAAATTGGGTCTAGAGGCTGCTCGGGCTAAGCAAATATCTATTCCAATATGTTAAATGTTTATGACTTGGGACGGGAACAATTAATTGCTAATCAATGGGCCAAATCCTAGGTGAAGTCAGGTTCTGAAATAGGAGGACGACAATAGTAAATTGGATTTACAGCTTTTTGATGTGATCTGTAAAAATCATTGGCAAGCAGAGACCAAAAGAATAGTTAAGAAGGTCAGACCAAAGAAAAACCCAGATAATTAAGATATTACTCATTAGTTAATAGTGGCTTTCCAGATACTCTTTGTTTAGATTAATGAGTCATAATTTTTAGAATTTAACTTACATGCCTGTAGTTCAGTTACTTAAACATATAATTCAGGATATAAAATAGTAAAACTCAGCACCACTTAATAGGTGATAACACTTAGCTGGTGGCAAAGATTAGAAATATTTGTGATATAATTTTCCAAAATGACCTCGATCCATCATGTGATAGTTCATTTTCTCCAAATTCAAGAGTAAAACCAATTTATTACTTCAAAAATCGCCTATTAACAAACAGGCAAAAGATCAATTGTCAAGCAGTGTGAATGCCATCCGGTTTCAGTGTTAATAGCTTCACTCACCTTGAGTTCAGGTGAGAGATTCCAAAGACAGAGCTGACCCTCTTGACTTCCAGTGACGATCGTTTGCTGGTCATCAGTGATCATGATGGCAGTGATGCTGTGCTGAGGGGCCTGCTTTCCCCAGAGCACCACCGCCTGCAGGGAGGACCTCATGTTGAGAGAACCCTAGACACAGGAAGAAGTATAGACACCATCATTCTTAAATCTGGAAAAACTGATCATGTATCACAGTGGATCTCTAACACAAACTTTAATACCTATTCTCTCAGAGGTATAGGGAAGGGCTCTTCTTCAGTTAAGAGAAGGTAGTCATCAGGCATAGAAATCACCATGCCCAGTTAATCCATCAGAGAAGAATGGCATGTACTCTGTTCTCTTCTTTTAAAATTTTATTGAAGTAACATTGGTTCATAACATTAGCCAGGATTCAGGTGCACAACATTATAAGTCAACATCTGTATATACTGCATTAAGGTGACCACTTTAGTCTAATTCCATCTTTCATCAGACTTGATTACAAATATTGGCAAAGAGGACAGGAATAGCCTTCTCATCTCATACTCATTTTTTATTACAGGTGATTCTAACTCATAGTAGAATATGAATACCCAACTATCCTACAGAATGTCATATATGTCTGTAGAGTGATTTGTATTACACAGGAGAATAAAGCTATAATTTGAAGAAAACTTCAAAAACTCTCTCTTCCTAGATATTTCACCTCATTTAGGTTACAAATATTTGGATGTTGCTACTACAAAGTAAATCTTTTCCATAATAACAATAGTTGCCAGTTGTCAAAGATTCATGTATGACAGTCATTGGGATGAACACATAATTATCATTAAAAAATGTCTGGATAAACACATAATTATAAAAAAAAAAACGTTGGCTGTGTACCCCTCCCCAAGATGATCTAAAATATAACCCATCATATGAGCATTACATTTGTGAACCACCAATCTCTTGAAATAAGCATTCCTTTCTGAAATACAAATAACTTGGGAATGAATAGTGCTTTAAATCCTTAGACAAAATTAGTATGTTTTCTCCGTGACGTTGCAGCTTATATTTAATCTTATTGAAAATGTCAAAGATAGGGGAAGTGGAGAATACCAAACTTCCCTCCCATATTGTCCTTGAGAAAATTAGAGAACAAAAACCTTAGCTGGGAATTTAAGATTGTTAATTTATACATAGGGATGGCAAGCAAAACCCTCCACAGGGACTTCTTGCTCAAGAAAATGGAAATGCCATTAAAATCCCTCCAGTACTACTACAGGGAGATAAGGGAGTGCATTTCTAAATCTCCCAGGAAAATTACACCAAATCTGAGCCACAAAACAGTTTGAAATAAAACTATCATTATATATAATACCAGAATTCCCATGTCAGGAAATCTATGTAAATGATAGTTTCTAGGTCAATGATACTTGGGGGAGGTCTGTCAAAAACACTACTTATCTATTAAAATATCTCAGATTAAAAATAAAAGATTATAGTGTTAAGAAGATTACAGAGCAACTGAAGCTTGCACATTGCTGGTGGAAATACATAATGGAAAATAGGTTTTCAATTTTTTAAAAATTTATTTATTCATGCATACACAAACTGGGGTGTAAGGCAGAGTTGCGGTGTGAGTGGATTCACCAGAGACAGAATAGGGAACAGAACAGGCAGATCAACTGAAATATACTGCTGAGGGTAGCAGCAGGCAAGACAGGAGAGGTCTGTCACACCATGTAGGTCACCTCCCTGACCAGGGCTCGAACTTGTGCTGCAGTGGCTGCTGCAGATAGCTTTACAGTGTTGTGCCTTAACCCCTGGCACCACCAGGGAGGGCCCAGTCTTTCAATTTTTTTATGAAGTCAAACATACACTTACAACAAGAACCATTGAATCCATTCCTAAGCCTTACCTATGAGAAAATAATGCATTTACACAGACTTTTACTATACAATTTTATTTGAAATAATCAAAAACTAGAAATATTTAAATGTCCGTCATTGGTGAATGGATGAACACATGCACATCCACACAGCGGGATACTATTAAGCAAAAAAATAAACTATTGAGCCACAAACATGCATAAATCTAAAAATAACCATGTTAGTTGAAGAGTAACTAAAAAGAATATATGCTGTATTTTAGTTTTGTAAAATTCTATAAAATTCCAATTAATTTAGAATAACAGTCCTGTGGATAGGATGCAGAGACAGGGAATAGTTAGATTATAAAGCAGAAGAGAGAAACATTAAAGGATGGTAGACATGTTCATAATTTTAATTATGGTGATGGGTTTGAGGATATACATTGTGTCAAAACTTATCAAACTCTACACTTTTGACATATATATGTATATATGAAACTGCACATCAATTATACTTTAACATTGTCTTTTTATTAAAAAGCATTTTAGAGGGGCTTCCCTGGTGCCACAGGGGTTAACTACAGCATCGTGAAGCTAACTAGCCACAGCCACTGCAGCATATGATCAATTCCCAGCCAGGGAGGTGACCCACATGGTGTAGCAGACCTCTCCTGCCTAACCTTCTGTTCCACTCAGCAATGTATTTCAGTCAATCTCCCTGTTCTGCTCCCAGCTCTGTCTCTGGTGAATCCTCTCTCTGCCCACACCTCATGCCTGCACCCCAGCTCTTATATGCATAAATAAATAAATAAATAAATATTTTTTGCAAAAGCATTCTAACACTTTGAGGAGGGAGGGGAGAGGGAATGGGTTGAGGGCAGAAAGAGCACAAAGGATTGAGGTGATGGTGCACTGGTGAAATGGTGGTGGGAAATGCAAGGGAACCACAATTGATGTCAAATATGTCTGAATAAAGAAAAAAATAAAAAACCATTCTCGAAGTTATTTACATGACTAAATCACATAGGATTTCCATAGAAACCAATAATCCCAGTGGCAAATAGACTCATAATTAAAATTACAAAACATCCAAGAAAATAATAAATTAAGGAATTCACACATGAGGTGCCTCAGTAAGTTCTATTATAAGGCAAAGAGGAGTGAGGATGGTGAAGGAAGTATCCCTGATTTGGGGGTCAGAGTGTATGCAGGATGAGAAGGATGTTCACATGGAAGGAAGAGGGCTAGAGCACAGGAGGGAGATGATGCTTTTCATGTTGAGAAGGATGTGCTGGCACAGGGGACTACAAGGCTGGATTAGGTAAAGAGGGCATACATTTACCATGGCAGCTGGAACCCAAGGAACATAAGACAGGTATGCACACTGGGGGACATTAATCATGGGCTAGTAGGGTGGGGTGAGCTACTGCCCTAATATATAACCAGATACAGTAGGAAGTACTGGTAGATGAGCAAGTTATTGAAACATGGGGGCAGCAGATAGCACCACAAGGGCGTATGTAATCATATAACAATGAGCACACTACCCACAAACAGAATAAGACAGCATCATGGACAGAAAACTGATTTATACAGAGTAATAAAATATTAATAGATAGCAAGAGGGACTCCCTGGTGGCACAAGGGGTTGCGTGCCACACTGTGGGGCTTCCACAGCTACTGCAGCATGAGTTCAATCCTGGCCAGGGAAGGGACCAACATGGCACAGCAGGCTCTCCTGCCTCACCTACTGCTACCCTCAGCAGTGTATTTCAGTCGATCTGTTCTGCTCCCTGTTCTGTCTCTGGCGAGTCCTCTCATAGCCCGCCTCCCTGCCTCCCCCGCACACATCTGACCTGTACTCCAGCTCTCCTATTCATAAATTTAAAAATCTTAAAAAAAAATAAGATAACAAGAACTAGGCTTCTTACTGTCAGAAAACAGGGCTGGAAATTCAGAAAGAGAATACAGAATGATCCCTGTGGTGCTGGAGTGGTTATATTATCAGATTATTATTACTTTTGTGAAATAAATGTAAATACACATATTTTTTTATGTCTGTTCACTGAGAGTCTAAAAGTAGTAAGAGTTCAATAGAAATGAGATCATTTAGCATCTTCTAAATACTAATCTCTATTAAAAGAAACTAGTGTTTCTGGGGAATATGGTTGATTCCACGTCTGGAACAGGGAAAAGGCAAGATTATACTGAGACATATTGTTGAAAGCAAGGAAATGCTCAAAGAACAAGGTAGGCATATCAAAGTATACAGAAATCTTGAGAGGGCACCCATTGCTAAATTATGGACAGTTTGTGTATCAAAATAAGTAATACTGGAACAGACTGTAACTCCTTACATTAAACAGGAAATCATGAGTTTATAAATGAAACAGGAAAGCATAATACTTACTAAGGGGCAAAAGAGTAATTGTACAGTGGAAAAGCAGACCCCAATCAGATGCTGAAAGTAAACCTCATCAGAATTGGGACAGAACAAATTCACGAGCCACCTGAAAGGATGCAGTAAGAATAACATGACATCACTTCTGGGATATTCCTGTCAAGAGGCAGGACCTGAACTAATCATGAGAAACACCAACTGAAGGACTCACGACAAAATAACTGGACTGTAGTCTTTTAATGTGCCAAGCACGAAAATCAAAGATGGACTAAGAAACTACTCCAAGCAAGGAGACTCAAGAGGGATCACAACCAAATGTAACACGTTCCAGTCGGTACTCTTTGGCTCTAATGGTCATTACAGGGAAAACTGGAAAAATCTGAATAGGGTAAAAGGACCTAACAGTAATAACACGTGAGTGATAATTTCCTAATTTTGCATTTTATTATTGATTGTATAAGAGAATAACCTTGTTCTAGGAAATTCACACTAAGGTATTCTCAAAATATGAAGTAACAGATTGACAACTGACTCAAGTGTTTTTCATAAAAAATAATTCTGTGAAATTATTTCATGAAAATAATTTCAAATACTTAATGGAAAGTTGTAAGAACATATTATTAAAAAAATGAATGGGCTTTTCCAGAAAGTATCAAAGACATAGAAACTCAGGACCTCCCTGGTGGCCTATGGGTTACGTTTCAGCGCTATCACCTCTATGGCCTGAGTTCAATCTGGCCAGGGAGCTAACCCACAAACGACAGAGCAGACCTCTCGAATCTCACCCACTGATCCCCTCAGCACTGTATCTCAGATCTGCCTGTTCTGCCCCCATTCTGTCTCTAATGAATCCTCTCACTATCTCTTTGTGACCTACACCCCAGTTTTCTAAAAAAAAAAAATAAATAAAATTTAAATATATATATATAAACTTAGATTCAAGGATCTAATAAATGTTAAAGAATAAAATGGAAAGAAATGGACACCAAAACACATCTTAGAGAAAGTGCAGTATACCAAAGGCAAAGCATGAAAGACATGAAATGATGTGATCTAAAAGAGAAATAGCAAGGAAGCGCAAAGATTTCTCTATAGTAACAGGATGTCAGGACACTATGGGAATATTACCTGCAAAATGTTGAAAGGAGGTAAATGTCAACCTAGGTCTTTATACTTAGCTTTCGCTCAAAGTAAAGGCAATAAAGACATTTTTTCTCCAATAAATAAGGTCTGAGAGAGTACAGTATTTACAAATCTCACTGAACAAATTATGAAATAACATGCTGTAAGGAAGCATGTTAATGAAATCAAAAAAAAAGGAAAAAGTCAAATAGAATATGCAATTGTGAGCAAAGAAATCAGGACACACAAGTAATTTTAAATGAACATTATCTATAAAATAATAGTATTAATGGTGATGATTAATTGATGTCAACTCAAATTCTATATATGAATATGAAAGAAGAGCAAGTAGCAGGGGTGTTAAGTCACTTTAATGTACTCCTGCCCTTGAGATGAGAGCAGAGATACTAGTTAGCTTTATGTTTTGTTAAAATAAGAATTTATTGCCAAACACTAAAAGAAAAGGCATCATGTGTTACTGCAAAACCTGTAGGGTGGTAAAAGGAACTAAAGAAAACATCAATCTCATAGAAGAAAAAAAAAATAAAGCAAATACACATGGAAAATAGAAAATGCAAAACTGAACGATAAATTCATTCTCAAATATACTAGCATTTACAATGAATAGAAGAATTAAACTTATTACTTAAAAAGTAAGAATTCTCAATTAGAATATATCCTAGTATATCTCAGTTACAAAAATGTCCCAAGGTATTAAACAAAAAGGTTAAAATAAGAACTGGGCAAGGATATATCAGGGAAAGAAAAATGGGAAAAAAAACTGATGTAACATTATACAAAATAGGCTTTAAAGTGAAAGTAGAATTGGGGGAAAAGGGTCACTATGTAGTGATAAAATCACTCACCACAAAGGGATAATAGTTCCCAGTCCCTAGATACCCAATAATAGAGCCTCAAAATAAAACATAATCATACATAATTATAAAAGAAAATTGATACTATTAAAAAGGTAGATTTCACAGATCTCAATTAGTAATATTTACATCAGGCTGATAATAAGGGTAAGGACAAAATATTTGAACCACAATACTTGCATTTGCAGTATATTATGAACATATATAAATTCCCTCAACTTGGGCATTAAAAAATATTCTACTATGGCCTCCCTGGTGGCGCAGTGGGTTAAGCAATACACTATGAAGCAAACCGCAGCCACTGCAGCATGAGTTGGATCCGTGCTGCAGGCCAGGGAGGTGACCCACATGGTGCAGCAGACCTCTCCTGCTGTGCCCGCTGCTCCCCTCAGCAGTGTGTTTCAGTCAGTCTGCCTGTTCTGCTCCCCATTCTGTCTACCTCCCGCGACTCTGGCTTGTACCCCAGCTCTTGTATGCATAAATAAATAAATATTTTTAAAAATTCTACCAAATATTGTAAATAACATTTATAAAATCGATCCTGTTAGGCTGCGAACCATGTTTCAATAAATCCCAAAAGCCTGGTATTGTATAGGCAACAGTATCTGACCAAAATGAATAAAAATCTGAAAACTTCCTGCACCATATATTCCCTATCAAATGTTTGGAAACTAAAAAAGTATATATTCTAAATGTGCCTAAGGCTATCAAGAAAACATAATAAAAAGATATTATTAAGACCCAAAAGACAATGAAAATTTAGTATAATAAAAGTATCCAGTTATAGGTTTTGTATTAGGATAGAATTTAAAACCTTAAATGCATATAGTGCTAAGGAGAGAAGACAAAAAATTAATGACCTAAATATTCAAATTTAAATAATAAAGAGCAAGGTAAATCCTACGAATATAGAAGGAAACAATAGAGATAAGAGCAAACACTAACACTAATTTTTTAAAAAGGAAACAATCCACAAAACCAAAACTCAGTTATTTGAAAAGAGAATATGAGTATATCTAAATTCAATTTGATAAAGACGAAATAAAAGATACTAATATATATAAAAGGTAAAGATAAAATTTGTATAACTAAAAATAATCTGCATGGACTATCATAAATAAGTATGCCAAAATTTTGCTGAGATAATTGCCATACAAATATAGGTTACAACACATGAATGAGTATGAAATAGTAATGACAAATATACCTGTAAACATTTAAAATGGGAGTAGTCTGTAAAACTATACACATACACCCTTTTGGGGAAAACTTTATTTTTGGGTCTAATCTTGGGAGATTAGCAGACCCTAACATCTGAAAATTCATAGAGTGGACCTCTATAAATTCTCCAAAGTAAAATGAAAGCTCACCTAACAGCTCACTTACATTCAAGTCAACAGATTAGTAAGGGAGAGAGAATCAAATAAAGTAAGAATGTAATGATTTTCAACTGAAGCAAGCACAGGGAAAAAGTGAATCACAACAAAGAAAAGGGAGACCCAAAACCTGTCACTAGAGTCACAACATCTAGCATTATTGAGACTCTTAATTGAAGGGCAAATCAGCCCAAATCCCCATTACTACTTAAGGCTCCATAGTATTCCAGCCAAAGTCAATTACTGCCCATCCTGACAATGACCTAGTTGACTACAAAGGATGAGATGCCCAATCCACTATACTTAAAAAGGCAGAAAAGGAGGAAGTGGTAACTTTGACCAGTTCTCTGACAATTAGAAAAAAGTTTCAGTTAGGGCGCAGGTTCACTTTGGGGGAATAGCTCTTTTCCACAAATATAACTGTGATGCAGTTAAGATCACAAAGCTGTTATGAGAACCTGCATGGCTGTTTAACTCTGCTGCCAGGAAGAAACACTGTTCATAACATTGTATTAGTCTTTCTGTCATGCTTCTAGATTTTTTTTTCAAGTTTTATTTTTTTATTTACATATTTTAATATAATTTTTTTAATTTACATATATTTGACATCAATTGTAATCCCCATGTATTACCCATCACCATAACACCAGTGCACCATCATCTCAGTCCCCCGTGCTCCCAAATGCCCTCCACCCTTCCCCTCTTCCCTCTCCTCCAAATGTCCCCAGTTTGTCTTTGTCTTTTCATTTTGGTTTTTATTTCTTTCTTGTTGTTGTTGTTATTATTATTATTATTGTTTCTATTCCTTCCCTTGATCTTTATTTGGTTCCCTTATATTCCTCCTAGGGGAGATGATCATTCAGAAAATATCTGCATTTTGGCCTCCACTCTTGGCTTAGTTTCTCAGACTAAAAACTCATAGAAGGGGAGAGTTCAGAGACACACAGCTCCAGAAGAAAAGGGCATTTTTTATCTATAGGCAATTTGCACTTTGCCCTCTTGTCCATGGACTCATTTGACTGTCACCTTTTAAACTTGATCTGTGAAAGCATAGTCAGGGAAATGAATCTACACTAAGTAGAACAGTGGCAGAAACAAGTATGAGCAATAAATGGCAGGGAATTAATATACTTGTAATTGTTAGCTAACATTTTGCTAATGGTAAATAATTCCTGATGTGAGTTTATTTGTATCCTCATTACTCTAGAAAATTAACTTCCCTTTCTTAAATCATTGCAAGACTGTCTACTCAGTTACCAGCCACTCTGTATTATTCTGGTTTTGTATCTCCCTTAAAATGATATGCTCTGCATTGATGTCTCCCTAATGAAATGATACTGCTCCCCAGAGAGAGAGACCAGGCTTTGCTTAACATAGTGCCTGGCCATAGTGAGTAATTGATAAATATTCTTTTAACCAAACTCATCTTGACTTTCCCTTCTACATTCTGTATGAAAGATAGGAATCATTTCTTAATCATTGTTTTATTTCCTACAGTGCCTGAAGCACAGTGCTTTGAGCAGGAAAATAATAAATACTGGTTTAATTAATCATTTTCTTTATTATTTTTAAGTTCTATGTTCTAAAAGAAAGGGAGTTGATTAAAGAATATGAAAATTAAGTCATGTTAGAATTAAATGGGAGTCACTTAATCCCTTTGAGCTTCAGTTTTGTCATCTATAACCAGGGAGCTAGCAAGGACACCTAGTTCAAAGAAGAGTGAGCATGAAAAGAGAGCACGCATATAATGGCCAGAAGAGTAGTGTTCAGTAAATGACTATTTTTGTAACTGCAGCACACATCATTCTGAATAGTACCAGTTACCCATACATCAACCCTTTTCACCATTATTTTTGCTTTCTCTTTGTTCAAATTAAATTCACTAGATTGTAAATCCTCCAAATTTCAGAGGAAATTTGGTCTGAAATGTCTGTACTCTCATGGCCCAGGAAAGGGTTTAGAAAAGGCAAGCACTCAATATCTGAATAAATGAATAGAAATACATTTTAGAGTGTAAAGGCAAATGTCCAGCAAACATCCATCCACATGAATATTTACAAATGTTTAGGTACTAATAAAAGACAAATTACTTGGAATATAGAAAATCAAATAGTCAAAGAATTTTATTGCTAAAAACTGTACATAGTCATAGGATTCCTAAAATATCCAAATTAGAAAACAAGAAGCACCAAGGCCAAAGCCACAAGAAATCAGATCTCAGCCAGAGTGCAACCTGAACAATCCAGATTGGGAAGTGTAGTGAAAACAGAGCTGAAATTCAAAGACATGTTACTAGGGTTGCTTTTACTACTTATTACCTTTATTTCCAGATTTTTTTTAAGATTTATTTATTTATGCATATAAGAGCTGGGGTACAGGCCAGAATACAGGGAGGTGAGAGGATCCACCAGAGACAGAGTGGGGAGCAGAACAGGCAGACTGACTGAAACAGACTGCTGAGGGGAGCAGCGGGCACAGCAGGAGAGGTCTGCTGTGCCATGTGAGTCCCCTCCCTGGCTGGCAGCAGGGATCAAACTCGTGCTGCAGTGATTGCAGTTTGCTTCATAGTGCATTGCTTAACCCACTGCGCCACCAGGGAGGCCCCTATTTCCAGATTTTGAAAGTAATATGTAGTAAATGGAGGATAATATCACCTGCATTGCCTACAGCTCAATATTCTTATAAACAAATGATAATGATGTAAATAGAAGCATAGGATTATAAATATACATAATTTTATATTGGAATATATAAAATGGAATATAAATATGCCATCATTCTACATTGCATATCATAATTATTAATGCCCATCAATATAGAATTTAGGGCAAGAAGTGGTCTTGGGGATCATTTACCTAATTCCCCTCACTTATAAGAAAGCTGAAGAGTCTAACTCTTTCATCATTTCAATTTCTGAGATTTTGTGAGACTGGGAAAATTGTATACTGAGAATAAGTACTTAAAAGGCTGCAAATCTCAGAAGTCACTGTTTCTCAGTCTTCAGTCAGAAAACGTCAGACTGTTACTTGCAAATGGTTTTATAGTCATTCATGATATATTAACTTTTTTAATATTTTCACTTTCTAGCAAAAGCCATATCCAATGAAATCAGTAAGACTACCTCTTATAAAAATTATTTTAAAAAACTGGTGACAGTGAGATGTTCTATATAAAAATCTTCATTGGATTAATATGCCTTTCAAATTGAAGGGACATCTTGTAGTGAATCTGCTGAATTCCTGTGTTCATCTTCATTGACACAGGCTTTCAACAACAGATTTCTCTGTGCTTTCTATAACCAAAATTCCACTCAGATAATTAAATCATCTTCCCAGTCATACACCATGGTTCTTACTCAACTGTGAATAGTTGAGAGAAACTGAAACCCTCAACCCAGTGTGGGTACAAGGTTCATCACTTTCTGTATTAACGCCTTGATGTGAAAAAGATGGGGAAACAGTGAGTTATGGAAAACTTGTCCAGAAATATACATAATGAAAAACTGCACAATCTAAACCACAACGGAGTTAGGAAAACTACTTGGGAACTGAGAAATAAGCCTCCTGGTGACAACGCAGCCACACTGAGAGCTACCAGCCATGACACAGACAGCATGATGAACATGTGGGCATTTCCTCACTGTTCCATTTTAAAGGAAACATTTTTAAAAATACTGCATTTTTATGTAGCAACAGCAAAGGGCTGCCCACTCAACATTGTGAGTTTCTGGTTTTCACCCAACTCATAAGGGCACTTAAATCACAAGTGAGGAAACATTTACAAAGCTGTGAATTGTAGCTGACAAAGGATCACTGTATTTTCCATTGTCTCATCCGTAGTCCCAATCACTGCTTGCCACACAGGGGACATTCAGTAAACATTTCTTACATGACTGTATTTAACTTTGAAATGGAGCTAAGAGTTCACTACAAACTGGAAGAAGCCTGAAGACGTGATAAGAAAGTGGATGAAAGGTGAGATACCAGCTGTAGAAACAGTTTTCTTATAGCATTTACAGTCTAGGGATCCCTGTTTCCCTCTTGGTTTTCACCAAAATAGATGGAAATAGAGTTTCAGGTAGATCATTAGGTTGGGTTGTAGCCAGCACACCACCCTCTCCATATATTTAATTGAAAACATAATTTATTGTGAAGAGAAGAAAGTATGATAGTGATAAATGTTGATCTTCCCCACTCCCTTATAACTAGCAAATACTTAACAGCCCCAGTTTCCTCACCTATAGAATGGGAAGAAAAATAACGTTGGAGAATTAATGCGAAGATAGGTGATTCCATGCAGAAAATGTTCATCTTAATTCCTTATTTATAACTGGCACTCATAAATGATTAGTAAGTGGATGAATGAGGAAATAAACCACAACAATGTTAAACCATAGGCAAAAAATAAAACAAACAAAAAAATGTTGATTTTCACTTTCCAGCAATCTTTCTCATGAATTTCCTTTCTTTTACAATGCTATCACTGTAATGTCTTTCCTCCAAAATACTGTGGGTATATACTAAAGTCTTGGGCCATGAAATGGTACAATTTGTTATTATTACTTCTAAATTTTTTATCTGATCTTTTAATCAACAACTGGAGATCACATTGGAGTTGTCAGATTCAGCAAATAAAAAAAATTTCCATTTAAATTGGAATTTCAGATAAACAACAAGTAATTTTTTAGAGTAAGTATGCCCTAGGCAAAATTTGGTATGCTTAGACTAAAGGAAGAAAAACCTATTGCCTGGGAAATATAAAAAATTATTTATTGTGTATCTGAAATCCAGATTTAACCAAGCATCTAAGCACCCTGACAACTGCAGGCTACATCACAGTGGAGCTTTGTAGCTCACTATTCACCCCTTTCCTTGCACACATGAGGGGATGATGGCTGATGAAGTTGATTTCTTGGTCAAAGTAACCCTGGAAGAAAGCTACAAAGGTAGAACAAAAACCAGGTCTTACAATAATCCACCTGGAACTTTCCTGCTGTACATCATAACAGCAATGACTCAGACATCCTCACCAGAAAGCCTGTGCAAAGCAAAATTCTCTGCTATTTTATTAGCTATTTAGGAAAACAAAACATCAAGCAAAACAACAATTAACACTCCTGGCCCTATCTCCATAAACGCCATACGTGACAAACACAAGAAAAGATAACACACAGATACAGCTCCCATCCTCCTTTCTACTTTCAGCTTTTCTCCTCTAACAATTTGTTGTGATCTCTCTGACTTGTCTGAGGTTAGCAAAATAATGAGCATGATGCAATGTGGTTGCACTGAACACCAGAATTGTTTACCTTGTCATAAAGAACTTTCTTCAGGGGCATTCTCAGTCTTTGCTTAGCCAGCCTCACAGAGACAAATCTTTTGCCACTTGACGAAGGATGGCAAACCAAAAAATATAAAGTCCTCAGTTACCATGCACAGATTTTGAAAACAACCTCCTGACAAGAGTAAACATCAATGAAGAATGCAAAAATAGTATAGCAGCTAGTAACACCAGCCTTGGGATAAAACAGATCTGGATTTGAATCTCAGATCTGCCAATTACCGTTGTGTGACTTCTCTGAATCTCATCTCTTAGGTAGCGGTTTATACCACCTTCTTTCCTCAAAACTCACTCCTCAGTGCTCTGAGAGTTAAAAATGAATTATTTCATGACTCTCTGTTCCATGAAATAAAACTCTTGAACCCGTCCAAGTTTTGTTTGTAAATGTGGAGTTCTGGTTAAAAGAGATTGGAGTGCTTAAACTTATCAAATTTTGTACTTTAAATGGATGTTGTTTATTGTATATAAATTATGCCTTAATATAAATGAAAACAAACAAAGTGCTAGAAGATCAGAGTAAAGTAGTTTGACTGGTCTCATAATGCTACCAAGTGACAGTGAAATAGGAGAGGGCAAAGTAGGGCTTTGTGAAGAAAGAAGTGAAAGCTGCAGAGAAAGTATCTGGGCCTGAGCGATAGTTTCCTTGACCCCAGGGGAATATAAAGCAAAGAACCTCCGAAGTCCATGGCAACCTAAGGGTTCATGCATCCTTGGTGTAGTTTTTGGTGGAAGTCCTGTCCTCCACAGCCCATCTGTTTGCAGATGTTCCTGAAGCAAAAGGTCTTATTTTATCAACAGATTGTAATCAGATCACTCCTTACAAAAGGTAAAAAAAAAAATTCTACAAAGTCAAAGACTGCCCAAGGCATATTTGAATAACATAAGGTTCCATCTGGTTTACCCAGTGAAGCATGGCTATTTCAGAATTAACCCTAGCCAACATCAAAGCCAAGCTCTCCTCCAAATGTTTTTGCTAAGTGATTAGCTGCTACTTAAGAAACTCTAGAAAATAATGTGTTTTAGGTAGGGACTACCTTGGTAGGTAAAATTAAAGAGAAATAACCCAGAGAGCAAGGGGAAAATTAAATATGCAAATTAAGCTCCAAACTTCAAACACCCATGTGTTTGATCTAGGACAGTCAAAAACAAAATTGTCAATAAGTAACATCTTTATCATTACATGGATGAAGCTTCCATCACAGTCTGCAGCTATTCCAGCCTTGGGAGTGAAAGACTTTCTTTCAGGAAGTACTAATTTCAAACTTCACCTCTGCAGAGGTGAACAGCAGAGAACATCACACAGACATTTCATTCACAGTCAAGAGTATTTCATTCACAGTCATTATCAAAGAGATGAGACTCACAACAGTAACGGAGAGATGAGGACAGCCCTTTATTGTGTGACTCCACTTCTATTTCTATTCAATCTGCATACAGCTTCACGGAACTCCAAACCTCTTGTCTGAAACCTTGGTTTTGGGCTGTAAGAAGTGGATTTTTCTTCTTTTTAGTTCATTCTGCCTCAACTCGCTGAATATTTACAGAAATTATTCTTAACCTTGAAGTATCTCACATGATCAAAATACACTACTGTTCTAGTCCATTATTACATAAATAAAACAAATACTTATTGGGGATTGAATGCATTCAAGGTGGTAAATGGGGTTGCAGAGAACATAAAGAAGAGAAACACACGACCCCTAACCTCAAAGAGGTCAAAGATTTATAGCTGAGTCATCTTATGATTGATTTTCACTAACCCCGTCATTAGACAAATAATTTTTATTTATTTTTTTAAGATTATTGATTTATGCATACAAGAACTGGGGTACAGCCAGAGTTGGGGGGGGGGTGAGAGGAGTCACCAGAGACAGAGTGTATAGACTGAAATACACTGATGAGGGAAGCAGTGGGCGAGGCAGGAGAGGTCTGCTGTGCCATGTAGGTCACCTCCCTGGCCGGGAAGCCAACTGCATTGGCTGCTATCACTCCACAGTGCTGCACCTTAACCCCTTGGGCCACCTGGGAGGCTCCAACATTTTTAATGTGTGAATTGTGTATAGCCATTTCCAGTCTTGATCTGTATTTATCTTTAACATATCCAGTGCAACCTGTGAAACTATGTGTCCAATCTACTGCTTTAAATTAACCTACTTTGTTCTTTTCTGTCCATGGAAGCTGCTTGTAAGTATGATGTTTCCCCTTCCAGTGGCAACATGTTTAAATCTGGGGCTTTCTCAAAGAGCCCAAAGGGCTGCAGAAGCTCTTCATCAAAGGTTTGAGCTTTGAAACAATGAGAGTCTGAGACATCATTTTGAGTACTGTGGAATGCTCACAGACCATGTGGAAATAAAGGATCCAAAGTGCACCAAGTGTCCCAAAGGTTTTCCTGTCATGTATGCCTCCCTGGAGAAGATGGTTCTAGCCATAAGTGCAAAATCATACTAGATGAATGAATGGAAGAGTTGTAGAACTATCTCAAGAGAAGATTCTCAAATATCTGGTGCCCATTTAACCACTGAAAATATTGGTGACATCAAAGAAGACACTGGAAAAAGCTCACCTAACAGCAGATTCTTTTGAATACTATGGGAAAATTAAAGTGACTATAGTCATGGCTGATAAGAAGGGAGGTTTTGTTTTGCAAACTTTTAGTTTTCAGGATTTGAGATAAATTTATTTCTTTTAAATTTGTTATATATATATATTCTTTTACATTGCTCTTCCTTTTTGTATAATGCATGCTTTCTCCTCTCCGGTGTAGTCCCCATAAAATTCTCACCACCAATTTATCCATGCACCATCACCATAGTCTCTTGTGCTCTTCCCTCCCCTGTTTTGATCCCTCTACCTCCCACTCCCCTGAAGAGTGTCTCTGATTAATAGTTACCTGTTAATTTTGTCTTTTACTATAATTATTTTTTACTGATACCTTATTTGATTTTCCTAATGACTATAACTCCATTGTTATTTAGAAATATCTTATTGTGAATGGCCAAACTATGAAGAAAGGAAAGCCCTATGTCAGCAAGAGCAGACCAGCACTTCATCTGGCCAAAATTTTCAAGATGGTTCTTGAAATTTTGGTAGTGGTGGCCCAAATGGTTTTGGTGGGAATTACAACTTTGGTCATGGAGAAAACTTTGGTGATGGTTTGCTTCAGTAGCAGCCATGGTGGTGGTAGATATGGAGGCAGTATGGATTTGGTAATGATGGAAGCAATTTTTATCTTTACCCCAGATTTCATCTTCTATCACTTCAGTTATTCCTTTTACTAACCTTTCTTGACTGGTCTCTCTTTTACTTGGTCTCTAGGCCTTAACACACACACACACACACACACACACACACATAGTAAACAAATACTTCTTGAGCATCTGTTCTGTGCCAGACACTATGCAAGATTCACAAGATATAGACAAGTTTTAGTCCACAATTAGTGATGTAACAAATTCTGTTCTCTACTTTTTTTGTGTTATAAACCCCCTTTCCATCTATAGTACAGGTTCTCTGTACTCTATCTATAGTACAGAGAAAGACTGTGTTAAGCTTATTTCATTTAACAGGTACTTAAATGAAAGATCTACTAAAGGAAAGATGAAAAAAACTAAGTTTCTGACTTCTAGAAATTCACATCTGACAAGTCAAGTAATAAATATGTAAATAACCAATGCAAAATACACAGGCATAAATGTTCCTAAGATGCAAGAGCAAAGCACATTCAAACCCATAACTGTGGATGGTGCATCCCTCACACTAGGCTTCTCTGAGGAAAATTCTGTGTTTTTCCAAGTTTGTTGTCTTCTTCCTTGGCCCTAACAATTACTTCCCTTCTCCGACTCCAGCACAAGCTGACATGGGAAGTCAGTCCACAGCCATTATGAGAATCCTTCTTTCCTCCCAGACTAAACATGAAAGGCATTCTACAAGCAGGCATATGGACCTTTGCAGACAAGTTCTGTTTGGAGAAACCTCTCTATGACCATGATTTTAATGTTTCTGACTTTACACACAAAACAGGGTCACTTTTACTAGGGGAGCCTTTAAACTGTCCTTCTCACACTCCAGGATCCTACTAGACAGTTTGCCCAAACAGATTTACCTCAAGAAAGCTTATGAATGCAAAATTTCATGGTGATTTTGAGAGCGTGATAGAGGAGGAACAGAACCTGAGGGTTACAATCCAATGAAATTTCAACCTTACTGAATTATTAAATTTCTTTAATCAGATAATTTATAAAGCTTACAAGTCAGCCTAGCATTAATTCAACACAAAAGAGATGAGGCTTAATAAAATAATTTCTAGAGTTTATAGACCAGCCTAGCACTAATTCAACATAGAGGAGATGAGGCATTTGCAACTGCTCTCATCTTTGGGGATTTTCTATCATTAGCAAACACAAATTCTTCCTCATTTTTTATATTCCCTTTTTCATCTTTTTATATCATTTTCCCTATTCCTGGCTTATCCTACTCCCTTATTCCAGAACAAACTCTCATCTTCTGCATGGTCCTTTCCTTTTTCTTACAATCTTAAAACAAGTGTTATAAACTCAATTCATCATGTGTTTACTAAATGGCTACTAAAGGGCCTCCCTGGTGCACAGCGGGTTAAGCAATACACTATGAAGCAAACCGCAATCACTGCAGCAAGAGTTCGATCCCTGCCCCCGGCTGGGGAGGGGACCCACATGGCTAGCAGACCTCTCCTGCCTCGCCTGCTGCTCCCCTCAGCAGTGTGTTTCAGTCAATCTGCCTGTTCTGCTCCCTGCTCTGTCTGGTGAATCCTCTCACCTCCCGCGACTCTGGCCTGTACCCCAGCTCTTGTATGCATAAATAAATAAATATTTTAAAAAATAAAAAATAAAAATAAATGGCTACTAAAAGTGTGTGCATTCCAGACATTGCATTGGGGGCTTTCCCAAGTGTTATCTCATTTAATCCACAGGCACACCGTGAATGCTATTAGAAAGTGGAGTCTTATTAAATCTAAACCCATTGGCTAGGATTACATGCCTAGGTCTGTCTGACTTCAAGGTCCATCCCATTTCTGAAAAAACTTCATACTTAGAGTATACAACAATGACACCCATCTGTTTACAATTTACAATTCTTATTCGCAGACAAAGCAGTCCACTTATTTCTTTAAAAACAAAACACAATTCATGTTCAACCTCAGAGGTGATTAAGGTGCAGGATCATCATTTAATCAGGGTAACTATATAAACATATTTTTCTCTCTTTATCTACAGAACCTATTCATTACATGTGTGAAAGCACATGCACGGGCAAGTGTTTTCAAAAAAGCCTACTGTAACACTGGTATTATGGAACATAATTCACAGTGCAAAGTAAGGCTTCTGCATGCAGAGATTTCATGCAATGGATGTTACAAGAGGTAGAGAGAGACCAAGGGAGACCAGAAAGGGCTGGACTGGATCTATCAGGCCAGTTGAAGTAGGCAGATGAGTGCCTATGCTTATTCCTAAAAAAAAAAAGTTCCTAAACAGAGGGATTCCTTCTTGTGTCTGCTCTGTGGGGCTTCTCTGACCACAGAAGTCACTGTCCAGTAATATCAAGAAATTTCTGCCCCTAGGGCATGAGTAAATGCCCAACTCCTACAGTTCAAGCGTACATGAAGCCTAAGAGGCTTGGAATCGATCCAGCCCATTTTAACTAGCAAGAAACTACCTAGTAATACCTTGTTTGTATTTCTTGGAGGAGGGACATAAGAAACACTTATTTCATTCCACACAATAATTCAGCACAATCAGAGGGAGCACAGCAAGGGCAACACCATCTCCCAGCTGCTGATTACATCAAAGGCTTACAGCACAAATTCAATTTTATGATGTTAATCTCAGCCTGCCACTCAGAAATTTTCTCTGAGGGATATGATTTTTCTCTGGATTTCATTTTAAGAATGATTTTCTTCATCCACAATCAATAAAGATATGTTTTCATCAAAAGACTCTATCTTGGTAGAATTCAATTGGCTATTTCAATCCCTTTTGGTGACACAATATTAATTAAAATAGTTTATGTTGCACTTCAACTGGAAAAAGAGGCAGTGAAAATAGCAGCTACTCAGAACACATGTTCTATACACATCAACATGGAGGGCAGAAAATAATTTTCTCCTCCACTCCACAGACATTAGCTATTCAAGAGAGTTGTTCTGACTTGGCTTAACTGTGTGATTTCACTGAAAAAAAAAACATAAAGTAAAATGAAGCTCTTCCTGTTTGATTTCTTTGTGCAATAGGCAATCAAAATGCACATAAAGTAAATGCACACCTCCCAGTGTCTCATAAACAGAAATAAGTGGCTGTGTGCCTGTGTGCGAGGAAGCCTGTTTTATTTTCAGATTCTAAAGAATAATTGCAATTCAATATAGTTCATTTTTCCAAGGTTGCATATAACATAAGCAGAGCTTTCCACTTTAAAAAATTATGAAATATATTACGGGAGATAAGTAAATTCTGTTTTATAGTGATTTTAAAAGTTAGCAGTTAATTTACTTAACAAATATTTATGAAGAACCTACTGCATGATGGACTCTGGCCACCAATAGAGACTGAGAGGAATAACCCCTGCTCCTTGCCCAAATGTCCAGCAACCATGAAAACACACTGCTAGCGTGGCAGTTTTCATGAGATACATAAATGGGGGGCACCAGGCGGGCTGCACTAACTCTGCCTGAAGAGAGGATCAAGGAAGGCTTCACAAAGGGAAGTTCTATTACTGAAACATTCAGCTGGTAATTTATATCCACTGTTTACAAAATGAAGGTAGCTTCATATCTAGTTAGGTCTCTATAGAACAAATCTTTTCATGTTTGTAGCCTTGAAATCATCTATCTTCTACAATTTTTAATCTAAGAATTTGGTACTAAAGAAAGTGGGCACCGTGAAATCTAAAGGTATCTACGTATTTCACAGAACTTGGGTTAGATCTCACTCAACAGTCTTTTTCTGCACTGAAGGACCTTAATCTGTGCTCAAAGAATATTCTTAAACTAATCTGGATGTTACATACAAAAGAGAGAGAAGCATCAAATTAAACAACAGCATGAAGATTCATAGATCTGGTCCAAGTCTTTCTGTTATCAATTAAAAACAGCAAGAGAAAGGTAAGGTCACTTGGTTAAAAGTGAGAAGAGGAATGGTGTTTGGGTTTGTTTAGACATTTGAACAGCAATGATAAGGGCTAGACATATTACATTATTCTCCAAAGAGTCTAAGTAGCATGTATACAAATCCTGGAAAAACAGCGTTTATAAATGAAGAAAGTGATCACCAGCATCAGAAACACTCGCTAAAGCTCATTAAAAAGCAGACTGCAGGAATTCAGACTGGATAATCAATCAGAACTTCAAGTGCAGTGTCCAGGAATCTAAATATGAAACATAAGACATTCTTACTCCACAAATTGAATCAATCTCACCATCTTCTATACACAGAATAATTAATGAAATATTCAAACTAATTGACAAAATTAAAGCAATAGTCATTGACCAAATGATGAAAAAGAACAATTCCTTCAGGGGCCTTCCTGATGATCTAGGATTAAGTCTCAAAGCTCTTCGACAGCCTGAGTTCGATACCTGGCCAGGGAGCTAACCCAAATATAGCATAGCAGGGGCCTCCCCGGTGGCGCAGTGGGTTAAGCAATACACTATGAAGCAAACCGCAGCCACTACAGCACGAGTTCGATCCCTGCCCCCGGCTGGGGAGGGGACCCACATGGCTAGCAGACCTCTCCTGCCTCGCCTGCTGCTCCCCTCAGCAGTGTGTTTCAGTCAATCTGCCTGTTCTGCTCCCCACTCTGTGTCTGGTGAATCCTCTTACCTCCCGCGACTCTGGCCTGTACCCCAGCTCTTCTATTTAAAATAAATAAATACATGAGAACAATTCCCTCAGAAAGTTCTTTACTTGGGGCTAGGCCTAGTAAAAATGACAATTCTTGATCTCATGGCGAACAGGGTTGGCTTGGTCTTCCACCAGTTTTTCCCAAATCATGACTGAAAACTTGAAGTAGTTTAATTCTTTTGTGGTCTAAATAGCAAGTAAAAATCTTCTGGGCTCTGTAGGACTTTGCAACAAAACTACATAAAGCCTTACCTTTGAAATCTATGGAGGAAACGGGCCTAAGGAGAAAAAATAAAAATATTCGATTTTTCAGCAAATTTGTACAATGTTTGTAAGATAGATAATTCAAACTTGACCAGGTTGTGATTTAAAGTGAAAGTCTTGTAAATTTAAAAGAATTTTATGGGTTAGAAGTACTGAACAAAAATCATGAGAGTAAAAGTCTATAACAAATTCCCCCCAAAATAATCTGTTTGCATTTTGGTACTCCAGGGTAACTAACCAGTTTTCAATAATATACCTGTTCCACAAAAAAATGGACTCACTTCAATAATCAGGCCAAAACAATGACCTCAGCAAGTTACAGTGCCTAAAATAATCTGAGATCCTATCTTGCAAATGTGGAATGCTAACCTTGCAGATTTAGAGTGGGCCATGCAGGTAGAGTTCCTCTTACAGAGCTTGGTCCTGAAATAACACAGCCTTGATCAAAGGAAAGTCTATAGTAGTTGGGGAGCAAGGGCAGTGGCCATAGATACACATATAACTTCATACCTCATTCTAACAGTTACGACATTTCTTAATATGCATCTACACTCAGGCTGGGTTATAGCAGTATTGTGTTGTCTCTAATAAAGAGAATAAAAGGGGCAGAAAGAACCACAACAGTTATCAACTGCATATCAAACAGCCCAGTCCATATGCAACTAAGTCTTCCAATAAAGTTGTGAGGTATAGGTAGATCTGACGATTCAACCAGTACCTAATAATACATAATAACGTATGATCTTTGTTTCACATTAAGAAAAATACATTTAATAAGGTAAAATAATTTATCAGTGTTCTGATGTCAGGATGGGCAGGATGTGAACGATGGGGCTAGCCTGCCCTGATTTGCCTTTATCACTACTCACACTAGCATACTTTCACTTCAGCTTTTCCATTGGCTTGGAATGCTCTTTCTCAGCATTTCAACCATGTAAATTCTTACAAAATTAGAAACTTGAAATCTGGAACTAACCTTGAGCCTCTCTTCGTTGATATTTAGCATGCCTTTTTCTAATTTTATCATAGCACTTGCCTCTTTCTTTGAATTATTTCTGCATGTTACTGGAACTATACTGTGAAGTCATACAGAGAGAATACCTTTCATTCTACTGGCAGGGAGTTTTACATATAAAAAGAGGTGAGAAAATGTTGAGGGCAAAGTGAGAGAACTAAGGTTTCAGTTCTGAATGAATATGTTATAAGAGTCACCCCTCTTTTCTCTTATCTTTCCCTAGACAAGAGAGTTTGTAAATGAGAGTAACTCTGAACACTGCACAAAGAGCTTAAGGCAGATGTGGGAAAAGATCCTTGGTAGTAGACATCATTCTAATATCTATTAAAGCAGCCTGCAACCATAACAGCTTTCTGGGCACTTAT
Organism: Galemys pyrenaicus; assembly: GCA_019455555.1. Taxonomy (NCBI): domain Eukaryota; kingdom Metazoa; phylum Chordata; class Mammalia; order Eulipotyphla; family Talpidae; genus Galemys; species Galemys pyrenaicus. The sequence continues at coordinate 8,798,523 of JAGFMF010012266.1, forward strand.
CACTCACTGCTAATTCAGAGGAGACATAGTCAATCATCAGGTGGATTACTTCAATTAATTACAATTCTCTTATCTTGTACTTGCTTAGTTTTTAAGCATCTTTGCATAAAACTTTGTTTTTCTGGGTTAAATTTTATCTTGTTAAAAGAAAAACAGGAGGGAAGTCAGTGTTTTTAAAAACAAACACAATTATTACCATTTATTGACTATAAAGTTGTAGACGCTTGCAGCTTATATGTATCACTTTATTTGATCTTCATGATGACCTTATGCATTAATTTTTTAAACATGAGGAGTTTTAAACATTTTAGCATGAGGGGTTTTGACATGAGGAATGTGAGACTTGGGGACCATAAACTGCTTACCCAAGATCAGAGTTAGAAACAGTCTAACCCATCCAAAACTCATCTCTTAAATATTGTACCACCTCACTTATACAGGGCACTTCTGACACTGCTCTGGACTTGAGACAGGCCTAGAAGGATATGCATCTACAGCAGTCCAGCCTAGCTCTAGAAATGATGATTTGCCTCTCTTAGAAGATTACAGTGGGAACCAAATGTCCTTTAAGAATAAAGAAAATCCCCTTATTTTGAAAACAGAAATGTTAAAAGAATTGCTGGGATCCCAAGTTAATTAGGGGTCTTGCCAGAACTTCAATTGCTCCTCTGGTGCTAGAAATTAGTATATAGATTTTTTGGGCCTTGATCCCTACCTTATCTCCATGCCTCCAAGTCAATATAAGGTAGAGCTTAATCTAAAATTTTTAAATTTTCAGAACAGGACTCTCATAAGAGCTGTTCTCTATGATGCACTGATAACTACTTTTAAGATGCTGCATATTATGAGCAACAATATCAAGTAACAGAAAAAAATAAGTGAATTGTCAAACCACAAAGATATCTGAATGCAGCAATCTTGAAACTTCAAAATATCTCCAGTCATTGTTTTCAGGATTCCATGACCTTATTTCAAGCCTTAACTATACTTCTATTCCAGTTGCCCTCTAGAAATTAGAAACTTAGATTTCTAAATCTTTCACTCCATTGGGCAGAGACAGTTGATGCAAAAGTTAACACACATGGAGACTTGATATTTTATTGATGAAAAAAACTGAAAACATTTTTCCCAAAAAGAAATTCAACAAAGTCCCAATATGCTTGGTTTAAAAGGATAATCACTTTACTAGATCATTTCATGCACAATTTCCTTTTTCCCTCCAAACCTTCACATTCTTTACAGAAAATAATAGTCATATCTTAATACTGACAGTGCTAAAGGAGGGCTAAGGAACAAATCACAACATCAAATTAACCACAAACACTTGCAGGACAAAAGTGGTTGCGTTCCAGTCCCCAGGTTTGTAAGTCAGAGAACTAAGGAGGATAGAGAATCACACTGGGTGTTGGAGGATCAGAAAGGCAGGAATGAAACAAAGAAACAAAAGTTCCTAAGCCATTCATGTGAAAATATTACCAATAGGTGATTCAGTCTCCAATATGTGATCTTGAACTCATTTCGCATAAAGCTGTGAGGAGGGTTGGAGGAAGAAGGTTACATAACTGCACAGCAATGTCCTGTCTGCATTTTAGGCAACTTTTAGAAACGTAGACCAAAAGCTTTAATTAATGCAGAGGGTAGAATAACGACCCTGTTCTGGGTGGGGGCATTCCTGTTACTTATTTTCCTACAGTTTTGCAATGCAGACACCCGCCCCGCTCCCTGGATTTTCCTACCTCTAATTCAGCTTTACAAAAGGCAAAAACGCAGGCGTCTGCAGTTGTTAAAGCCGGTTCAGCTGCACCTTGCGGCAGGGAAACTTTCCACCAGCTCTCCCCCTCGCACAGAGCTCTCCCTCCTCCCTCAAGCCCTCAAGCCGTCTCGGCAGCTGGGCCGGCAATCACTGGATCTTTCCTGACAACTGAACTCTGTGAACTCCAGCAACTCCTGTCCCATTCACGTCGAACTCCGAGTCCCAGAAAACTCTCTCTAGTGAATGGCAGGCCCCTAAAAAACTTGGCACAGATTCCTCCCAGGACGACAGGGAGGACAAGGAGACCCTCACCAGCCCCTCTGGACCCGAAACGACAAGTGTGTCGTAAGCGCAGCTTCTATCACCACAGATGCGCATCTGGAGAAGAGTTCGAAGAGGGCACGGTTCACACGCCAGAAGTTGAAGAGAAGAAAGAGGCTGTAACAGCTGCTGAGCGCGTTCACCTCCCTTCCCGCCCTCTGGATCCACAAAGCCGCGCACGAGTTCAGGGCGGGAAGCACCTGCCCGGGCGGCCGAGATCCCCGCCTGGACCCGCGAGCCCGAGCCCAGGGGCGCCCGCCTTACCCGAGACGCGGGGCGGCGGTGCAGCACCGGCCCGGCAGGCTTGCAGCCCGACTGCGGAACGGCCGGGAGACCCTTCTAGAAGGCCGGGACCCGCCCCGGGCCCGCCCCAAACCCCTCCAGACACCAGCGCTCCCCGCCCGGCGCCCGCCCGGCTCCTCCCCTCTGCGCGCTGCCCGGTTCCCTCCGGCGGCCACCGCCCCCGGCCGCCGGGCGCCCCCACTGTCCACTCCCTGCCCCACGCCCTCCCTCTCTGGCTGTCGGAGGCGGCAGGAACAGGCCTGTCCTGTCCGCAGCCCCCGCGCGCCCTGCCCGTCAGGGCTGGAGAGAGAACTGAGGTGGGAAAGGAAAAGCCTACTAATCCTGCTGACTTGAACCTTAGACCCCGGAAGTCTAAGGCCTTGCTAAGGGGTGAGAGGAAGTTCCCCCCAACAAGGTTGCATCCTCCCAGCAGAAGGGAATGAGAGTCTAGGTATCTAGAGTGTTTGCAAAAGTCAGCTTTAGAGCAGGTCCTAATTGGTTGAGTGGGCCAGGTGCCAGGATTCACTGGGTGATTTTTAAAAAAAAAATGGGAGGGACAGCTTGTTTTCCTCAGGTTTCTCAGTTGTTTTTACACTGCAAACCCTGTGGTCAAACTAATCTCAGATTTTAAGACTCCTGGGTGCAGTGGGGAGAGATTTTAACCACTCATGCCAAGCTTCCCAAATACTAAGATGATTTGACCAGGCTTAGGAGAGCCCAATTTTACCGTCACACTGGAGTCAAACTTCACATATCATGTTTCATCGTTCTATGTGACATCCTGACTGGGACACTCTTCTTACCTTCACCACCCTCTGTGCCTGGTTAGTTCCTGTTCTTTGTTCATCTGTCAGCTCCCATCTCCCACACAGGTCAGGTCAGGTGTTTTTGCTATTTAACTTAAGGAACCTCACTTGTTCTGTCTTACCTTTTATCACAACTTACAGCAATTGCCTGTTGCATTGGCCTCTACCTCTTGGCAGAGCCTTCTCCAGTCTTCATTTAGGTGCAGGTGTGGAAAGAGCCTTAGTGTGGGGACCTCTTTTCTGAGCTATGCTATAACTAGCTAGTAACCTGCAGTCTCTGTATGTCAGTTCAGAAACTATGTTGAGGGGTCTATTTAACGGGAATGAAAGGTAGCAGGGTGTATATGTGTGTGTGGGGGGGAACAACTGGCAGGTTGAAGAAAGTGTTATAATATTAATTCATCAGTCATTGACAATGTTAAACTTTACCCAGGTCCTGCAGTCCTGAAAACAACAACAATGAAGGAAACCATCCCACTCCTTTATGTTCCAGAAATGGCTTTTGCAAGGAGTCATCCTTCCCAAATGATTTAAACAAGATATGCTGGTAAGACTAACTGTATTTATTTATGATAAGAGTGGACATGGACCTTCCAAATTCCCACTCTTGACATCAGAATGACTAGCCGATCAGATTGTGCTCACCCACCAATCTGGACCAAACACCCGCAGTCTGCTACTGTAGCAGATTTTAGTAGATTTAGCTTTTTAGTAGCACCTACCAACCTGCTACTTTAACTTGACCAAACTTTAGGTAGGCCTTGAACTTTGACCTATTCTCAGCCTGGAGTCAGCACACAACCCTTCTTTATAGTACACATGTAAGTAGGCTCACCTCAAAATTTTCTCTTCCCTTCTGGAAGACCATGCCAGTGTAGCTCATCTCACTTCCCCATGTCCTAACTCCCTTGTTTTCTTCTTCCTAGAACTTTACCACCTAACTTTTGAAAGGCTTGCAGAGCACTCAGTGTCGAAGTTTCTACCTTTCTTGATAGTCTCCTCATACCCTATTGCAATACTTTCTTTTCCTATGTTTGCAGTAATCTTTGAATAAAGTCTTTTAATCTTAGTCTATTTTTTTTGCATGGGACTTCAAAAAATAATTTTTAATATTGTTTACGGAGGTAGGGATATAAAAACAAAAGTACTGTTTCAGATTCCTATGTGTGAAATGGAGAAGTTGTATTAGATCAAGTTCTTTGGCTTAAAGCTAATGAATTCAAAAACAGAATTTCCAAAGATAAGTTAAGACAGTGTAGACAGAAAAAGCAAGCTGCAATTGAGTCCCAATTTGATTGCTTTTAAGTGTTTTGTTTGCTTCTTTCGGTATTGTTGTTACTGTTATTCTTAAAATTGAACTTGAATGTCACAGGCAAGGGTTCACCACTCGTGGGTTGGTCACCAAATACATTTAAGTTTGTGTCTCTAGAAAGTTTTTGCACTCTCAGAAAAGTACCTTGAATTACAAAACATCTTCTCTCTTACCTCCCATCATATCAATAGGGATAGCCAGGCAATGATGTCTGTTAATTTCTGTACTGCAGGATTCAGGTGTATTAATGAAAGGATAAATATTTCATTTACAGTTGAAATATTTTTTCTTTGGTGATAAAAATGCTATTCAGTGCATCTTATCTCTCCTTTCAGTGCTGAAAGATTTTGTCCAGGTAAAATAAAAATCTTTGGAGGGTGTATGGCAATTTAACTTAAATATGAATAGATTCTCTGACATAATATAAAAATAAATAGAACTAATGTCAAGGGAAATTAATTTAGCCAATTCTGTGAAATAGTAAAAAATAGTTTGTGGTAGTTTTAATACATTTCCAAAAACTTGGTACAACCTAATTCTCTAACCTTTGAGTGTAGACTCTTAGGCATTGGTTTCTAATAAATAGAATGTAGTACAAATGATGGAGAGTAACTATCAAATGTACTTTATAAAACAACATTGCAATTTCTGTGTTGTTCTCACTTTTTCCTGGATTATTCGCTCTGGAGGAAACCAGTTAACATGTTGTTAGGCCATCCAAGCAGTTCTATAGAGAGGCCCATATACTTAGGATCTGAGACCTTCTGTCATTAGCTGTCAAAGAACTGAGACTGCCTTATGAGGATGCCATCTTAAATATCCTCCAGTCACAGTGGACATCTTAACTGCCACCTCATGAGAGAACTCACACCAAAATCACACAGTTCAGTCTCTCCTAAATCCCTGATCCACAGGTACTCTGCAGTGATAAATGTTTATTTTTAAGCCACTAAATATTGCAGTGATTTATATATAGTAGAAACGTAATTAGGAACTCATTCAAGAGCCTTCTCTGAGGAAAATATACTAATGATGATACTATTAATAATATGAATCTTTTTTAAGGCTTTTGCATTATAATGGGCTCACCTTTGTGGGCAATCATTCTTTTGAACTATGCAGTGTTTGCTCTGTGTTCCTGTGTTTGGAGATTCTCCCCTCTCTTGTTGGAGAGGGTCTATGTCATCCAGGAGGAGCTATAAAAAGTACATTGCTGACAATTACTCCAATACACATAGGGCACAGACACATGTTCTAGACTGTGCCAGTCAGACAAAATGCATCTGGGGAAGTTGGTGGCCGCACCATAGTCACGTCATTTTCAGCAGAGGCATCAGTGCCTGAGTCCAGTGCTAGTGCAGAGATGCTTCCAGAGCACTAGTGCTGAATTATGATTTTGTCATGATTTGTATACTATTCAAATTTAGGTTTCCATTTCATGAGAGATATTCAGTGTTATTTTATAAGATCATTTTCTGCTTATATTAGAAGGTATTGCTTTCTCTTCATATGACTAAAAGTTATCACTAATAGAGGCAGATACTGTCTCCATTTTACAGATGAGAATATTGAGGACCAAAGTTGTTATATGATGCATGATCAGATACAAGAACCAAGTGATAAGATTAGAATACATAGACTAGTACAAATTGAACAAAATAAACAAATGTTGAAATTTAGCATTTAAAAAATAAAGGACTCTTGTACTTTAAAAGGATAAATAATTATGTTTTTCTTTAAATCATATGAAATGCTAGTTGTCTTCCCTGACCTACATATTAAGAGCCAGCATAGATATTGAATGCTTTAATTTAGAATAAACCATACTCTTCCAAACTTCCTTGATATTGCAGATATTTCTTCCTGCAAATGCTTTTATCTATTCATCCCTGCTAAACACCCTTTAAAATCATTAGGCCACCTCTTACTTCAAAATCCATAATTAGTAATGAGTCTTCTGAGTCTTTAACAATTATTCTCTCCCGCTCCCAGTGCTCTGACAGGGTTCTGTCTCTTATCTGTGGCTTACTAAGCTTGTTTACCTATCTGAGCAACTATACCCCATCCCAGGAAGACTCAGACTCTGCTTAACCAAAGGGTGTTGGATATATTGACAATTAAAGGACTAGGACAAAGTATACTTATTGAATATGGATCCCATGCTTTAATTCCATTGTTGTAAGAATGCTGGAATATGGTCCTTTTGTCCTGAACTGACTGGTGGTTGATTCTAAGAAAAAGGGGGAGTTAGAGTTTAATGACTTCTAAACAAAAAGAACCAAATTTAGCAATGAAATTCAGTATGCAAGGTCCAAAGAGGAGAGTAAGAAATATAGTGGCTGAGGGTCCTGAGAAGGGCAATGTCCATGGAAAAGCACCACTGAAGATCCTCTCCAAAGGGGAAAGGCTTATTTCCTCTAAGTCTGGAGTCCTGTTCAGATTTTCTTATGTTGGATGTTACCTGTTCACTTTGGTTAACATAACAACATTCCTCCCCTAGATAAAGGTGTGTTCCCTTTGGGCGGCAGAAAATAGATAACTATTAGTAGTCTCCTGGTAGTATTTCACAAGGGAATTTTGGTGGGGGAGAAGAAAATTGTAGGTAGATATTAGAGGAAGATGGAAGAATTGGTGTGGCAATCTAGTTTAGGTCTAACTTCCTTTCTAGATGGCCATCACTTGGGCTGTGGTCAACAGTTATCTTTTGTTGTATTTGGAAGAGGTATTTCTTCATAACTGGGCCATGACATTCCTGTTTTTCAAGTAAGAGAGGAAGTTTCTCTGGTGCAAAATGGAGGGGATCCTACTACGGATGCAATTCCAATAAAATTTCCATCAGAAATATTTATGAAAGTTCACAAATGATTCTAAAATGATATGAAAAAGCAAAGAAACCACAGAGCCAACCATTTTGAAAAAGAAGAACAAATTTGGAAAATTTACATTATCTGATTTAAAAACTTGCTATCAAACGACAGTAGCACACTCACTGAAGTTTTAGTGGTGAAAGGATAGAATAGTTCAGTGAAATAAAATCAAATCCACAAAACAGACTTGTATATATATGGTGAGCTGATTTCTTCTAAAGGCATAAGAGGCAACTGAATGGAGAAAGCAAACCTTAACAAATGTTCTCGAACTATTGTCATCCATATGTTAAGTGAATGAATGAATGAATGAACTTAACCCCTGCTTTACATCTTATAAAAAATTCAAAATAGATCTAAAATTTAAATATAAAATATAAGATTATAAATCTCCTTGAAGGAACATGAAACAAAACTCATTATACTCTTGGATTAGGCAAAGATTTGTAGATACGACATCCAAAGTATAAAATCAGAAATGAACACCACCAAAATTAAGCACGTCTATGAAAATCACAGTTCAGAGAAAATAAAATGTACAGCCTGGAAAAATTATTTTGAAATTATATATTTGATAAAGAACTTGGATCCAGAATGTAAAATAAAAACTTCAAATTAGTAATAATTAAACTCAATAAATAAACAACTCAATAAAGAACTGCCAAAATATTTGGTCATTTCACTAAAAACAAAACAAAAGACAGATAACAAAATCAACTTATAAAGCTTATGTTCAACATCAATTATTTATTTAATAAATGGAAATTTAGCCACAATGGGATATCACAACCACCTATTAATTAACTAAAATAGAAAAAAAAAAAACCCTATCATTACCCCAAGTAAAGATATAGAGAATCTCAAAATCACTAGCTTGATTGTAAGATTGGGCATTAGTTCAGACACAATAAAAGTGTTTTAGTAATTTCTTTCAAAATTATAAATAATTATCTATAAAGCATTTTCTGATCTATTAGTAATCTTCTTCAGTATTTACCCAAATTAAATGGAAAAAATCATGCTCATGCAGAATCCTTTATGGACATGTTTATTACTGTTTTATTCATAACCAGAAAGAATTCAAATATCCTTCAGCTGGTAAATATATAAATGTTGATATATCCATATATTGGAAGGCTACGCAGCAATAAAAGGAAACACAATATTGATATATGCAAAAATGTGGATAATTTCAAATATATTGTGCTAAATGAAATAAATCAGATATTCTGGACTAAGGAGATAAAATATATATTCGTTGCTGGGGGCATGGGATAACTTTTTGGAATAATGGAAATCTTCAATATCTTTCTTGAATGTGTTAGATAAAAAAAAAACTGTACTATTTGCTATTTTATATAGAACTGTCATCCAAAAAGTATGAAATTTACTGTATGTAAATTTATACAAATAAGTAGAAACTGAGGAGTAGTAGTTCATTTAACCATGTAGAATAAGTAGCGAGAGTAGAATATGATTATCACCAGCATATTAACAACTGATCAAAGAATACAAAAACATGGCAGCACTGAGGAAGCAAAGTATAATTTAAGGATCATCATATCAGGGTGACATTCCACAAAAAGAAAAAAAAATGTGGTGTCAGATGCCTCATTTGTGCAAACTTAAAAAATTTATTTGAAATGACTTGCAAATGTACCTATGCAGATTATCCTAGAGTTTTCTTTAAAGAAGAAACCCTCTACACTCAAAACTTGAAATTCAAGAAAAGAGCCAGAGATTTATGGCCTATGAATTCTGGATTATAGATTTTAAACAATATGACTTATTTATAATCCTCAGAAAGATAACAGCTTTTATCAGTGAGAGAAAATTCCCTGTAAGCTGCAAGTTATATGTACATGTGACACTTGAGAATTATCAAAATAATTCTGTCCCTGTAGGTACATACAGACATGGATGGAACTTCTTTCTTTTCCATCCCCCTCCCCTCAACCTTCTCTGTCTCCCTCATTCTGATTTGCAACTTGGTGACTCCATGGTAAACCATTCTTCTGGTGGCCAGCACTAGAACTGAAGACAGAATGCTGAGAGGAAGGAATCTTGTTTCTCAAGGTAGGGTGTTTCCACTTCATTTATAAAGCTCTGTAAGGTCATGATCTTGTACATGAATTTTTACTGACAAGGAACACTCCTATAGCATTGAGACATAGGGGACCACCTGATCTCCAAAGTCTTGATGGGATCTTTTTTTCCAAGCAATTAACAATCTTTAAGATCTCATAGATTAGTAAAATTTCAAAGAAAATGGGGGAGTATAAACAAAAAGTTGTTCATTTTTATTTTTTCAAGTAATAACATCTAAAAATAAAACAAAAATATTCTATCAAAGTAAAAAAAGCTAATTAGATTATTATGAAATTATACAGTCAAAAATAATAAGCAGATTTTAAAACCTCCCAGAGAGAGAAAAATAAAGAATGCCTGCAGAAGTAGAAATGTAATTGTGTCAGTCTTGTTAAAAGCATATAGGATGTTAAAGAGCTCAGTGTATCAGGTCTTCACATTTTATTTTTTTTAAAGATTATTTTTTATGCATACAAGAACTGGATGTGTAGGCCAGAGGTGTGGGGGCTGTGTGTGAAAGGATTCACTGGAGACAGAGTAGGGAGAAGAACAGGCAGATCTACTGAAATACACAGCTGAGGGGAGTAGCAGGCATGGCAGGAGAGGTCTGCTGCGCCATGGGGGTCAGCTCTTTGTCCAGGTATCGAATTCCTATTGCAGGGGCTGGCAAGCACTTTGTCTTTGAAGACCTTTGTCTTTAACCTCTGTTAAAGAGGCCCAGGTCTTCACATATTTGAAGATAAATGATTTCCAAATTAGAATTCTGTATCCAGCCAAATTATCAAACAAATATAAGGCATCACCCGGCAAGGTCAAAAAAGTAAACCTCCTGTATTTAGTTTTAGAGGGCTTATGGAGAATATCTTTGGCAAAACAAAGGTGTTAATCCAGAAAGAGGAAAGCGTGGTCATCAGGGGTTATAGGAAGAGGGTCAACAGAGAAAGCAGTAAAGGTCATTGTGAGACATGTGCTGACAATTGCAGAACCCAGAAAGCCAGCAATTCATACTGGAGTAGAAGAAAAGGGGTACAGAAGAGAGGCTCTGGAGGATTAAAAAGGAAACAGAAGAACTGAGTGATATGTATGAGCAATTTGAAAATTGTTTCTGTACATTTTGGGTCATTGCCTAAGACAAGTACTTAACATAAATTAAAATTAAAAGAAAAACTATCACATTGATAATCATTACAGTTAGCATATATGAACAAAAAAGAAAATATAGATTAAATTTCCTTAAAATTTGCCAGAAGAGGGTCTCCATGGTGGCACAATGTGGTTGAGCACTGCACTGTGGGGCTTTCGTAGCCACTGCAGCATGGGTTCGATCCCTGGCCAAGGAGGGGACCCATGTGGTGCAGGAGACCTCTCCTGCCTTGCCCGCTGCTCCCCTCTGCAGTGGATTTCAGTCAATCTGCCTGTTCTGTTCCCCACTCTGTCTCTGGTGAATCCTCTCACACCCACACCTCTGACCTGTACCCCAGCTCTTGTATGTATAAATAAATAAATCTTTTTTTAAAAATTCGCCAGAAGATTATGATGAACGTTTATTCTTTATCTGGACTTCCCAGACTGTTGGAACATTCTTCCTATTTCAACATCCCTAGCTAACCTGGAACCCAGGGGTCAGGTGCATGATTAAGATACATCAGTCAGCTGTAACCACAGGAGACATAGATTATGTCAATGAGACAGTGTGGCTGCCTTGAGGAATTAAACCACATGTATGGGAAGAACCTGCTTCTGGTGGCAGCAGTGAAGTCATGGGATGTAGTGGTGGTGGCAGGGAGTTACACTGTGGCCACTGGCAGCAGCGCTCCTGACTCCACAGGGCAGTTCTAAACCAGTTCTTGTTGGTTTTGGCAGTGCTTATATACACTTTTACAAGTTATTTTACCGCGGAGTTGTCTAGAGTGGGTTTTGTCATTTACAACTAAATACGGAAATGGAAAATAAGATTTTACTCTTTACTGTTGACATTTCACACACATTCTTTCACTATATTATAATCTCCTTAACCAAGACTTTGCAATATGAGAACTACGATAAAAACTGGTACTGGCAAAGGTTTGTAAAGATTGAAAAATGATCTTTCTGAATCATGACATTTTAACCCAGAAAACAAAAACCTGGGTGCGTTTTGTTATGATAGCAGGCTTCAAATACTAATCCTCTAGTTCAGCGGTCTTCCCATCATTCCACATCATCTCTGAAATTTGAATTATACTGTAGTATACACAGATGTTAAACTATAGTGTTGTACACCTGATACTTATGCTTGCAACCAGTATTACCTCAATAACTATTTTTAAAAAATGCTTTAGATACTGATTGTAACTTTTTGCTCACTAATCAGATCAAAGACTTTTAAGTTTTTTATAAACACATATTTTGAAAAACATTTGGGTTGAAAGATGAAAATTGAAGAGATAACCAAGTTTGTGTGTGTGTGTGTGTGTGCCCTTTCCTGAACTGGTAATGTGATTGAAGGTTCAAGGATAACTTTTAAAGAAGTTATAAGGCTGTGAAACTAGGAGCTTAAAAAATGGTGGCAGATTCTTGATTATAGCAGAGCCATCGAGCAGCCCTCTAATAGAGTATTTTAGGTGAAAAGTAACATTTAGACAGGTTATTTTTCTAGTACTTGATTTCAGGGTCAAATATATTTCTTCATGTTTTGAAAGTGCCTACAATTGAAAGCAAAATGAGATAAGACAAGTAAATATATATATATATATATATTTTATAAAAATAGAATTCTGTATCTTAAAAAGGTAAGTTGAAGCAACTTTAAGTTGTTACTGAAAGTGACCAAACCTAGTTGTTTTCCATGATCTAAAGGCTTCATGCTGGAGTAGAATAATTAACTACTTGAGACTGTTGTAGAATAAAAGATCCAGATGCAGTTTGAATTTTACAATCTCCTTGGGAATTCTGCTCAGCTGTCTATATAAATGACTGCAACATAGTGTACTTAATCATCAGCAAATAGAATTTTCCAGAAGAAAAACAGTCCCATAGATTTTAGCACACTCGGACCTGAAGGGAAGGTTAATTCCAGGAATTTAATTATATTAACACCTCAGAAAGGGTCAAGAATAGAGTGGTCTATAGTTAGTGTCTTGGCACTATATATGTTATCCTGAGAAAATCAATTCTAGAACTAGGACTGAACTCTAATTTATAACAGCAACAATGTCTTACATTTGGATAGTACTTCTGCAAAGTTTGATACATACTTTTAACTGATACTATGAAAGGAGAAGATGCACAAATAACAGAAAGGATAAGACATGAAATCATTTGCTTTTGACTGTGTATGGCTTTTGGCAATTCTAAGCAATGTCATTTTGAGGTGAACTCTGCTATCATCCTAAGCAGTTGCTCCTGTGAATTATTTTCCATATCTTGATCTCGTGAATTGAATCCAGTTCATTCCAGGGATAATATAAACTCCCCTCAGTTCTTAACTCTCCATTCTCAGGAATAAGGCAGGTCCCTTCCCATTTGACCTCTCTTATTTTATCCTATCCCATTCACTCATCTTCTGATCTATTCCACTACCATCTTATGCACTGTTTGGTTCTAAGTTTCTACTCCTATTATACTCCTTGTTTTGTCATCACAGTCCCCGTGTTTTTCCTTTATAGCACATTTCAAAATTGTGTCCATTTACCCATTTGCTTATTTGCTATAATAAGTTCCATCCTGGTAGATGGTACAGGTATTTACTTTTTTTTAACCACTAAATATTCAATAATCCTCAAAGTGCTTAACACATAGTAAATGCTTAATAAAATTTGTTGACTAACACAATAGATAACTAAATTTTTATTACCCTTTAACCATTTATACATAATAAAAGTTAGATCCTAATTTCTATATTACAAAATAAATTCCAGCAGAATTTAAATCTAAAAGGTAAAAAATGAAGCTATAAAATTGTGTTATATTTTAGTATATATATTAACACTTTAGTGTAGTTAAAAGCTTTTATTTGTCATATTTATCCTCTTCTTCTGGTTTTCTGTGATGTTTCAAAACTGTAAGAAAATCAGTGTCATTATTTTGTAGTTTTAATGTTATTTTGAGTGGGGAGGTAGTAGTTATTTGGTTTATTTTCTCAAAAATGCATTTATTAAATTTGATCTTTCACTTTATTTCCCTATTTAATCCAAATGATTTCTGCTAAATTACTTTAGAAAACCAAACCTACCTTTCAAATGTATAAAATGTGCTGTTTTTTAGCATTGGAAGGAATGTATGTGCAGTTCTTGTTCAATATATCACACCTGCTGCCAAGTTATAGGGTCTGTGGGTGTAGGCGATATAAAATTAAAAGAACAAAAATGTGATCCCTGGCTCAGATATACCCTTGTAGAGCAGACATGCAAGGAAGTGAATCCAATATAGTTGGAATAGTGATATAACAGGATATCATGTGAATGTAGAGAAAAGGCACTTAACTCCGATATGGCTAGATAATCCTTCTAGAGAGTTGCTATCCCAGCTAAGAAATTAAATGTAGTTAGTAATAATCAACCCAATGTTGAAATGTGCTAAGTAGTTAAGAACGGGTTTGGGAAAGGAAGACTAGAGATGGAAATCTAGACAAAGAACATCTGCAAAACTGAGTTTGCACAAGGAAATGTTTCAGTTTGGAGAAGCAAATAGTTTAGTTTGATAAAGCCATAGATAAACTTATCTGTCAGTTAACTAGACATGGAAGGGATGGAGATGACAAAACAAGATGAAGATGAGGCAGATATTATAAGGCCAACACCTCTTTGGATTTTACCTTAAGGGAAATAAGTAACCATAGAAAGGTTTTTAAGGAGAGGATTGGTAATTTCAAAATTATTTGAACAAATAATCAGTTTTTAAAACTGAGGGCTTCAGGGGGCGTCCCTTGTGGTCAGGGGTTAAGTCTCAGTGCTGTCACCATGGTGGCCTGAGTTCAATCCCATGTTAGGGAGCTAACCCACACATGGCACAGCAGACCTCTCCTGTCTCTTCCGCTGTCCTCCCTTAAGCAGTGAATTTCAGTGTATTCAACTGTTCTGTTCCCTACTATGTCTCTGATAAATCCTCTCACTCCCCACACCTCTAGTCTATACCCAGTTCTTTGACAGAAAAGTAGAATAAAAATTAAAAAATGAGGACTTCATAGGACAACACCCATTAGATACAGAGTATATGGTCTTATTTGCTGAAATTCATCATGTTCATTGATGTTGTAAATACATTTCTGGTCGTCAACCAAATTTGGCATAGATCCTACCCTCCTTTCTGCACTCAGCTCTTGTCCTCAACCAGTACTGCAATTAGTGTTCATCAATACTGGAGAGAGCTGTAACAGTAAAGCATGAGAAGAAATTAGTTCAAAGTACACAAGGGCAGAGCTGAAGAATGATTTATAGCGTTATTACACATGCAACACAATTAAATCTTAACACCACTTTTCTAGTCTTTGCTAGGCTTTGTTTTGCAATAATCTACTAAATCAAATGGTGAAGAATATATAGTGTTCCTTCCTATCTCAGTGAATACTGAAGATGTAACTAACAGTGCTTTGAAAAATATATGTTTTCACAAATTGCTGAATGACAGATGAGCAAGTTTTTCTGCTTGAGATACATGTGGTAATTAAAGAGGCGTTTTCTGTTTTTTAACTGAGGTAATTTTGGTTTACTGCACTATATGTCATTAGAGGCATAAGATCGCACCAAAGAGGTGTTTTTGAGAGCTGACCAAGGAATTTTATTTACTTAATTTTATTATATGTGTATTATATATATTATATATATACATTTACATCACTCTTCCTTTTTGTGCAATGCATGCTTTCTCCTCTCAGGTGTAGTCCCCATAAAATTCCCACCACCAATTTACCTGTACACCATCACCATAGTCCCTTGTGTTCTTCCATCCCATTTTGATCCTTCTCCCACCCCCTCCCCTGCAGAGTGTCTCTGATTAACAGTTGTCCAATACTTTTTTTAATTTATTACAATTATTTTTTCCTAGTCCCTTATTTAGTTCTCCTATATTCCTCCCATAAGTGAAACCATCTGACATTTTTCTTTCACTTCCTGGCTTACTCACTGAGCATAATCTCTTCCAGCTCCATCCATGTTGCTTTAATGACATGAGTTTATCTTTTTTGATTACTGAATAGTATTCCATTGTGTATATATACACCACATCTTCTGACCAAGGAATGTTTTTTATGTTTAACAGTGAAACACTACTGACTTTCTTTTGCATAAAATGAAAGCACAAAGCATACTCCCATACTCACACATTCAATTTGCAAGAACTGTCTAATTCTGCATGCTGATATACAAATGAAAACTCAATAAACCTCAATAAAATAGAAGTGGAACATTCTTTAGAAATTTGACTACTAAAAAAGTGTAAAAAATGTGGTAGTAGTTAAAATATAAAGTTTTTTTTTTTTAAAGATTTAGTTATTTATGCATACAAGCACTTGGGTACAGGCCAGAGATATGGGGGAGGTGAGAGGACCTACCAGAGATAGAGTGGGGAACAGAACAGGCAGATTGAAACACTGCTGAGAGGAGCAGTAGGCGTGGCAGGAGAGGGCCGCTGCGCCATGTGGGTCATCCCCAGTGGAGACAGAGATTCAAACAAATGCTACAGTGGCTGCAATTTGCTTCTTAGTGTGTTGCTTAACCCACTGAGCCACCAGGGAGGGCCCCACATCTGTAACATTTTTAAAGTTACCATGACATAACAGTTTTCTCATTGTCAAAAAGTAGTGGTTTATCCAAGCTTACTCTTTATGTTGTCAGTCTTGTTTCAGATGAGGTAAGGGGGAGATAGTTAAACATAAAAGAGGAGGTGAAAGGAGGGCATAAAGAAAAAGATACGTGTTTAGACTATCTTCCTACAAGAAAATACCTCCTCCACACAGTTGAGTCTTGCTTCTCAAAGTGAGGTTTAGGACCAGTAACACCTGAGAACTTGTTAGACATGAGAATTCTGGTCTCTACCTCAGAATGGGAATGGCATCCTAACATTTTAACAAAATTGCAGGGTTTGCCTATGTGGAATAGTTTGAAAAGCACTGTTCAAGAGGTCAGATAGAATTGTCAAGTAGTGGGAAGGGCAAATTATTGCTAGGTACACAGAGCATGTTCCCTTATGGGACAATGACAAAGTATGAATTGGAATAAGGAAATTATTACTAAATAGTAGAGGTCATCTGAGGTTGAGAATTCCACACATACATTGACCAGGATATTTAGGATGGGTAATAGGCACTTAGGTGGGATTGAAATGGGAATAAGATCTAACATAATGATTAGAAAACAATGGAAGTTGCTTGGAATAAGGCCAAAGAGCTGACATTCTAGAACTATGAACAATAGTATTCAAATAAATGGTAAACAGAGAAGGAAAATGAGTTTTAAGACACATAGAAATATTTATCTTGGTTTACTAGACTTGGGTTGTATAATAGTTGAAGTGAATAGATTATTGACTGAGATTTTAACTTTGCTTGTTTTCCAAAATATCTGCAGTAGTGATATATGCTACGTGATAAACTTTTAAAAAAAAGATTTATTTTATTTATTTATGCATACAAGAACTGGGGTATGGGGTAGAGGTTCATGGTGAGAAGATTCACCAGACACAGAGTGGGGATCAGAATAGGTGGGTCTATTGAAATATACTACTTTGATATTACCCCAAAATCAAGTAGTAGGGGAGGGCAAATTATTGCTATATACACAGAGCATGTTTCCTTATGGGACAATGACAAAGTATGAATTGTAATAAGGAAATTATTACTACTATTTAGTTAGTACTAAATAGTAGTAATAATTTCTAGTTGACTAATAGTAGTTGAAGGGAGCAGCAGGAGAGGTCTGCTAGGCAATATGTGGGTTAGCCCCCCTGGCCCCATATGTGGGTTAACCCCTTGGCTGGGTATTGGTCTTAGGCTGCAGGGGTGATAGCATGATAGCACTGAGAATTAACCCATACGCCACCAGGGAAGCCCCTGATAAACTTTCTATATGTAATTAAGGGCAGATAAGCAACAGGGTGATATCACATATTAGCAAACTGCAATCCCCTATCACTGTCCATATGTGTGGTGTGTGGTTTGTATTAATAGTGTAGGGCTTAGTGAGTATTAAGTATATACTTTTGACATAATTAATGAATAAGGCCTTCTATCTCTGTCTTTCTTTGTAAAGTCCATAACCCTGTCTAATTAGACTAGAAAAATTCTAACAGAGATATATCCTACTATATACCTGAACGATACTCCTAAAAATTAATCAAGTTGTAGAAACAAGGAAAGTCTGAGGAATGAGTACAGTCAGGAAGAGCCTTTTGTTTATTATCTCTCTCTTTTATAAGTATTACTTAAAAAAAAATTAACTTTTCTGCTATTTGTACCATTTGGGTCATCTCTAAATGGACTGATCTTGATCCCATTTTATCTTGAGTACATATTTCTTTTTTCTTTGTCTACTGAGTTTTGATTAAATACTTGATGTTATTGATGATATGTAGTAAATACATGGAAGAGTAACTTTTTATTCTGGAAAAGTTAAATTAGCTGGAACCATACTCCATACTCTGGCCCCCTGCAGGCAAAAGCTGACTTCTTCCTCAGAGCTGTAGTTTCACCTTCTGTTTCATTTCGTTTGTTTTCTTTTACTAGTTTCTCTGGGATCTTCTCTGTGAGTATTAGTTTAGTGGTCAGCCCACATTTCAGGTCAATATTGGTTGCATGTTTTTGATGTTCATTTTTGTTGTGACTTGTTCCTTTCACACTCTTCTCTGTAGCTTTCTCACTGCTCCCCAAACCCTGAACTCTGGTCTCTTGAACTTTGAGCAGTGAGGCTTTAGTATTCTGCAGAACTGAGCAGCTGCTGTTTGGGGATTGTCCTCAGGCAAGATCTCACCTGGTGTAATTCCTGTTTTCCTGAGTAATTTCCTTCCAGTTTTGACCTGATTTTGGTTATTCTCCAGCATCTCCAAGTGCATTTTCTTCTTAAATAATTTTGTTCAAATATTAAAATTTTAATCTGTGTAAGGTTGGTCTATCCAAGCTACTTCCCCAATATCAGATCTAAAAGTCGATGAACTCTTTTGGAAGCTCAGTGAAGTTTAGTTGAGTTTAAAATGAGACATGCACGTCATTCTCATATTTATTTTATAAACATCTAATACTTACTGGGTGTAAAAAACTATATGCAGTCCTTTGCAAATATCAACTTATTTATTTCATACAAACAACCCCTTTGGCAATTGCAATTATTTTTATTTGCCAACAGAAAAACTGAAGTAAAGAGGTGAAGTTACTTGCCAGAGTGCACATAGTCAGCAAATGACCTAATTGCTGAATTCAGCTTAATGTTTAGCTATGTTCTTTCTTCTCTATTTATGCAGAGATTATAAATATTATTTATATACTATGGGGGTAAAAACATTTAAAATGCTTCATCAACATATCATTTTTGGCTTCAGTACATCATTTCTTTTATCTCTATGAAGTGGCAATATATTTAACTCTAATAATATGCTGTAGAAAAATCCAAAGATAATACATTCACCTATGAATTCCTCTTTGTCTCCTCTAGAGGGGACAGTGTTATCAGATAGATTTGGTAAAAGTAATTGGAAAAGAAACTCCAATGCAATAAAAAAAATTAACAATGTGTATGCTTATGTAACACTATGTATAGAGAAAAGTTTAATGAAGAAAATCTGTATCACCTAAAATTTCACTGTTGTAAATAGTTTTCATTCCTTTTGTCTGCTTCACATCTCAAACTCCTTCAGTGTAGAGGTCAGACTGCTTGTTTCCCAATGTCTCCTTTCAGCTGGAGACTGAGACACAGATTGAGGCTCTCTGCCCTAGGTTGGAATCTGAAATTACAGGAAAACAGCAAAAAAAAAAAAAAAATTGACAGGGGTAGAAGGCAGAGAGTGGCAGCACCTCTGACTTCTGAGGCAGCAATGTCAGCATCTCCAGTGTCAATGCTAAGGAGACACTGGTCAAATCAGCCATGCACCCAATGCCCTGTTTGATGGGGTTACTGGATTTATTGAATTTCCAGTATCTGTATTTTGCTGTCTTTCATCACATTGAGAAAGCTTTCAGACCATGACTGAGGCAGTGGAGACTTTACTGATTTAGCTGGCCTTTTTAGTCCTTTGTAAACCACATTCTTAACATTTTGTGAACTATCTAAGATCTTTTAAAGTAAATCTCTTTTGTTTAAAACAACCTGAACCTTTTCCCAGTGCTTGCAACCACAAATCTTGCCTGAAGCATTCCCTCCCAGAAACAAGCACTGTTATTGCTACTTTGGTGACTTTTAAGGGTGCTTTTAAAGATCAAAAACTTTAAACTTATTAGTGGGATTTTTTTTATATTATGATACAATTAATCATAATGATGGAGAGAGATATTTGCAAGTAAAGATTTTTCCTGGAAATTCTGAGTTATATCTAAATCAGCCAGCAACTTTTTATAAAGTCAGTCATACTAAATGACTTTTAACTAAAGTTCTATGACATAACAAATATTTCCCAGACCTTTTCCAGACTTCTCAATCATCTAGAAGAATCTGGGTTCTTTTGATTGTGTGTGTGTGTTATACCAGAGCCACCACTTTTATTTATAGAGCTTGTTTCTCAAAGAGTGTGGGGTCCTCAGTCCCCTTGTTCCTGGGGCTATTGTCTTCGTACTCAGAGTTTTTTCTCATCAGCTAGGCAAACAGTCAAGCAGAAGGCCTCTCACCAAAGACAAAAGTCCTGGTATGAGGGACTTTGGGGAACCAGTATCTGCTGAAAGTAGCAGGCAGATACTATAATATGCTTTGACTAGCAGTAACAATGGAGCCTCTCCATCCCTAAGCAGTAGCCTCTGGTCACTCCACCCTCGCTTACATCCCCAGTAATCCATCCCCCACTCCTTACGGACTTGCCCCATCGTTGTACTTGATTCTACTAAATATGAAACTGCCTTTGGATCAGGGCTGCACAGTTCTGCCTGTTGTGCACCCTCTAGGCTTCTCATTACTTCAAACCCACTTGGACATGGAGTAATCATTACCTTATCCCACACTACTGCCAGCACTGTGAGGTGGCAAAAGAGGAATAATTATCATCAGGATTTGTGGGAATGTAACTGGGTGGTCCCAGGAAAAGGGGAAGTTCCAAAATCCTGGTTCCGCCCTAAGTGGGTGGAGCTGAGGAGGAAAAGAAGATTTTCTGCAGAAGAGAGAAGGAAGGAAGGAAGATGGAGAGCAGCAAGGAGACCTGGAGGAGGCACGTGGAGCAGAGGGACATGTGAAGAAACTGTGCTTGCTTTTTG
>JAGFMF010012266.1:8819411-8858469 GCA_019455555.1 Galemys pyrenaicus
ATGGGTCTCTACTGAAAGGTCCTTTAGATGTGTGCCAGGTTTTTGGGCCTTGCTTTGGGCCAATCCTATTTGACTGGACTTTTACCCTCAAGGAGATGGATAACTTTGGATGCTTAACTCAGTAACTATATTCTTTATTCTTTCTTTATTGTACCCTAGTTGTATTAAAGTTCCTTTCCATTAAAGGTTTTATATGTTTGTCTTAATGCAGTAGATGGCAGAACCCATTCAGAGAGGGCAGGCTTGGGGGTTCTGGGTGCTCCTCTCCCTGCCCTGTAACAGGAATACAAAATATTATTTCATGACTGCCACTATGTGTTTCTTCTTCTCTGACACAGTTGGCAAAGACTGAGAATTGCTATGCTTGACTATTCACTTCCTTTTGTTGACGAGCTGCTTTCCTGTTTCACTGTTGCTAAATCTGACTCTAGATATACTTTACTGAAATTTCTTCTTTTAAAAAAGATATTTCTCCTTCAACTTTTGGTTGTATTCTTTGGCTGCTTTATCTTGTGATGTAAGCGCACCCAGTTTTTCATAAGCATTAGCTTTCCACAGATGTGTACTAATTTTATCAGATCTACTAATAGAATACTTGCTGTCAGAAGTCCATTTTACACAGACAACATGTTGCATTCTTTGTGTTTGACTTTCTTGCTTTGACCTTTGACCACAGGAAAAACTTGAAGAAATTTATCAAAAATACCAGAAACAGAGTCCTTCCATGTCAAGCACCACAGACAGGTGACCCATGTGTGTCACTACTGGAGTGTCCACTGCATGCATCGCAGATGTGGATGATCTTCATTTGCTCCAATAAAGATGAATGCGTCCACAGGATTCCAACAGATTGTGTTCATTCTCATGTATAAGATTACTTTTTTCAGAGGAGTAGCTCACCTTATACATGTAGTATGTATGTCCGAAGCATAACTGCCCATAAGAAATGCCTCAATTAGGTTAAATTTAACACTATTTATACTGTCAAATCCCCAAGTCATTGGGACTGGTTCTTTGTTCACTCCAAATGTCTAAATCTTACCCACATGTGACAAAACAGCTTCTTTCCAGTGATGATCAGTCCTCCGTACAGTCTTTCCGAATAGTGTATGCAGTGGTTCTTCCTCTTCTCTAGAGCCTGGTCCATCCATTTGCGCTACTTCACATTTTGTCATGACTAACAGTAAATAGGAATTACTGGGGGAATTTGTTAAAAGAGAGATATCTGGGCTCCAATACAAATTTCTTGGATGTGTTTTTCAAAGTTTCCCCAAGTGATTTTGATTTGCATCATTGTTGAGTACTTGGATCCTTTGGATCTATTCTACTTTACCATAAAATGTGTCTGTCCCTAACTGAGCTAGTTTTCTTTGCATAAATATCTGCATCTTCTCCTGTACCTCCTGTTTTATGTGATTGGAAACTTTTTGATAACTAGGTCCTCTCCTTCCCATTCTACATTTATGTATACTACTGTGTTATCTCAGTTATAACAGGGGATTTCAGCTGGTTTAGAAATAGATTCTAATGTAACTGATACACAGAATAAGGCTAGTTATTCTCCTTTTTTCCTTTTCTCTATGACCTCTAATTGTTTCACTTGCCTGATTTCTGTGAGTGTTGAGGACACTCAACACTGTGAACTCTTTCTTGCTTAGACTTCAGATAAGAAGTCAGATGAATAATCAGATTATAGTCATGAAGAAAGTACACCCAGGAAGAATTCATTCTAAGCAGAGAACATACCTAGTATGGACTTTTCCACTCAGCAAGCATGGGCAGAGGGGCAGAGTGTTGCAAGATTTCCAAGCAGTGTGTGATCGGTGTGTAAACTCGTTCAGTCCAGCTATCAGGGTAGCCTGTGTGCTCCCTGGGGGAGAATGAATGGGATGAGTCCTGAAGGCTCCACTAAACATTACTGCTCATCATGGGTCAATGTACCCTGCTTTGGATAACCCCAAATTAAATGCAGTAAGGGTGAAGATTGGAGGGTGGATATTCCTCCCTAACTCAAAAGAGCTTACTGAGCTCCCCTTGAAATTTGAGACTGAGCACACTGGTGCTCAGGTTTCTGGATTTCATAGCAGAAGTTCTGATGTCAGGTGCCACCCTGAATTTGTTGTTGCCCTGTAACTACATGTAAGAAATACATTTTAAACTCCTAGCAATATTTTTTTTCCTCTTTCCTCTTTTTCTTTATTTATATATATTTGACATCAATTGTGGTCCCCATGGATTTCCCACCACCATTTCATCAGTACACCATCACCTTAGTCCTAGGAATATTTTAGAGGGATTGAACAGAGAAAGGAATGTCCTGCTTGAGCAGGGGAGGCTTGGAATTATCAAGATTAGAATGTGAGAGTGTGACTCAATCTTTCCTCACTGGGTTGTGAGATTGGAGAGACCCACCTTGCACTGATGGCTCTCAGATGTGTCCCCTTTCTCCTCCCCATGCTTCTGACTGCTCTAGTGACTTCATCACTCCTCACTTGAACTTCAGTGCCAGCTTATTAGTCAGAATCCTTTGGTCCTCTCTGTGTTTCAACTGATTCTCAACAGGAGTGCCAGAATGAGTTCTGTGACACCAGTTGGAAAATGCAACTCTTCTACTTAAAAATCTCAATGGTTTCCCATTTCTTTGAAAAAGTATCCAGTCTCATATTGACTTGGGAGATTTCTTTCATGATCTGAATTCTTTCACTCTGCATAGACCTATAGTCCAGTCTTCCTACCTCAAGTCTAATACTCTAGTCACATTTAACTGTTGGCAGTTTCATGAACTGGTCATACATTTTAATTTTGTTTATTTCCATATCTTTCTCATCTTTATGTCCACAGTATTTATTATCATGTCTGTGCATATGACAGGTACTTAATACATATTCATTGAATAAGTGAATAAATAATATGTTCCCTGAGGTTGAATCCAGAGAAATAAATTCAAGACTCAAGCATTTCCAAGACGTGTTGAAATTCAGTGTCATAATAATACCAATAATTACATTATTATTAATATTACTTGTTACCACAACTAGCATTTAATGAGCACTTGACATAAGATGCATCATAATATCCCTTTAATATTCACCCTCACCCCTATAGTAGATAGCTACTATGTCATTTAACAGAAAAAAAAGCTGCAGCACAGTATGGTTTAGTAACTTGATTACTCTAGTCAGATTAGAGCCAAAAATTGAATATGAGCAATCTAATACAGAACCCACATGCTATACATACCACTTTGGCATTTTAACTGCAGGTGGAGGGCTTTTGTGGTATGAAAGTGAAGGTTGCTGGTTTTGAAGAATTCGAAGAATTACAATGTTAAGGTTATAAAAAGAATATTGACCTGAATTGTTCTTTATTACTTGTTAATTATATAAATTTCCCCACTAGAGTGCCTAGAAAGTGTTTCACATATATCAATTACTTTATAAATGTTTATTTTTATTTTTAAAAAATATATTTATTTATGCATGTAAGAGCTGGGGTACAGACCAGAGGCAGGGGGTGAGAGAATTCACCAGAGACAGAGTAGGGAGCAGAATAGGCAGATTGACTGAAATACACTGCTGAGGGGAGCAGCAGGCTAGGCAGGAGAGGTCCTCTATGCCATGAGGGTCACCTCTCTGGCCGAGGATTGAACTCATGCTGCAGTGACTGCAAAAGCCCCACAGTGTGCAACCCCTTGTGCCACCAGGAGAGCCTGCTTTATAAATGTTTGTCGAAGGAGGTAAAGGAGAAGGGGATTACAAAGACTATGTGGAAGTTACAAAAGATCTGTTTTGAGCATTGCCATGTTTTATCAGATGTATTTTGAGTTTCCTAAGTAGATGTAACAGTTTACTTTTCCTTTCAGAGGAGGTGCTGTGAGTCTCTAATTAGTGCATACTAAAAAATTGAAGATTTTTAAAGTTAATGAAACACTTTGAATTGGGCAGCCTTTCAGGTTACCTCTACTTTTCATTATTTTGGTTATTTTACAACTCAGTAAATTGTAGGAAATGAATAACAGAGCAGTAATGTCCATAGTTTCACAAATGAGTTGTGTCTGGTGGGATGCAACTGATTATTGGCCCATTTCATACTGATTCCTTCTTGTTGGGTCCCTGCCTCAGCGAGTTCTGAGTATATTATGAAAATGCCCTCTCTGTGCACACAGGGTAGGGAGAGATCTAAGAGAAAGGCTGATCACCACAGCATGATAGATGGCAATTTTAATAAATAGAGAAACTTACCTGGGAGATTTTGTCTTGTTGCCCTTACCCACACACATACACAAATACATCCCAACACCAAATTTAAAAAAGTCTTTATAGAGGCTGTGTCCAATCACATACGTAGTTCAGATAATCTCAAAAATACATTATACATGACACATTACAACACATTTCCTTGAGGTTATATACTTGGGGCAGCTCCCAGGAAGGGGAAACACACAATCCAAGGGTTAGGAATATCATGAACATTACAAGGGAAAAAGGTGAGGAGCCTCTGAATGTGTGTCCAATTCCAAGGTCAAACGTTGGTCATTCCCCCCAACCCAGCCTTCCCCAACACTTATCTGGCTGTGTAAATGAGTTCTTTGAATTCTTTGTTGAACAGGCTATAAAAACTGACACCCTCACTAATTAGTTAAGTAAGATCTTTGACACAGGATGATTTTATATCTGTATATCAAAGACTACCTTTTCACAGGACAAAAATGCAAATATTTTTCATTTACAATCATGTCTCTCTTAAAGCTGTGCATTCACGGTATGTGTTATCTTTACCTCCAGTCATTCTATTATGATGATCCACCCTGAGTATGTGTTTGAGGTTCAGCATTGGGTTTTCTGACAAGTTGTGACACAACTTCCTTTTAAGTTTCAACTCTTTCATTAATTTCAAAGAAATTGAAGTCAGATAAAAATTAATACTGTTTGCTAGACATATGATAATTGTCCACCAGATGTCAGCCTAACATTTTAGGATCTGCAGAAAACAAGAGCTAATCTTCCTCTCTTAGTAGTTCACATATAAATTAGTGATAATTTGTCATAATAGAGTAGCTAAGGAAGGCAGGATGAAACTTGCATTTCAAGTCTTCAAACTGCATACAAGTCCGCATTCCTCCACATTCCTGCCTACTTGAGAAATACACTTTTCTGTCGGTCAGTTTTTCTCAAAGTTATTTAGTTATGATATAATTTTTAAAATATACTTTTTGGTAGTTTTAAAATAATTTCTCTAGTTTTAAAACACTCTCAAATAAAACATGGTCCTTCCAAAAGAAGCCTAATTACATGATTACTTTCTGGATCTTGGGAGGATTCTCAATTCTAGAGTAGCATCCATTCAGACATCATCAGTGATGCTGGTCTTGGGTAGAGGACTATGACAGACACTGTCACTAGGCAAAGTTTGGTTGGACTCCTCTGGACCATCTTTTTAGCTAGACCTGTCTTTGAGCATTGCGTTTTGCCTATTTAGTCTGTTCGTAGCTAGACTGCTGCTAACTCAGAAGCTTTTTAATTTGATGTAGTCCCAACTGTTTATCTTCTCTTTCATTTTTATTGCTTTGGGGTGAGATGTATGTCTTGTAGCATTTTACCTATGTTTTCTTCTATATATTTTATGTTTTCGGGTCTTACATTCAGTTCTTTTACCCATTTTGGGTTGGTTTTTGTACAAGGTGTGAGGTAGTAGTGTAGTTTCATTTTTTTGCATGTGGCAGACCAGTTTTTTTTTTAATTCTTTTTTTTAAGATTTACTTATTTATTTAAGCACACAAGAGCTGGGGTACAGGTCAGAGTCGTGGGAGGTGAGAGAATTCACCAGAGACAGTGGGGAGCAGAACAGGCAGATTGACTGAAACACACTGCTGAGGGGAGCAGCAGGCTAGGCAGGAGAAGTCTGCTGTGCCATGTGGGTCTCTTCTCTGGCCGGGGATCGAACTGTCACTGCTGTGCTGGAATGCTTCACAGTGTGGCGCTCAACCTGCTGCACCACCAGGGAAGCCCGGCAGACCAGTTTTGCTAGCACCAATTACTGAATAAGCTGTCCTTGTTCCATCGCATATTCTTTGCTCCTTTGTCAAAGATCTGGTGTTCATAAATGTGTGGTTTTACTTCTGGGCTTTTTATATGGTTCCATTGGTCCATGTGTCTGTCTTTGTTCCTGTACAAAGCTATTTTAATTACTATTGCTTTGTAGCTAAGTTAGAAGTCTGAGAGTATTATACCTCTATTCCCCTTCTTTTTGGTCAGGAGAGCTTTGACTAATTGAGGATTTTTGTGTCTCCATATGAATTTCATCAATATTTGTTCTATTCCCTTGAAGAATGTCATTGAGGTTTTTATTGGAATAGCGTTGAATCTGTAAATTGCTTTTGGTAGGATGGCCGTTTTGATAATGTTGATTCTTCCTATCCATGAGCAGGGCATATCTTTCCATTTCTTCATGTTTTCTCTTATTTCTTTTAACCATGTTTTATGATTTTCTCTATATAGGTCTTTTGCTTCTTTTGTGAGGTTTATTCCTAAGCATTTGATTTTTTTGTCTTCAGTTGTAAAAGGTATATTTTTCTTGGTTTCTTCTGCTTCAGATTCGTTATTTGTATATAGGAAGGCTACTGACTTTTGTGCATTGATCTTGTATCCTGCTACTTTAATAAAGTGGTTGATTATTTTAATTATATTTTCTGTAGAGCTTTTAGGGTTTTCTAGGAATATTATCTTATCATTTGCAAATAGTGAGAGTTTTAATTCTTCTTTCCTTATTTGGATTCCTTGTATGTCTTTTTTCTGCCTTAATGCTTTGGCTAGGACTTCCAATATTATATTGAATCGTAGCGGAGAGAGTGGGCATCCTTGTCTTGTTCCTGATCTTAAAGGGAATGCTTTCAATTTTTCACCATTTAGGATAATATTGTCTGTGGGTTTGTCATATATATTGCTTTTATCATGTTGAGATATGGTCCTTCTATTTCAAGGGTTTCAAGGGTCTTCATCATGAAAGGAATTTGAACTTTGTCAAATGCCTTCGCTGCATCAATTGGTATGATCATATGGTTTTTATCCTTTTTGGTAATGTGTTGGATTACGTTAATTGATTTTTGGATATTGAACCATTCTTGTACCCCTGGGATAAATCCTGCTTGGTCATGGTGTATTGTCCTTTTGATGCATTGTTGGATTCTGTTGTCTAGAATTTTATTGAGGATTTGCATCAGTGTTCATT
This sequence comes from Galemys pyrenaicus, assembly GCA_019455555.1. Lineage (NCBI taxonomy): Eukaryota > Metazoa > Chordata > Mammalia > Eulipotyphla > Talpidae > Galemys > Galemys pyrenaicus. The sequence continues at coordinate 8,826,639 of JAGFMF010012266.1, forward strand.
AGAGAGATTGTCCTGTAGTTCTCTTTTTTTGTGTTGTCTTTGTTTGGTTTCGGTATTAGTGTAATGTTGGCTTCATAGAACTATTTGGTAGTATTCATTCTTCCTCAATTTTTTTGAAAGAGTTTGTGTAGGATAAGTACTAGTTCATTTCTGAATGTTTGGTAGAATTTATTTGTGAAGTCGTCTGGTCCTGGGCTTTTGTTTTTGGGGAGTGTTTTGATTACTGCTTAGATTTCACTGCTTGTAATTGGCCTTTTTAAGTGTTCTATTTCTTCTTTTTAGCTTTGGATGGTTATATCATTCTAGGAACTTGTCCATCTCTTCTAAATTGTTGAGCTTGTTAGCATATAACTGTTGATAGTATTGTCTGATTATTCTTTTAATCTCTTCTGAGTCTGTTGTGATTTCTCCTCTTCCCTTTGTGATCCTATTTGTGTTTTCTCCTATTTTTCTTTGTTAGTCTGGCTAATCTGGCTAGACGATATCTATTTTGTTTATTATTTCAAACGACCAAATTTTGGTTTCATTGATTTTTCACATTTTTTAAAATTTCTATTTCATTTATTTATGTTTTAATTTTCATAATTTCCTTTCTTCTATTGGTTTTTGGATTCTTTTGTTGTTCTTTTTCTAGTTCATTGAGATGTATGATTAGGTTGTTTCTTTGAGTTTTTTCTCATGCATTGATGTGGACCTGGATTGCTATAAACTTCCCTCTTATTACTGCTTTTGCTACATCTCATACAAAAGTCTCCTTACTCTTAATATTTCTTCTTAGTAATTTACTGTCTACTGACCCCCTCACACTATGCTGGCTACAAATATCTCAGTTGTTTTTGTTATAATTAGAGTTGAACACACTTTCATTCCCCTATTGTGATAGTCTTGTCATATATTGTAGTAGTTTGAATAAAATCTTACTTACCATTTCAACAAAGATAATACATTTTCTTTAACAATCAATGGACACAATTTTACAGACCAGTCAGAATACTGGGTCATCTTACAAATAAACCAATATGTGTTTTGCATTCATTAGTCTTTGTTATTATCGACAGTATTTCTAGTGTTAAAAATTGGCATCTTGTTCATCCTGCTTCAATTTCTTTTGAAGGATTTATCTATTGTATGTTTTACAGGACACTAAGTTATAATGAGAAACTAAGATTAACTTTCTCCATCAGAAAGAGGTTGGTTTTCCACCATCTTCAATAATTTGTAGTTTTATATTTTAATTTTTACATGAATTTTCAAGACAAATGATAGTAAAAATAACAAAGTAATTCATGTATTATTAATGTTCATTCACTAGGAAAAAAGAAGCAAATATGGATAGAAAGCCAAAATTCTTATGCCATCTACTACATAAAAGGTATTTTATTTTATTTGTATACTTTTTACATTGTTGTTTATTCTTAACTCAGGTGTAATCCAAATAAAATTATTACCACTGAGATACCCGTGAACCATCATCATAGTCTCTTATGCTCTTGCCTCCTATGTTTTGGTCCCTCTCCCTCCCTACCCCCAGATGAATGTCTCTGATTTATAGTTTGCCTGCTATTGTTGTCTTTTTATCCTGATTTCTTGTTTGTTTTCCTGTGTTCCTTCTGTAAGTGAAATCATCTGATACTTTTCTCTTTTATGGCTATTTCACTGAGAAGTCCCTTCCAGCTCCATCCACATTGCTGCAAATGGTGTGAGTTTATCTTTTTGATTGCTGAATAGTATTCCATTGTGTGTATATATACTACATCTTCTTGATCCAGTCATCTGTTTTTCAACATTTCCATTGTTTCCATATCTGTCTTACCTGTTGTAAATAGTGCTGCAATAAACATAGGAGTGCAGGTTTCCTTTCAAATTAATGTTTTTTTGTGACCTTTGGATAGATTTCTAGAACTAGAATTGCTGGGTCATATGGTAGTTACATTTTTAGTAGTTTGAGAGTCCTCTTCACAGCTTTCCATAGTGGTTGGACCATTTTGCAATCCCACCAGCAGTGTAAGAGAGTGCTTCTTCATAAAAAGTATTTAGATGTGTAGCTTAGGTCTCTTTAGTTTTCTGAGATTAGGTTAAGACTGATAGAAAACCCAGTTCTGTGCATAATAAGGCATATTATCTCTTCTTACCAATGTGGGGGACAATTTTGGATGGTTTCTATTTCCTTTCATTAGTTCTGGATCCATTCTCCTGAATCAATCTTGTTCTCATTTGTACCTTCTCTTCTATAATTGGTCTTCCCTAAGCTTGCTAACTACCCTCATACAGCAGAAGACTTTCATATACTTCCTTCCAAAAACAAGTCAAAAATTTATGAAGTTTAAGTAATTTGTTTAAGAAAACACAATGATGAAGCAGAGACATGCATTCAATTTTTATTATTCCCAAATCAGAGATAATTCTATTTGCTTTCTTTCTAAAATATTTGCCATCAGTATACAGCAGTCAAGGAACTAATAAGGTGAAAATAGTTTTGAAAAAAAATCTATAGTATTATATACTTCTAAATGTTTATTTTTCTAAAAGAAACCATGTATTGCTTAGAGCAATAATTAATGTACCATTTTACAGTAAATGGGATTATTTTTCTTACCATAGATTATGTAAGAGTTAATTATAACTGTCTAACATTCGAACACGTGTGCTATAGCGCTATGGTTCCTATTTCTCAAATACGTAGGAGTTATGTCCCTCGAACAGTGACTATACTGACATGGACCACTAGGTGTCATTCTGGCACAGAAATTATCTTAGAAGGTCTTAGAAACAAAGGGAGGTCACTTTCAAGGTATAAAAATGCTTTTTTTTTTTGCATTCTCAAGTGCAGTGCATGAAATCTGTGTTCATTCAGCCCTGAGTATCTGTCTACCCAGGGGAAGATTAAAATTGTTTATTGAAATAAAATTGCTTCAGTACCAAGAGAAATATAATATATGGCTTTTGATATTCAAAGTAGGGTTATTCCTAACAGATTTAATAAAAAAGGAAACATCATTTAAGACAGAAAAAAAAAAAGACAGTGAACTTAAAAATAAATCTAACAAGAATATGCAAAGATCATACGAGGAAAACTTTATAGCAATCTTGAAAGACACAATAGACCCAAACAAATTAGCGGACATCTCTGCTTTATGATTAGAGTGTATCAATGACATATGGGTTTCAATTCTTTCCAGGTTAACAAATTCATTTAAAGCTTTTTTATTTAAAAAAATCCTTGAAAGATTGAAATTAAAATAACAAAAGTATTTCTGGAGCAAGGCAATTTGATCCTGTTTCATATGAAAAAATAAATTTGTAGAATAGCTATGAAGGCTCTGTTTTTTTTTTTTTTTGAAAGAACAATGATCTGTAACCCTGTGTTATCTTGATATTTTTAAAAAAGAGGCTAAAAAAGAGGCAGCAGACCACTCCTGTCTGACCTGCTTATCCCCTCACCAGTGTATTTCAGTTGATCCACCTGTTTTGCTCCCCACTCTGTTTCTGGTGCGTCCTCTAAACCCCCACATCTCTGGCCTGTGACCCAGTTCTTGTATGCAATGGATTATAGATAGGAAGAAAAAACACAATGAGAAGGACTAAAACTACCAGATACAAAAATATACATACAGCCCCTTTAATTTAAAGATTTATGGTATTAAGTAGCATTAGACAGAGTAGTAGATAGACTATCTCATCCAGAAATAGACCAAAGTATATATAGAAGTATATGATATATGTGGCAACTCAAATTTCTGAGGGAAAATTCTTATGACTTGATAGTCATTTGATTGCTAATTATACAGAAGAATAACCTCCAAAAGGATCAAGGCTATCAGTTTCCAAAAAAATCATGTAAATTAAGATGAATTCCTATGTATCCTTTAAATATCCTTTAAATATATATCCTTTAACTATAATTTTTTATGATTAGAAATATACATACATACATTTTCTTTATATAATTGAATCAAAATAGTATATTAAAACAGATGGTATTCAGAAACAAATATGAAGACTTAGTTGTCTTCTATCAATTCTGACATTGTTTCCATAATTACAAAATTATATTATACTTTTTCACTCATTTTTTAAAAATCTAAATAATTTTCAAAACCTGAATTTTTATTTATCTATTTAAAAAGATTTGTTTATTTATACATACAAAACCTGAGGCACAGGTCAGAGACTGGGGGGTTGAAAGGATCCACCAGAGTGAATGGGGAGCAGAACAGGCAGATTGACTGAAATACTGCTGAGGGGAACAGCAGGTGAGGCAGGAGGGGGTTTGCTGTGCCATGTGGGTCACCTCTCTGGCTGGCGTCAGGGATCGAACTCGTGCTCAACTGACTGTGCCACCAGGGAGGCCCCAAAACCTAAACTTTTATTTTTTTTTCAAAAGGTTTATTTATTCATATAAGAGCTGGAGAGCCAGAGTCATGAGAGGTGAGAGAACTCACCAGAGACAGAGCTGGGAGCAGAACAGGCAGAGGGACTGAAACACACTGCTGAAACGGGCAGTGGGCGAGGCAGGCGAGGTCTGCTGTGCCATGTGGGTCCCCTCCCTGGCCAGGGATCAAGCTCGCAGTGCTGTGCTGCAGATGCTTCACAGTGTGGCGTTCAAGCCACTGCACCACCAGGGAGGCCCGCTTTTATCATCCTTAATAAAAATATTTGTTTTGAATAGGAGTTCAGTTTGATCATTTGCATTTTGGAGCTATGTGCATTTTGAAGTAGGAGTTCAACTTGACTATATGCATTTTGAATTAATATAGGAGACCCAGATAATACTTTTATTAATTTCCTCCATTTCTTCACCATAGCTTACAGCCAAACAATTGCATTTGATATGCTTTAGAATTGCATTTTCTTTTCTAGAAAAGCTTTCTGACATTTATCCAAGAATTAGGGCATGGTTGCTATTACCATTTACTTATACAAGATTAACTAAAGATGCAAAAATCTCTTCCCAGCTAGACTCAGCACTGTTGGACAGCAGCTGTCTCTTTCCCATCAATTTGCCCATTGTCTCCTCAGCAACTGAAACACAGAAAGTATTCAATACATATTTGTTTAGTTGTCAAATAAAATTAGCTTAATTGGAAATCTACTTTTCCTCTAATCTAAAAGCCTTTATTCTGCTATTTGATTCATCACATTATGTAATGTACCGGTCACTTAGTGTAATTTTGGAAAAAGACTGTGATAGGATTCCTGGTCAGAATGAGTTCACTGAAAATTCTTAAAGTTTTTTTTGTACATAATCTGGCTTTTCTGACACTTTCCTTTATCCTGACACACTTTCCTTTATCGCTTTGTGAGAAACACTTTTCACAAGCAGTAGAATTTTTTAATAAAATTTAGTTATGGCAGGTGGTTAATTTAAGTGGCAAATGATATAGTTGAAGAAATATAATTAAAAACAAGATCTTCTCCCAACTAAGAAATCCTCTTCACAGAAATAGTTGAAAAGTAAAGCACTTTATTATTATTGAATAAGCAGGAAAATAGAATGTGATGAACAGCACAGACAATGGACTAAGATATTGCAAGGACAGAAAGTTCTCCCTTTTATATATAGCTAAGCAGATCCAAACCACTGCATCCATGATCTGAAGATAAACAATAATTGGACCTGCCAACACTATTTGTCACACAGAGTTCAGTCTAACCTTATTTTGGTGAATTGGGTGAGCATCTGTGCTATTTTATTAATTTCTCCTGAGGAAAACCACATGGTTCATGTATTTATGACAGGAAGTAATTTTGCAACTACTGGAGCCCAGGGAAATAAAACTGCTACCCTCCCACAGAGTCTGGGAGACAGGGTGCTGTATCTCTTGATGTGTATATTTCAAAGAGATCGCTTCCAGGTCCTCTAGAAAGACATTCATAGATCATAAAACTGACAAATGCCTATCTAGTCTTTGAGGAGAGGTACAGACATTTCAAAGAGAGTAGAGCACACTAAGAAGTTTTGTAAAGTAAATGCTTAAAGAAAAGGAAGAAGGAACACTCCTTTTATTTTTGATGGAAGACTTCTAGCCTCATTTTAAGTTTCTACCTGTCCTTACTGCATCTCTGCAAATGTTTAAGGTAATTGAGAGGGTGTCCAAAGAGAGAAGGAGTATTATCCTTATTTCACTCAAATCCAGCTTCTTACAACTTGTAGTTTGTCTTTTCCTCATATTTCTAAATGTTCAAATTGGCACTTGCTGGCCAAGCCATGACCTGAAGTGACTGCTGCCCTATAAGAGAAGACACTAAGTTTGTTCTTCAAGAGCCTGGTATGTGGGGAGATCTGGGAATAGCTTGCTCAATGCTTTCCTTAGCTTCAGGTTCTCAAACCCCAAATTAACCTATGGTTAATAAATGACAGATAAATAAATAAAGGACTTAAATATCCCTTTAGTCATTATCCAAATTATTTATTTTTGTCTTCCCTTTAAAATTTTATTCTTTGCTGTAGCTTCTTATTTCAAGGGTTTTTATTATATATATAACATTGTTCACTTATGGGGTCAGTTGAAGTTATGGTTCAGAAAATCATTTGTGAAGGGGTCTGGAAAAGCTTTCTTACCTGGCCCTGGTGATACTGTACTCTCCTGGTTTTTTTTTTACAGCTTCATTGGCTGCCACTTCTTTCTCCTTACAGGCTTCTCTTCTTCTACTTGACCCCTCAAATACAGAGTACTTCTGAATGGAGTCAAGGGTTCTCTTTTTATTCAATGTTATCCAGAGGTGCTCCTTCTAGTCTCACAGAATTAACGTCATCTAATGTTATTGAGTCTGGATCTATATTACAACCAAAAACTCTCCTTTCATCTATTTTATATACCATAGTTTACTTGAAAGCACAACTAAACAGCTGATAAGTGACTCACACTATGTAGAAACAGAACTCCTGATGCCTCCTAGTTCTGTCCCTCCTCCAGGTTTCATAAGTCAAGAAATAACACCATTATTCATTCAATTGCTCCATCAAAATACAAAACAAAAACTAAGGCGTCATTTCAGAAGATCTTGTGATCCTTTGTTATTATTAAGAGTATAAAGAATACATGAGACCAAAAGTTTGAGAACTGCTCACTTAACCTAGCCTGAATTATGTATGTCAGGTTTTTCAAAAATAATGTTTTTTGAATCATTTGCTACTCAATGATTCTTTACTTCAGAGATTATATATATATGTCATCTTGCTTTATACATTTGACTTACACGGTCCACATCAACCCATCAACAATTTCTGTTGATTTTATTTCTAAAATATATTTCATATATATTCTCTCTCTTAATTATTATAGCTACTACCCCAAACCACCACACTTTCTCCTAAAAGGGTGAGAAACGGCCTGTCAACCAGTGTTTCTACTTTTATTTTTTAACCTCTTCCCCATGTATATCATCATGATCTTATAAGAGTGTGCATCTTATTACTCTCATGATAAACTTTTAAGAAATTTCCACTGGACAGAAAATTCTTTACTGGTATGATCCTCATACTTTTTGTTTATATGTCCATTGATATTTAAAAATAGACAAAATAGGAGTAAATATTACAGAAAATTTCCCTGCATTTAAATAATATCAGAATATTAAAATGAAAATTATGTAATTATGTAATTTAAAAAATATATTAAACTAATTACTCAATACAACAAACAGAATTATACTGTACAGTCATCCCTCAATGAAGTGATAGGATCTTTTTCCAGTTAGGTCATATTTTGGTAAATTGATATTTTTAGAGTTAAAATAAGACAGGGTTCAGGGTTCAATACTAGCTCCAATTCTATTTTGAATGTAAGGATTTTTGCATAGCCAAATTTTAACTGTATTGGTTGTTCAGATATGCTTTAATATGAATGGTATAGAGAAGAACACATAAGAATTATTATATATAGTTACATTTGGAATTTTATTTCATGGTCCAAAACAATTAGTTTGTAATTATACTTTTTATGGAACAAGGGCTTTCAATCAATATCTGAAATGAAGGAATCCATCTTAATTAAATAGAGTTTTAATAGTTCAGAGCATAAAATTTAAGTTGTAATTTGGGAACATTTTATCATACATCCATAGTTAAGTGAATGTTAAGGATGCAATTTAAAGTGAATAGTAAGGAGGCATAGTTAAGTGAATATTAAGGGTGTAATTTTGAGGAAATTAACAACAAGAAAGAAGATAAAGCATCAGCTATTATTATGTACTTACAGATGTTACAATATGTATGAGAATCTACAACATATACCTGTTAATTTAACTATAATAAATGAATCATGAGAATATAGAAAATAGTGGATAAATGGATGAGTGATAACAGATAAGAGGCTTTCAACCAAGTAAAATATTATGTATGACTGTACAGTAGTTGATAAACTTCTAATAAATTGAGAAGTATGTACAAATTCCAGCATACTCCTTTCTCTTTAGTATCCTTTCTTAAGAGCCATATAGCTGTTTTCAGTTTTTATCATCTGTATCTTGTTTAATATTTTCTGTTAAAGGATCAGTATCTCAGAAAATTAAAGCACTCAAAAACTCACATTTTAAAAATGACTTATTTTATTGAGATATTTAAAAATTTAAGAGGGCCTCCCTGGTGGCTCAAGGGGTTAAGTCTCAGCACTATGAAGGTATTAGCAGCCAAGTGAATCCCCGGCCAGGGAGGCGACCCACATGGCACAGGAGACCTTTTCCTGTCTCACCTGCTGCTCCCCTCAGCAGTGTATTTCATAGATCTGTCAGTTCTGCTTCCCGCTCTGTCTCTGGTGACTCCTCTCACCTCCTCCCACACCTCTGGCCTATACCCCAGTTCTTATATGCATGAATAAATAAAAGAAATCTGTACAAAAAATTAGATTGATGAATTTAACATTTTTTTCCCAAATCATATACCTCATGCCACTGCATTTTTTTTTTTTTTAGTTTAATTCTGTTGACATTTATGATTCAGACTACAGAAGCAGGCCCTGCAGGCTAACTTTGAAAGGGATGGGTCATTCCATCAGGACATGTTGCCTATTTTCTGGCAGTAGAGTTTTATATATGCAAGGCAGAGTTTTATAAATCAGGTTATAATTGTAGGGTATATTTTGTATATCACCTTGAATTTGATATATTGATACTTTAGTATTATTTTATATTTTTATGACAAGAAATTTGGAGAATCTTAAAAATATTTTGTCTGTGTAACAGTAAACCATGCTTATCATGTAAAAAGGGGGAAAGATACGGGCCTCCCTGGTGGCGTAGCAGGTTGAGCACCTCACCATGAAGCATCCACAGCACTGCAGTGCAAATTCAATCCCAGGCCAGGGAAGGGACCCACATGGTGTGGCACACATCTCCTGCTGCGCCCGCTGCTCCCCTCAGCAGTGTGTTTCGGTCGATCTGCCTGTTCTGCTCCCCACCCTGGCTCTGGTGAATCCTCTCACATCCCACGACTCTGGCCTGTACCCCAGCTCCTGTATGCATAAATAAATAAATCTTAAAAAAAAAAAGACAGGAATAAAATATCCTTTGACTGTTTATGTATGGTTTAGAGCATGGATTTTAGGGTCTATTGGCTAGATTCAAATTCCAGCTGTCCCACCAATTATCTTTATGACCTTGGAATGTTACTTTGCTTGTCTGTGCTTCAATTTCTTCATTTCTAGAAGAGATGGTGTTCATAGGAACTATACTCTGTAGTGTCTGTGACGTAAAATGGGTCATTCAGATGTACCATCTGACTCCTGAGAGATGTCAATGGACATTAGCAACTTCGTCCATGATGACCATTGTTGATGATGTAGTATTAGCTTTTTATGTCTTTAATTTTTCTTTTAATAATATGTATGTATATATATCCTATTTTCTTCTAAGATTAATTTCACAAGTTTATTTTTCATGACAGCAAATGGTTACATACTCTATACTTTTTTTTTTTAAAGATTTATTTATTTATGCATACAAGCACTGGGGTACAGGCCAGAGGTGTGGGGGGTGAGAGGATTCACCACAGAGAGCAGGGAGCAGAACAGGCAGATCAACAGAAGTACACTGCTGAGGGGAGAAGTGGGCATAGCAGGAGAGGTCTGCTGCCCCATGTGGGTCCCCTCCAGGGCCGGCAGCAGGGATCGAACTTGTGCTGCAGTGGCTGCGGTTTGTTTCATAGTGCTTCATAGTACGTTGCTTAACCCACTGCGCCACCAGGGAGGCCCCTACATACTCTATATTAAAAAATAATGTGGACAATACATTGGTTTAAAACTATTTTTCTGATATGGAAGACATTTACAACAATTTTCCTAAGTGTCTCAGAACATCTGTTACTTCCATATCTAAAGTGTTTGATATAAGCACTGAGGGTCACTGGATGGGAGCTTCTATGGACTGAGTTGTTGTACTGACAAACATCTATGGGATAGCACAATATGAATCTGAAAATTGGTTGCTTGTGCCAGTGGAAATTAGACATCCCATCCCACAAGGGGTTATTATAATGGGGTCCTTATGCTGACTGCCTCAGTGATAAATGTAAGACTTGCAGTCAGTGTCTCTAAAGGAAACACTCCCACTTACCAGTATCACCAGTTACTTTCTTGTTTTAATCCAGGAGTTCCTGGAAGACTCTTTGAATAGGAAAGAAGCTTTAACCTTCAGTCAAACAGAAATATAAGAAGGCATCTATTTTAGTTAGTTTGGGTTGGTGTAACAAAATGTCATAGCTTGGGTAGCTTAAACAACAAATATTTATATTTCATAGTCCTGGATGCTGGGAAGTCCAAGATCAAGGTGCTGGCTGATTAGGTTTCTGGTGAGGGCTTTATTCCTGGCTTGTGTATTGCTGTGTCCTCATATAGAAGAGAGAGGGAGAGAGAAGAGAGATTATAAAAAGAGTGACATACCTATCTGATTAGGGTTCCACTCTCATGAAGTCATTTAAGCTAATTACCTCCTACAGAGCTTACTTGTGTTGGGCTTTAGGATTTCTACATAGAAATTTTGTCAGGACACTTCACGCCACAGCAGCTCCCACATCCTGTAAAAGTGAAGAGGAATTCAGTAAATACCAATCTATGATCTGGGTGAGTGCATTCTCCTGCCTCTATTTTGAGATGAAACAGGTATTGTTTCTTCATTTAGTTTAACAGAACATAGCATTATCATGAACACATTTAATGAACACTGTACAGTGTACCAGAATTCGTGGGTCCTGGGTCTTGAATTCTGTTCTTCAGACACTCTGTTACCTCTATACCTAAAATCAACCTGAGTCTTTAGATACTTTTTCCTTATCCACTTGGCCCAATTTGCCTCTCACATCATACTCCAGTGTGAATGACTCACTCTATTTCAATTGTTCAATCTACAAATGTTTTTTTGAGTGCTTAGCACCTGCTCAGTGTGTAGCAGGCTTTGTGGATACAGAGACAATCAAAATTAAGTCTCTGCTTTCAGGGACTTTAAAGTCAGTACAGGGCTTAAACAATAAACAAAATAATGTGCTGTCAGTTAGAAACCTTTATTGTCAAGTATTAATAAGAAGGACAGGAGGACAATTTAGGTAAATACATGTGCAATTTTGGATAGGCTGGCTAAGGAAATTTTCTTAGATGGGGGCATTTGAGTAAGAACTAGAATAAGTGAGGAGGGATTTGTATGACTGTAATTGGAATTCTAGAAAGAGAGTGAAGTGCACAATTTTTAAAATGGGCATGTATTTGTGAAATGGCATGACAATCAGGGTGGGTGAGTGGAATAAGCGAGGGTAAAAAATGGTGGGAAATGTAATTGAAAAGATAGTCAGAGGCCATATCATACAGAGCCTAGGGATTGTGGTAAAACTTTGCGTTTTCCATCAAGTAGCTAGGAATCCCTTAGGGGGTTTAGTGGGATGGAGAGGTGGTGAGAGAGTTGGTGGCTGTGTTGATAACAGATAGTTGCAGTCAAGACTGGAAGTAGACTACTGAGTGGTCCATTTAAAAGAGCTCTCTCTGCCTCACTGTTGTGCTTCACACACATTCCTGCTTCCACACCTTTGTTCTGCTCCCCTTACTCAGCCTTGTTGCATCCTTTCTCTGCTCATTCAAGCCTTTGCAATCCAGTTCATGCAGGCTGGTTTCATTCACTTCCAGCATAATTTACATTGGAAAACCACTGAAAATAGTTTCAGATAATTTAAATGAATGGATTGTGCCATGTATCTCCATATTTTGAGAATGATTTCTTAAATTTTTATGATTTTGTCTTACTAAAATAACATTTTTCAACCTAGAGATTTCTGACTCCAAATTCTTACCTATGTATTGATAGAATGCAGAAGAGAATCTGGAGGAACATACTTTTGGGCTGCCAGAAAAGATACCCCAAGTCCATGCCTTAAAGTCCATGGGTTTTCCTTTACAGTCTCATTTCCATGAATGACCATTAGAAGAGGTAGGTGGATTCACTGTAACAGGAAGTTTCCTGTCTTTCTTGTTTCCAGGGATCTTACTTATTATATCCCTGAGTATGAAGAAAAATTTCTTTTCCCAACTAATAAGATGGATTACTTAACTCCCTTAGCTTGATAAAAGGTGAAGTCAGTTCCATAACATTTAAACCATTCCATCAGCAGGAATTATTGGGGACAACTGAGGGAACAGTCTAGAGCAAATGTTCTGATAAGAGGAAGCAAGGATATATCTAACATTTTAAAAAGCTTAGTAGTCAGATGCCTTTGGGTGACTGTAGTTGACAAATTGAAAAGTATTTCTAACTCTTAAGCTTTCTGTTATTCTCCTCCACTTCTATTTCTTTCTACCGCCCACCTTCTTTTCTATCTCCCTATCTGGGGGAAGGAAAGAGGAGGTCTTGCATATCATCCTATTTAATCACTCTATTATTTAAGAGCCTCAGAGAAATTTCTGGGAGTAATGAGAAGATAGAGCAAAATGCATAACAGTGTCTCAGGAATGTCTTCTACAGCATTACTCTTTAGAATGGTGAGTGCATAATGCATGTATTTAAGTTTAGTATCGATTTTTATATTGCAAACTTGGCACCTGAATTAATAAAGATTAATGAGCTGGTCCTGCAAATAATGAGCATTATATAAACAACTGTGGCATAGGTTTGCAAGGAATGCCTGTTGAATTGAATTCAATTTTCATAATAACCTGTCCCATTAAATGAATGACACAAGTTCTGAGAAAGGCAACTCGTGAATCGGCTCATAGTTACGGCAGCTATGAGGAGATAGGAAGCTCCCTGTGAACTGCCCAAGGAGAATAAAATAGACATTTTACTCAGGTTTCCAATGAGTAACTAGATTCTGACAACTCTGGCTTAAAGCCAGTTATAACTTGTAGGAAGCATACTTTCTAAAAGTCTCAATTTTCTAATCTACAGAATTGTCTTTAAAAGTCTTACCTTAGATTTTGACAAGTAAGGCCTCTGACCCTTGAATTTCCCAGGACCTCTGATTTCCATGAAGCTCGTTGGAGGATTGAGGTCTGTTCTGTTAATTACTTAGGAGCCTATAAGCTTCTCCTATCTATTCTCTACACTAGACTTTTGGGGCAACTTGGCCAACTCCTGTTCCACTGGAGCAGTTAACAAGGCGTAAAGGAATTTTATTACTGCTAGTGGTGGAAATGAATTGAAGGGTATGGGAAAGGAGAAAGCACAGGGGAGGAGAGAAAAACCTCATAGAACATAATCAGATGAGAAGTGCTGTAGTTAGGGTGTTGTGTAGTCAGGATTCAGGTTTAAAATGTTCCATCCCTCAGTTCCCTGTGGCTGATCCCAGATGATCTGTGGTCCACCCTGGAATTTCTTCAGTGGTTGGCAGGAACTTTTACTCTGATTTCTTCTACCAGAGACAGCTTGTTGGCGAGGTGACACTCAGGCTCATTCTTCAAGCTCTTCCTTCTCAGTCTTTTGGCTTCTAAGTCTTCATTTTCAGCAGCTGGTTGATTCCTAGCTGAGCCAAGATCTTGTCTGGGAATGAAGCCAGGACACAGGGCAGCCAAAAGGCAAAAATTGACTGTGAAATTAAAGTTAGTACATCCTCAGGAACTCTGGGATGATAGCAGTGTTCTAGAGGCACTTTGTTTATTTTAGGTTTATGTTTCTGGTATATACATATTTTCTATTTGTAGTCTGTATGTGTATAATATAATTGTAACATATGTTAGGAATAGTTGCTATGAACATCAATTTGGATTGCAAAATTATATAGAGAGGATTGGAAAGGAACAGAGAATAATTTTAACTTGCAACTTGAACGTTGTCAAAGCATGGGGGGGTGGGGTGGAATTTAATTTATTCAGTCTTATAAACCTTTTGCATTGCTTTAATCTCTAAATACACAAGATTATTTGTAAATAAATAAAGTCATTATTTTACCAGACAGGGCGAAATCACTGTTAATATGTTGCTTTAGTTTCTTTTATCCAATATTTATAATAAATTATACTTTCAAGAATTTTAAAAATAATGTATGACTAGGCAATATAGATAATCAAAAATAGAAAAAAATCTCATAAAGCTTAATTTTAAATGATTACATTGTATTCATAGCTATGTCATAATTGGCTTAACAGTTTTCTTATTGGGGATCTTTAAATGGTTTCCAATCTATCCTTGTCATTGTAGAATGGTGAGTAGCAGCAATCTGGTGCTTCTGTGTTCAGTATCAGAGGGACTTGCTAAAAATGATTCTTTATCCTGTCTGTTGCTTCCAGGCTCTACTGTTTCTGGGAAAACTTACTGACTCACCTCTCTCTCTCAGTGTTAAGAGCATAAAAAAGATGGCAGAGTGGAGAATGTGGCTCCGTACGGCCAGACTGACCTGGCTTCAAATGTTCTCAGACTCAGTTACCTGATATTTAACAGTGAGGTTACTGTAAGAATTACAAACTCTGTGTTTATGTAACAATATTAGCTGATAACAGAATCATCACTTCATGGCTATGAGACATTTATTGAACCTTTTTAAAAGATTTATTTATTTATGCATATAAGAGCTGGGGTATAGGCCAGAGGTGTAGGTGGTGAGAGTATTCACCAGAGACAGAGTGGGGAACAGTACAGGTGGATCTACTGAAACACACTGCTGAGGGGAGCAGCGGGTGAGGCAGGAGAGGTCTGCTGTCCCATGTGGGTCACCTCCCTGGGCGGGCATCAAACTCGTGCTGCCATGGCTGCAGCATAGTTTCATAGTGCTATGACTTAACCCCTTGTGCCACCAGGGAGGCCCCTATTTATTGAACATTTCAGTGTGGCAGGCTTTTGTATTAGGTGCTAAAGATACACAGATGGGAGACACAAACACAACCATGTCCTTGGGACTTTTACAGCCCAGAATTACAAAAAATCATAAGGTAGTCATGTTTTTAAAAATTCAAGCTAGCAGCTACTCCATGTATTAGAAAGGAGAGAGGCCTGGGGCAATAAGACCTATCACAGAGGATTTGATATAGTCACCCTCTTCTATCTTAGAGGAAATGTCCATTTTGTCCAATATTCTGGACAAGAGAATGAGACTTCAGAAAGGTCAATATCCACCAGAGAATATATAGTATTTGCCCTAAGATTTTTATTTTTTCTCTCCCAAAGGAACAGAAACTATAAATTTGACTTCGCAGTGAAATGCTGCAGACTGGGACTAGCAGGAAGTGTCTAACTCTTTCCTGCCCTCTGTGCTCTGGCTCTGGTCATCTTTGTGTTTACAGCACTCGTGCTCTTGCAGCAGGATGGACCCTTGAAATGTGCTTTGCTTTGCCCAAGTGTCTCTTTAGTCTCCCACCTTCTCAACATCTTTGCATTACCAGAGCTCACAGCAGGGCGCCTGGTCATTAATAGGTTTTCAAAACATGTAAGGCAGATTGACTTAAAAATCAATCTGAGACATCAAGGAGAGGAGGAAAATAGAGAGGAGGAGAGTAGAGAGGAGGTTGGCAAAGAGAGAGCAGTGGAGGGTGGTAGAGGACTGTGGGCACTTTGGTGGGGAGAAAATTATGGTGACTGCACCTATGGGGAGAAATCCTATCCTGTGAAAAAATAAACAGGATGTTTAAAGCAAACAAACAGAAAAACCTACAGAAGTTCAGAGAAAGGCAGATAACACCTGTCTAGGAAGATGTGTGGAGGGAAGAAGGATATTCTGGCCCCCGAATATACTAAAACTTTAAGGCAATACAGTGTGAAAGGAGTGGAAGGAGAATGTCAAGGGGCAGTTGCTAGAAAGGCTTCAGTGAAGAAAAGCAGGGGTGGGGCATCATTCCAGATCATTCTAAGTAGATTTCCCTTAAGTTCTTTATTCCTAGCATTGCTAATATTTTATTTGTATGGCTATAAATCATAAAATAGCTGCTTGATACTTTGACTTGACAATTTGGTTTCAAGTTTGATCTGCACAGTGACAGTGGGTCTGGTGGGTGACAACTTAAATAGTGGGTGACAACTGTGTATATCAACTTCATAGAAAAAAAGAAGGGAAAACAATTTTAAAGCCAGACTGCATAGTCTCCTAGAAAAGGATAATATATCAGTTTGTGAATGCTTTGGTAAGCATGGCCATTCCTCCACCTGTCAAAACCAAGTTTACCAAGTTATGGCAAATATAAAAGCGTTCACCAGTAACTCACAAACCAGGACAAATAAGCAAATGCTGCCGTGAATACACACATTTTAATGGTATTTTGTGCTTTTGTCTTTCACAATAGAATCTTTTTAATTTTGTTGATTTTGCATCTTATTATGTCCTTTTAAGATTTGTTTTAAATTTAATTAAGTTTAATATTTAAATTTAAATATGATGCCCTATTTTATTTTTAGCATTGCTCTCTCTCTCGCTCTCTCTCTCTCTCTTTTTTAATAGCAAAAATGCTTGAGGCAAAAACACTTTGGACAAAGAATATGACTTTACCAGGCACAGTTCCAGACAAGGAGACGTGAGGGGCATAGGTAAGAAAGGATGGGCAAGGTCTCCTGCAGCAGGAGTATCAAGGTAGGACTGTGGCGAACAGGGAGCGGCTGGGGACAGGCTTGTGTACAGATCAATAGGAGAAAATGCTGGGAAAGTCTTCTCAGCTGGCTCAAATGTTTTCTTTCATTGAATCTGTTTCATTAAACAGATTTTTAAAAGTACAGCAGTTAGAGAAGTGAGATTCAAAAAAAATGGAATTTAAGTAATGATTATTTGACAACACAGAAAAACAATATGGAGCAAACCAAATTTTCCCAACTATGATCAGCATGCCCTTGAGAGTCCAAGTGATTGGAGATTGGGAACTGAATCCTCCTGATCTGATATTCTAGTTCCTTGCCTTGCTCTGTTCCTTAATGTCATCTTCAGTGTGTGAAGATAAAGGGACCTTTAGACAAGAGAAATATGACATCTTTGTTTAAATCTTTGGTTTTCATATTTTTTAAAAAATATATAAACAGTGAGACTTTATAATTTTACTACATGAACAAATTCCTTATTAATAGTAAATGACTTTGTATACTGAACGATTATAAAGTTTATTTGTATAAATTAGAAAGTTTATGCAATAAATTAGGGAATCAGACTTGCTGGAATAAATAGGTCTTAATAAGTTGGCTTCTATTCTGTCTTTCATGGATTGCATGTAAATCTTCTGTGAACCTATTCTTGTGTAGAACTGTGGTTTATTGCCTCAATGTAATTTCTAGAAACATACTGAGGTGCTTATATCAACTTGGTTGGAGGATGTGACTGTCTAGTTCTGGTTTCTTCTCTAATGATTCAGAATTTATAACTTGGCCTAGAACAGCTTATAGCAAACAGGGGACAGTAATATAGATGTTGCCATGAAACATTCTGATTTGGTGCCAAGCCTTATTTTATTTATATATATATAAAATCAGAGTCCAAGAATAGAATTTTCCTGCTCAAATTAGAATAATTTAACGGGCATTTATTTGAGGGGGACCAATTACAAAAGTTAAAGGAGTGAAGGTGTAGTGGCAGGGAGGCATGGGCAGGTTCTCTATGATCTGGCTAGACGGGTAAGAGGAATCCTGGAGCCCTCAGTGGTTTTTTCAGGCTTTTATTAATCTCTCTGCATCAGAGGTGACCAGGTACACAGCCACTGGGAAGGCCAGGGGGCTGGGGGAATGGGGGGCTAGGGGGCAGGCCTCCTGGCCCCGGTGAATCTTCAGTCTCTGGGTTGCTTCGTCTTCCACCACTGCTTCTGCTGCTATTTCTCTCTCTTACTACTTCTTCCCTCACTACTTCTGCTCGTGGCGTCCCCATGATGCTAGCCTGTATAACCAGTCTCTTTGCACAGGTGCGCCCACCTATGCGTGGTAACAACCAACTTCAGGTGCCTGACATCAAGCAGACATGCAGGGCCACAGGTGCTAATGACGAGGGCAGAAAAACCTGATAACCTTCATTTACATTACAGAAAGTCATATCAGAAGGTCCAAGAGCTGGGTAGTTTCCTTCCTGCTCTGATTTGCATACCATTGTCTATTTGGAAAACAAAATGTTTATGTGTACACATCAGTTATTTTATGTACTATAAAATAGCATCAAGAAGGGAAAAATAATAAAGAGAACTTGCCAGAGCATGTTGAAAACAAACCCAGGTTTTCTGATTGGAATACATTTTCTTTCATGGCAGCTCAGCTCTAGAGCAAAACAGCAGGTTCTCTCTCCCTTTACTTGCTGCTCCTGTTACTGTCTGCTGCTAGAATGAACCTCAGCGCTGCAGGTGTGTCTGTTTTGCTGATTGGCTGCCCACCAAATCAGGAACTGACCTGCCTTATTGAAAAACCCAGTTGTTCACACTACTTCATTAGTTTACTAAGTGGTATAAACCTCTCAATCTTGAACTGCGCAGGCTCTGATACTTCAAACCATCTAGATCCTCGTTCTCAGGCTTGACTCCACACATGGGCTTTCCATTGGCCAAGGTGAGTGTTAGAATAGTTTCAGCTGCCACTTAACAAAAGCCAAGCTGGGCGTATCAAACTAGCATACAGATGCAAGAGGAGAAGCCGCAGGAGGGAGAGGTGACTGTCTCAACTGTAAGTTGTAATGCTTTGCTTTTGTATTTATTACAAATGGAGTTGGTTTTTGTGTCTAGTTTGAAGTAGGGATCCAGTTTCACTTATTCTGATGTGGAATTTGCCCCAGTAACATTTGTTGCGTTTTCAACCTGTTCCCCACTGGCTTGCAAAACCATCTTAGTTGGATCACACTTCTTCATCTGTACTGGTCTGATCTCTGTATTGCGTCCTATTTTTTTTTTTTTAATCAGAACATTACTTTTATATGAATACATGCCTGCCAACTTTTAAAAACTAATTTGGCTTAACAAGTCTTGTTACCTTGATAGTCAATGTTCACTCTTTAATCATTCATTTTTTGAAATAGTTTTCATTTTTTTATATTCTATTGGAAATTTCAACTTAGCCTATAATTTTCCCAGAAAAAAATTTGTTAGGGTTTTGATTGAATTGGAATTACATAAATGCACCATTAGTTTGGGAAGCATTTCTAAAAATTATTTATAAACACGGTATATTTATTCATTAATAATTTCTTCCCGAATAATTAAAAATTTTTTTTTTCTCCATAAAATTGTCACATATTTGTTATGCCATTCATTCACTATATTCTTGGAAGACTTAACTTTAAACTACCAAATTTGCCAACACTCTTGATTTTAAAAAATGTTTTTTTTAAATTACCAGTTGAGACCTGTACTGTAGGTTTTCGTAGATATATTTTTATCAGGTTAAGTAAGCTCTTTCCTAGACTTACTTTTTGCTATGAATTGATGGTTAGATTTTACTGAGTGCTTTAACTCATCTGTTGACATGTTATATGGCTTTCTTCAAACTTACTATGGAAAATGACACTGATTTTATATATTAAATCATTCTAACGTTGCTAATATTTAGCTTCATTATGATTATTATGTTTTATATATTGAAATTTGGCTTGACAACATGTTATTTAGAATCTATGCATTATTTTTGTGAGAGATGTTAATTTTTCCATTCTCATATATTTCTTGTTAAGATTTTGCCATCCTCATAAAATAGTTCAATGTTTTCTGGAAATGTTTATAAAAATATTTGAACATTTTGTATAAATCACTAGTAAGCCTAAAATCTTGGTGAATTTCTGTGGAGATTTTGGTTAGAATTTTAACTATATTGATATATTGCTTCTCCTCTTATCTTGCCTTCATTGGATTTATTTTTTTTACTCTTTGAAAATAATATAATTGCTTTGTTTTTTAAACAAATTTGGATGTGCATACACCATTTTTTAGGTCTTACATTAATCAATAACTCCATATGCTCGCTCTAGAATATTTAACTCTCATCTCCGGATTCTCATCCTAGCAGTGCTATCACTAGCAAACGTTTTATTTCTGTCTTATTTCTTACCATCCCCTCCTGTTCAAGACTCTTATATCTAGGTTTATGAAATGTGCATATATCCAATGATTTGTTACTTGCAATCAAATGAACTTTAACGGGATGAACGTGTACCTTCTCTTATTTCACTACTGGCTGTCTAAGAGCCCACTCACTTAGCACTGTATAAAAATTAGCAATTGATACCACTTTTATTATTAAGCATAGAGAACTGTTCCCGAAAATGAAGGTATACCCATAGGAAGAAGAATGCCTGTTTAGTGTTTTAGCTACGCAGGAAAAGTTTGAGAATAACAACTACATGTCTAAGAAGTGTTCCTCTTGTTCTAAATTTCAGAAAATTATGTTTTTAGAATTTTAGCTTTATCAAAGAGAGATAATAGTCTAAACCAAGTCAGTTATTGAGTGCTTGCTGTAAAGGAGCTTATCAGTCTTCTCTGGAACTCAAAACTGGGATCTGCTTCTACTGAAACCAGATCTCACTGGGAAGGAGTAGAGAGAAGAGCATGCCTGAAATGGAGGCCTCTAAGATTTGAGCAGTCATAAGCCAGGTTACTAACCATTGGAGATAAAGCCTGTATACAGGGTACAAAGTGGGTTGAGCAGCTAATGATTAACAGAGCCTCCTTTTGCCTTCATGTCAAATCTTACAGCACCTGCGTCACTGTTATATTAGCATTATAGGTTCCATTTTGGTTATGAGTCCAGGCATTAAAGAATTGTCAATGTTCCATTGTTAAGGTTTGTATGGGAGAACAGGAGATCAGATATGTGTAGGCAGGATTGAGAATTAATAGGATCCAGAAGAGAGAGTAGGGGTCATAACTTGGACTAAGGAAACATAATTCTAGGTGTCAGTATTCCAATGCGGTGCATAAATGCCAGACCAAGAGGGTTAGTTCATGCTCACAGCTATTAGAAATAAATGGGAAATCAAAGTCCAGAAACTCGAGTTGGCCTTCATTCATCTTTCTGTACCCCCTTACTGTGTAACTAGTCATATGCCTTATCTTTCGTGTCTCAGGAATCTTGGAAAACTGGGCTTTTTCCAATCCCTATTTAACTTTAAAAAACTGAGATGAAAGGTGTTAAAACACTTGGTCATTTTACATTTATCAATCAGTGGAGCTAGGATTTAAGTACTAATTTATTTAACTGTGGAATCTGTACTTTTTATGAATTCCTGTTTGTTCCCAATGAATCTTGTGAGCTCAACCATAGGTTAAACAGAAACATATACGTTTCTCCTTCCTTAAAATTTATCTTGGGTGGATATTTTTGTTCTGTACTCACTTCATATTATTTCTCAAGACGTTTTCATTAAGCATACATTTACAGGGAACTAATAGGTATTAATAACCAGGCTTTTAAAAAACAGAAGATCAAAAAAAATAGAAAGTATCTTATTTAATTTAAAAACTATAGCTGAGAACCAGTATATGGAAAAATTACCTACTATATGCAATTTAAAAAATAGCTTATGGTACATGTGATAGATGGGTCCTTTCCACAGATGTCCTAAGAATACAATGTTTAAAATTTTGGGAAAAATTATTTTCTTAATAAGATCTGTGGTCTCATTTAACAGAAACAAAAACTGGAAGATTGTTAAGGGTTTTATGTGGATTTGCACTATTTTCCAGTTGAAGTACTATTGTCACTGCAGCTAATTAATTTTCAGGACAAATTTTGCATCTCCTGTCTTCAGGGTTAGTGTTGCCATGGTGATGTTATGACATCAAGCTTTGCTCAGAGGGTTGCTGCTTCTTATCTGCAGACTTTGTCATGAGCTGGGTAGGAAGAATATCTGGATGTTTTGTGGAAGATTTTTATGTATGTTAAAGTCGGGGTAAGGCTAGGGAGTTGTTTATTAAGATCTTGCTCTTTGACTTTCTTGATACCAATATCTATTTTGATGTTCATTGCAATAATCTGAACATAGGTAAAAAACACCAACCTTAATATTCACATTTTCATAAATTTAAGCTTTCAGTATATTTTATTTCACAATTTAAAAAATGTAGAACCTCTTATTCCTACTGAGCAGGAGAATTGGAAGCTTTGCAAAGTGGAAAGAATATTGATCTTTGAGTGGAAAATAGAAACTAAAGTCCAAAATTGCTTTTTTTACTATCCGACATTGAATTTAATTCTTCTGAATGTTGTTTCACTCATTCATTAAGTGTGAATAATTTTACTTGTTGAGAAGATAAACATCATTTTCCAGGTATATAGGATGATCATAGATGAATTTTCTGGTAACACAGTTTTACCTTTGGGGAAACTATTCCCCACAGTTTTCAATTAAGGATTTTCTGATGAGACTGTCAATATTCTCAGACCATTGACTGAAATTGTGACCCAGAACTGGCTAATCAGAGTTCTGCCTCAAATTGGTCATAGTAAAGGTTCACGATGGACTGTGACCATGAGCCAGGCTATTGAGAACTCTCACGTGAAACTTCTGCTGGTTATATTGATGACTATCCTCTCTTTCCCATATAGTCTCTTAGCTGGTCAAATATAAGTGTGGGTAGATAGACATATTTGTTACCAGTTGGGGATAGTCAGCCTCGATTCAAAAATGAAGTGGACACAGAGAAACAGCTGAGAGAGAGAGAGGTGACACTGAACACTTGAACCCACAACATTTGCTCCTTAACTTTTCAAAAGTTATGTGCTCAAGTTAATTTGAGTGGATTTATATTGCTTGAAATTGGAAAGCGCTGATATCAGAATAACCAATTTACTTGTACATGTGCACAAGTTATTTTTAATTAAAAAATTTTCTAATTAGCTAGATATATGCTCATAACTAGAATGGTCAAAAATTAGCTATTTGTGACTTTGGTGTTTCATGTCTTTTAGATGTTTCTCAGTTGAAATCTTTGCCATTTTAATATTTCTATTTCTGAAAAAAAAAAAAAACAAATTGGGTCAACTATTTGGTAAATATAATTGACTGTTTAAGATAGACACTATTAAAATAACTAAGCAAGGAGGCCATTATGTGGAGTTGACTCTAATGCCATGATGGATGACATAAGCAAACCAAAATCTAAGCCTGTAAATGCCTCAAGGTTATGAAATCAGAACACTACGTACAGTCACTCAAAAACACCAGCTAGGCTTTGAAGCTATTAATGATCAATAATTTTTTCCTCCTTGTCTCTGTAGAAATCCCTCTCCAAGCTCCTATCAGTGGAGCGCTCCAAACACTGCCTGACAGATATTTGATTAAATAAACTTAATATTTTAATATGCTTCATATTATCTTTTAAGTTTTTTTTTTTTGCCTTGCTTGCTTGTTCAATTTTTTTTTCTTTTTTAAAATTTGCAATGAAACCACGAGTCTAGTGGTATTGTTCATGTAGGAACCAAAGCATGAGAAGACCAAGATTAGAGGTCTGCAGATATTAGGTTATACTTATGTGGATAAAGGAGGATATGTGAGAAAAATGAAAGTCAAGGTGAAGGTGTGTAGAACAGGCCTCCCCAAGACCTGATGTCATTTTGCCATGTGGATTATTTTGAATTGAGGTCAGTCAAAGCCCCACAGGCTCATGAGGAACTTATACCTCTCTCAGCTACCTAGAAGAATGAAAATTCTTCTTACCTGGAGTTATCATTGCTACCAGAAATAACCTTTCTATATGAAAAACCTACTTCTATGGTATGGATAACTTTTAAATACATTATAAATACTTTATAAAAATTTTTAATAACTCTCTTCATCACAGGAATTCCCTGTCCTCTTCTTGAAACCCCAGAGCCCTATCCCATTCAGTAGCTCAGGATTTTGTCTCATTTTATCTTCCCTTCCCTAGACACTTCATGTCTATATAGGCTCCCTTGTAGGTAATTAAATTTGTTTTGTGTTTTTTCTTTTACTAATCTGTCTGATGTTAAGATAGTATTCTACCAATCCAAGACAAACTAAGAGAGTTATGGGGTGATTTCCCCTCATCTCCTTTAACACAAAGTATATCATCTCATGCAGTTAAAAAATAAAACATTCAGTATGTGCTAAAAGTCTGAAAAAATGTTTTGTTTTTTTCATACGGGGTACGATTCCAAAATTGCTAGATGGCTATAGATGATGTTGGCATGGTATAATTCTGGCAAAAATGTGGATATTTGAGCCAAAAGGCAGTGTTCCTGGATTGGCAAAACAATAAGCCAGTATAAAACAAGAACTTTTGAATATTTTTGATTGAAGAATCTTCCAGGACCTTTTATACTTGCTCTGCTTTTAAGGTGATAAACTTGGTTCCTATTTTTAAGTAAAATTCAGTGATTACAACAAAAAAATATCAAAATCTAAAGTTTGTTATAAAAGTTTTTCCTGAATAATATATTTTATAAAATGCAACTTCTATTTAAACCTGCCTGAAATATACATTAGTATGGCTTTCCAGTATTATATCTTAATTTTAACTCTTTGTCATCTATACTTACCATTCCCTCCTACCCCTGGCCAGCCATCTCTTCTATTAGACCCTTCCTCCCTTCCTTTTCTTTCTTAGCTTGAGATGACTCACTTTTTATTTTGTTCACTAGTTTATATAAGTATTTAACTTTGTTGAATCTTTTGCTGTGTGTTAATTATTTGTCTTTGTCATTTCAACTGTCTTTACTACACATAATACCCTCCAGCTCCTTACATTTTTCTGTAAATGGCAATATGTTGTATTTTGTTGTGGCTGGAGTGTATTCCAGTGTTGTACCACATCTTAATCCACTCCTCTATCTGTGGGTACTTAGATTGTTTCTGTGTCCCAGCTGTTGTGAGCAGTCCTGCAATAAACATTGCAGAGCCTATAATTGCTTGAATCCAACCAAGAGTGGTATTGCATTTTCCAGTTTTAGTTTATTAAGGTAAATCCAGATTGCTTTCCAAAGTGACTGCACCAGTTCACATTCCCACCTACATTGTAATAGTTCTCCATTTACTCTTATCTCTGTAATTGTTGAGAGTCCTTTTAATATGTCCCATTTTCAAGGTTGTGAGATATCTCATTGTGGTTTTGACCTCTATCTCCCTTTTCTTTTTATTTTTTTAAGATTTTTATTTATTTATGTATACAAGCACTGGGGTACAGGCCAGAGGTGTGGGGGGTGAGAGGATTCACCACAGAGAGCTGGGAGCAGAACAGGCAGATCAACAGAAGCACACTGCTGAGGGAAGCAGCCGCTGGCACAGCAGGAGAGGTCTGCCGCGCCATGTGGGTCCCCTCCCTGGCCGGCAGCAGGGATCGAACTCGTGCTGCAGTGGCTGCGGTTTGCTTCATAGTGCGTTGCTTAACCCACTGCGCCACCAGGGAGGCCACTCTATCTCCCTTTTCAAAAATGATAGTAAACATTCTTCCATGAGGCTATTTACCTTCTGGATATCCTCTTGGTGAATTGTTTGTTCAGAGCTACTGCCCATCTGTTAATTGGGATGTTCCTTTTCTTGTAGTGTTAAGTTGAATAACATTTTTGGTATATCTTGGATGTTAACCACTTTTCATTACATATTTCATTGTGTAATGTGTGAATCTTTTTTCCCATTCAGTAGATTGTCTTTTTTAGCTGTCTATCTACCTACCTATCTAAAACTTAATTTGAGATAATCTTAATTATTTATTTTTGTTTTTATACCCTTTGCCATAGGAGTCAAGTTTCCAAAAATATCTTCACCATTGATGTCATGAAACATCATCAATGTTTCTTCTACATGTTTTATTGTTTCAGAACATGCAGCTAATCCATTTGCAGGTCTTAAATTCATTTAGAAATTTCTTTTGAGTATGGAGTATGGATTGATCCAAATTCATTTTTTTACATATGACATTTCAGATTTCTCAGAACCATTTTTCAAACAAACATACTATCCTCTCACCACTTTATGTGTATCCTTTTTCATTAATTATTAATATATGTCTAGGGCCTCCCTGGTGGCGCAGTGGGTTAAGCAACACACTATGAAGCAAACAGCAGCCACTGCAGCACAAGTTCGATCCCTGCTGCCGCCCAGGGAGGGGACCCACATGGCGCAGCAGACATCTGCCTCGCCCACTGCTCCCCTCAGCAGTGTGTTTCAGTCAGTCTGCCTGTTCTGCTCCCCACTCTGTCTGGTGAATCCTCTCACCTCCCGCGACTCTGGCCTGTATCCCAGCTCTTGTATGCATAAATAAATCTTTAAAATATATATATATATGTATGGATTTATAGCTGGACATTCAGTTCTGTTCTGTTGAGCTATGTCTATTCTTATTCTAAAGCCTTATTGTTTTACTGTTTGTTTATAGTGTAAAGTCAGATAATGCAGTGTTTTATTTCTCTGTTTTTCTCATGATTGCTGCTGCAGTTACCTGGTTTCAGTATTAAGGTCACATGGACATCCTAGAATGAATTCGGGAGCACCCACGCTTAGATTTTCAGAAGTGATGCCACTATGCTGAACCTAAGTTTTTCTTTAAAAGCTTGATAGAATTCACTTGTAATGTTTCATTTAGTGAGTCTAGGTTAATTAAAAAGTCTAAGCTCTTTTAGGAAGAACCTTTAGTTATCATTTGGTCATGTATAATATCCAGATTTTGAGGGAGAGACAAGAATATCCTAGAACTTGTCAGCCAGAAAGCAAGGCTCAGTGATGGTGAGTACATGAACAAACTTCAGATGATTTAGTCTCTACTGAGTTGAGGGGTGGGAATGGTATTCCCTGAAAGACCTAGACAGAGCCATTGTCATAGGCTACAGGGACCTGAGTATAAGATCAGGTCATGATGTCAAGAACAAAAAAATGGACAAGTGTTAGTGGGTGGACTGAGGGGTACCCCAGTCTCCCCAAACCTGCACACTCTAAACAAGATGAGGAACTAGGCAAAGCATTTCATTAGCTAATTTCCTACATTGTTGTGTGTAGGAACAGCCTTTAGATGTAGCAAAACAGTTCTCATAAATAGTAGTAGTTTCTCATAAATACTCATTATGTTCATTGTAGTCCTTTATTCTTTGTGTTAGCAAACTTGAATGATTTCAGGTCCTATGTGGGCTCTGCGAATTTTGTCTTAAGTTTTCTGCAATTATTCTTTCCCTATGAACTTTTCTTAGTGAGATTCCCCTCCCCACCTGACACACGTACACAGATTTTGTTGTTGTTGTTATTTGTTTGCTTGTTTTGCCAGACTTACAGTAACTCCAAAATAAATTTCTTGAACTATTTCTCTGCATAAATTCTCTCTCTCAGATACTCTTCCCTGAAAATTTTACCTAATTCTGACTTCCTGAGATTTGACCTCTTTTTCTAGGCTCTTTTGGTGTTTCTCCTTTCTATGCTACTGTCTGAAAATTGCTTCAAAGTAGAAAGTTAAGCAGTTGTAAGGTTTACCTTGTGTTTTATTTCTCTCTGGCATCATAACCCTGAACTATATATAGTCCAATATCTGAAAATAGTTTGGACTTTTGAAATTTTTCTAGTTGCATATGGCAGTAGGGTAATTCTGAGTTCTGGTAGTCTTTCATCATTGGAAGTAGAATTCAGGTTGCCTGTTTTAAGGTAGCTAATGTTCAAAGAGAGAAAACTTTAATTCACATCTTGGTAAATTACTGGGGAACTCACTGAAACTTTAAAGGATAATATTAATAACTGACTTGCCTCAAAACCTAGTAGTTGAGCAAATATGGAGAATGTAAGACTATTTGACTCAGATGAACACACAAAACAAGCCACCCAGCGATCATGAACCTTGAACTCTTATCTGTATGCTGCGATAGCTTCTGTCTCCAACATCCTGAAATGTGAGTATGATTTGGTAGGAGAAACTTGCCTGATCATCTCCAGGGAATTTATTCCCCATCATGTTCACTTAGCAGGAGGTATTCGAAGCATAATTACTTAGGTATTACTATTCCAAGTAATTTTGAATCTTAGATGTGTGTCTTTAAATTGAAAAACACTCTTGAATCCTAAAGGAATACTTTGGATGTTTTTTTTTTTTTAATCTAGGCACAGTGATAGGCTGTGTTAAGAAACTTGAATTAGTCTGCATTAAAAATAGAGTTATTTTTGTTTTATTCTCTTGAGGAGCAAAGAAGACAGGGGTATAGCATGGAAGGGAAATAAAAGAAGATACAATGGAGGACAAATGGCTGTAGAAGGTTGGAGCCCAGATCATAGATTTTTTTAAATAACTTTTAAAATAAAACTTAGTAATAAGAAGAAAGAAGGAGAAGCCTAAGAATGAGTAAGAAATGAGAAAGCAAAATGTACATTAAATTTTAAGTGTTTTCTCTGTGATGTAATTGCTTCTCATATCTCAAATCTTTAGTAGAGATTGTTAGATTGTTAGGCCAAAAAAACCCAAAAACCAACAACAACTGAACTGTGTAGAAACTAAGGAAGAATGGAAGAATACTGGTTTTCACATCTGGATTGGCACCAGGCAGAGCAAATAGTATGTATGAGACGGAAGCTTTGGGAAGAGAAACTACTGGGAATGTTCCGAAATCTGAGGAGACATTAAACTTTTCAAAATCCATGGAAGAGAGATTTAGGAAACATATTGCTGTCGATCTGTTGAGTACAATGACCTAGTGTAACCTCTGTGTAACCAGGCTTGTGCTGCCAGTGACCAGTAATACCCTGAGAGGCATTGAGCATCTATCATTAACCTTCCGTGGCCAGCAGTGGCAGTCTGCTGGGGGAAAGTTATGCAGAGAAAAGATTCCATTTTTTCCCCATATTTTGGCAGAGGATTAGGAGGAAAATTATCTGAAAAATGAAGTGATCTAGTATAAAATATTATGTGATAAACTACCTCTTTCTGGATGTCACTTAGATTAGTAGGCAGAAAGGATGGTGGTGAGCTGGTGTGAAGGTTCTTTTCAACGTTATTTAAAATAATAAATGCAAAGTTATTTTTAAAATAACTTAGTCACCCCAAAGTTACTTCATTCCCAAAGACAGTTCACAAATTAAGATTTATATTTCACATGTTGCTTTCAGAATTTTGGATATGTTAGTATAAGAATCTGACGCACATTATTTTGGGACTTCTAATTTAGCTCTTGGCAGAGATGTTTTTTTTATGCTCTATATGAATGTTATATTGCATATTTCATTTTTTCATTTTCGATAGGTATATCTAAAATATTTGTGTTTAGATATAAATGAGAGTAGGGTAGATGTCTAGTATTCTATGAATTGAAACTCTTTTATAACATTGGCACACGGTGAAAATTAAAGGAAATCATGTAAAATGTTAGATTTCCATATGCATTTTGAATCACTAGGTTACAAATATTATTAAATTATGCTTGATTTCATTTTAGTATTGTGACATGACTAATGTAATTGTCAGTGATAAAAACAACTCACAATTCCATATTATCCATTGTGTCATTTTGTTCTCATAATTAACTTTGGAAATAGGCTCAGAAAAATAATGCTTGTCTCACCTAATGGCTAACACAATGCATCTTAAATTTTTCAAGTGAAACTGGGGGCAGAATTCACATTCATGATTTATATTAATCCCAACGAGAATTGATGCATTGCTTGGAATAAATACTCAATAGGATTCAGTCATAGTCATATGATTGAAACTATAGTTTCGTCCCTTAGACATTATCTTATTTGAGATTAAAATATTAAGACTTCTTAGAATAGCTCTGGGTAGTGAGTGATATTTAATATTTGAAGTCTACAAAGTTTAAAAATTGAAAATTATTTGCTGTTTTCTTTTTATTTCATAAATGATCTAGTGCTACTTACAGGACAATAAAATAAAAAGTGTAGTTTACATGCACTTACCAAAGCAGTTAATAAAGCTGTATGGTATAAAGGAAATAATTTGTACAGCTATTGATTGCATTTGCTAGGTGAATCGATTCCTTTCAAACATGTTTCTTAGTTCAAACTTAACATACCACCCTGACTGCCTCACAAAATCAAATTGAAAATATGGATGGATGTTGTGGGCCAGACATTTCCAGAATTTTAATTTCACAGACTGTTGAAATTAAAAGAAAAATGAGGAGGTTTGCCCAGATTTGTCTCTGTTTCCTATTGCCATTGAGCTTTTTAAACAAAACAAAGCTAGATTATTTACAGTGATCATTATTTCATAAAAGAGAGTCTATGAAAACTCCAAGACAAGAATAAAAGAAGAAAGGAAGGTTAAAGTATTGTACTGAAGTCTTTGAAAAGAAATTGGCTTATAAAACAAATTTACTTTCTTTTGTGTTTTTTTTTCATGCTACGAATTTCCAACCTCATGCTCAGAAATTTCATGTAAATGGGTACCAAGTGAACATTATCCTTGGCTGTTACCCAGACCCTGCTTTTATCTCTCTGGCCAGATCCTGGGCTCCACACACATCTCTGATACCTACCTGTGTTGTCTTCCCATTGCATAATCACCCAATGCCACTGCTGGCTTTGGTGACCTGGGCTTTTTATAAAGGTTCTGGGCTCTGCACATTCCCTTTGTTTTTGTCATTTCTGCTACAGCTTTTGCTCCATAGTCCCCCACCCGAGCTGTGGCTTCCCCTGTGCCTATAAAAAAATTCAGACTTTTTTTTTCACCTGAATCAAATTGCATTTATGCTAGTTCTATCAGCACCGTGCGTCTTCTCTTCCTGGATATTAATGATTCTTTGCTGCCCATGACATTGAACCTTAGAATAACTTCTGTTATGTAGAATGAAATTGTCTAGTTGTTTTAAGCTTTGTAAATGTGTATTTTATTTTTTATTCTTAAAAATATTTTACTGAGATGAGAATCATGTGATACTGTGTTTTAAATGATATTTTACAGGTCATTTTTATGACCAAAATTTTTTCAAATTTTCAAAATTAAATGAGGATGTTTATAGACTTTGTAGCAGGTAACTTGCCCTGTCATTCTGCCGCTGTATAGGTCAACAGTATTTTATTTTATTTTTAATTTTATTATATTTAATTGCATTTGACATCGTTTGTTTTCCCCAGTGGGTTCCCACCACCATTTCACCCGTGCACCATCACCTCAGTCTCTTGTGCTCTTTGCATCTCATCACTGTCTTTGCCCTCCCCTCCCTCCACCCACCCCCATGGTCCCTTGGGTTTATCTTTAATCTTTTGATCTTGTTGAGTTGTTATTTGATTGTTTGGTTGTTTTTGGTTATGATTGCCGATTTCCTTTAGTTTTCTCTTGTTGTTGTTTTTTGTTGTTGTTGTTTGTTTCGTTTTCTCCCTTTTTATTTTTTGTTTTGATTGTAGTTTGTTTGTTTGTTTTTTCACATTCCTCCTAAAAGCGAGGTCATCCGATATTTTTCTTTTGCCTTCTGACTTGTTTCACTGAGTATAATTCCTTCTAGTTCCATCCATGTTTCTTCAAATGTCCCTAGTTTCTTATTCTTGATCGCTGAGTAGTATTCCATTGTGTATATGTACCACATCTTCTTGATCCAGTCCTCTACT
>JAGFMF010012266.1:8859290-8885042 GCA_019455555.1 Galemys pyrenaicus
TGCTCCTTTGTCGAAGATCAGTTGTCCATAGTTGTGTGGCTTTACTTCTGTGTTTTCTATCCGGTTCCATTGGTCTGTGTGTCTGTCTTTGTACCAGTATCAAGCTGTCTTAATTACTATTGCTTTATAATAGAGTTTGAAGTCTTGGAGTGCAATACCTCCATTCTCCTTTTTCTTAAGTAAAGCTTTGGCTAATTGGGGTTGTTTGTGTCTCCATATGAATTTCATCAATATTTGGTCTATTTCCTTAAAGAATTTCATTGAGATTTTTATTGGTATTGCGTTGAATCTGTAGATTGCTTTTGGAAGGATAGACATTTTGATGTTGATTCTTCCTATCCATGAGCAAGGGATATCTTTCCATTTCTTTGTATCCTCTTCTATTTCTTTTAGTAGTGTCTTATAATTTTCTTTATATAGGTCTTTTGTTTCTTTTGTTAGGTTTATTCCCAAGTATTTGATTTTTTTGGTCTCAATTGTGAAAGGAATATTTTTCTTGATTTCCTCTTCTTCTGATTGGTTATTTGTATATAGGAAGGCTACCGATTTTTGTGCGTTGATCTTGTAACCTGCTACTTTACTAAACTGGCCAATTGTTTTAATTAGGTTTTCTGTAGAGCTTTTGGGGTTTTCCAGATAAATTATCATATCATCTGCAAATAATGATAGCTTTACCTCTTCTTTCCCTATTTGGATGCCTTATATGTCTTTTTCCTGTCTTAGGTCAACAGTATTTTAAATAAATTATTGCGTGACCTTTAAGTGAATACTTCTAATCATGGAGAGGTCGGTGCCACATAAGGTACCTAATTCTGTTGTTGGGCATCATCATTGGAAACTTCTTCTTAGAACTACTTTTAATCTGCAAGCATATATCTTTTTCTAATAATAGCTCTTCAATTATTTGAAGATGGCTGTCAAATCCCCCAGGAGTCTTCTCTTCTCTAGGTTAAATATTCCCGTTCCTTCAATCATTCATATTTCATATGACATGTTTTTCAGATACTTACATTTTCAGGCTTAATTTTCTAAATATGTTGACCATTTTAGCAGTTTTCCGATTCATAGTGGCTCCTAGAACTGGATCAAATGTTCCTGAAAAAAGTCTTACAGTACAGGGGATGGTGAACTGTTTGTTGAGGGTCATCTGGAAAAAGTGTTTCTAATAAAGTATTCATATAAATTTTGTGATCCCTTGAATTCTTAGATTTAATTTTTGCAGAGGAAATAGTTTCTTTCTACCCAGTTCATGTACATTTGAATTTCTGAACCAAAATGTAGGGCTTTGGATTTATCCTGTTAAAATTAACCTTGTCAGAACATTTTTGCACTCACTCTGAGATGGAGATATTTCACACTAGAGAATGAGATCATTTTGAATCTTAATTTTATTATTTATAATATATTTCTCTCCATTCCCTATTACTTGAACATTTAGTTTAGTTTTTAAAATAAACCTATGCCAGTGATAAATGTAAAAATAAATGTTTAAGAACTTTATATTTGAAATCTCTTACCAAACTTGTAATATTATTATTTGGGAACAGGTGTCTAAAAGCCATGAATCCAATTAAGTATATTTTATATTCAGCTCATACTTTTATATAGGGGTCTAATTGGAAACTTCATTGCTCACTTTCTAAAAGATAATGGTATCTGAGTAGTCATCTCAAATGTAAAATATCTAATTTAATAATTTTTGCATATTTTCCTGTAGGTTCACTGAACTTTTTCTATTGTAATAAAAATATAGTGTCTTTACCAAATGTATACTTTTAGTTTGGGCCCTTTAAAAATAGTCTGAGACAATAATTAAAGTGTTGCTGTCTTAAGAGTTGCAAACCTGTAAGATAAAGCTAAAAATGGAGGCAAGGCAAGGCATGGAGCATAGTGAGCTGAACACATAGCGGCTTTCTCAGTGGACATGTTTGTTTGGCATTCAGTGCTTCCCAAGACTGAAAGGAGGAGTGAAACCTCATAGTAGTCCATGAAAGAGAGTTAAAAGGGAGAAATACATCTGCCTGGCTTTGTGTTTTCTCCTATTTTGTGTTAATCAAGGCTTACCCACACTAACCTCTTTCTTTCCACCGCTCAGCTCTCTTCTCTGGCCAACTTAGTTCTCACATGGATTATCTGCACCATGCAGTGCCTGATTAAGAGCCACCAATGCGCCTATGCAGAAGTATATCAAATGTATTAATCTGCTCAGGCTGCCATAACAAAATTCCATAGACTGGGTCACCTCAGCAACAGAAATCTATTTCTCAGAGTTCTGGATTCTGGGAAGTCCAAGGTCAGAATGGCAGCATCATTGGGTTCTGGTGAGAGGTCTCGTGCTGTATCCTCACTTGGGGCCTTAGAGAGGCAGAGGGACAAGGAAAGAGACATTGTTCCCAGGTGTCTTTTCCTACAAGAACACTAATGCAGTTGTGAAATCCACTCTCATGATTTCATCTAAACCGTATAACACCACAGATCTCCCAAATACATCAGTTGGAGGGGGACTTTAACATACTGAGTTAAAGTAAACATATTGTGGGGACTCAGTTTTGTGGGGACACATCTACCACTGCTCTTTTCAAAATTAATGTCCTTCTCACATGCAGAATACATTCATTCCTTCACAATCCCAAATCTTCAAATCCTTCTAGCATCAATTCTAAAGCCTGCTGTCCAGAGTCTCATCTAAATATCATTTAAATCAGATATGGGTGAGTGTCAAGCTAGAATACATGCTGAGGTAAAATTCCTCTCCAGCTATGAACCTGTGAAACCAGAAAAGTGTTTCTATTTGATAAAGTTCCAAAATACAATGGGTAACAGCCTTAGGATAGATATTCTGACCACAGAAAGGAAAAACCAGAAGGAAGAGAAGAGTAACAGTTCTCAAGAAAGACCAAAATCAGTAAGACCAGTTCTACCAGTTCTTAAGGCTCAAGCATTCTCTTAAGCCAAATCCACTCATGGTCATCACCACCATGGCCTTTGGGACAACTCTGCCCCTTGACTCAATAGTGGTCAAGAAACCATAATACTGATAATGTTATGACTATACAAAATATTTCAATATATGAATGTTTACCACAATTTGTTATAATTTAAAAAGACGGAAATCCCAATGCCAACAATCAGAAATTACTTGTAGTCATTCACTAAGGTAGAATGCGGCCAACAAAAAGGTGAGAGAAATGCTACCAGACCATTTAATAACAGGTAAAAGATTCAAGGTATTAGCAGTGAATAAAGCATCTAGAACAGTATCCCGATTGTGGTAGATGCTATGTGTGCTAGGTCATATACCTGCCCTCTTAGTATTTCAGTCGATGCTCCCATTGCCAGCATCTACTTCTCTTGGCCTGAGTTTCTTTGGGCTTAACAGGTTGGAGAAGGTTAAGAACCATGCCCTTAAATGATTTCAGAGTTCATATATTCATAGCCTAGGTTATGTACCCTTTGTTGAGATGACTTAAGACTCACGTTCCATACCAACTCCCAGAGATTCTCACTGGGATCAGTTACCTGCAGTGGTCACTTCCTGGGTAATGTCTACATGGTTGGCTGCCTCCCCGTCCCTGTCTTACTTTCTCATTCTCCTACCTGTGTTTCCTGAGATCATAGGTTCAATGAACTGTCAGCAGTCAAATCTTCATCTCAAGGTCTCATAGAGAAATCCAATCTAAAAGAGCAATCTAAGCAGACTTTCAATTAAAAATAGTATCTACACAAAACTGACTGGAGATATGTACATTGAATTAACAATATTGATTATTCTTGGGATAGTGGATGATAGGTGGATGTTTTCTTCTTTTTAACCTATTTACATTACCTTTCATGAGCCTTAAGGAAGGAGAAAATAATTTGAAAAATTTTAAATAGGAAAAATCAAGAAATGCTTCCCTCCCTGCTCACTTTCTCAACCCCAGTCTAATTTCCACCCTTTCAAAGGAAAGCTACTTAATATGAGCTCCATTGATTTATAGTGCAAAGACTTATTACATAATTATATAATGGCTTTCAGTCAAAGAAATATTGAAGATAATACAGGCCTCAGGCAGTTCCTGTAGCAAGTGATTTTCAATTTTAAACTTTTAATATTCTGTCTGCCTTGGCAATATCTTTAAATATTTCACAGCTGAGGAATTATTTACTGGAAGAGAGTTGACCTGTAGAAACGGATAGTGTTTGTGGAGTTGTAGGTGTAGATATCGCTGAAGAATACCTTCTTTCTATATTGCATTTGTCATTATAAAGTAACCATATTTCTTTCTAGAAAAAAAAAAGGTGTCAAGCCTTATGAATGGCATCAGAAATGCTCATTTCACATAAGCTTGAAAGGCAGTTTGACTATCATGCAATACTCTGTTTAGGGATGGAGAAAAAAATGAGTTCTCTGGAGAGATCTTTGAGTCCATGTAGTGGGTCTTATAGTGAGTGAGAGAGGGTCCTGAACTAAGAGCCAGAGGACTTGACTTCTCAGACTTGGACTGGCAAATTAAAGGAATAAGTTAACGTCTCTTAGGAACATAAGAATTACATAACGAGTAAAGTGATCGAGCCTGAACCATATTTTGTTTTTCTACTGTTGATAGAGACATAAGTATTGAAATCTTTAAGAAAAACAATATACAATGGGTCACAAATGCACTTGGCCTTAGTGTGGTAGAATTGTGGTCCATGGGTAGTTGTATTATTTTGCTAGAGCTGCCATAATAAAATACCACACAAATGGTGACTTAAACAACAAAGGCTATTTTCTCACAGCTCTGCAGAGGCTGAAGTCCAAGATCAAGGTATGGTTCCACTGAGGCTGCTCCTAAAGTCCTGCCCTCTTCTCGCTGCACCCTCTCCTCACTTAGACATCTTGTGGTCATATCATGCATGTGAATCCATGGTGTGTCTTCTTTCAAGGACACCAGTCCTCTGGGATTAGGAACCCAAAGGGACCATTTTAACTTTATCACCTCTATAAAGACCTTGTCACTGATTAGGGCTGCTTTCTGAACTACTGGGGGCTGGAAGTTAACTTTAGGATTTTGGGAAGTACAATTCAGTCTGTAACACTGACTGAGAAAGACTGAAGATCATTCAGGTTTTAAGACTCACTGAACTAAAATATAGATCCATCAAATCCTGTTTTGAAACTCAGGCTGTATTTTTCTTGAGATAGTTTTGAAAATATGTATCTAAAATTATACTCCTATCTATCTGTTTTTCCTTTGAATTATAAATGTAGAAATTTGCTCAAAATTGGCTCCACTTAGAGGTAAGTTGACTAGGAAACATTCACACATTAAAAAATTGATTACCTGTTAGGTTAAAGGAAAAATGTCAATACATTTCCTGAGCGAAATTCTCACCTAAAAAGCAAAAGCAAAAAAACCAATGACTAAAAGAGAGTAAAAACAAAAGAAGCAAAAGAAGACATTAAAAGAACCACAAATAAATATTTTTAAAAGACACTTCTAAATAACTCATGTTAAGGGGCCAAGTGAGAATATGTGGTATACAGGGGAGCAAGAAAACTTCTCAGTAGTTATTCTCCAGTACTCTGAGATTCTGATGCTACTATATCACATTTATAACAAGTAAAAAATATAAATGACTGTGATGAAAAAAGCATATTACAACCTTATATTTTTTGAAAACAAGAAGAAAAAAATTCAAACTATATGAACTATATATTCCAACTCAGAAGGTAGATAAATTGCAGCATTAAAGAAATATACATAAAGGAATTAATGTAAAGAGCAGAAATTAGGAATGTAAAAAAGAAAAAAAGAATGTAAGAGCAGACATTAATAAAATGGAAAGTAAAACACTGTCTTTCAGAGTCATTGAGAAAACCTATGGACAACATACATACTCAATATAAGTAGTAAGTATTCAGATAAAGAAAGTTAACTACTCTAAATGAATACTGAATACCAACAAATCTGAAAATATAGAACAAATAAGTAATTTTCCAGAGAAAGATGAACAATTTGGATTCAAGAACAGGCAGGAACTATAAAGACAGAAAATCAAAGAACTCTCTCCTACCTACTTCACTCCCAATTCACAGGCAGGCACCAAAACCAAACATCTGGGCAATAAGTTCACTTCAACCTTCAAAGATTGAAGCTTCAAAGATTGTTGAGCTGCTGAAGCTATTGCAAAACATAGATGAAGATAACTCATCTATAAGATGAAGTAACTCAGCCTATGAAAGTGATGTGTCACTAGTTGCAAGTATAAATGTTGTAAATATAAATGGCACCAGGAAAGAAATGCACAGACTTACCCCATATGTGAACATAGAGACAAAAATATTGAAGTCACCTCATGTAATCTAGAATATTCAAACAATATTTGTGAGGAACATCTTTAAAGGAAACATGCTTATTTTGAAAGTGGTTTTATCATCAATTATGGGTTGACATTATGCTCATGGAGAAATGTGACAGGAATTCCTGATAAGTTTATGGAAAAGCAAGGATGGATGCCTACTTTCATTTCTATTATTTAACACAAGACCAGTAGTCAAAGGATGCACGTAGCCTGTTACAGAATAAATGCAAATGAACTAGAAGCAAGAAACATGAGAAAACATGTTCATTTGTCGTGATAATCAGAACAAAAGCTAAAACTACAAAACATACCATTTTACCTATCAGATAAACACAACCAATGTTCCATTTTGATGCAGTAGCTCCCTTTATGTGAGCTTTTCTTATGCCTTGGGAGCCATCTGCATCCTGCTCTTCCTCTCTTTGTGCTTTTGCTTCTCTATAGATTAATGAAAAGTCAATTTACAACTTGCTCTGTGTTAATTCCAAAGCCTCAAGGCAGCCATTGTCAGTCAATTGTTTTCTCTACTGGACAAAGTTCTGCAGATAGAAAAAATCTGACTATTTGAGGGAAGAACAGTGGGGAGAGCACTGGTTTTGTGGATGGCAGTTGTATTTTCCTAAAGTATATAAACATGAGCACACCTTGGCACTGAGGATCGCTTTCCTTCCTGCCTGTTGACAAACTTCTGTCACTTTATCTATAAACAGAAAATAGTTGCTGCCCTCTAATCCCCAGAAGTCTCGCTGACCACCTGATTGGATGCGCAGGCAGGTAGGAAGGGATTTCAGCACATTCCCACCTCACTAGCAATCCAGAAGCAATTGCATTACACGCTTGGAATGAGAAACAAACAAAACAAAAATGCAGCCAGGAGTCTTTTGGGGTGGTGGTCTATCGTGCTTTATAACTAAAGGACAGATTTAAGTGAATAAAGTTGGTATGTTCATCTGCCTGGGATCTACCTCAGGGTTTTACTTTCTGGAAAGGATCTGGAAGCTGGGTACTGGGCTCACTTGGACTGTTCTGCAGGTGTCAGATGAGGGGTTGCTGGGCAGACCTAAGAACCTGTGCAGTCTGCCCCAGCAGCTCCTTCATCTCTGCTTAATGTCCAAGGTGTTCTTGTTTGGAGACGTTCTCTGTCCACAAAATGTCTTGTCTCCTGTTGTTTAAACCATAGGCAGTTAGGATTGTTGATTCTGCTTTTGGCCAAACCATAAGACATAAAAATGACCTGTAAGGTCTTCAGGGTTGAAAATAAAATAAATTCTAAGCTAGATATTGAGTTTCATTACTCAGAGGTATGGAAATGCTCATTGACATTTCCTATGAAGACATAGGTTTAAAAACTAGAATAGTCATTGGAAATAATAAAAGATGAAGCTTAGTGATAGTCCTCCATTTTAGATGAGAGATAAGACGGAGGCCTTGGAACAGGAGC
Source organism: Galemys pyrenaicus (assembly GCA_019455555.1). NCBI lineage: Eukaryota > Metazoa > Chordata > Mammalia > Eulipotyphla > Talpidae > Galemys > Galemys pyrenaicus. Next base: position 8,867,059 of record JAGFMF010012266.1, read on the forward strand.
TGGAATTTGAATGTACAAAGCTAGAAAACAGATGAACTAAATGACACAAAAATAGATTTTTGGCCTATCAGACACCAATTATTGATTATCAAAAGGAATGGAAACAAACAAACAAAAAAAACTGGTAAATTAGGAAACTGATATAATGGTATGTCGAAGGATATAGCTGAATTTCCAGCATTGGACTTACTCTCGTATAGTCTCAGTGATGCACACCTGAAGCTTATGCAGTGTTACTTCAACAAGAAAGTAAAACCAAAATAAAAACAGCTTTAGGGCAGCAGATTATCAGTAGTCGCTGCATTTACAGAGTACCGCCACATGGGGGCAGCAAACCTTTGCCATCTTAGAGTGAACGGTGCAATTGGTTTCAGGGCTCTGTGACTCACTGAGATACCACCTGTCTCATGGGCTACCCAAAAGCAAGTGCTCACGTGGATATAAAGGTTCACTTTGCTTTCTTTTGAAGAAATTTCATGAGTGGAAGAAAATATTTGCACTTTCATCCATGATGTCACCTATTTCTCCATTAAAAAGGGAATCCATAAAAATAACCTGTAGGCTCTAATTTATTTTCTCAATATTAAGATATATTTACCCTCGTCTTAAAAACAGTTCATTAATAATATTTGAGAGTTTCTATAGCTTTGTTCTAAATGCTTTAATTCTTGCAATACCCTTTAGACATGAAACTTAAATTCTTTGAGATCTTCATTTTCCTTATATAATTTTTGTGTAAATCATTACCTTTCAGTAAACCACTGGAGTTATTCTATGCATAATTTTACTAATTCTCACCCAGCAGAATTTCCTACTTTTCTCCTCTCCTCTAAGCAGTTTCTATGTCTATAGAACATTATCATATATTGAATATTATTAACTGCTGGCTGTCCCCTGATATGCATTCTCTCCCTTCCTTTTTTATGAGACAGTGTTTCAATTTTACTTGTAAAATTCCTTCCCACCTTTTATTTTTTCCACTATCTTGAAAGGCTATGCCCTTGATTATGTGAATAACAGCACAGCAGCAAGGTAGAAGAGTCATTGGCCATCTAACCGGCTTTCCTGGGACTGCTTCCATGCAGATATAAGAAAAACACACTCTATCTTATTTAAGTCACTGTGGCTTGGGACTTCTTTTATAGCAAATGAGCCAATGGCCTAACTATTTATTACAAGGAACTAATATGTGCTAGCTAGTAGTGGAACATTTTATGTGCTTTATGACGCTTAACTTTCACAACTACTCTATAAGGCAAATCATTATTTCCATTTTACAAATGAATAAACCTAGGGAAAGCAGATTGAGAATTTTGGCAAGATCACAGAGCATAAAGGGGAGAACTAAGTCCTCCATTCCAACCCACCGAGGTGTACCTATACTCAAGGATGGCTCCATCCCTGCCTTTCTTCCTTACATATAATCAAGACCAAGGTTTGCACATCTATGACATTAGCATAGGAATCTATTCCTTTCTTCCCAATCCTACCATTACAAAACATCTTTGTTCCCCCTAAGTCAGGGAGTAGGGGGAAGATTCTAACTTATCTTTTGCTTTTAATTCATTCTCACTTAACTTCCAAAGTTACCTGCCCCCAAAATATATCTGGCTGCTTTGTATTGCCCTTGAATTCTTATCAATTCTTTTACAAACCTTCATTTACAAAGAACTTCATTTCTGATGTGGCTTCTGAATATCCTCATGACTTCCTTGCTTTTGCCCAATTACCCTGCCTATGACCCACTCTCCCTCTGCCAAAGATCAGCTCTGGCTAAGACCAGGAAAAGAAGGCCTGGGAGGATGAAGCAGTTGGGGGAGGGAGTGAGAAAATACAGACACTCCTTTTAGGGTGCAACTATCTTCTGCTGATGGACACAGCAGGTCTTTTTTTTATACATTACAAGCAAGAGGTGGGATTACATCAGCATTTTCATAGAGCAGAAAAGTAACAATCATTACATTTTTCTTAAGAACAACTTAACGTCTTATGACCTTTAGCCAAGATTTGTGACCTATACAATTTCAAAGTAAAGCCTATGTATAAAACAATCATGTTCCTATTAGTATCCTAGTTTCTATGGTTATTCAGTTTATTCATCAATGTCAAGGTAGGCATAGCAACTTTGCATAATCACAACTAATGATTTTACTTTTACTTTGAGTATAAGATGAAGTATTAGTCACAGGGTCTAAAATCAAACTAAAGTCAGTACCTAAAAAACTACAGATTCCCAATTAAAACTTAAAACTTAAGTTTAAAATTAAAACTTAAATCATATCTAAGTCCTATTTTAATCTTTAAAAGGAGCCACTAACCTCATTATATCCTGAACCTAAAACTGATTAGTAATGTTTTTTGTTACTAGGGAGTTTTTCTATATATGATTATGATTTAAGTAAAACAATAGCAAGGAAAAAAGGCTAAAAGGGTAAGAAGGGCTAATGCATGCGACTCTTTCATTACCAAGGAGACACAGAGCCTTTCATTATTGGCCAAGCCACAGAGGTCACTCCTTAGTTCCCGGGAGTATGTTCCCTTAATAGATGTTTAGGTCTGGGAAACTATTTAATAACTAACTTTTAAATTATTATTATTAAACAACCACATTTTGATTACAACTCTTACTATTTAGTTTTTTGGTATTGGTGGTCTTATGGTATTGGTTTTAGTGAATTTTGTGTTACATTATTTGCCAATCAGTAATTCATTTTGCCAATCAGTAATTCAACATCAAAATGCTTAGCAACTAATTATTTTGTTTATCAGGACAACCGACTTTACAACCACCCCCATAGGTGAATTTCCAGTTAGCACTTAATCATGCCTTTTACCGAATGGTAAATGTAACATCAGTCAAAACAATGGTGACCTGGCATAGTCCCTTGGTAGATGGATGGGAGAGCAGTGCAATGTGGTGGTGGCTGGGTAGATCGTGCAGTTTTCAGAATGTGTTAGCTCGTGGTCATTTGCTTCAAGTTTTAGTCCCCATTTTGGGAAAATTGGAGAAGTATGAGTCAAACATTTTTATACATTCCTATACAGGTATATTTCTAGTAATAAAAATGAAAGCTAGATTCTGCTGTGTGTTTACTCCATGCTAGATGATATACAAAATACTTCACAACATTATCTCCTATACTTCTTCTGACAACCCAGTGGAGTGTACAGTTTTAGTATTGCTCTCATTTTATAGATAAAAACAAATGAGACAAATAAGTTAAACACCTCTTCTAAGGTGATGAATGTGGAACAGCATAGCACAGGAGTGGGACCGAAGTCTGTCTTATGTCTACATGACCCCTCGATCGTGACCCCAATGGCAGGTGCACTGCCATCTCCAGATGCACCACATGCCAGACCTGTACTCAGATGATTGAAACCAGGCTTTAGAGAGTATCCAGTTGGATACTTCTGTCAAGCAGATGAGAAATTTCACTAGGAGTGGTCAGGTGAATTTGTCAAACTTACACATCAGAACTTTCTTTCCTGTAATGTCTCTCCACCATTTTATATATCTAAACCCTGTAGAGCCTTCAATGCCAAGCTCAGATTGCACCCCACACCCAAACCATTTTGGTCCAAATGGCTCTCTATTCACCTCTCTATGAGTTCTCATTCATCTCTATTTTTCTGAAACCTACCCTGCTCTCTGTTGGTACCACTCCTCGATTCTGCCACATAGTCTCTATCTTGGGATTACTTTAACTACCATGTGACTAATTTAAGCAATCATCTTGTGAGTACATGACTTTTTCTTTCAAATAGATTGCATGTAATTTTAATAATAGTTAAAAAAATATTTCTCTCGTGTTGCAGTTTCAGTTTAGTTTGTTGAAAATGTGTTGGGTACCTAATATGGGTAACACGATATACCTGGAGAGGATTGAGAAAGTCTCTAATCTCAGGAGCTTTCTTACTACCCAGTAAAGTACATAATTTGAGTGAAAATTTATAAATCTACATCAACACACGTGTACAATCACACACACATACAACCATGACTATGTCACTTAGAATGACAGATTACCACTGATTTGAGGGGAATTGGGAGGCTTCTTAGAGGAGGTAGCTATACGATCAATCTTGAAGGTGAATATGTGGACTTACAGGCATTGAAGGACAAGGGGAAATCAAGTAGACAAGAAGAGAAAGGTAAATGGTGCCAGGGTAAGGGACTCGCTCACTATAGTCTCTCTGCGGTGCAGCCTGGAGTCCAGCAGGTTCACTGGGACACAGGCTTATTTTGTTGGACCTGTACAAGTTTATTTCTTTCATTTAAAGTCTGGATGTCTTGAGGTGGGCCCTGCCTAGTCTTGATAGTCCCTGTAGCTTTCCAACATTTTTCTCTTTCCTGCCCAGACCCTGAAGTCTCTGAGTGAGGAGGACGGCAGGTGGTGCTGAGGCTGATGTCACGTCAGGGTAAAGATTTCCAAATAAACAGGGCACTGGGGAGAGACTCAAGATTTCAAGTGAAAGAGTAATGTGATTAGAGCTGCACTTTGGGACGATGGCTCTGGCAGTGGCGTGTAAGATTGATTGAGCAGAGAGAAGTGGCAATCAAGTGAGAATCAATACTCCCTTTGTTCCCTTGCAGCCTGTGGCACAGGGAGTTCTACTTCCTTAGTGATTCCTGTGGCCTGTTTTCTGCAGCCTGATTCTATTCTGTGTTTCCAGCTTTAGTGTCATGGCCACTCAAATACTAGAGCTCTGGATTTGTGACTCATACCTTCCATGTGTCACACACATTGGCACTTGGCAGGCAGGCCTTGGAGAAGTTGACTGGCACTTAGTGTTACTTCTCTGGAGCATGAGGGGTTAGGAAGGGGGCTTTAATTTAGGTGCAGTAGTGATTCAAATTATTAAAAAATTCTATCAGATATAGAGCACAGGGCATGTGTTCTAAATACTTTTGTTGGGCTTTGAGCCCGTGTAATGATATTCTTATGCCAAGTAATCTTTCCTGTTTGAGATCAAGTATCTTTTTGTAGTCCGATATACAGAATGTGATCTCAATTATTCATGATTATATTGAGTTTTTGCTCATGTTGCATTTTGAAGTCCAAAATGCACACACATTTTGGCATAGTGTGGTGCTCATATATACATTAGAATTTGTTTTCCTAATTCAATGGAAAATTTAAGCTTATAAACTCAAGTACCAAAATTTCCATTGAACTTCAGGGGGATCCCTTCTCATTTGAGCCCTTCTCAGAAATCAAACCTTCTTATTTTAATATTGTAGTACAAGGGAAAACTTAAAGGATTGATTAATTGATCTATTATTCTTTGAAAGAGTGGTGAAGAGGCCTGGCAACTCATCTGCCCCTTGTTATTGACCACATTATAAAACCAGGTTATTAAGATAATAAGTAAATGCTATAGACAGAGATTGAGTTCTTCTATAAAAAGAGTCACATCTCATAGCATTCACATAACATGTCTAAGAAATCAAATGAGAAGAACAGAGACTACTGTCAATGTCATGTTTTTTAAAAAGAGATTCCAAGTGGTTTTATGATTTTATCTTTGGATAAGTATGTTTGTTTTTATAAAGCATAGATGGTAGAGTGGGTATAGAATGGTTATGTGTATCCATTCATGTCTGTTTCATCCTAGAAGAATTTTACTATATCTTTAGTCATTTTTATAATTATCAAAATAATATACTAATTGTAAAAAAAAAACACAAACAATATATAAGTAAACGCAGAGATGAGTAAGATAGTAAAGGTTTCCTGTGATTCTTTTCTCTGGAGGTAATCAGTGTCAATAGTTTCAAAATTAGGTGTCTGGAGGAAAGGGTATATAAATGATGAATGGAAAGAGTGAGAAAAGAAGAGAGGGAGGGAGGAAGGGAGGCACGCATGCATGTGTGCATTCATAAGCTTCTTGGTACTTTGAACATAAAGTAATTTATGGTGTTACTAAAAGTCTGCCATAAACATAATCTTCAGGAATCATTGAGATAATTTATTTTGAATTATGTTTGAATTTCGTCTTGATCTAAGAGCCAGCATCTCAAGTGCAGGATGCTTCTTAACTCTGAGGCTGTTGAAGGACCACCCACTGACTAGAGTTTAGGTCTTAGTTCATTAAACTCTTCTTTGCAGTAATTTGAATCAGTGGTTGAGTTAACCCAATAGCTAACTTATAGGGTCCAAGATTTCTGGAAGTGGTTTCCCTGGGTAATTTAAGAAGTTGTCAAGATAAGGTTGCTCTGGGATAACAAAAGTTCAGTTTTAAAAAGACATTTGCAGATAAGTATTCAGTTTGATTAGCTGAATCATGGAAAAAATGTGTTAGTGCTCCATGGAGATTTTGTAGCAGAACTAGAAAAAGTTCCGGTTGTCCTTTACCCTTCTGGAGTGCGTCCTTCCCCTTCAATGCCACCATGTCATGTTCCCTCTATGAGGGTGAGCAGATGCTCTTAGAATCATAGCTCAGCAAAGTCAGAATCAAGTTCAAGTTTTCTGCTCTGACTTTCAGAGGACTGCCCAGAGTTAATCCCATTAAAACCTGAGGCAATATTCATAGAAATTTGAAGAACTTAACTTCCTCAAGGACAAGGGAAGGTGATGGAGAAAGAGGTTAGGTTAATTGAAAGGCTAGTGTGCTTGGATGAGGAGGAGAAGGAAGGAGAGGGGAAGAAGGAGGAGAGAAGGCAGAGGAGGAGGAGAAGGAAGAGGAGGAGCAGGATGAGGTTTAGGGAGAGGGAAAGGTGAGGGTAAGAAAACAAAAGCAGCTTACCTTCCCTTGAGATAAAATGTATGTTCAGAGAAATGTGCAGATCTAAAGTGTAGAATCAGATGAGGTTTGACACATATGTACACTTTTGTAAGCAATGCCCTATCAATAGGTAAAGCATTTCCTTCACCTCAGACAGTTTCTTTACTCCACATCCAATGAAATATATACGGTTTTCTCTACAATGATGGTGATTTCTGCTACTGTAGATTAGTTTTGATCATTTATGAACATCCTCTAAGTGGTATCACACAGTTTGTTCTCTTCTGTGTCACTTTTTTTGTTTCATATACAACTTTTTGTATTGTTTATATCATAATTCTTTTTTTTAGTATTATGATTTTACTTTGTGAACATAACACTCTACAGCTGTTAGGGAGGATTTTCCCTCACCCCTTTGAATTCTTCTGGGAATGGTAAAATTTATCAAAATAAGTCAGATTAATAGACAAGAAAATAAATTTGATTTTGGATAAATGGGAATACCATATAAGCAGGAGGTGGGGCTAATGAAGGGGAGGTAAAATGAGATACATATAGATCTTGAACTAAGGAATGGAATAGGGGCTTCAGGAAGACAGAAGGAGACACACCTGACAAAGAGCAGATACTCTGTAATTAGATGTTTGTCCTGCTATGTAGATGGCTATTCAGACTAAATGGTAATAATCCTAACTCTAGATATGAACTCAAATTTTCATTCTTCTGGGTAGTTAAGGAAGTGGTAATGATGCATGATGACCTGAATTAAGCAGCCTGGGGACATTAGTAACAACCTTTTGCTCAGTCCCTGGTATGCAACTTAGTTCCTGATAGACCACATATGGCCATGAGGCAGAATGGACCCACAGGGTCCCCTGACTGCTGACCCTTACTCAGTCCTTGGTATGCAACTATATGACTTGCCTCTTTGTATGTAGCCACGTCATATCTGATCATGTATAATTGCCAAAGGAAACCCACCCAGAACCTTATAGAAATTGTAAGTGTATATAAGCCCCCGATTTCCTACAAAGGGGGCTCAGCTTTGGGGTACAAATTCCCTGAGTCAGCACTGGTGCATTAAACCTGCTTCTTGATAGCCCTGGTGTCCATGTTTCCTTTGTGCCATACAACAGTAAAAGTTTCTCATGAGTCTTTAAGGCTGATTGATTTCATTTTGAAATCATCTATATGACAAGTGGCCTGTTTTGTGTGTGTGTGGGGGGGGGGTCTTTTTGAATATCTTGTGGAGTCCTGGTCTTCATAGTTATAGGAAGGTGATCTTGCAATGTTAGGGAGGCAAAAAAGAGGGGAAGCTGTAATTAAAATGCAACTCCACTGAGACAGTTTCCAGTGTTTTTGCTGCTATACATATCATTTTTATTTATTTTTGCCTGTATTCTTCAGTTTTTGGTACAGCCACCTAAGGAGAAGGCCAGGGTAAAAGCCAAGAACAGGAAGAGACTGCAAAGGGCATAATGAAAGCTCTAGATGAATGGTAATTTTACTCGGATCTGAGAACTAGAAAGCTGGCTCAAAAGCTGTATTATAAAGATTGAAGAAACTAGATGGGAAATCAATATTCATCCAGAATAAACTTTATTCCTTAAATTTCAAAGAAGTTAATTTATGTTGCCGTAGTTTCACAACTGTTTTTCGAAAAACTGAAGGAATAGCCCGATAATATCTGAACTGCGTGTCTGGTTTTCAGAGAGGATCGTGTGCTGCGCCTTAGACTGCAGCTGTAGGTCAGCATTTTGGTGACAGGAAAATAGAGTTTGAGCTTCTGAGGCTCTCTGTGAGGTCAGCTGGGAGCTCTCCTGCAGCCAGGTCCTCACCTCTGATCTGGATGACCTACCCTGCTCTGGAAATTTAGTTTCGAACAGCAATTCACCAGGACTGTTTTTGCCTCTCTTTAAAAAGCAAGCTGCCTTATCACCCTTCCTTTACGGAAATCATCACAAAGAAGAGTTTGAGAGAGAGGTTGTTCTGCTTAAACCATTGCAGCTGCTAACAGACAATAAGAAGAGGTGATTGCTTGCAGCCTCCTCCAGACTCCATCACTTCCTGTTCCCCTTAGAGAACACCCAAGTGGGTTTTAGGATAACAATGGCTTGGTTTTAATGTTCATGAATAAAAGAAGCAGGCTGTGAGAGTGTGAATTTGGAAGGCAATAAAGAATCACTGTGAGAGAAAGGAACTTGGGGCTGAATTGGAAGTGAAATAGAAGGCAGTGCTGCTCCTTTTCTGTATCGCCCCAAGTCACGCTGGCCTTTTCCAACACATCACAGCTTGAGTCAAATGCTCAACAGTTTCTGAGCCTCAGTGAGGGAACAATGCACCCATTAAGGGCTGCATTAACTCCTCTCTACCAGTTCAAAAAGTGTGTGTATGTTGCATTGTGTGTGTCTGTTTATAAATTTAAATCTAATTGGCTTTGTTTTGCTCCGCGTATAGGGAAGGAAATGGAACTTAGTAATTGTCTAAATTCTTTATTCTGAACCTCATTTAGACCAAGTAATTGGGACTTGACCCTCTTCTAGCCAGTTGCCAAAGTGGTTTTAAAAATGCTTTGTTTTGCCAGCTCCCTGTTGGCACAGCGGGTTGAGTGCTGCACTGTGAAGCATCCAGGGCACAGCAGCGTGAGTTCGATGCCCAAGCAGGGAGGTGACCCACATGGCGCAGCAGACCTCTCCTGCAATGGACCTCTCCTGCCTCCGGCTAGTACCCTCAGCAGTGTACTTTAGTCAATCTGCCTATTCTGCTCCCTACTCTGTCTCTGCTGAATCCTCTCACCTCCCGCTGTTACAGGGCAAGGAGAGGAGCACCCCAGAACCCCCAAACTTGCCCTTTTTGAATGGGTTTTGCCATCTGCAGCATTAAGACAAACATATAATACCTTTAATGGAAAGGAACTTTAATACAATTAGAGTACAATTCAGAAAGGATAAAGAACATAGTTACTAAGTTAAGCTTTTAAAGTTACCCATTTCCCCGAGGGCAAAAGTCCAGCCAAATAGGGTTGGCCTAAAGTAAGGCCCAAAAGTTTGCCACACGTCTAAAGGACCTTTCAGTAGAGACCCATAGAAAAGGGTCAGAAAGAGTCAGACAAATTTGGGAGGAAAAGAGCAAAATTAAAATTAAGATGAAAGTTTTTATTGTTAACCTTTCCACGGGTTTTTTACCCACATTTGTTTTAACCAGTCCAAGACCAAAAAGCAAGCGCAGTTTTTTCACATGTCCCTCTGCTCCACATGCCTCCTCCAGGTCTCCTTGCTGTTCTCCATCCTGCTTTCTTTCTTCCTTTCTTCCTTCTCTCTGCCTAATCTTCTTTTCCTCCTCAGCTCCACCCACTTAGGGCGGAACCGGGATTCTGGAACTTCCCCCTTTCCTGGGAGGACCCTGTTACATGGCTACTCTGGCCTGTACCCCGGCTTTTGTGTGCATAAATAAGTAAATCTTTTTAAAAATGCTTTGTTTTGTATTAAAATCATAACTTCTCTCTTGAAGACTTTTAAAATCAAATTCACATAAATTTTAAAGAAGTCTTAATCATACATTACTTTCTCCATTTTAATCCAGAGTAACAGGAAAGAGGAATAATGTACAGAACATCATTTAGAGAATGAAAAGGATTGTCAACTTCTCCAGGATCTTCCTCCTTGGTCGGTGTTTATTATCCAGTGGTGGAGCCTGTGTCTTAAGTTTCAATCATAGCTTTTGACCACTTGATTAATAAGTTCTGTACTCCCTATTCTCTTGTCAAGTATACTGTGAGGTTTGTAAGTTGATTTTGTAAATTCTCATCAAAATCCTGACATTTATTCACCAGGGGATTTTTAGAGGACTGTGTGCTCAAAAATCTCTTCCAATAAGTGGGATATTCCTATATTAGTTACATAAAACTATGAAAGACTTTGTTAAAATGCAATTATTTTAAAGGACTACATATCAAGTCTGTAATGTTTGTGATTGTTTAATGCTAATCCCCTTTCTGTTATCTAATCAGTAACCTCCCTGAGTCTTGATAAAAAAGTTAACACAGGTAAGGCCAGAAACAAGCATCATGGGAGGAAGTGAGAGATAAGATATGATTGGTTTGAAGATATCCAGAATTTATAACATTCTGGGACTCTAGCCTCTGTAAAATGGGTACAAATCTTATCTAGCTCACAAGAGATATGAAGATTAATTAAGATAATACATTTTAAGGTATTGAATATGGCACCTAACTTATTTTATGTTTAGCAATGTCAGCTGTTGCTATCATAATAAAAGTATCCACATATTTAACATAAGGGGGGAATATACTTTTGATTTGTGAACTACTTCAAAATCTTCCATTATCTTATGGCCATTTGGTTTTTATTATATAGTGTGATATAAAAATGTGGTATTGTCTTTGGGATTTGCAAGTCTAGAAATTCTAGAAATTTTTGTTGCTGTAGTACTTTTACTTACAGGTGATCATATAGTATCATTGTTCAGGATCCTCCATGTAACCTACAGTCATTATTTCTCTTTGTATGTGTGGATGTGTACATTTAATTTTACAGTGTTTCAGAGATCTTAAATGTCTCATGACAGGGAATCAGTTACTCAGCCAGGCTTGATGACCCCTATGTTCCTCTGTGAAGAGATATTACAATAACTTATTTTTCATAATACAACATGTTCCTACCATTTGACAAGCAAACAGAGTTTAACCTCAAGACATACCTTACATTTACTGAAAATGGATTTGGTGATGGTGCCCTGCTGTCTTCCCAAACCTTCGTCCAATCAATACACTCAAGAAACAAATTTGGGCAGTAGGGAGGGGAATATGGACATAACAGTCCCGAAGTTCTGATTTATAAAATGGCATGGTCTTTATAGAGATTGTTAAACATTAAAGAGTTGGATAGACTTTGGAAAAATACTGTTCTCCACTGATTATTATATCAGTGTTTTTTTTCTGATAGTCAACATTTTTGTTAATACTCAGAGCTACATGAGGGGAGCTATATAGTTAAAACTTCTGAGAAAACCAAGTTGTAGGAAATGGTGTAATGGAGAACCAGTAATGGACTTTTCTAAAACTGAAAATAACCCAAATATATTATCTTATCCTATGTGAGTACCAGCCTGAGAAGAGGGGAAGTTAGTGGTAGGTGTGAATCATAGACTGTGTTCCTGGCAGCCTGCGAAATAGGAATTTACTTATTTCCATTTCTGACATCAAATATTATTGCTATTTGCTTTGAAATACTTCCTCTTGGTATCAGTCAAATCCCTGAAAAAACTGACAAATAAAGCACATTTGTTAGGCTTTTGGGTGGAGTCAAAAGCAAAATATAACTGTCTTTTTTCATCAAATTGAAAGATTTTCTTTAATTTTCTTAACCCACAGGGAGAGAGCTAAATGCCCAATCAGGTCTATCACATGTTTTTTCACAGAGCTGTTTGTAAAACAATTAAATGCATAAATGACAGAAATGATAGATACTGCTTCCATTATTGCTATTTTATGCAGAGAGAGTATGTGTTTTCCCAAGATTAGATTTTTTTCTTATGTCATGATTTTTTTAAAGTCATAATACAGAACTGTTATTTGTCAAAGTTATATTTATGTTTGGCTGCTGAAGAAATCTCAGGGGAAAAATACCTAGTTCTGTTTTACTTTTCAGAAGTACATAACCTAAGAAAAGTAAGTCTTTTCTTTCAAAATGGGTTTTGTTTTGACTTTGAAAGTCTCAGACTTCCCCAAAGCATTCTAATATTTGGAGTAAGCTTATAAAATATTTCAGGATATGGTTGATATTTATCTTTAATAAAATATACGTAATTCTGAGGAAAAATTTCTAGGGAAAGTCTGAGGGTAGATTACTTTAATTTTCTCTGTTGTTCCCAGTTTTCCAAGTTGCTTTGCTAGGGATCCTGGGAGATGTCCTGAGCACAGCCAGGTCTAGGTGTCCACCAGGCCACAGACGCCATTTTTATGGTACTTAAACTGGAAGATCTTTTCCAGTCAACTGTGGATCAAATGAAGCCTGTCAGTTTTTAAGTGGGAATCTGGGGTACAGGTAGATGAAGGGATTCTCAAAAGTCCTACAATCAGCTAGTATCAGAGTTTGATCCAGGCAGACGGACTCTGACCAACACGTGTCAGGTTCTGTTTGGTTCTGTTTTACTTCACGCTTGACTTGTGTCCATTCCATTCCATTCCAGTTGATCCCTGGTCTGGATCAGGCTACTGTTTTAATCTCAGTCTTGCCCTTTGACTAAATGCGAATTCCAAGCCTTCAATCTTGGCATTCTCTATTTGTTTTTGTTGATTACAGGAAATCCATTTATATTTCTACTCAGCAATAGTTTTTGTTTTCTTTCTTTTTAAGCATCCTTGTTTATTTTTTCATAATATAGGATTTTTCCCCTCAGATGTGGTCACCATAGTTTTCCCACCACCAAAACATCTCTAGTCCTCCACTATATTCCATTGCATTCTCCTACCCACCCGGTTTCTACTCTCCCCCAAACTGTAAGATGGACATTTTAAAGCAGACAGTAGATCTGAGTGGTTTTGACTTAGACTTAACTTCCTTGGAGGTTTCAATTCCTGACAACCTCAAGAAGTCCTTCTGTAGCTCCTGCCTCTTGGTCTCTACCGCTACTGCTCTGCAGCTCCACGTCCACCACCATGATATTCAGTGTTGCTTACTGTCAGGTACTGTACTTGGCATGTTATAAAAATAGGCTCATTTACTCTACACAACAGCAGTTTATGTGGGTATTTTAGTCTCTGTCTTGCAGTTGGGGAAATTGGAGCTCAGGGAAGCTAGATACCCTGTCACTTTCATCTTACAGTGGCAAATGGGGAGTTGAGATTAAAACCCAGGATTGTAGCAGTTCCCCAGAACATTAAAAATGAATCTACCATATGACTCAATGATTCCACTCCTCGGACACAAAAACACAAATTCAAAAGGAAACCTGCACTCCTATGTTCATCGCAGCACTATTTACAATAGTCAAGATACACAAACAATTCAAATGCCCCAAAAGAGGAAATGGATCAAGAAGTTGTGGTATATTTAGACAGTAGAATGTTACTCAGTGATCAAAAAAGACAAATTCGTGCCATTTATGGCAACATGAGTGGAGCTGGGAGGTAATATGCTAATCAAAATAAGTCAGAAGGAAAAAGATATATACTGGATAGTCTCACTTATGTGTGAAATCTAGAGAAACAGAACAAAAGTTCAAGAAAAAGTGACAACTGGCGAGCTGACCTAGAACTGAGACATACAGCAAAGTTGGGGGAGCAAGAGGGGAAAAACAGGGGAGGGGAGGGAAGAACACACCAGAGTGGAGTATAGTTATGGTTCACCGGTGACATGGTGTCAGGAGAACTATAAGGACTAAATGATGCAAGAAAAAAATTAATAAATAATAAATACAGAAAATGACATACCAAAATGCAAATGTAATAAAGTAAAAACCCACACATATCTATTCTCTTTGCATGACCCCCATTTCCCCCCAATCTGAGCTGCTTAAAGCTCACTTTTGGGTAACAAATCATTGTAAGTTGTATTGCTTAGGAGACTCTGCTCCTATTCATCTGCTCTGTAAATATCTTTAATTATGTGTAAACACTGGAGGCTTCTGTCTTGGACTTTGTCTGGTGCTGGGATTTCTTGTTTTCTGCTCTTGGGGCTCTGTTCCACAGTCAACTCTGACAGGTATTCTAGATGTGGGAGTGGGAACTGTTAGATGTCGCTCTATTGACGGAGTCAGTAATTCCTTTTGCTGAAACAGTAACTTTCTGATTGAAACTCCAGCAGAAAGTAGGTCCCCAAATGACAACAGCTTGGAATGAAGCGCCTCATATGTTTGCTGTAACTCTATTGAACATTTCCATCTTCTTCCTTGCCTCCCACTTCTGCAGCCTAAGGCACAGATTCCCTTTTAACCACTTCACACTCAGGATCACAGTCATCATGGTCAGCTGCCAAGGGACATCTGTTGCCTTGTTAACTGCAGTTGGTGGCACGTGCCTACTTTGTCCTTCCTTGTCTGGCAACTCCATAGATTTGAAGGTACTTAGAAGACTCTCAGGTAACAGCCGTACAGTAAGCATTTCCCAGTAGGATTCTGCACTACATGAATGGAAAAAGAGGAACACATATTTATTGAGTTCTTATTATATGCAAAAAAAGTATGCTAGAAATTTCCACATACACTACTTCAATGGATAATTACAATAATTGTATAAAGTATGGACTTTTAATTACATTTTAGAGAGAAACTAAATGCCTACTTCAAGGTCACGATTAGTAATGGGAACAGTTGGAATTTGAATCTAGGTGAAACTGATTCTAAATATGTTACTGGATTCCCCTAAAAGTCTGGGCCCCAGACTTCTGTCATCTTATCCATTATTACTCTCCCTTTATAAGGATTATACAGGGACTCTGGCTTCAGACATCCTGATAAGAATCTCCACTAATCTTTGAAATTTTCATCTTTGTCTATCAACAATGATGAGTGACATGTTTGTTAAAATACTAAATTAAAAATCTGTACCTCTGTGTTGTTTCCATTAACTCCACACCACTCAGTGACTAGACAGGGTTTTTTGAGTGATATCTCTAGCAGCTCTGTCATTTGGTAGGGATGCAAGGGTGACACTTCCTATCTTTTGGCCGTAACCCAGCAGAGGCTTCTATCTGGTGATTAAAGGAAGAACCAAGGTAATCTATTTACCTATGTGTTGAGTGCCAAGGAGAAAAGAAATCTAGCTAACTACAGTTGCTGATTCTTCTTTCACTGCATTGATAGCTCCTAACTTGAAAAAAAATAATTCTATTCCTAACAATTTCTCTCCCTCTTTCTCCTTTTCCTTTTCCTTCTCTCCTTCCCTCTTCCTCTTTCCACTCTTACTCTTCTTTTTGTTCCCTCTTCCTCCTTCACTTTCATCCCCTATAACTATCTCACCCAAAACAGCAACACCTTAGCCATATAGTGCCACTGTACACTGACTTTTATTTTGAAAATATTCCTTTTGGTGAAGCTGAGTACTGGTTATTTTACTTTATTTTCTTGTAGCTCAGATCCCTTCTCTAAACTTGGAAAGTGAAATACCAAACTTAAAATATTTTAGGATAATGTGTGTGTGTATACACATATATGTGTGTGGGTGTAATAGTCAAAATGAGCTAAATTTCATGAAGTTTATGTTCTTTCAATCTGTAAAATTTTTTAAAAGCCTTATTTGCATACAAGAACTGGGGTACAGACCAGAGGTGTGGGGGTGAGAGGACTCACCAGAGACAGAGTGGGAGCACAATAGGAAGACTGACTGAAATACACTGCTGAGAGGAGCAGCAGGTGAGACAGGAGAGGTCTGCTGTGCTATGTGGGTCCCCTCCCTGGTCAGGGATCAAATTCATGCTGCAGTGGTGGAGGATGCTTCATAGTGCAGTGCTAACCCCCTTGTGCCACTAGGGAGGCCCTCACTTTAAAATTTTAACAGCAGCCTCAGCATCCATAAGGTGATTTTCTCTGTCCATGGCTGTGAGGCAGGGATTTATAATTTTTTCTAGGTCCCATCAGTGCAGAGTCTTTTTTTCTCACTCTGTCCTCATGGACATCTTATTCTCTGTATAGCTCCTTAATCATTTCTCAGTCACCCACTATGCTCTCTCCCTCTGCCCTCAGGGGCTCAACAGGTTGTAGTGAGGTGTTAGGGACTCAAACTTTCTTCTAACTCCCAACTAAGTTTTCCTGGCCAAATGGTTCAGATTCCATCAGACTGTAGTAACTCAACAAGTGTTTGTTTAGTACCTATAATTTGTAACCTTGTGTTTCCATTCCAGGGAACCAACCTCACTAAAGAAAAGGTTTTGTAGCAAAAGTTGGGAATAATTTTATTAATTTTCCTCTTTTGAAAGATAGGTTTTTCTTGGATCTCAATAAAACTGTGATTTAAAAATAAGCTTTTCTCTCTTTTAATAAAAATGTTGATAATAATACATGTTTATCAAGATTTACTTACTTTTTTTTGTTTGTTTCATACATTGTTTTCAAGAGTATTCATACCCCTGATATGAGGGTTAGAATTTTAAAAGTCTCCACTTTGTTTGAAGATAACTTGATAAGTTATAGGAAAGATATGATTAAACCGAAGAGTTTACTTATTTATTAAAACATTTTATGCCTGTTAAAATAATATGATTAAAAAAAACTATTAAATGTAGTGACTAATAGTTAACATCCTTTAAATCAGTAGTAGTGGGTAATATATAATATATAATTTCTTGCTCAAAGAAACCCATTTTAGGATCTTCACATTTTAGTGAAATATTTATTAATTTATATACCTTTTTTTGTGTGCAGGATTTTCCTCCTGAATTGGTATTTGTTCTAATGCTTTAGAGTAGATTTGTTGACTATTGCATCTAGTTCCCACAGTGGTTCCAGAAAGACAGATTAATTAATAAGTAGGAAGAAATCAGTGAATAAGGTACTAGGAATTCTTTCAAACAGCTAAGTAAATGCATCTCAGTTTGATAGGCTGTTCACCCTTACTGAGCAATTCTGCTCATTACTTTAGGCCAAAGTACCCCCTAGTGCTTCCTCTTTCAAGTAAGAGCCTTTCCCTTTTCTCCTTAAGAACTTCAATTTTATTTTATTTTTTTAATATATTTTTTTAAAATTTGCATATATTTGACATCAATTGTATTCACATGTATTCCCCATCACTGTAACACCAGTGCACCATCACCTCAGTCCCCCATGCTCCTGTCTGCCCTCAACCCTTTCCCTCTTCCTCACCACCAAGTGTCCCCCAGTTTGTCCTTGTCTTTTCATTTTTGGTTTTTGTTTCTTTCTTGTTGTAATTATTATTATTGTTGTTCTTATTCCTTTCCTTGATCCTTATTTGGTTCCCTTATATTCCTCCTAGCGGAGGAACCATCTGGTATTTTTCTTTTGCCTTCTGACTTACTTCGCTGAGCATAATCACTTCCAGTTCCATCCATGTTCCTATGAATGAGTCTAGTTTTTCATTTTTTATTGCTGAGTAGTATTCCATCGTGTATATGAACCACAGCTTCCCGATCCACTCATCTGTTTTTGGGCATTTAGGTTGTTTCCAGGTCTTACCTATTGTGAAGATTGCTGCTATAAACATAGGGGTGCAGGTATTCTTTTGAATCAGTGTATTTGTGTCTTTTGGGTATATTCCTAGGAGTGGGATTGCTGGATCCTAT
>JAGFMF010012266.1:8886714-8946548 GCA_019455555.1 Galemys pyrenaicus
AAATTTGTCCATCTCTTCTAGGTTGTTGAACTTGTTTGCATATAGCTTTTCATAGTATTCTCTAATTATTCTTTTGATTTCTGCTGTGTCTGTTGTGATATGTTCTCTTTCATTTGATATCCTATTTATTTGTGTATTCTCCCATTTTTTCTTTGTGAGCCTAGCTAGGGGTTTGTCTATTTTGTTTATTTTTCAAATAACCAGCTTTTGGTTTCATTGATCTTTTGGATTGTTTTCTTAACTTCTAGTTCATTTATTTCTGCTTTGATTTTTATTATTTCCTTTCTTCTACTGGCTTTGGGTTTTCCTGTTGTTCTTTATCCAGTTCTTTTAGGTGTGAGATTAGGTTGTTTCTTTGTGTTCTTTCTTGTTTCTTAATGTGTGCCTGTATTGCTATATTTTCCTCTTATAGCTGCTTTCGCTGTGTCTCAGATATTCTGTAGAGTTGTATCCTCATTATCATTCATCTCAAGGAATTTTTTAATTTCTTCTTTGATCTCCTCCTTGGTCCAGTAGTCTTCCAATAGTGTGGGTTTCAATCTCCATGTGTTGGAGGGTTTCCTTGTTTCTTTTTTGTGGTGAATTTCTAGGTTGATGGCTTCATGGTCAGAGAAGATAGTTGGTATGATTTCGATCTTAGAATATCTGCTAATGTTCGTCTTGTGTCCCAGTATGTGGTCAATCCTGGAGAATTATCCATGTGCACTTGAGAAGACTGTATACTCATTTTTTTGGGGTGTAATGTTCTATATATGTCTGTTAAGCCCATGAGGTCTAGATCCTTGTTTAGTGCTCTGATATCTTTGCTTATTTTTGGTCTCGTTGATCTGTCCCTTGGTGAGAGTGGTGTGTAAGAACTTCAACAATTTTAAAGCTCAGGGTGACTGTCTCTCAGATTTCATTATGTCTCTTGGGCAGCATTCTAGAGACCCCACCCCATACACCCCAGTCAAATGTCAATCATTTTATAAAAACATGCTTTACTACCCATAGAATTTGGAAACTCCCTGTTTTGGAGTCCTACTTTCTTATTCTCACTCTGGTGCAATTGACTTAGTAATTTTCCTCATCTCTATTACATTAAAAACTTTTAAAGCATTGTATGTCCTCATCTTTACTTGCCTGGCAGCAAGTCTATCAGACTGTGACTGCTCTACAAACATTGGCTGGAATGAATTATTGAGTTACTCTTTGGTGCCCTTGTGTTAGCGATGAAAAGACAATATTTATTGTCTAAAAATTAAAACCAAAAAACCAAACATATGCCCTTTATCTAATGTTTGTTTATTTTTATCAATTTTATAATATTGAATCCATCTATATTAAATCTATTTTTGTAAAATTTATAAAAACTTGGTAACCCAGTCTGGTTCAACATATTAATTTTTTCCAATGTTATATAAACATCTATATAACTTCTAGACACTTACATAGCACCTCTTAGTTTTTTTAACTCCCAAGAATCTTTTTATAGTATGGAATCTAATTTGTGAGCATTCAAACCATTGGGTCTGAACACATTACATCTTTTCCTTTTAGTTGTTTCCTAACAAACTCTCTTTATAGTGATGATGGTAATTATTCCTCACATTTTCAAAAGCAAATAGAATTTTATGTGAATAGAACCTAATATTTTTCCTGAAAAATTTAAAAGTGATCTTTTGTGAGTAATGCTGCTATAACCATAGGGAGGCATAAAAAAGTGAAAGACAACTGTTTTACTCATTTGTACAATATAAATAACCAAAGAAAACAAAGTGGCAAAGTCTAATAAATATAACTCTTAGTCTCTGTGAAAAATAAGGAGGTTACCAGAGGGGAGTGTATATGGGAAGAGGAGAGAAGAAGGGTCAGATGGATAAACTGATATGGTAGTAATTCTCGAACTCTGACAGAAGGTGGTTGATAATATGTCATGTCTGGGTGTGTAGCTGTAACCTGCAAAGTGAATGGATTTATAAACAAATGTTTAATAGAATTTGCTTCAAAAAGTCAGTGATTTTTTTGTATTGTTTTTATTTATTGTTGTTTAGAAGATGGATTTATTGCCATACCAGTTATGTTTTTCTCAATAGGGATGTGTTTGAGAAAAA
Source organism: Galemys pyrenaicus (assembly GCA_019455555.1). NCBI lineage: Eukaryota > Metazoa > Chordata > Mammalia > Eulipotyphla > Talpidae > Galemys > Galemys pyrenaicus. The sequence goes on from JAGFMF010012266.1 coordinate 8,888,808, forward strand.
TTTATATGGGTTTTGGTGTCTACGTAGATTGAGGTATAATCTATTTGAATTACTTTAACCCTGGCATGTCAAAAATTGAAACCTGATTTGATCTTCTTCCAAACTTGTTTTATGCAAAACTTTGTTTATCACAACTTACAGCGACTTCATATCTCCAATTGATCAGGTCAGCAAGCATAGAGCCATTAATGGGTCTGCCTTTATTTTTTTTTAACAGTCCACACACAGTCAGTCATGACTGACTATCCCATCTTAATTATACCTTCACTTCCATTTCTCCTGTCCTGGCTTATCTGTATTACAGCAATAGTCTCCTCCAAACCTTCTTGTTTCTGTTCTGTTTTTTTATATTCTATCTCAAAAAGTAGCCAAAGTAATGCTTTTAAAACATGAGTCAGTTCCTATTATTCGTCTGCTCAGAACATTGCAATGGCTCTTCATTTCACTCAGAATGAAAGCCAGAGAATGTTTACAGTGATCTATAAGGCTCTTCATTCTCTACCTCCTTCCCCTACACCAGGAAGAGAATATAAATGTCTGAAACAGTCTCAATGAACCAATGGAGGGAGAAAAGCCTGTTATAAGTAAGTTTGGAAACTAGTGAATGCAGTCTGTAACAATGAAGGACCAATACCTAAGCACTGTACTCTCATTAACAACATTTTCTATCAAGTGCAGGTTAACAAATCTGCATGTATTATTGATATATGCATGAGTTAAACAATTAAGGGTAAGAATAGTTTCACACTGTTGGATTGACAGCTTATAGAAAACTCAGGGTGTGTGGAAATGCTGGAATAATCCATATGGTAATGAATAAGAGTTGGAGACATTGGTCAGAATTTGTCTAGTAACCTATAGAAACATTTATAGATATGTGTATACGTACAGGTTAGTATATATAAATGTTTGTTTTCTTTGTTAACCAATAGCTTAAAAACAGAAAAGATACCCTACTATTAGTGAGCACATCTAGCACTCAATCTTGATATCTAATACCATTCATGTAGAAAAGCGGGTTTTTTTCAGTATCAGGGCTCTTTGGAAAAATGGCTATTCCTAGGACCAGGACAGGAAGTATATAAGATGAAGTTAGAGCATCTTAGAGCTCCAGAAATTAAGGGAGTGCTTAAAAACACATTAATGAACCAACAAAAAGTAACAAACCAAACCCACTTTGTTAGGGAAATGACAAAGAGGCATAAGAGTCAACTGCAGGAGCTTCTGTTGGGCAAGGCTAGGAAATTTGAGTAATAAAATAAAGTGATAGTTGATTATAGCCCAACATGTAAAACAAATATCTGTGAGTTCTTACTGATAGAATTAAATTTATAAGAGGGGTCAAAAACACAAATCTCTCAGGCAAAAGCTTAATGAGTAATTTATGAAGATATTCTCCCACAGGGGAGAGGAAGCATACTAATTCTTTACTCTTAAATATGAGCAGCAAGTAGCAATTTTCTTCCAAATATTGTAGCCTTTAAAAAGGAGAAAAAGAGTAACTGTACAGTGAGAAAATTGATAAACACTCTTTGAGCCAGATGAGTGAGGTCAGTATCACCAGTCATAAATCAGTTTGATAGCACCTACCCATGGTCTGATATGACAAAATTGACCCTTTATTTGGATATTCCTTCCCCAAACCATTAACTCTAGTCTAATGACAAAAAAATTTGAAAAGTTACAATATGGAAATTCTCTGTATCTTCTCAATTTTGTAAATATAATTTTTTAAAATATAATTGTATTTAAACATTTAGTTATATTAAGTCTATCATTAATAGCCTTATAAATTTATTTTTTAATATGTTGATTTTTTTCACTCTGCACCATGCAGCATTATGTTGATAATTATAATGCTTCTAAATTGAAATAGTATGCATAATTATCTAGTGATCATTTTTATGAGTAAAGATTTTTTTCTATTAGGATTGTTTCTTTAGCTTATTTTCATACAAATAAAATTATGGGGCCAATATGTGATAGTCTTTTTCTTTTGGAAGATAAATTATGGAAGATTTAGTCATGAGTGATAGTATTTAAATCTTAGATGAGGTAACTGAATGTTACAAACTGATAAAATAAAAATATTTTCTGTAAAGAATATTTCAGAATGTCTACCAGCATAATTAAAATGTATCTCAGCCTAAGTAAGCTGTGTAACTAATAATACCTATAATCCCTTGAAGATGAGTTTTGTATTCTGCAGCTGTCTGTGAGATTATAATGTGTACAGAAAGCTGAAGAATAAATACCACTTTTTATGTTTCTTAGGAGTTCCAGATGAGAAGGATTTATCCTTGCCTGAATTTATTATGTCATTGATATTTTCACAAGTTTTATAATGTCTACTCCAAATCCTTCAAAATTTTGAGAAATCACTGCTCTTTGGTGAACATTGAAAGCATTAACTAACACTAATGTTATCTATTGTGTAATCTTAGTGTCTTTAATAGGATAGGATTTTCATAAGATTCAAAACACTGAGTATGAGTCTGAAAGTGAGGTGGAGGTTTTAATCCAGTGATTTTCAACTTTCAGCATTTCTTTGAAGTTCTTCAGAGTACTGCAAATATTTTGTTTGCTTACTTAACAAAAATATCTGAAGCAAGTTGAAATTATAATATGTAAAGAAAAATAACACAAATCTAAATATGCTGTTAAACATGACAGATAAGTGGCCATCATCAAGATAATTTTCCCAGTCAAGTGAGAATATATTTGAATATCTTAAAAACATGCTCCTGCTTGAAGAGTGTTCTATCATTTTTATTTGGCCTGTTCAGCCTTTTTGGCTATTTTTTTAACTGGGTTTTTTGTGCTTTTTTTGATAGAGTTGAAAGATTCCTTACTCTATTCTGGATATGGTTTTAATATCATATATATTTCCTGAATATTTTCTTCCATTATATGGCTATATTCTTAATTTCTTAATAGTATCTTTTGATTAGTCTTACTTAAATTTGTGTACTTTTTTCTATGTGTCCTGCCTAAATATCTGCTTGTCTTCAAGTCACAAGTCAACATATTTATATCTTCTTTTAAACATCTTATAGTTTTACTTTTTTATGTATGTCTATGATCTACCTAAAATATTTTTTGTATGTAGTGTGAAGAAGACACCAAGGTTTTGTTGTGTGTGTGTGTGTGTGTGTAGCCTGTTATTTCAAAAGCAATATTTGGAAGACTTTCCTTTATGAGGGTGATTTTGGTATCTTCGTTGAAAAGCAAGTGACTGTAAGTAAGGGTCTAATTCTTTCTGTTTATTCTCTGATTTACCTGTCAATTCTTTTATCATACTCTTAGTTGCTGTAGCTTTATAGTAGTCAAGAAGTTAGGTGGTTAAGTCTTCCACCTTTGCTCATTCTCAAGATATTTTAGATACTGCTATTTTAAGTCCTTTGTATTTTCAAATAAATTTTAGAAAAAGTTAGTTTCTGCTATAACATGGTGGAATTGAGACTGGGATTTTGTTGAATTTATAAGTAGTTTGGGGGAATTGACATTTCACCAATGTTGAGTCTTCAAATCCATTAACATTTAAAAGTAACCTTAATGTATAAAGTAGTCATTTAATTTATTTCAGCAGTGATTTATAGTTTTCAATGTTTGTTTGTTTATTTTGAGGTAGCATTCATTTCTAGCACTGCATATGGTTTAGATTGTGTGTATGTTCACCTTTCAGGTGCTGTTACACAACACATCCACCCAAAGATAGCCATAGTCTTCCACCTGAGTCCATTGTACTCCGTCTCACTTTGCTCTTGCCCTCTCCTTCCCCTCTCCGATACCTTAAATTTTATAGTCAGATTTCTAGAATTTTTTTTGGATGGTTTTTGTTAAATTTGTTCCTAGGTATGTAAAAAAAAAATGCAAAGAGTTGTCTCTTGGAAATTTCTAGGGAAGTCTGGCTTTCCTAAAGCAGACACTATTCTGTATTTGTTGGCACTTTTCTTTATCATGCCTGGAAGGCGAATAGGAGATAGCTCTATAGCATAAATGCCATGAGCACAAAAAAATACAGCCTAAGGACTTGAATAGAAACTGGGAATAGAGTGAAATTATTCCACCAGTCCTTGATGGCCTATTCTCTACTGTTTTTGCTAAGTTAAAATAATAAACTGTTATTTGGGAAAGCTAAATAGTTAACATGTTTGGTGTTTTTTTATGTATAAATAACAGCTCATGAAGTCCAGTCCCAACATTTTGTAGCAAAAGTAGTTTATTCTCTTCTTTTATTTTATAACACCTTATCCAACATTATTTTTCATGGTTCCTAAAATCAGCTGAAATGACAAATTTATTTATTTACTGTCTGTCTTTATTTACTATTTGTCTGCTTATTTAGAATATAAGTCCCATAAAATTAAGGACTATATCTTGTCAATTGCTTTACCACTAAAACCTAGGACAGTGTCTCACACAGCAGAGATGCTCATTTAATAAGTGAATTAATCAATAAGTCTTCAAAAGACTCCAGTGACTAAATCAAGAAAATAGAAAACTATTCTACTTGGTATTTTGGTGGGAATTTCAAGTCCTTGTATATTGATGATCATTCTATACACACATTTAAACAGCAGCACATTACAATTCAGTTGAAACTGCTCATAGTGCCATCAAATCCTTGTAGCATTATCTCTTCAGACTTGTCCATAATATAATGCCATTTTTGCTTTGTTTCTTTGAATTGCCATGAATGAAGCTATCCTTAAGGGGTTCTGTAGGTGACTCCCTTTCTTTGAAAATCACGAAACACATAAACACATGGAAGATTCTGGAACTATAATAAATGCTACCATAATAAATTAATCTGTTTTTTCTTACCTTAACATTTAAAAAAAATTCTCTAAGAATGTCCAACCTTTATTCATTTTCTGGATAACCCCTGCTAAAAATCCCAAGGGGGTAATGCACTTTGGAAAACCATGGATCTTCACCACTGTAGTTTCACTTAAGTATCATGTCTTTCCCTTCTTATAAAGTTCTTGATGAACATTGATGTCTGATGACAAAAGCCTCATATATACAATAGCTCACTTATTGTCCTAATCCTTCCATTGTGAGATACATGCCGATTAGTTCAATATAAGAACTTCTGGATCACTTCCTCCCTCTGGTGCCTACAGTCCTAAAAATGCACCTTTTTCTCCTTTTACATAAAACTTATGACCATCATCATCATCATAATCACCATCGACTATTCGTATTAGTCAGGAGGACTGTATTTTAAACTAGTCATGTTATCGTTTAAGCACGATTCTAATAAATTGTGCTAAATAATTAAGGGTGAGAGTGTTACGTTATTGAGCACAGTTTTTCTTGACCTAAATGATTCTAAAAATCTTGAAATTATTCTCCACAAACAAAAACATACAAGCACACACACACACTTTTCCCACAAAATGCTATATAATTTCTTTTAAAAAATCAAACTTAGCCTTAACCGGCTTGCTCCAAGGGAGTTTAAAGAGAGAGGTCGCCATGGTCTATTCTGTTTCCCTCTTAAGTGAGAAAAGATTCCAAAGACATCAATTTCCTGGGGAAGTACATAATTACTAGACAGTATATTATTAGTTAACATGTTTTAAGAAGTAGATAGTTCATGCATTTGTAGAGACTATCATATTTTTTTTTTGCAGGCCAACAACAAAAAGTTGTTAGAGATTGTTCTTGAGCTTTAGATTAGCACAGTAAGACTGAAGATTAATTTTCCAGCATATTATTGAAAAGTTTGGATTTGGTACCCACTGTTTTATAGAATGGAAGGGGATTTGAGGTAGGTAAAGTGTGTAAAGAGGTCTATTGTATGATGTTGGATGGAAACTACAATTTTGGTGACAAATGCAATGCAGTGTATACAGATTTTGATAGAGGTCTATACCTCTGAAACCTATATAATTTTATAAAACAGTGTTTTTTCAAAGAATACACTAAAAAAGTGCAAGCTACCAACATACAACATCATGGATGATTTTATAAATTAGCATGTCCAGCAAAAATAGAAACCAGGTTCAGTGAGTAAATATTTTATAATTCAAATTATACGAGGTTCTAAGACAAACAAGGCTAATTATGGTGTCAGAAATCAGAATAGAGGTTAAGTTTTGAGGAGTATTGATTGGGAAAATTTTTGGGAATTAGCATCTCTGGGGGTGATGAACATTAAAGTTGCAATAATAGTGGAGTATATACAAAGGTAGACTTTTTCATGAAATGTGCGTTTTACTGTGTGTGAAAAAAAACTGATTTAATTAGGTACATGAGTTTTTATTTAACCTTTCTCCAAAGTGAGATGCTTAGTTATCTCATGGTATATTCTTGGCTTTCTTTGTTCTCTATAAACACATACTGTCTGGGTCATGTATCTTGGAATCATAACTTTAAATATTACCTGATTTCTCCAAAGGGCACATCTCTAGTCTTGACCTGTACTGCACTCTTGACCATATGTATCTCTTTAGAAATCTAACAGACATGTCAAACTTGAGATAGTCTAAATAGAAATCTTAATTTCTATGCACAACACCCATCAATGTTTTCTCTAGTTTTCACCATTCCAGGAATTGCCAAGCCCAGTTGTTCAATACCCCAATCAATGTTTTTACTTCCTATTTTTCCTTATATTCCACTCCCAATTCATTAATAAATTCAATGAATACTTCTTCCAAAATTTGATAACCTGAAACCATCTGCAATGGTAAACCCTGATCCAAGTCACTTTGAATCCTCTTCTTGACTATCCCAATAGACTTTTATGGGTCTCCTAGTTCACTCTTGTTCTCTCCTGGTCTATTCTCCATATGGCCTAAATAATCTCTCCAATGTGTAAATCTTATTATATTACTTAACTAACTGAAACTCTTCAGTGACATCATGGGTCAATAGGGCAAAACTTTAACTTCCTACATGTCCTGGTTTTTCTTTATCTTTCTGATCTCCATCTCTTATTATTCTTCCCATTACTCACTACATTTCTACAGTCCTGGCTTTTTTCCTTTTTGGTTCCTTAAGCATACCATGCCTATTTTCCCTTGGGGTTATTGTGCTTGTTATTCCGTTTGCCTAAATGCACTTCTGATGTGTTTTCTTGTAGTTGTCTCATTTTCATTCTGAAGACTCACAGCAGTGTCACTTCTCAGAAATGTCTCTTTGATCACATTAACTCCAGGAGGATTTTGTGCATACAATATACTCTATTCTGTATATCTGTATATGTCCTTTATCTTTGACCTCAAGGAATTTAATTGTGTATCCCAGTGCTTAAGAGAGAACTTTTCATAACAAGTGTTCTGTAAGAACTCCGAGTTCTTTAAGAATTCGTTGACCATCTAAATAAATGTTCGTTATTAAAAACATTTCTTTGTCAACTTTGTCTTTAATCTTTTCCTTCAAATCACTTTCCTTACAAATAAAACTTGAAAATTAACTCCTTGTGTTCAAGAGCATAACATAACTTCCTTAATGAATCAAGTTCCAAACTCTTTCTGAATTTTAATACACTTACTTTCTTAACCCAGTCTTCTTATATGAACTTTTTGTTCATTATTCCCTAAAATTTACCCTGAACTGGATAATTGACTTTCTTGTCTGTGACAAAGTCCCTTTGTAGCCTCTCATATTTGCTATTGTCCCTCTCATTAGGAATTCTGTCCTAGTCCAGTCCACGTAGGGGGAGATGGATTTCTCTCTCTCACACCAAGCATTATACTCCAGCCTGGAGAAAGCTTTACTTTTCTATTATGTGTATCTTATTTTTAATATTGTCAAATAAATTATACAATCCTTCTGAGAGTAAAGATCGAATCTTAATGTGAAAATTCCCCTTCATCTTCTAGAGAGGATTCCACAGACAGTGGAGTAAAGTATTCAACTACAGTTTTACTAGACATGGTGACATAAAACACTAATTTACTCTAAATACTTACTATAAAATATATAAGAAGACAAGGGTGAGATTAAAGGCAGCTGACATTTGATCTTATTATCAGGAATATAATCACATAAATTACTGAGGATTATGGATACCTGCAGTCATATAATCAACTAATCTATAGGGCAACCACAGCATATATCCAGGGGATTGTTGGTACATGGAGTTGGATGGTTGGATGTTCAGTATTCACTGAGCTAGTTCTTTTTTTTTGCAAGAACTACCAGAAGTACCTGAAATACATATCATTTATGTATTTTTAAATGTTCAGCATATCTGACGCCCTAATTTTTGTACTTTTTGTATTTTGTAATTAAGCAATGTTGACTTAGAAATGACCTGTGTTGTTAATTAATTGAGTTCCAGGAATCTGAACTTATTTCCCCACCTTAACTTCATTTTCATTTGTGCTTAACAATGTTTTCTTTTTCTTTCCTTCAACATCAGTCTTAATAACTTTACAAAGATTAAAAATAAACACTTGGCATGTATTTTCTAATAACAAAATAATTTATATTCCTGTACAAAATTTGAAATATAATCAAAGTATTTCCAAGAATGGAATAATCTCATACATTGCTATAATTTTCATTTTATATTTAAAATCTAACTTATTTAGTTAATGTTATTAGATTTATTTTTTGTGAAAGAATTCTTGAAGAAATTAGAAATTCTTAATAAGACTTTTAATACCTTTGTAGCTGTCTAGTGATTAGCTTTACCATAATTTATTTAGCCACTTCTCTATCATTGAACAATTAGGTTATTTCCAGTTTTCCCCTTAATGAATCATGTTGCATTGAATATTTTTATTGCTTTTATTTGAATTATTTTTTTAAAAGTAAAGTCAGTAGAGTTAAATATGTGAACATTTTTTAAGCCAAATTAATTTCCAAAAATATTGTGCCATGTTGCAGTGCTGTCAGCAGTTTGAAAGCACATATACAAACACACACATTCAAATACATACGTGCATATATACATATACAGCGTGTCTAGAACACACAGATATTCTCATTTACTTTTAAGTCTTTTCTCTTGGATTGACTTATCTTGGCATATGAACTTTATACCTATTTAAAATGAAAATTAGGATTCCTATTCCTCTGTCTATAGTTAACCGAGAGCATTCTCATTCTCATTCTTTGCCACTTGCCCCAACTGAAGAAATTGTATTTTGTCATTGGTTAATACTTCCATGTGTGTTTTAGTTCTCCCCTCTTTCTAGATCCTCAAAGTCTATCTCTTTTAGACATTCCTCTGTCTTGAGTGTTTTCAGTATCTTATTCTCTTTTGTCTCTTTTCTCATAGCTTTTAACAAAATTTGATTTTGTTTTATTAAAAAAATTCATACTTTCTGTTTTTTCTTCTAGATTAATTCTTTTCTTTTTTACTTTTATAGTCAAGTTTCTTTGAAAACTTCATCTTAACTCCCTACTTTTACTTTGTCCACTTGCAACATTCTCCTGGGCACCAGTGTCATTATTCCTCTGAAGCTAGTTTTGTTCAAATCACCAATCTAATATGTGTAAATCCTGGGGCTTCTTTTTCAGGTTACTTGTCCTCCATGACCTCTAGTATCATTTCATATTCCTGACACTAATTTCACCTAGGTGTACTTTTCTAGATAAAAGATATTGGCAGATTGAAAGATTGTTGAGCCAGGGCCTCCATGGTGGTACATGGGGTTAAGCATCTCACTATGAAGCATCCACAGCCTCTGCAGCACAAGTTGGATCCCTGGCCAGGGAGGGGACACACATGGCACAGCAGCCCTCTCCTGCCTCGCTCACTGCTCCCCTCAGCAGTGTATTTTAGTCAGTCTGCCTGTTCAGCTCCCCACTCTGTCTCTGGTGTGTCCTCTTGCCCCCCACATGTTTGGTATGTACCCTAGTTCTTGTATTCATAAACAAATAAATCTTTAAATAATTTTAAAAAAGAAAAGACTGTTGAGCCAAATTTGTACTTCAGAGTGTTAACCAAGGATAGAAGACTAATATAGTCATGAAGACACTGAAAAAAGTAATGTTATCAATGGGTATATGGAATTTGAAGTCCTAATGTGACTAACTGGGACAACAAAACCTAATATTATTAGCACTAGTAAAAAGATTGACTGCAAATGGCAGAGGCAAAACCAGAAAACAGTGTTGAGACCAGCGAGTCTGATCAATTCATTCATCTCACATTAAACACTTCCTAGTTGCTCAGTACAGAGATTATTGTATTTTAAGGGATAGATAGTTAATTTTCAGTAGCAGTAGCTGTAAGGAATTTATAATTTGTAATTATAGAAAATGCAGAAACAGATTAATCAGGAGTCTTCAGGGGTTTTAGGAGGTCAAGGAAGCATAATGGCTATAGCATAAATTTACCCTAGTACTAATGGCAGCTTTGGGGAATAACACCAAGTATATAGGAAGGAAGTAATGGTGTAAAGAGGGATTATAGGAAAAATAGAGGGAAAAATCAGAAGCATCAGAAGCTTCAAAGATGTCTGTGTTGAGGCAGCAACACTTATCCTGATAAAAGTACCTTTGGGAGATGCCAGTGGTATTCACCTGGCAACCTGAAGCTCAATTCTGTTACAGGATATACTGATGTAATTGTTTATTTGCTTAAAATATTCACTAAGTAATGGGATAAGTGTTCATAAAAGTTCAAATAAGTGAAGTTGATACATAGATATCTTCAATTTGAAACAGTAAAGCTAATGCAGACTGCTTGACATCAGACCCTCTCAGATTTTAAGACTGTTTTGACCCCAACAGATGTAATACATTAGAATTTCTTAGTGTAAATAAACAGACCCAGGCATATTGTTCTACCTCACAAGATTTCTTTATGGAGCCTATCGAAATAAATCAGAAGCACATCCATCAAATGTCACATAAAATATTTCAATGCCTATTTCTCAAGAGAAAATAATTTCCATACTAATTAAGTCTCCTGAATTTGAAATACAGCTAGAACAAGACAAATCTGATCACTATTCTCTTCACTAATTATAGTTTCTTATGATATCTCCACGTGGAACAGAAGGGTTATAAAGCTAACCAGATAATTTTTCCCATTTATAATACCATTGCCCTCGCCAAATCAACAGAGTGCAATGCCCAAAATGATCAGACCAGATATACTGCCATCCAGTGACTTTTTTCTATCTACCAGAAAAAACATATGATCTGGTATTGGGAAAATGGAAATTGAAGGGCTGTATTCAAATCTAGGCCAAGTAAGAAGTCATATTTGCAGCTTAGTTCATTGTGAATGAAAGGTATTTAATTACTGAAGTCCTGCTTTAGTGGTTGTGCAAGAGTAAAAGAAAGTGGAGATAACAAAGTTTCCATCTGAGATAGGAGTGTTTAGTATTCAGATCTTGAAAGCGCATAGTAAAAGAATGATAATGTAGTGACAACACTGTTCAGGGGCATTAAAGGTAAAAAAAAAAAGACACTTGACTCTCAGTAACATGAATATTGACATACCTACTCATTCTCAATTGGTTGACAGAAATAGATTGGTTTACTTGACCAAATGCAAGCCTTAGACTGTTTTTTTTTTTTTTTAATTGAGGTAACATTGGTTTAAACCACTGTATGTGAGCCAGAAGTATATGATCACACCCTTTCAGATGTATGTTATCATATATCACCCACCACCAAGACACCCATAGTCCTCTCCAAATTCCACTGGGCCTACTCCACACCCTGCTTTTCATACTTACCCTCCTCGGTAGCCTCAACTCTATAGTTGGTCTTCTAGAGTTGTTATTGGTTTGGCTCTGTCTGACCCTTTGTTTTGTTTCTCTACCTGTAGTTGACCACATCTAGTACTTGTTTTTCTCCTTCTGACTTATTTTATTTAGTATAATATCTTCTAGTTGTATCTATATTGTTGCAAATGGAAAAAAAAGTTTGTGTATATTGAAAGGTTTCGGCACAGTTGGATGGGAGAGCAAGGGAGAGAGAGAGAGAGGGAGAGAGAAAGGAAGAGCCAGGTCATGTTTCTGACCAGCAGGAACTTTTATTGCACTTCCGCGCGAGGTTCTCTGATCCCCAGAGTGGGGAGTGGAGGTCGGGGAAGTAGCGCCCAGGTTACAGGCTGCTGGGTTTTTATAGGCGCAGTACTTTGGAGTGGAAAATTTTGAAGTTTCTCCTGGCGGGAAGGTTGTGTCTGTGGCGGGAAGAAGTTTCCCTTGGTGGTGATCTCTATGGAAGCCCCCCAGGTTGCATTCAGTTTCCCAGGGGCTGCGTTCCACTGGAACTGAGCTACGTGAGTCACATGTCATCCTGTTCCACATCAAGAATGACTTGCTGTAGCCATCTTATCTTGGTTACTGCAGGCTTCTTGGAACTGCTGCCCTGGGGGCCTGGGTGAGGGGTTTGGGTAAGGGGTTACGGTGAGGGTGAGGGGCCTGTGTGACTTTTCATATATGTAGTATTCAATTGTATGCGTGTGTGTGTGTGTATACCCATCTTAATCCACTTATTTATCATTGTCAGGCACTTAATTTTTTCTATAACATGACTATTGTAAATAGTGCTGGAATGAACAGTGGAGTGCATGTAGCCCTTTGAATTAGTGTTTTTGAATTTTTCTGGTAGCTATCTAGGAGTAGAATTGGTATATCCTATGGTAGAGCTATTGTTAATAATTCAAGAAATCCCCATACTGTTTTCCATAAGGGTTGCTATGGTAGATAGTCCCACTAACAGCATATGAAGACTCCTTTTTGTCCTTGCCAACACTTGTTTCTGGTCTTTTCGATATGGGCATTCTTAAAGGTGTAAGATGGTATCGCAGAGTGGTTTTGATTTTGCATTTCTCTCATGAAAAGTGGTGATGAGTGTTTTTTCATGTGCTTGGCCATTTGTATGTCTATGGAGAAATGTCCATTTTCCTCTTGTGTCGACTTTTTAAATTGGTTATTTTTGTTTGTTTTTATTGAGTTCTTTCTAGCCCTCTGTAATATGTATGAGGTGTAGATATTTTTTCTTATTCAGACTGGTGTCTTTTTTGTTTTAATGATGTTCCTTCTGCTGTACCTTTTCATTTGTTTATATTTTGTTTCTCTTGCCCTTGGAGACAAATCCACAAAGATGTCCCTGTAAACATTGTCATGGAGTGTTTTGCCTGTTTTCTTCTATGTATTTAATGGTTTCAGGTGTTACATTCAAGTCTTTAATCTACTCTAAGTTGATTTTCGGTCAGGATTGCTTTGAATATTCAGGGCTTTTGTAGTTCCATATGAATTTCAGTCGTGTTTGTTCTATTTCTTTGAGAAATGCCATTGAAAATTTGATAGGGATTACATTCAATCTGTATATTGCTTTGGTTATGGTGAACATTTGCAATGCTAATTTTTCCACTTCATAAGCAAGGGATATCTTCCCATTTCTTTGTGTTTTCTGTTTCTTTTAACCCATGTCTTATATACTTTTCATTGTGCAAATCCTTTGTTAAGTTTACTCCTACATATTTAATTCATTTTGATGTGATTGAGTTGTCTTCTAGTTTGTTGTTTGCATGTAGGAAGAGTACAGATTTTTGTAAATTGTTATGTAATTTACGTTTTGTTGTTGTTGCTGTTTCAAGTAGTTTTTCAGTGGAATATTTAGAGTTTTCTATGCATTTTGTTATGTCACTGACAAATAATGATCGTTTTATTTCTTTTAAAATTTGATTTTCTTTTGAAACTCTTACACATCTGGTGGGAATATAAAATGGTCCAACTACCTTAAAAAACTGTGTGAAGTCTCCTCAGAAAACTAAAAATCTACCACATGACCCAGTGATTCCACTCCTAGGAATCTACACAAAGGACACAGAAAGACTAATTCTAATGGAAATCTGCTCTCCTCTATTTATTGCAGCACTGTTTACAATAGCCTAGATATGTATTCGACCAAAATGCCCCCAAATAGATGAACTGATCAGGATATGTGGTATAGGGCCTCCTTGGTGGCTCAAGATGTTAAGTTAAGTGCAGCACTATGAAGCTATCCAAGCTACTTGCAGCACGAGTGCAATCCCTGGCCAGGGAGCTGGACCTCTCCTGTCCCACTTGCTCCTTCCCTCAACAGTTAGTTTCATTCGATCTGCCTGTTCTGCTCCCCATTCTTTTTCTGGTGAATCCTCTCACCCTCCACACCTGTAGTCTGTGCCGCAATTCTTATATGTATAAATAAATAAATCTTAGGAAAAAAAATAATATGTGGAATATATACTCAATGGAATACTACTCAGTGATCAAAAAAGATAAACTGATGCCTCAGAAATTGAGTCTTTCTCTGTTTCTAGTTAGGAATCTTGAACAAAGCATTTGACCTCTTTGTCTGAACCTTTTTCCTCATTTTTAGTGTGGAGATAATACCTCTAAAGTTACTATCATGATTCACAAGCTGATGCATGTGATACTGTCTGGCACACAACTATACTCATGAAAAAATGAGTAATAACATAAGGTAAATGATGGTTAGATAATTTTACATGGTAGGGTAAATAATATGCATGTTAACATAAATAACATTTATTTTTATCTAATTAAACATTAACATCTTTGTTCTTTACCAAAGAGCAGGGGCAATAACTGTCGTCTTTATCACTAGTTCCAAGAATAATGCTTCTGTAAATGATGCTTAATAAATTTGTTGAATAAATGATTAAAAAATAAAATAAAATTGATATAACTGATGTCATTTTTGGAGTCAGTGGGCTTGGATTGAAGGGTTCTTGGGTTCACTCTGGGAAAGGTTTCATCAGAGCTCCTGTTCAGTAGCTTGTGGCGAGTTACCCAGCTGAATTTCTCCACGAGACAGACATATTAGTTATATTTAAAAGAGCAGGTTTAGTAGAGAACGGGGCAGAAAAGTAAAGTATACTTGCATAGACACAAGTGGGCAGGAAGAGCTGCCCTAAAAGGGACAGGTTTGCTGAAAGAGGTCTGCATAGTGCAGGCAGGTGGCCTTGAGGAGAGCTGCCTCTTATAAGGGAGGTCAGTGAAAAGAAGCCCTGGCTTGGTGCAGGTCGCAGACAGGCAGGAAGGCTGCTGCCTTGTAGAGGAGAGAATTGGTAAAAAGAAGCATCTGCATAGGCACAGGTGGGCAGAAGTACCTCTGCCCTGTGCCAGTGCAGAGACTGCTTTGATACAGTCCTCTTCTCTTTGTAGGGGGTCACTCCTTCATGGAGTGGTTTGTTTGTTGTTGACTTTGTCACCAGTTGACTTTGAATAAACTATGTAGAATTTAAAAGGGGCCACATTTCTACAATGACCCTCAATCTCCATCCATATCTCAGTCTGAGGCCTGCTGGGGTATTGTGCTTTGTGATATAGGCATTGGCACCTAGGGGTCTTAGTTCCTATCGTTGGAGTTGCCAGCTCCTGGCATGTGTGAGCCAGGTTTCTGGTCTTGTTGTGCCTCCTTCCCAGTTTCTCTATTCTTATCCTCCATCAGAGCCCTTAGAGATTTTATCCTGGTGTCTTGTTTGTCCTATGTTTACTCCACCAACCTACAGATACTTGTATTCCGAAAAAGACAGTATTAAAAAGTTATAGCTAATGGTACTATATAAGTTCAAATACATCCTTAAAGATTATAAGAAAAAACTTTATTACAGGATTTACAAAAACAAAGGTGTAACTGTAGTATATGACCCATTGGAAGAATATCCACTGTGTTAAAAAATGAGCTATCTAAAGATTTGGTTTTATACATTTTTTAGAAGTTACTGTTTTAAAATATTTAAAACCCTTTTTAGCATTGGTTTAGAATACTACATAACAAAATATATTAGCAAGTGGTGAAAATATTAAACATGATTTTATCATTAACACATGTAATTAGCTCAGTGCATATAAAACACATTTGTATACAGTTTACACATATATGTATGTGTATGTAAATATAACACTGTTTTATTAAAAGCAGAACCTGCATGCATGATGAAAATTCAAACACTAAAGGTATTTTTAATATATAGTAATTTTTCCTTTCCATGCAAACTGCTGACACCTTGTTCCCTGAGAGTCCAAGAAACTGCCATTGCTAGTATTCTCTGCATTCTTATTGCAGTACCTAATGGATATAAACAAATACTTGTGTCTTTTAAAATACTGTATCAGAGGACTTTTCTGCATTGTGCTTTATTAACCATTTTATCATTTTGGGGATTTTATTCCATATAAACACATATTAAATGATATACCTAGCAGTATATTACAAAAGTTTAGTGGAACCCATGGGTCACCAGGGCATGATTCTAGTGCTGCTATAATCCAACTCTCCCATCTTCTGGATAAGGAGACTGAGACTCACAAATGTAATATAAAGAGAGAGAGAAACAGAACACAGGACTTTGTGGTCTCAATCTGTAATTATATCCTTGGGGGAAGTTCACAGAAATCATAGAAGATATACATGTTGGGAAGTGTAAAATATTGAAAGGAAGAGAAGAATTCATGAGAATAGTTCCTATAATGTTTATTCCAGTATTAAAATGAGAAAGCTTTAGGGGCCTTTGCTAAAGTTTGCCTGGCATGACTTGCATTTCTGACTGAGTTTTTGTGAAAATATTTAGGTCTCTGGAACTTTGCATGGTTTGAATCTGAATGAAATGAAACACTGCTGCAATTACTAGATTGAGCCAGTGAAAAAGAGAATGATTCTCCCACCTTCTCTCTAATCCTACAACAAGACTGTGCCCCCAGATGCTTTTCCTGGACAGTGCTGGGTCTAAGGGACCTGCACTCAAGGTTGCTGAGAGCCTAAGCCAATTCTTCTGAGAGCTATTCAGTTGTAAACTTGAGCCCTGGGACTCAAATCAGTCCAGTTCACCAATCTGAGCTCCAGGGGCTCTTTTCACAAAAGACTCTAACTAATTAGGCAAGATATTTTATAAACAAAACATCTGTGGGGATATTCCTTTATCAAACACACACATAAGGGAGACAATAATTTTCTATTTCTTTTAATGCCTTAGTTTCTTTGTAGGGCAAATCAATTCATCAACAATTTGTGTGGTAAATTCTGTCTTGAAGCCCTACCTGCTTCCTACAAATTAGCTACACCAATTCTTGATGGGATCGTTTCTGGACTATCTTAGCAGAACACTATTTAAATTTATATATAACTGTAAAGTTAGAGGCATATATCTTTTCAATAGAATGCTATGTTTTATGAGCATTAAAAATGAAATTTGAAAGAATTAATAAAACCAATGGACCCTGACCTTCAATTAAATTCTGTAAATATTTTTGAACATATATTTGGTATAATTTTCTGTACTGAGATTGGGGTAGGCAGGGTGGTTGGGAAAGGTGATATCAGTATAATAAGTTTCTCCCTCAAGGATTCCTCCTGTTTAAGGAGCCTGGCACATGTATGATTGTGAGAGAAGGATGCTCTTTAATGCTCTTGTCACTCATACCTGGTTTTGAAAAGAACACTACAACTGTAGAGAAGACAGTCTCAGGTATTCAGATACCTAAAGAGAAACTGTGAGGCAAGTACAAACTCTTCTCCAAATTTGAATAGATTTTATCAAACAATTGGAGAAGAAATCAATTTTTATGTCAAATAATAAACTCAGCTCATAAATGAAAATAGCTCCAAGTTGAACTACTTAACTACTTAATTTGAAGTAAACATGATTTTTTAAAATTGAGGTCACACTGGTTTACAACCCTGTGTGTGTTTTAGAGATATAGGTTTACATTTCTTCAGATATGTGTTACCACATCACACCCACCACCAAGGTACCCATAGTTGTCCACCATATGTCACTGAGACTCCTTAAAGCTTTTTCCTCTTCCTTTGGTAGCTTCAGTTCTACAGTCAGACTTCTAGTATTTGCTTTGGTTTAGTTTTGTCTGCTCCATTGTTTTGTTTCTCTTTGATTCCACATATGAGCACTATCACTTAGTATTAGTTCTTTTTCCTACTGTCTTATTTTCCTTAGCTTAACCTCCCTCAAGTTCCATCCATATTGTCCCAAAAGGTGAAATTTCATTTTTTTAATAGCTGAACAGTATTCCACATATTCTTAATCCATTTATCTGTCATTGTGTACTTAGGTTGTAACTTGGGTATAAAAAACTCTGAATAGACAAGGCAATCTTGATGAAAAGAAGTATGGCTTTATCATACTTCCATACTTCAAATTATGCTATACAACTATAGTAATCAAAACAGCATGGTAATAAAGTAAAAATAAAAACATAAACCAATGGAATAGAATTGGGAGTCCAGAAATAAACCCAAACTTATATGGACAGGTAATCTATGACAAAAGAACCGAGATTAGAGTTAGGAGAAAGGAAAGTTTCTTAAGAAATAGTTTTGGGAAAACTGGAAAGCCGTATGTATAAGAATGAAACTAGACTACACTAAAATAGATTAAAGACATGTAAGAAAACCCCAAACCATAATATTAGAAAAAACCTAAGGAAAACTTTCCATGACACTGACTTCAGGGTTATCTTTGGGAACTTGACTCTAACAGGAAGGGAAACAAAGCAAAAAGTAAAAATGAGACTCTATCAAAATAAAAAGTTTCTGCTAAACTAAAGAAACCATGACTAAAATGAAATGACATTCTAACAAATGGAGAAAATATTAATATTTGTACATCATACATTATACATACACAAGAGGCTTATATCCAAGGTCACTAAAGAATTCACACAACTCAATAAAAAGAAAACAAAAAAACCCAAATCACTGGCAGAAGAGTTAAGACATACAGAGGGCCATGAAAAAATAATGGTCACCATCACCTATCATCAGGAAATGCATATCAAAACCATGAGATAACATCTTACAGCCATGAGACTGACCTTTATCAAAAAGACTGGAAACTAGTGTTGGTGAAGATGTTAAGAAAAAATGAAACCTCATCCATTGTTGATGGGAATGGGACTGGTCTAGCTCTTCTGGAAAACAACATGAAGGCTCTCAAAATGTTAAAATAGATCCATCATATTATCCAGCAGTTGTACTTGTTTATATTTACCTAAATGATGCAAAAACATGAATTCAAAGATATCTATATATATATACTGTTATGTTCATTACAGTATTTAACATGATTTTTAAAACCTTTACATGTATGAAAAATTTCAAGTAACCAAAAAAAATACAGACTATAGATTGAGAATATATTGTAATAAGTATGATCACCCACATATTGATATTTCTCACATATGATTTTTTAAAATAAAAAAAATTACAGGAGACAAATAGACAAAGAATTTGAGTATATATTTCATAAGGGGATGCAATTAATAAATAATTGAAAACCGTTTTTACCTTCACTAGTAAACAAAGTAATATAAATAAGTTGTATCATATTTTGCTTATTACATCAACTAAAACTTTCAAAAACCGTAAAACAATAGTGTTACACTGTAGTATATTAAAAGTTTATTGAATAATAAATAAATGAATCAAAGGATTAAAGGAAATACAAGATATGAATTGTTTTATTTATGACTATGTCTATGAATATAGGTATATGAAAAAATATTGTCAGAACAATATACATTGGCCTTTAGTTTCTTTTGTATTTGTTTTACTTTAGAACCAAAAACTTGAAAATATGGGCTTCAAAATTAATATATATATATAGAGAGAGGTAGATAGGTAGATAGATAGATATGATACAGAGATATATCATATGTAAGGTAAACATAGGTTATTTATTGAAAGAGAGAGCAGGGCAGCAGTATAGTTTGTGATCAGGCCTAGTCATAATTCAGAGAATGGAAGAGCTGACAACCAGGACAGTGATTTTTGTCTGTGCATGGTGGCAATGACTTCAGATCAAAGATGGTTCAACATGATGCATTCTAGAAGGACATACTGCTAAAAAAAAGAGAGTCTTATTTGTAGTTTATCAATACTATAGCTGCATATTCCCTGAAATAACCTCTCTTTTCAGTGTTGTTTTCTTTTGCACTTTAATCAGCATGGGGAGAAGTAGCACTAAGGCAGTCACCAGGGACAGAAAGGCACAGGCCAGATCTGTAAGACAGAAAAAACAAGACCAATCAGTAGTCACAGAGTTGGGAAGTCAAGCTGTATGCATTGTCAAATACCCAGAAAATCTGTGCAGTGTTGTGGAAGTGGGCTTTGGTTCAGAATTACCAGAATTACTTTACAAAAATGTAGATTGTTGGGCCTCATCCAAAGTGACTGAAACCCAGTCTCTGAGAATGTTCATTTTATCTTCTCAAAGGAATTTTTACACACTTTGAAGCTTGAAAACTTGCAAATGTGAGCATGCCCAAGAATCATCAGGAAGCTGTGTATTTCTGGATCCCCTTGCTAGAGATTCTGATACACTGATCTGGCTATGAGTCTACAATTGGATGTTAAGCATGGCATCAAGATGGTATACCCCCTCTCTCTCACAGTGTAATTCTGGTGAATTTGTTTAATAAAATGAGAACATTTGAAAGCCAATCTTGCCCTTTCTTATTCCCATACTATTACTACTGGTTATGTAGGTCATAAACCGGCAACTGAGTCATTTTTTGAGCTCACTTTTTCCCACCTCTCCTCCAACTCTCTTTTTGAGTGTGAGCAGTGATTTCTTTCAGTTAAATTCTCCAGAAGCCTCTCTAAGGCGATAGTTCAAGGCGCAGGGTGGAGGGCTGACCCCATGGTGTTGAGTGCCTTCTTTCCAGCTTCTCTGACTTAAAGTTAGAAACCAGGACAGTAACTGATACTCTCTTCCATCTGGGTCTTCCATTTTTCTGGAATAGCTTGTTTTCTGAAGCTACTTAGTTCGGGGCTGGGCTGGAAATCTTCGCTGCTAGCCATGGGGTGGGGGTGGGTACACTCGAGACCAAGAGGTTTATTGTTTTTGTTTGTTGTTCTGTTTTGTCTCCCCCACCCCCACCCCAAAGACTGAGAGCTTGAAAATCAGAGCAAACTGGGAAGGCACTAGGCTTCATAGCTCAAGAAATAAAATACAAAAAAGAAAACCAAGTTCTCTTACTGGTCTGGGAGGAACTTAAAGGAGTGGGTATATCTATTCATAGATAACAAGTGGTTGGCATTTGAGCAGGCTTGATGGTGGTAGAGATCCAGGGAGATGAGAATCTTGAAATTTTCAAGGGGAAAAATTTGTACTTAAGGAAATTTAATTCAGGTGTGGTCAGAAATTTGACACATGTGAAAGGTCTGTTCACCATTCTATTCCCTCCTCTGCTACCCCACTTCTACCATACACACACCCCACCCCCATATACAAACATGTACTATGTACATTGTAGACATCCTATTATTCTTTACATGAAAAATAAAAAGTAGGAACAGCTTTTTAGGTTTCAGACAAAAGGCTTGGTGCTGTGTCAAGTTCTTGGCTACTTTCATTGATTGAAAAATATGTTTTATTATTTGTTGATGACATTCATTGACTTTGTTTGAGAAGTAATACTTTTAAAAATTATTTGCTCTTTTGTTACTGTTTGTTTTTCTCCTCTTCCTATTTTTTCAGTAACTTAAAACACAGTCACCTGTCTTAGCTGAGAGAAAAGAATAATAGTATTGTTGTTGTTCAGTATTGTTTAGTTGTATATGTTTTAAGGAGAGTAAGGCATTCCTGGGATTGAGCATGGTAGTGGCAGTGGAATCAAAAGAAAAGAACCTAGTGGAAGTAAGATTATAGAAGAAAATACTGTGAATATATATACAGTAAATTCTCCCCTTACCCGGAGCAAGAGTTTCCTGCCAGAATTTTATTTGTTTAAAATTTGTATTTTTTAAAATTTTCTTTTAATATATCATTGATTATTTACTTTCAACCCTCACTGTTTTTGTTGTTGTTGTTATTATTGTTGTTGTTGCTTTGTTGTTTATAAGCGCCTCTTAATTGCTGAAGCAACAGGGACTCAACTGAGTGTTGTGTTGAAGCCCTGTTTGTGCTGCTCTCCCAGTCAGGCTACAGCTCCAGGGACTCACACAGGTATTTGGCCTCAGGCCCAGCTGCATCCCTCCCTTTGTGAATAACTGTTTATTTCCCCACTAAGATTCCTTTCCTTTTTCTCACCCCTTTGTCATAAGTCACACTTAGTAACAGTTTGTTAAGTCTTTTTTAGTTAAAGCAGAACTGAAAAAAATCTCTCAACCTTCAGCCTTTCCTAGCTGAAAAATGATTCTTCCGTCCCCTCAGAGGAGCATCTGTGTGTGACATTGATATTTTCGTCCCTGCTTAGTGAGTCTTGTTTATGTCTGCTCCTTGCTGTGATAGCCACGTCAACCTGCACACAGGGACTGTCCCAGCCCTGGTAGCTGATGCGACATACTGGCTAGGGCTAGTGAAGACTTGCACTCCCATTGCCTGGTGACTGCTGGGACCCACAGGGACTCCCAGAAACTGGCTGTTTTCCAAGACAAAGACTGGTGGTAAAGCCAGGATCCTGAAGCCAGATGTGTCTTTCCACTGTGCCTGCCATCTGAGAGCCTCTATCGCATACCACGTAGAATTGTCTGGTAGTATAACCACGGACTTGAGAGTGTGCTCGGGGGTTGCGCGGTGCTTGAGTGTACTATTTAGAAAGAAGGACACAGGTGACTTTTCTATAGTCACGTATGTGCCTCTCCTGACTCTCAGAGGGATTTCTTTTCCTCTCCCATCTTTGTTTCTTTTATGTATAGGTATAAGAAGCTCATTGATGCATGTGAATTTCATCACAGTGGAAGAAGGTGTTGTGTGTCTTGCCAGTTTTTTCTAGTTTTTCTGACCTCGCTTTTTCAAGGAAGGAGAGTGTCGTGGTTGACTGTGTGGGCTCTGGTCACTTCTGACTTGATGCTTACTGGCCCTGTGACCTCGGGCAGGTTATTATGGTGTCTCAGTTCCTTTGATTAAAAAGTGGAGGTTAATAATAATGCCTCAGCAGTGGAGTTGTTGGGAGGGTGAACCTGAATAGCCATGAATGGCGTGCTTGGAGATGTGTCTGGCACATCATAAACAAACATAATTAGCCTTCTAAATTTTAGAAGGACCCGCTTGTTTTCCTAGGAGACTCTGCTTGCCGTAGTGAATCTGTGCTGTTAGGGTGGACCTTCCCTAGCTGAGTAATAATTAACTCCCTGGTTGGAATCAGAGGGGGATTCTCAGAGGCTGTTTCCTTATAGCTGCTTGAATTCTGATTTCCTAACGGAATGCCACTGATTTCATCTCCAGTCCAGACCAAGAGGTCCAACTCTAATACTATTTTGTCATTGGAGGTACACAGGAAAATCCCAAGAATCTGACAATTCTCTGGTGGAATAATGTTAATTTTAGATCCCAATCAAGTTACTCAATGGCTATAAATCATGGAGTTTTCAATGGTAAGATTAAGACTCTCTCAGTATTCTCAGTCTGCATTCAAGGCATAACCTAGTTGGAAAGTATGCCATATGTTGCGTGCCATAGAATTCCCAAGATTAGTACATAATACAGTAATGAAAAGCATTCTGCAGACAACCTCTAAGGATTGATAATTTATATTTGAAATCATAATCTTAATTCAAGTAATAGACTATAATAAATATTCATTATAATCCTATCACATTTATTACAAGTTGTTATGATTATGATAGTCCCACATCAAATTGCTTTTCTTTTCATGTTTTTTTCCAGGCTATCTTTATAAATAAATCTGATTTGTATACTAGAAAATTACATGTAATTTTGTATTTTGTTCTGATTCTCTAAGCCTTATTCATTTGAGCATTTTTCTTTTTAAAGCAAAATTTTCATTATTATTCATGTTCACATAAAGATAATATTCTACTGAGTAGAGGTATCATATTTTACCATTTTCTTCTTGTTAGATATGAAGGAATGATAAATAAATAATTGGGAAAATTTGGAGGTGAAAAATGTGTGGACATAACTAAGGTTATTTCCATATATACTGTTAGGATAACTCTACAGTATATTACTTTGTACATAACATCTTTTCCTTTCTCTTGGATTATTTCTGTATACATCAGTTTAAAAAGTAACTATTAATAATTAACTGGTTTAGCTTATTCTTATAAAGCATTAACTTCTTCGTCCATAAAGCCCTTTAGGAATAAAGACACCAGGCATAGTATTTGGAGAAGGATATGAAGCATAGCAAAAGTGAAAGGAGTCTTTTCTAGGAGAGAGCCATTTATTCTCTCAAATAGTATTTTCTGAATATTGTACATGTTCTGTGTACTCTGCTAATTCTTGGTGATATGATGGTGAAGGTATGGCCCCTTGTTCTCTTAGAGTTTTAATCTAGTGAAGGAGGCATTCTTTTATATAAAATAATTACACAGGTAAATAATAAATTCCACTTCTAACAATGGCTGCAACAATAAAATGTGCACATGGCATGAGGGTTTAACTACAGGAAATGACTAATGCAAGAGATTCAGGGCAGTTTTCTGAAGCAGCAATATTTGAGAACAAATTACAGCTATTTATGACTTAATCTTCTCTGGACTATGAAGGACTCTGCCTGCCCTCTCATTCTGGTGTGTGGACAGTGATGGATGGAATTTGTAGTCCATACAGATGGATGGATGTGAAGGGTAGTAGTTGTGAAGGATGGAGAAATTTAATTATGGAGTTATGGTATGTTCTAGAAAGTGGGGAGAGAATTTGAACTGGCCCTGTTGCAGGAGGGGAAAGGCTCATTGAAGATAAGAAAGCCACGCCAAGGTAGATGGTGCATAGCTTTTGAGGCATTCTCTGTTTTCTGTGACAGGAAGATATATTGCTCTTGTATATTTACTCTGGATGTGAATGGGAAGATAGAGCTGATGTTTTCATTACTTTTTATTCTGCAAACTTCCCATTGCTGCTGTAAAACTGCTTCTGATATTAGTAACCACCTTCAAAAGCTGCTTAGTGGTCTCAGTATGCTCATTAGAAATAATATTCTAGTAATCATCAATGAGGGAAAATTGTCATGTTATTAACATAGCTGTTTTTAAGATAGGAATTTTATCTATGGTTATATGTCAATAAAAGGCATTTCATTTTCAAAATGATTTCTGAGCCAAAGCAAATATAAATATTCTGGTTAACATTTAAGTTGACCAAATCTCTGTAGAGAGTATACATTACATATGAAATGAAGTCAAATGACTTAAACATCTGTTATTCTCAGAGCTCTCCAATCTAATAACTTCTTCAGTGGGATATAAACTTTCTAAATGTCAGAACACATTGCAGCTATTTATTTTTTAATCTTCTCTGGACTATGAAGGACTCAAAATGCCTGCCCTCTCACTCTGGTGTGTGGACAGGATGATGGAATTTGTCGTGCTTTGGGTCCATAAAGATAGATACATATGATCATTAAATGTTATGGTCACCTCATATTTTCATGGCACTTTGAATTTTCTAAAGTAGAATTCCAAGAACAGATTGTAACAAAAAACAATGTGATTCAAGAACTGTGTCTAACTAGAGGATTCAGCAAGTCACTTAATTTTGGCAAGTCAGTTTCTACAGTGTAGCTGATATTACCAAGTGCATAGACAGGGTGAACAGGAATTGAGGGTATAGAAAAAGATTCTCAGGAGATGGTAGAAATGCAACATGTGTTCACACATAAACACAGGAATGCATACAATTGAGAGGTTTCCAATCAGATATTATTGACTCAATTTTACACATGATGAAATGGAAGTGAATTGTTTAAGACCATCTAACAAGAATGAATTACAAAAAAATACCTGAGGTCTTCTCACTCTTGTTCTTTCTATGCACCTCCATTCATGTCCTTGTCCTTTGGAATTTCTTCCCCTGCCTCATGTTCTCTTCTTTAGTGATTTATTCCTTTACATATTAAGCAAAAAATCAAAAAAATAAAACCAATGTATATGTATTATTTAATTTTTAAGAAATACTTATTTATGCATAGGAAAAATGGCCAGAGGTGCTAGGGGTTGAGAGGACTCACCAGAGACAGAGTGGGGCACAGAAATACTTGAGGTATTTTTCCATAGTTATTATTTACTAAAACAGTCTATGTATTGTTCCGGGAGTTTTTTCCTTTCTTTAAAATATTTAAACATTTCTTTGGTAGAGACATGCCATGGGCATTGATATATTCAAATGCCTGTCAACTGCAGCAGTAATAAAGTACTATCATTTCTACTTCCTGTTTACTCAGTTATTATTTAACCACTAAGAATGGGATCAAATGATATAATTTCTGTGAAACCTTTGCAGTCACCCGAGTGGAAATAATTGTACCCAAAACACTTAATTATACCATTCACTAAGAAGCAATGCGATTTTTATGTCTACCTTTCATATAAGACTTTTCATATAAGATTTTATGTCTACCTTTCATATAAAACTGATGTAGCCTCAAGATCTAGTCTAGAGCCAGCCACATAATAGATACTCACTAAATATCCTAAACAGAACTATTTTCAGATTATTTTAGGATTTTGCAATTTGATACTGTATGTATAATCTTTATGGCAAAAATAATTATGAAGAGGGTTTTGATAACCTGAGAAGCCCCTAGACCTGATGATGCAGGTGCTGCCCTGTGACTTTTGATTGATGTTCAAAAGTGACTCTGCATCTTCCTTCAGTAGTAACTGTTACTATAGCGATCACATTGCTTGTTTTATAGTGAAAACTATTGCAATATAAAGCTGCGGAGAGCAGGGTTCACTTGGAAAGAGATAAATGTCCAGAGAGCTCAGTATGGCACATTGAGGGTGGGGAGATGGGATTTCCTTGGAGCAGTATCACCAGGAGAGTCTTGTCTCCATTTAAAAGTGCTCCACAGCAAGGGCCTCCCTGATGGCACAAGGGGCTAAATCACGCTAGGAAGCATCCACAGCCACTGAGTTTGATCCCCCACCAGGGAGCTGACCCACATGGTCCAGCAGACCTCTCCTGTCTCACTCCCTGCTCCCCTCAGCAGTGTATCTCAGTTTACCTACCTGTTCTGTTTCCCACTGTCTCTGGTGAATCCTTTCACAACTCACTCCCTGCTCCCCTCAGCAGTGTATCTCAGTTTACCTACCTGTTCTGTTCCCCACTGTCTCTGGTGAATCCTTTCACAACCCCCCATCGCCCCAGCTCTCGTATGCATAAATAGATCTTTTTTAAAAAACAAAAAACAAGTGTTCCACTGCAGTTCAGAAACTCTTTTCCATGCTTATCAAATCTGTAGAACTCTCACTAGAGATAATTTCATCAGACTGACAACCAATAGCAGTTTGAGTGCTAAGTAGATTTTTGTAGGTAACTGGCAGGTTTATTCAAGAATCTAGCTTGGTGTAGTTCAGTGCCAGTTGACTAGATGTGTTGCCAATCTGCCGGTTACCTGCTGGGTGACCTTGCAGAAGCCATGTCACTTTCAGAGGCTCAACATCTGTCAAAGGGGAGTAAAGATTCCTTCTCTTTTCTTTCATAGCATTGTTGTGAGACTCAATTGGAGAAATAATTAGATAAATGTTTGAGAAATGTCAGATGCTATTAACACTTTCATTTATATTTTACTCATGAATTAAGAAACTTAACAAACTGTTTTATTTTTTTAGCTTGTGAGTAGGGTAAATTCAGTTGGGGGTAATTTGGGCAATAAGGTTTATGACCTTGTGCTTAGTTTAACCTAAATTTTTAAATTTCATGGCAAATTTAGATGATTTGATGTGCCATTTATAGACATTTAGTCAGAAAATTAAAAAAGAAGCAATGTCTTTTCCTAATCCTAAAGAAAGCCTGTGTTTTATTTGATTAAAACATAGACTTTTGAAGACTGAATCATCTGAATGTTATCACAAACAAAATATGAATCCTCTAAGCTCAAGCAAATAAAATGTTGCTTCAAATTATGAATATTTTTCCTTAAGATGGAATGTTGCTCATAAACTGTGTCAAGGGCAGTATGGCTCTAAGTGTCTGCCAATTTATAACTAAATATTCCAAGGTGATGGGATTAAGCTATCAGTAGGAAATTGTGCTTTCATAGCTGTTATAGGTCAGATATTGAATCAGAATATTGTTTCAGTTGATGGTTTTTATAAAGAAAAAGTACATTCACTTTCATGGGGAATGTCATGGAACAAAGGGAGTTTGTTTACATTATTCTGCTTTTTCAGTGGAGAGGATAAATGTCCCCTGGTTCTTTGATTGGCTAGTCATGGACTTTTAGAGCACTCCTAGGGGAGATAGCTTCTTAAAATAAAGGTAAAATAAGCACATCATATACTTTTCCTGTTCCAAAAAAAGTTAAACACTAAAATCTATAAAGAGGAGACAAAAACAAACCACTTTTGTTTGGGACCTATCAAGATTTCAAACCTCAAAGGGTGTGTGTTTGGTAATACAGCCTCTACTTCCCAAGGGCCAGTCTTGTTTTCTCTGTGGCAATTAGCATTTGCCAGACACCTGAAAACGGAAGGACTTCTGGAGTAAGGGAAAAAATACTCATTTTTGAGCATTGGTATAAAGCCCCATAAGCAAGCAGGATACAAGTGCTTTTGTATTTGAAATTCTGGCTTTCTTAAACTCCCTGGAAAGGCAGACTAGCCCTGTTTAGATTTTAAATATGCAGCAATCTCAGGAAAATTGCAGGCTCTGAGAGTCTGGCTGCCTCATTTAATTTGTGGTGTCAGGAGAAACAATCCCCAGTGAAAACGTAAACACCAGACTATTATTTACCAGTGACACTGGCTCTGAGCCTAATCTGCAGGTGTGTCCAAAAAAAAATTTTTTTTTTAAAAGAAAGAGCTTCCTTATTTAGATCTTGTGAAAAATCTCCATGCCTGATTAGATGTTTCATTTTTCATTATTTCTTCCTGAGTCTGCAAATACTGAAGTGAGATAACCCACCAGGTTTCCATATTGACTCCCAGGGTGGGAATTCCTGGAAAGAACCCTCATATTTTGGTACCCCTGCCCCCCCTTAGGAACACAAAGTGATTTAAGTGTTTACAAGAACCTGCATATAAAAAATAATTGTATTTGAGTATTATTATTAAAGCAAGATGTCTTTTTTTGTTTTTTAATAGGGTCATATGTATCTCACATGAAAGAAAAGGAATTTTTTGAAGAAGATGAAGGAGAAAGTATCATTAATTTCCTTTATGTAAGTATTACAAAGTGATTATCTTGAAGGGAGGGTCTGTGATCAGGAAAAAAAAAACATAAGATTTGGAATTGAAAGTCCAGCATTTAGATTGTGGCTAGCCGATCCCAGGAAAACCCTGTAAGTTGTGGACTTCTCACCATGTGATCCATGAATCAAAAAATGCTTCAAAGTACTTTATAAATGTTAAAGCAGTAAGATGCTAATACTAATTTAGGTAATGAAATGATGATGATTACCACTACTATTGATATTATTGGGAAAAAAAGAAGAAAACATAGATAACAAATAAATACAAAGTCTACTTGTACCCTATGTGTCATATTAAGTTTTATAATAACATATATTCTGATATCCCCCTCCTTAGGACACATGGATAACAAATAATACACTAAACATCTTAAGATGTCCGGCAAGTCCCCATCTAAAAACGTGTGTCTGGTGGGGGAAGTAGGCTTACCAGAAACATAATTGCAAGGCAGTGTGGTAAATGATATAATGGAGATATCAACTAGCTCGCAGAACAAAACAAAAAAGGAGCAGATTGACATTGAGTGATATCAAAGTTTTTCTGGTCCCTGGGGAAAGGGACATCCCTAACAGAAAATGGAAGAATCAAATAGCAGGTCCAGGGATCTGCTAGTCATTTGCTATCCCACCAGCGCTGCTATTACTTGGGAAAAAAGTAATGAGCTGAGACCAGACAGGTAATTAGGTGGCAGTTTACTCAGGGATCTCTTTCTCTGAGTAAGTGATTTCCTCCAGAGAAAGATTTTAAGTGAATAAAAGAATCCATTCCTTTAACAAATTCTTATATTGTACTTTCAATGTGCCAGGCACTGTGTTAATAACTTTAAAAATGATATATCATTTTGTCATTGTAATAGTCAGTGAAATTGATATTATTTTTTATTTTTTTATTAATATAAAAAATTTTTAAAAATTTACATATACTTGCCATCAATTGTAATCCCCATGTATTCCCCATCACCATCTCACCAGTGCACCATCACCTCAGTCCCCCGTGCTCCCATCTGCCCTCAACCCTCCCCCTTCCCTCCCCACCAAGTGTCCCCAGTCTGTCCCTGTCTCCTCATTTTTGGTTTCTGTGTCTTTATTGCTGTTATTGTTATTAGTATTGTTCTTATTTCTTTCCTTGATCCTTATTTGGTTCCCTTATATTCCTCCTAAGGGAGGAACCATCTGGTATTTTTCTTTTGCCTTCTGGCTTACTTCATTGAGCATAATCCCTTCCAGATCCATCCATGTTCCTATGAATGAGTCTAGTTTTTCATTCCCATTTCACTACTGAGAAAAGTGAGGCATAGACAGAT
This sequence comes from Galemys pyrenaicus, assembly GCA_019455555.1. Classification (NCBI taxonomy): domain Eukaryota; kingdom Metazoa; phylum Chordata; class Mammalia; order Eulipotyphla; family Talpidae; genus Galemys; species Galemys pyrenaicus. The sequence goes on from JAGFMF010012266.1 coordinate 8,919,169, forward strand.
TAAGTAATTTTCCCAAAGTCGCATGGCCAGATTTCAACCAGGTTTCAACATTCCTAACCAGTCCACTATACTGTCACTCAGAATTCATTCTATGTTTTAGAAAGATCACTCTGGCGGCTATGCAGGGAATGGACTGGGGAAGGCTATATAGAGGGAGGCCAGGTGAGATACAGTGCAAAAGTCCAGACAAGAAATGAGGCAGTGAGGTAAGAGAGAGGGAACCAGTGGGCTCAAAGGTTGTATTCAGAGGTAGAATTGATAGTAATTAGGAATGACTGGCTGTGGAGTGTGAGGTAGAATGAGTTAAGGAGTTTATGGTGATTCCATTGACAGGCAGTAGGTACAGAACTGAGGATAAATAATTGGTCACGTGGATTTTGAAGTGATGGTGAAATATACAAAGGACAGATGGTTATACAGATGGTTATGCAATTCCAAGGAAACTTAGAAACTGGAATTCCAACTCTAAACCTTAGACTTGGGAGTCAGCACTGGTAGCTGTTGGTATGTGGTTGCTCAGGGAAATTTGAAAGGGAACCCAACTGCTTTGATTTAACTGCAGTTGTAGATATTAGAGTCTGCCTCTTCTACATAAAGTGAGAAGAGTAGAGGATTTGCGATAGAGCTATCAAAGTCTCTTCAAGAATGATGTAACGAACAAAATCATATTAATGTGTTCTGTCAGCAATGAAATAGGCATATGCAACAGCTCAATTAGAGTTTGAAAAAATGCAGAAGTAATAGTTTATTTAAAAAAGAGGAGATATGGGCCTCCCTGGTGGCGCAGTGGGTTAAGCAACGCACTATGAAGCAGACCACAGCCGCTGCAGCACGAGTTCGATCCCTGCTGCCGGCCAGGGAGGGGACCCACATGGCGTAGCAGCCTTCTCCTGCCTCGCCCACTGCTCCCCTCAGCAGGGTACTTCAGTTGATCTGCCTGTTCTGCTCCCTGCTCTGTCTCTGGTGAATCCTCTCACCTCCCTGGACTCTGGCCTGTACCCCAGCTCTTATATGCATAAATAAATAAAATCTTTAAAAAAAATACAAAAGAGGAGATAAAGCACATCTGCATTTTGAACATTATTGCACAGATGGAGTATCTGACTATTTAAAAATAAAGTTCAGTTTAAACTCCCTTGGGATGATACTTGATGAGCTCTGCTTTTAGCTTTGTTATGAGAAAGTGTCACTGTAAGTATTGCAGTTGAGATTTATAATACAGTGCAGTTTACAGCCTTCTAGGGGCAGACTAGGGTACATTCCCTAGGCACTGCTGCTTTCAGAGTACTGGGAGATCTAATTTACTAGGTTCACCCAAAGTATAAGTAATTCTGAGGTAGCAAAGATTTTTTCTATCATTGGGACATAAACAATTTCAGGAGTGGGTCATGCCCTTTCTGTTCTGTTTGGGAAGAATTCACATTGAAGTTCAACCTGTAAGAAAGAAATGGGGATTATATGATAACAGGAGTCACTAAAGCAAGGGATCATACTTGATGTTGCCTGGAGACTTTTAGAGTTCTCCTTGATCACCATGTTATGCCAATAAGATAAAATAATATGTCCAGATACTTTAGATGATACTGTTGACTGGATGTAATTTTAAATCATCTAATACAGAAATTTAGAATGTCAGAGGAAGAAACTATTTCTTATTATGAAAAGATCATTGTTTTGTGGTTATGTCGTTAGTTAACCATATGATATATCAGTTTAGAGTTGAATGATCCCTTGAGGTGCTTGTAGTGGGGAGAGACTACATTAAATTTGAGGTTTGCTCTTACACTGATTATATAAAAATCAGCAGAATTTGAAAAGTAAAATGCCTGTGTATTTGAATATTCTATAGTGAATTAGATTATAGTGAATAGAGACAGACTGTCTCTATTATAATGAAATTTATGCTCTCTGGCATTGTATCCATTGGAAAGTATAACTCTCCATTCTACAACTGGCTTCAACACAACAGGTTTAGGAAAGAAGTGCTAGGTTTTCTTTAAGAAAAGTATTTTAAAAAAGAGACCTAGTGGTGACAGAGAGGAGGAGGACTGTTGTCATTTGCTTTAGTTTTCTATTATTATGTAATATCACCTGAGAAATGAACTTAAAACAATGGTTTATTATTTCATGTCATTTCATGAGTTGGATAGTTGTCCTGTTGCTCCAATCAGGATCACTCAATAGCTGCGTTCAGTAGGCAACCGGGCTAAACTGGAACATTCCAAACATCCTCTGCTACCTGTCTGGGACCTTGAAACTGTCAGCTGGGCTGCCTCATTCTCCTCCAGATCTCACATGGCCTCTCTCTCTAGGTGGTGTCTTGTGTTCCAGGGTTTTTCAGCATAACTGCGGTCTCTGCTAGAGAATGTAGACTTTATAGCTTGGCAGCTGGGTTCCAAGAGAGCAAAAATGGGTGCTACCAATCATCTTACTGGCTAGACCCCGTACCCCACATGTCTCTGCCACTGCATTCTGTTGGTGAAAGAAAATCCCAAGGGAACCTAGATGCAAAGGGAGGGAAAATAATCTGCATCTATTGAAAATAATCTGCATCTATTGAAAATAATCTGTATCTATTGGGTTAGTCAGTGGCTAGAGGTGTGGGTGAAATTGTTAGTAGCCATTTTTTAATACAACTAATCATGTATTAAAAGATTTTCTGGAAAGAGATACTCTTTGAATCCTTCTAGGGCAATGATGGATTAAATATGGAGACTTTTGGTGTTCAAAAATAACCTGCTTGGTCTATCTGTGCTAAGGAAATTTGCTTCAGTAGTGTTTGTTGAATTTTACTTGTATCTTTGCTGTCTGTATTCACACATCATCCTCACTCCCCGACAGAATCACTATGATTTACAGATTTAAGGCTGTATCTTAAACGAATGTCTTCATTCAGCATTTACCAAAGATCTACTATAAATGTTAGCTCGATGATGTGGAACTATCCATGAGCACAGTAGATATGTGTTTCAGTTCTGAGATGTTAAGATACATTTTTAGTTTAAAATTTCTAGAGCAAGGTACTGAAATAAGATTTAAACCCAAATACGGTTATTTTCAATCTCTGTAGATATCACTTTCTTGTATCAAATGAAAAATACCATCTAGTCATTGTCTAATGGGTTTTTCCTAAAATGAATGTGTCTATTTGGAAAAAGCACTTAATCAAGAGGCTTCCCAGGGAAAGAACCAGCAGGTGTTAACTTCCTAATGCTGTTCAATGATAGTGACTTCTTAAGTGAGATGAGATTGCCATTCCAGGCAGAATTTTTTTTTTCCTTTTTTGTTTATTAATTGTAACTTTAACCTTTGCATTACAGAGTAAGTCTGTGTGTGTGTTTGTGTGTGTGTGTAAGTGATCTTGATTCCTTGCTTCTAAACACATATTCCTTCCTGTGTGATTCAGGGTGAAGGGTTGATTTATAGGACACCTTGAATTCTAGCATATGTGTTGAGCCTGCATTTTCAAACTCGTTGTTAAAACAAATAAAAGTATACATTTGGCTGATTTGGTTTGGAAGACTCTTAGGACACTTCTGGGAAATATGAAATCAATTGAGTTGTGTGTTGGTTAAAGTTATTTTCTATTTTGCTAGTAGGAAGTATGCCCTGGTGCCACATGCAGCTTGTGTGCTACAAGGAGAGTCAGGTCCCTGGTGTTGTGATTCATGTAGTAGAAATGAGTCATTTACCAAACTGGAGATGATTAACTTGATTACTTGCTAACATCTGGACAACATCAGTCTCAGAGTTTTTTAATGATTCACAGCACATGCATTACATGCTGCTCTTAATTTATCATATACTAGGTTTGGGATTACCTGTGCTAACCTCTGTCAGTGAAATGAAGAAAAAATATTTAATACTGAGAATACTGTCTACAGATATTCTCTTCTAAATTGTAGCCCACATCTGTAATCCAGTGATGGTAAAATTAATGCATTTTTTTCTAACTGTAACTGCTTAATGAATACTTGGCAATGTTAACAGGATGAACAGAGGATTTTTTTTTTTACCAAGACTATTACACAAATCACTTTTCTTAATGAAACTCTCCCTTACCTGGGCTTCCATACTCCTGTCCCTGCTTATATTGTTCCTAAGAATTTTTGCTTTTCTCCTGAGTTTTTCTGTCTTTTCCTTCTATGCTTTTCCTTTAAATATTGGAATTCCCTTAGTTTCTATCCCTGAAATTCTTTTCCTTTTTATTCACTTCACTTTCTGGACACTCTGATTCCTTGTGGGGCTTCTGAATAGAAGCTGTTAACTCCCAGGCAGATCTTGTTGTAGAGCTTAACAACCTACCAATCAAACTATATCAAAACATTTTCATTTGATTGTTAAGGAATTTCCACCAAAGAGTCTCTGTTCCCTTTTCCCAATGACTATAATTGGTGTTGGTGCCCCTGAGTTACCCAATCCAATAACACAGGTGTAATTTAAATGCCTCTCTCTTCTCATCTCTTTTCTTTCATAAGTGGCTGAATCCTGTTAAATTTTTTTTAATAAAATGTTGCAATAATAGTCCCTTTCTTTCTGGACAATAACAATAACATCCTAACTCTTCTCCCTGCTTTTAAGCTATACTACTTGCTGCCCCAGTTCTCCCTATCATGAAGACATTTTAAATGCAAAAGTCACAATGCGTTATGGCACTGCTTAATACTTTAGTAACAGTTGTCTTCAAACTTTGTAGATAATATATCTCATTAGTAAAGGAAAATTTTAATGAACTGCTCCTAAATATGTATATTTGTTCACTTGCAAAACATTAACATGTATTACTGCCCAAACACATTACATGATAAAACAAATGCAAAAAATGAAATTAAGCATGCAATTAAAATAAATATGATTAGGCATTCTGATACTGCTCCCTGTATACTAGCACAAGTCACAATGGCCCTAGGAGGATATACAACCCATTGTGCTGACCTCTGAGTTTTGGATAACTCCAAAGTTTTAGGATGTCACATGATCTGGTCTCTATTCCTCCAGCCTTCAGCCTTAATGTACCCAATTAGCACATATGCTTTAGTCATGCATCTCCCTGACTACACCAAGCTGACACATCCCTTTGGGCCTTTGCTCCCTCCATTTTCCCAGCTTTGTGAACCTTCCCTATCCTTATCTATTTGGTAACTCTTTATTAACTTTTCAAGATACAGCTTGTAGATACTTTGGTCAGTGTCTTTCCTGCAGTTAAACAAGGCAAGAACATCCCTAGAACATCATTTGAATCTACAATTGTTTACTGATCCTTGACATTATACTCTTTTCACAGAGCTTTCACCTCATCTCCTCACCTTCTTTAAGTCTTGATACCCTAGCACTTACAAAAGTTGAAAGTATATAAATCTGAAAAAAAAAAAAAAGTTGAATGTGTGAGTTGTTTTACTATGATAGATGTTCAAGAATGCAATTTCTGGTCACATGGTCAGTGTTTCAGATAATTGCCAAATTGTTCCTCGGTGGTCATACCTCTTAGTAATGTATAATTGATCCATTTTCTCCACATCCTCTTCAGCATTTGGTACTATCATTAGCTTTTATATTAAACAATCTGATTGGAAAATAGTGATGTTTTATTATGGTTTTAAAATGTACCTCCCTAATGGTTAATGATCTTGACTGTGTTTTCTTTGCATATCTTCTTTGGTGAAATGTCTATGTCCTTTGTGTTTTGCTTTTTAAAGATTTATTTATGCATATAAGAACTGGGTTACAGGCCAGAGGTGGGGGTGGGCGAGAGGATTCACCAGAGACAGAGTGGGGAGCAGACCAGGCAATTTGACTGAAATACACTACTGGGGGGAGCAGTGGGTGAAATAGGAGAGGTCTGCCATGCCATGTGAGTCAGCTCCCTGGCCAGGGATAGAACTCTTGCAGCAGTGGCTGTGGATGCTTCATAGTGTGGTGCTTAACCCCTTTTGCCACCAGGGGAGCCCCTTTTTTTAGTCTTGAGTTTGAGAGTTCATTATCTATTCTTGATACCAGTCTTGTCTCTGTGATAAAATTTGAAAATGTCTCCCATTGTATAAATTTTCATCCTTTTAACAATCTCTTGCTTATCAAAAACTTTTGATTTTTATGAAATCCAATTTACTGTTTTTTTCTTTTATGAATGATGATTGTGGTGTCAAATGTTTTGAACTTAGTTGTAGGTTCCTGATTCAATCTTTTCTTGAAATGTTTTCATGATCGTATAGTTTACGTTTAAATCAGTGATCCACTGATTTTACTTTTCTCAAGTAAAATTCTGTGTTGTATAAACCTCTGCCTAAGGCTGAGGTTAAGTTTTCTTTGCCTATGCATACCGACTGCTTTAGCACTACTTGTTGAAAAGGCTATCTGTCCTTACTGAATTCTTTTTCACCTTTATCTAAAATCAATTGGACATATTTGTGTTTTTTTTCCTTTAAAATTTAGTATTTGAGAAAATTTCCTTAATTATTCAGTTCCATTGATCTCTATGTCTCTTTGCTAATATCACAGTCTTAATTAAAATAGCTATATCAGCTATATAATAAATATCAAAATTAGGTTGATTGGTACCTCTAAGTTTATTATTTTTCATAGTTGTTTTAGCTATTCTAGTTTCCTTGGCCCTTTCATATAAATTTTAAAATAATCTTGTCTATAAAATTCTTGCTGCAAGTTTGATAACAATTATGTTGAATCTGAATATCAATTTGGAGAGAATAGACATCTGTACTGTGCTGAGTCTTCCAATTCATGAATACTGTATATCATAGTATCTTTTTGTCTTCTTTGATTTCTTCCACTAGTGTTATATAATCCTGGCATAAAGTTCTATTCATGTGTTTTGGATATGTACCTATTTCATTTTATGAGCAACTTGAAGTAGTAGTATTTTAAATTTTGATTACCTATATACATTGCTACTCTATAGAAATACTACTGTCTTGCATGTGTTTATCTTGTACTCTGCAACCTCAACCTTGTTTAATTCACATATTAGTTAAAGAAGATTTTTTTTTTTTTGGAGGGTAGAATACTTGAGGTTTTCTGCATAGACAATCATGTCGGGTAAATAGGGATAGTTTTATTTCCTTCTATGTATTATACTGTTATGTTATGTATATATATAAAATAATATATATTATTATTATGTTTTGAATTCTCTTTCTTGCCATATCACTTGGCTACCACTTACAGTATTAAGTTGGATAAGGATGGTGAGAGTAAACATTTTTGCATTGTTCCCAATCATCAAGGAAGAACATAGAGTTTTATACTATTAAGTATAAAAGTTTTATACTATTAAGCAAAAGTTCTGTTTTCTGCATTTTTATCAAATGCTTGTCTTGGCAATTATTGATGTGGTAATGTATATGATAATATAGTATTTATCCCTTAGGTTGTTAAAGTAGTGAATTACATTGTTTAATTTTCACATACCATACCAATCTGGTAATCCTGAAATAAATATCAGTTGGTCATATTATATAATTATATAATATATAAAATTATAATTATATAATATATTTAATTATATATAATTATATATAAATTGCTGAATTTTATTTGCATGTTTTGCTAACTATTGTTACATTTAGAGTTGTGAAGCTTGTTGGTTTATAGTTCCATTTTTTGGTATTCTCTTTGTCCAATTTAGGTGTCAAACTATTACTAGTTTTGTAAAATGAATTGAGAAATACTCCCTCCTCTATTTTCTGGCATAAGTTATGTAACTTTTTTTTAATTTAAAGATTTATTTATTTATGCATACAAGCACTGGGGTACAGGTCAGAGGTGTGGGGGGTGGTGAGAGGATTCACCACAGACAGAGCAGGGAGCAGAACAGGCAGATCAACTGAAGTACCCTGATGAGGGGAGCAGCGGGCACAGCAGGAGAGGTCTGCCACGCCATGTGGGTCCCCTCCGTGGCCGGCGGCAGGGGTCGAACTCGTGCTGCAGTGGCTGAGGTGTGCTCCATAGTGCATTGCTTAACCCACTGCGCCACCAGGAAGGCCCTGTAACTTTTTTTCTAATTCTTCTTTAAAGATGTGATAGAATTATCCAGTGAAATCACTTGGGTCTGAAGATTAGCTTATTTGATGTGATTTATATTAATGTATTCAATTTCTTTCATTATATATGCTGTTAAAATTATTACATTTTATGAGTTGTAGTGTTTTTTTTAAAGATTTATTTATTTATGCATACAAGAGCTGGGGTACAGGCCAGAGTCATGGGAGGTGAGAGGATTTACCAGAGACAGAGTGGGGAGCAGAGCAGGCAGATCCATTGAAGTACACTGCTGAGGGGAGCTGAGGTGAGGTAGGAGAGGTCTGCTGTGCCATGTGGGTCCCCTCCCTGGTCGGGGATCAAATTTGTGCTACTGAACTTGTGCTGCTATGCTTTTGATGCTTCACAATGTGGCACTCACCTGCTGTGCCACCAGGGAGGCCCCTGTAGTTTGTTTTTTGAGGAATTGATATATTTAATCAAAGTTGGCAACTTACGGGGTAAAGTTCATTTATTATATACTCTAATCTTTCCTTTGGTATTTAAATACTCTTTAGTGATTTCCCTTGTTTCACTCCTGATGTTGGTTATTTGTGTCTTCAGTTTCTTATGTTGTTAGTCTTGCTAGAGGTTTGTCAATCTTAATATTTCCAAAGAACAAGTTCTTTGTTTCATTGATTTTCTCTATTATTTCTGTTTTCAGTTGCTTTGATTTTTACTCATGTCTCTATTGTTTCTATCTTTTTGCCTGGTTGGGGTTTAATTTATACTTCTTTTTCTAAGAGATTACCTAGAAGCTCAGATAACAAATTTGAGACTTCTTTTCAATTGTATGCATTTAGTCCTATGGATTTTTCTCTCTCTGTTTCCTTCTCTGTGTCCTACAAATTTGATATGTTTTACTTTGATTTTTGTTCTGTCCTATATTAAAAAAAAAATTCCACTGAGAATTCTTATTTGGCTCACTCTCTATTTAGAAGTCTATGGGTTTGTCTCCAAGCTTTTAGGGATTGTTCCTTTATTTTTTTGTTACTGATTTCTAGTTTGATTTTATTATGGGTGGAAATACACTATAGTGACTTCAATTCATTTAAATTTGTGGAAATTTACCCTATAGTCCATAATGAGGCCAATTTTGTTGTCTGTCCTGTGGGTGTTTAAAAGGAATTGTGTTCTTCAATTACTGGGAGGATTGTTCTTCAAATGTCACTTACATTAATTGTTTGATACTGCTATTGAAATCTTCTTTGGATTTGTTCTGTGATTTTTTTTGTCTGGTTGTTTTATTCAGTTTTGACAGATGGCAGATTAAAATCTATAGCTATAATTATAAATTTGTCTAATTCTCATTTAGTCCTATAAGTTTTTACTTATTTTACATATCTGTATTTGATCCTTTTCATTTCGGGTGCTCTCCTTTTGCTGGATTGACCTTTTTATCTGTCAGTAATATGTTTCTCATTTTCTGATTGTTTCCTTTACTATGAAATCTGTATCTTATCTGATATTAATATAGCCTGTTTCCTTTTTTTTAATCTATTCTTTTACATTCAATATGCCTGTTATATTTGGAGTTACTTGTAGAAAGCATAAAATATGGTCATGTTTTCTAATCCACTATCAATGTCTTTTAATTGCTGTATAAAGATAATTTGCATTTAATATAATTATTATCTTCAGTATAAAATGTTTTATGTCTGCCATTCTAATATAGCTCCAGTTTTCCTAATTATTGTTGTCTCTTAAAACTCCAAAAAGGAAAAAACTGAATTAGTTATTTCATTATTTTGACATTTAATTTGTTTAAATCATTAGCACAGAGGCTAGTAGGTTGTAATAAATGCTCTAGCTTCTTATACTTTATGTGTGAACAAACACTGAAATAGTAATTTCTCTTTTGTTCCCTGTCTTTCCAAATGTAAGTATAAAATTTGGTCTCAAACCTACAGCGATGACTTTTGTGCAATTAATCAACAACAGCCCATATGGTCTGCTCTGGGCTCTTTAATCTATGCTCAGATGTGTTCCAGGATCATTTGCTGCCAGATTTGCAAAGTGAAAATGAGGAAAGGAAGTGGATAGAGCAATTTTGTACTCTAAGCTCTCTTAAAGTGTTATCTGTTTTGTTCACCTGTGTGTACTTAAAGAATAGAATAGTCTGACCCAAAACAAGTGTTTGAATAATGTTTTTTGAATTAGTGAATGAACAGATGAAGCAGAGAAATGATTCATCAGCTCTCAGCACAAAAGGAGTGCTCAGTTGTTAGAATATCCTTTCTTGCCATTTCTGTCCACACTTAATCCCCATTGCTAAAGGCATAGTTCAAAGTTCTTCATAACATTTTCTGAATCCTCTCCCAAGTGGGGAGTAGGCTCTCCATTTCCTGAGGTCTTACAGTTCTACATAATGCCACTGCACACTTTCTACCTCTAATGGGATTTATTCCCATGAAGTATTATGAGCCTGTAGTGCTCTTTATTTCCTGAAAGGGACACCTGTGTTTCTTTGATCTTGTCTTAACAGCCCTTGATAGAGTGTTTTATACTCATCAGAGGCTCCTGGTAGATGTCTGTTGCAGAAAATCATGACTGCATGGGATGATTGCTATTGTCTGGGAGTTGTTCCATAATAATGAATTGGTAAAGTCAGAATATGAACTTCTAGGTTTTGCTACAGAGATAAATTGAGTAAAAGGGGTCAATTGTATGGTGAAGAATATAATTAGATTTTTAGTGGTGAGTATCATGCAGTTTATATAGATGTTGGTTCATAATGAGTCATACCTGGAATTTATATAATGTTATAATGCAGTGTTACTTCAATATTTTTTTCTAAAAGAAACAAATGGACAGAGAAACACTGAAAGTCAAAACTTCCATAAAGTGACACAGTGACTTTGTGTTCAGAAATATATTATGAGAAATTTTGGAAGTGATAGTTTCTTCTAAATAAAAACTCAGTTATAGTTCTATATATATAATATATAATTCTATATAAGCAGGATTGACTTTCTATGTAATTCAGTGCAACTAGGTGGATATTTTCATAAAATAAATGTATAAGAACAGAAATTAACCAAAAGAATAGGTTAGACGTATAGATGAAAACTAAAATCTTGATTTAATAACATTTTCCATCTCAAAAACTACCCAGGTTATAACTAGACTTTCTAACATAATTAGTATTGCTTGCTTGCTTTTTCTTTTTTTAATTTTTTGAAGTGCCAGCTTACTAAATGTCATTTTTTTGAAGGACAGAAAAAAATGACCCTGTTTTCAGAAGAAGCTACTCTATTGAGAAACATTTAGTACAATAGCTATCAAAAATACTAAACGCCAATAGAATTATATTTGTTGTATCCTAATAGCCTGTAGCCAGAATTCTTCTGAGTTCTTAAATTAAAAAGAAGGGAGGAGGAGCTAAATGACTCTAGACTGATATGTGGGAATTAACCAAGTAAGGGAATAGCCTCTCAAGAACAGGAAGTGGAGAGAGTGAACCCATAGGGATGATAGAAAGTATGATGTGTAGAGAGACCTTAGGCCGGTGTGAAAGCTAGGAGAGTGATAAAAAAATGAAGCAGGAGAGATGAATTCAGAGCTTAAGATACTATGGTGAGAGAGCTTAGATTTTATTTTTTATGTAGGGTAAACCACTAACAGTATTTTCCATTAAGTCATTCATAACTATTATGCTGGATACTGTTCTAGGCAGTGGGAGGGAGCAGTGGCCAAGACACAGTGTCTTCTCTCAAGAGATTTACACTGTGGTCAGGGGGATGAATGGAGAAATGAATAGACTTATGCAATTAATGACTTATCTGCAGTGGAGAGTCTTGGCACCTTTAAAGTACTTACGGGTATTTTAGTTTGGTTCAGTTTGGAGAATGCTATAAACTGGAAAAAAAAAAAAAAAAAAAAACAGGAAGAGACTACTTTATTTAGGTAAATTTCCTACTACTCTTTGGCAGATACTTAATGCCCTAAATCTTTTACTGCTTCCTGCTTGTTGGAGGGAGATTAGAAGATACTCAAAAAAACATAGCACCTGATTAGGAATTATTTATTAAGGCAACCCAGGACATCTTTACAAGTTTCTTGTAGCCCTGCATTGTGTTTATTTGTCTGTTGTTTTAAGTGAGCAATAAGAAAGCTAGCAAGTTATCTAAAGTAATTTGTATAGGCTAATTTCTTGAAAATGAATCTAATTGTAATATGGACTACTTAGTCATTTTTCCTTTTATTTCCCTGTAGCATGCTGTATAGGCTCCATGAACATTTACTGAAGTTCTGTAATCTTCGGGTTACATATCCCAGAGTTGAGGGACTGTGAGCTCTCTAGGATTCTAAGTTGAATCCTAAGAAATGGACCTGGAGTGTCAAAGATACTGTTCTCAAAACATCATCCCTGGATCATGTGAGGGGCTTAAGCCGCAAGAATACAGATTCCTGGAGCCCTGCTCCAGAAATCCTGACTCAGATTATATTGAAAGGGCATGGGAATTTGCATTTTTAAATATAGTTCTCAAATGATTCTTGTATACGTTAAAATCTGAGAAACATTTTTTATACTGATTTTCAAGAGCTTAAGCTTTTTGAGTAAAGAAGGTATCTTATAATAGACTCAGCCTTACCTAAAATTATATTTAACCTCTAAAATCTCCCACTATTTTTATTCTATTTTTATTCTTTTCATATTTTTGGAACCAGTAGCCTCAATGTCAGAAACACAAGCAAGAAGAGGATATAAATGACAATACACAGAAATGTATCTAGAAAACATCTGTGACTCTCTTGCCTCAGTATATTGTATCAGTCCAGGTTGGGGAGAAAAATATCTGCATTAACCCCATTAAGCCTCTGAAAGTCATCTCTATGGCAACTCCTAATCTTAAATATAAAGAAGGGGCTGGGTTTGGGTGATATGATAGTGAGTGACTATTATGTGACACACCTTATTATTTCTGAGTGTGTTTTAAACAAAAATCTTAAGTAGGCAATTCTATTCCCACTTTATATGCAGGAAATTGAGACATTGAGAGGTCAAGTAATTTTCCCAGAGAAAACATCTTTGTTTTTTCTTTACTTGTTAAATTCATTGTCATTTTCCTTTTTCCCATTGCCAGTTTAAAAAAGTACTTGCAATGCAAAGACAAGTCAGAGAAGGTTTTTGGCTCTGTAGTATTTGATGCTCACTAGCTAATTTGGTGATAATCTTTTCTGATATAATTCTGCGGGACCCTAATTTCTCCTCTTTGATACAGAATACAATGTTTGGGGAATTGGAGGTTTAATTGATACTTGAGATTTTTATGTGTAATTTTTGATAACAATAAATAGGTTCACTTCGAGCTTCCATTCACGTTTGTAAGACATGGGATACTTCTGTGAGAGAGACACCTGATTAGACAATGTCAGATCTGATTATGGATTTAAGTCCTAAGACATGGAAACACTGAGTAGCAGCCAGTGCTTGTTTTTTTTTTTTTTTTTTTCCACATCTGAGAGAGCAAACTCAGGCTTAGCAGCTACACACATTTTGTTCTGCTTAGGTAAGACCATTGTTCATAGAGACTTCTAGGAAACCAGCTAAAGCAAGTGCATTTGCTTCTGAGTGTATTCCCAAAAGTTTTAGGTCTTTATGTAACAACATTTTTTGATATATTACAAAGAGAAGTGTAATATAATAGTCTTATGAAAAGAACCCTGGAGTTTTCTCTGTTCTCTGATACTCACTGTAGAATATAAGATTATGCCGTTTCCCTAAGGCTGCTTCCTAAACTAAAATATGAGCAATAAATAGGAAATTTTGTAAGATCCCTTTCACTGAACTTTCTTTAGTGATCATTTATATATGTTTGTAAAAAGTGTGAAAGTTTCTATGCATTCTTTTAATCCAAGTTTAACTTGATAAAACTGCATTGATGGGTGGCTTGGTTTAAATGATGCCTTGTGGACTCAGATACAAACTGACTTGAAGAGATTAGTTCCAGCTTGATTCATTTCAATGTTTTGTCCTGATTTCAAATCTGGATTCCCTTTGAAGGTGCCTGTGGTATTTTAACACAATAATGTGTATAACCGACCTCTTTTAGGGTTGCCCACTATGTAGATGGACATCATATTCAAGTGTGCTATGGAAAGATCTGTTTAGCTTTTTTACAACAATATTAAAACCCACTAATTATTGCAGTTAGCCCTTTTTACTCTCAGAAGCAACCTGGTATGAGTGGTGGTATATTACCCTGTTCCTCACAACACCTTTGTAAAATATGTGTAGGTATCCGAACACATAGATAAGAAAGTGGTAGCTGGGCTTGAATGGTTAATACCTTGCTTGAACTAGCATGTTGTGGAGCCAATATGAAAAGTCAATCCGGTCTGATGCCAAAAACCATGTTCTTAACCACTACCTTGCAAAGACTCATTTTCCTACAAAATACTAGAAAAAGGTTACTTAAATTTTCACACTTAAATGGATACTATATCCTTTATTTATTTACTTTTTAAATATAAGTAACCTTTGTATCTAGGACATTTTCCCTTATGTTAGACTCAAATCCATCCTGTTGCAAATTCAAGTGTTTCCTTTGGCTGTGTCCCAGCAGAGCTGGAGACCAGCTGGTCAGGAGGATTTTATCTTTGTTCAAGGTGTATTTATCCCTTAAGCCTCAGTAAATAGAAAACTTTGACTATAGAGAACAAAGGATAGACATTGCAAGGATGATCTGCCTCTTTGGTTCACACACCTCCTGTAGGACTACATGGGGCCTTCTAACTAACTCACTCTCCCATTCATTCGCTCTCTCCTCATCAATCCACTTACCCACTCATCTATTTTTTTTATCATTAATTACTATCTCATATCTATTGAGTACCAACTTCATACTAGGCCAGTGGTTCCAAATTTTGTTGCCTACTTGACACACTTTGAGATATTTAGAGACACTGATTCCTATCTGGCTGAGGGGTTAATATTGTTAAAAGTTTTCAAGATATTCTACTGTGTAACCAAATTAAGGAATCAGCTGTCTAAGTATTTGCTTATCAGGTAGTAATAAAATGAGCTTGGCAAATTGCTCCCCTTAAACAGCTGCAAGGAAGTGAGGGATTCAAACTGCATCCTTATTACTCCACGTTTATAGAGAAATCATGAAAGTGTAGGGGCCACATGCTCCTAGTATTCAGATCATATAAAACAAAAGTTGTGAAATTTTACAACCTTCTGAAATGTCTAATTTTTTATGGTAGGTTTGGTGAAGAACACAGCAAAATGAAAATTAGATTGCTGGAGTGCCTTGTATTTATGTGAAGTGCAAAATGTGAAATAAATGTCACTTCTATGTTCAAAACATTAAGTAAAATAGTAGATGTGAATAGAGCAAATTGTTACAGAATTAGCACTTCACAACAGCTGCTCTCAGGAGGTAATTTGGGCTTCTTTTTATATCATGCTTCAAACTTTGAAGTGATGAGAGAATTTTGAAATGCACATTGAGAATTCTTTTCCTCATATTCACATGGTTAAATGATCAGAGATCACATTCTATGTCTATGTGGAGAATATCCATTAATTTGATGTAAAGGAGGCACTCTTGAATCCCGTGGGAAATGAGAAATTGATGGATTTCCTTTTAAGAACATGAAGGGTAGGTGGGAAGCGAGGCTGTGCCAACAGGCAGCTTTTGTGCCCTGTTCCTAGGGGTTCCCCTTAGGAGGGCCCCAAAAGTCAAGGCACATTAGCAATGAATCTCCAGTTGTCTAATTCAACCCTGGGGAATTGTTAGACCCAGGGATATTTCTAGAATAGCAATATTATGCCCTCACCCAAGAGTATTATAAAACAAGCAAAATAAAGATTCTCCTTTTTTGGCCTTAGCTAAAGCTTGAACAAATTTGCTCTAAAATTGGATGTATTACAAATTGGGACAGTTGCCTGTGGCAGGGACTAGAGACACTAGCAGAGAGGATATGTTACCCACATATCCAATAGCATTATTATTATACATGCCAACACATTAGATATTAGTTTCCCTAGTGCAATATTGGGATTGAAAGGGTTATAGAAAGATCTTCGGGGTTTCTGGTTTCCAGCTAACTTGCCCCTGAACTAAAAATGATTGGGATTCTCATCAGAAACCTCTCCTAGTTCTTAAAACCTTTGGAAGCAATATAAGAGCAGAATCCAGAGTTTCTTGTTAATGGACCAGCAGATGCCAGATGCAGTTAGGTCTGGACAGGTGCTGTGCCTATGGGAAGACACACAGCAGGCAGGAAAGTATGCATGGCTCTGAGTTTCAAGTTCTCCTCTCCCTCTACCACTGTCTCCTTCCTTTCTCATTCATCATTTCCCACCTGTTATTTAAAGAGCTTGAATTTCTTGTAGTGATGGGTTGTAGGAGGAATAACTACTCAGTACCTGTCAATTTCACACATGCCATCTCATTTAACCCCAATAACCTGTCAGAAGCTATTGCCATCACCTCCTCACTCAAAGTCTTGGCCAGGTGTTTCTCTTCTGCATTCTCATAGCACAGCCAAGTCTAAATCTATTTTGATAAAATGTTTAAATTGCATATTTGTTACACTAGATTGTATGCTTCTTGATGGTAAGAGGTAATGTTAAAAATAGAAAAATATATTTTGGTACTAATGTGTACTTGGAAAATTATTTATTTAAATTAGTGTTTAATGTTTACAAAGGAGGTGTTAATTGAATGAATAAAGAAGACAAAGCATCCAGGAAGGTCAAAATCTGATAGTGCAGAATTATACACAGTTAGGAGTTGGTCAACCTGGCACTCAGACCCCAATGTTCCAAATTCAGACCTTAGTGTCTCTCTTAGTACCATACTGTGTCTCTTTTGATAAAAATAAAATCCAAAATTAGATGTGACTGTACTCTGAAATTCTAACATATGCAAGTGACAAGTTTTGTCTTCCAACTATAGGTTTCAAGTGGAAGTTATGAGTTAGATCTGTCTGTTACAGAATATAAATTTAGATTGCTCTCTGAACAGGCTTATGAAAGAATAGTAAAACTTATCCTCAATGTTTTGGTTTGTGTTTAAGGGATAGGGCATTTTCTTCTCTCAAAGATATGGGAGAAACTTCACATGAATTTTAAAATTCTATGACTAAGCTTAATTTCAAATAAATAAATGATGTGCTTCTACCCTTGCATGGAGAACACTATACTGTTATCTTATAAATTGAATTTATGGTGGTGCCAAAGTAAAGATGAAAGATAATGCTAAAAACCAAAATGATCAATAAATGACAAATGTTTTAGTCCAGTTATAATTCTAAAGTGAACAAGACTTTTGAAATTCAACTTTTTTAAAAAATATTTATTATTTATACATACAAGCACTGGGGTACAGCCCAGAGATGTGTGTGGGAGTGAGAGGACCCACCAGAGACAGAGTGGGGAACAGAAAAGGCAGATTAACTGAGACACACTGCTGAGGGGAGCAGCGGGCAAGACAGGGCAAGTCTACTGTGCCATGTGGGTCACCTCCCTGGCCAGGGGCAGGGATCAAACTCATGTTGCAGTGTGGCTGCACTGGCTTCATAATGCATTGCTTAACCCATTGCACCACCAGGGAGGCCCCCTGAAATTCAACTTCTTTTGGCAAATATAAGAGAATTGGAGCATGTATGTTCTGTCTCAAAAATACCAAAATATTGGTGCCTTTAAGTGCAAGGCAATTTCAGGTAATTATGTACTTTAAGTGTGTATAACTCAATTATTACATCATATTTAAAAATTATCTACATCATATTTTAAATTATTTGTAGTATATCTCTCCGTATAAACAGTAGTATTCCTCTGTATAAATAGAGGTGCTGGGCTAGTCCGTGAAGATTTTAGCCTCTTTTTGTATGATGGAATCAGCATTATGGGTTTTGTCTAAGTGATACATAATATGTCAAATTTAACTAGGTAGGGGCATCCCTGGTGATGCAGGGGGTTAAGTCTCAGCACTATCAAGCTATTTACAGCCACTATAACATGCATTTGATCCCTGGTCAGGTTGCTGATACACATGGCGCAGCAGACCTCTCCTGCCTTACCTGCTGCTCCCCTCAGCAGTGTGTTTAAGTGGAACTGCCTGTTCTGCTCCTGATTCTGTCTCTAGTGAATTCTCTTACCCCCTACACCTCTGGCCTACACCCCAGTTCTTGTATGCATAAATAAATAAAAATACATCTTAAAAAATCAATTAGGAAAAAAGTCATATGGGAAAAGAGGAACCTAGAAATAATGCTAAATATTGAACATGCTGAATTAAGGGCTACAGCATTATAAGAGACAGGGTTAGTAAGACATGGTATTCAGCTGCTGTATTCCTGTTATTTCATTAGCGTAAAAGGAGCTATGAAATGAGAAAAATTGAAACTACTCCAGCCAAAATAATGTGGGTTATTAGAACAATCTACATTTGGCTGAAACACAGTCAAAGTTACAGGACTGTTGAAATTCCATCTCTAAAACATTTATATACATTTAAAGTATCCTCTACAGAATCTGGGGCAGGCATGATGTGGTGGAGTATAAATGGATGGTGACAGCAGCTCAGGAAGACATGGAGGGAAGAACAGAGAGAGAGAGAGAGAAGGAAACAGTTGCAACTGAAGTTGCAATCTGCTGACCAATCCTGAAATCCCACAGGCACCTTCCTGCCCCGTCTTGCTGTCTCTTCATGATGATTGTTTTAATCAGATTTCACCTATTAAATAATACTAAAGAATGTGGTGTTCACACAGTGACTATGCATTTACTTCCCATAACATGAAGTCACTGCTTTAGATGTTCAGAATGCTCAGTGGCCTAAAACAGACATGCAGTGTCTTGTTCCAGCTACCACCTGTCTTAACTATCATGTGACCCTGTCTCAGACAGGGTTTGTCTATAAACAAAAAGACAAAACATAGGCAAAAAAATTCAGGGTATTGGAAAAGAATTATTAATATGATAGGTGTCAGAATTTAAGTTGCCTAAGTTGGCAAGTGAAAAAGAAGTTTGGGTTGAGGTTTAATTCGGGGCACAAAAGGATGACTCCCTCACCGAGTTATCCACACTGGGAACAGCTGAAGAAGAAAACCAAAGGAAGCTCTGACCAGAGAATGATTTCGAATTTGAAAATATTTTGCATGATACTAGTGTCCTGGCACGGTTCTAGGAAAAGGTATGTGTTGAAGTTGGATGCCCTACATATTTGTGTTTGCAAAATAGTCTAGGAGCTCAGAATACTACCCACACGTCTTAATAATCAGGTGTTGCCTTCAGAGGAATATTTTATCATTAAAATAAATGTCAAACATTATAGACTATTACTGCAAAAATATTACGATAATCTGTTCTTTGAAATGCTAATAGATACAGGGAGAATTTACAGAAATGGGACTATCTCAAAGTTGTGTTTTTTAAGGTTCCTTTCTTTGTGAATACTTGACTTTATTTATTAGACTTTAAATATAATCATAAAAATTTGCTGTGAGTACTTAGTGCAGTTAATGGTAAATTTTACATTTTATATATTATACTGGAATAAAAATAATCTTTTGCCAGTCTAACTGCTCCCATCACAGGCTTCTGCCACTGACCCTGCCTCCTGTCTTCTTGTCTTCACTGGTTGCCATGCTGGTGGCCATCTTTATTTAACCTTCGCTGTACCTGCCACCCACACCTCCTAGCTTCACCACAGTTGTGTAAGGCTGAGAGTGCTCTTTGGATTCAAACAAATGCTTTCTAACCTAATTTGATAAATTATTGTAGGCAATATTACTTGAGCAACATCTCATGACAAGGTTTTGTGTATTAAATCTCACAGTTGTAAATAGATCCAAACTGCAAGGTGAATATGGAAACTCAGTGCAACCTAGATGATTTGTGTTGATTAGAATAAATCTTACATTTTTTATAAAGTGAATGCCAAGTTCATTTCCCATGAATTTCATTATAAAGCCTGAGCTGGGTATTACCACAATAAAATTAAATTGAAGAAAAAAATATTTACCGGTCACATTTTAAAAGAGGAAAAATTATGACTTTTTAATGGATGTAGTGAAGTGATTGGTTTAGAGGTGAAATTTAGAACTCCCTAGATAATCCTTGTTGTTCCCTCTTTTTTTTTTTTTTTTTTTTTTTACTTAACAGACTACTGATATCACCCTCTTAGCTCTAAATGCAAGCACTAAGAACATGTACTGCCTCTAGTGGTAATGCCAATTCTACCCATTTACCCAGTCGTTTTTTTCTAAGTAGAATCAAATGTGTGTGAAACCCTAACCTGTCACTGTCACCTCAGGCAGATACATCACACCTCTAAGTCTTACTTTATTTATCTGTGTAACAAGTTATGCCTTAGAGGGTTGCTGTGAGAACTGGATAGGATCCTTTAGCAAACAACCAAGTATGGGGCCCACCATATTATCTCTCCTCTAAAGGACAACTTGAATTTTATAGGATTGCAGGAATGAAACTAGAGTGTCCTAATTTTTTGAAAGATATCTTTGTGTACTTTTTCTTGTTTGAAGTTTGATTACCATTTAACGAAAGCCCAATAATGATACTCTAGGTGTATTCATAATCTGTGACTACTTCTTCAGATTACCATGAAAATGCAATGGTACTATGTGAAATAAAGATGTAGCCTGGAAAGTAGTCAGATTACTCACTCAATATTTATAAGCTATTTATACAGTTTAGATCCAGAACTAAATTATTTTTGGAGGGTGAAGGCATAATTTGTGTAGTTTTTATCATTTTAACAGCAAATCCCTTCATATTTATTCTCAGTAATCCCTGTATCAAATCACATTTATCTATCAAGTTACATTTCATAGATATTCTCTTCTTCTCTGCAGACAGCTTCTCACATTTTCCCTAGTTTTTCTCCATTATTCTTCATTTTCCCCCATATATCTATAATACATATTATATATATCCCCCAAATAGTATATATTATGAAAAAATATTATGAAAGTTATGAAAACTATATCACAATAAATTCATGTAACACCTCCATCCCCTCACATAATTACCATGTTTTTGGTGTGCAGTGAAAATATCTCTTCTCTTAACAAATTGCAAGTATGTAATACAATATTTTTATAGTCACTATACTGCACATTAGATCCCAGAATTTCATCTTCTAACTCCAAACTTGTACTTTCTAACCAATACCACCCTATATCACCCTCACTCTTCATCTCAGCCCCTGGCAACCTCCAATCTACTCTCTATTTCTGTGAGTTCAAATGTTTTAGATTTCACATATAGTGAGATGTCCTATTTTTATATATTATATAATAGGCAAAAAATATGATGCAAGTATTTAAGTTATCCTTAGTGATGGGTGAACTCCAAAATTATAAAAATAGTCCACCTCTCTCTGTCTTTCTCTTTCCCTCTCTCAAGAACTGTATCTGTGTGTGTGTGTGTATGTGTGTGTGTATGTGTATGTAAAACATCTTTGGAATGACTTCCTACTTTCCAGTGACCCTCAGTTCTCCTTCCAACATCCTTTCTTCATACCTGAGGTTTTGTTGCAGCAAAGAGTCAGTGAACAACTCCTTGGAGCTTGTGGGGGTACCCAGACAATGGCTCATGATCCAGCAGAGGGAGGGATACCTGTTCCTCCCACTCCCACCTGCCCAGCACCTGGTTGTGTCTGCCCTGAGGCTTTGT
The DNA here is from genome assembly GCA_019455555.1 of Galemys pyrenaicus. NCBI lineage: Eukaryota > Metazoa > Chordata > Mammalia > Eulipotyphla > Talpidae > Galemys > Galemys pyrenaicus. The sequence continues at coordinate 8,940,857 of JAGFMF010012266.1, forward strand.
GCTCTCTTTCCTGTGCCTGGAGGACTCTGCTTGGCAGGGCTCATCTCTGAATTGTTTGACCTCTCATAAAATTAACTTGTTGCCAAGATTTTCTAGGGTTCTAGCTCTTTTATCTACCAAACTCTGCCCTTCTTTATGAGGCAGGATGAATGTGTAAATAAACATAAGAATGCTTTTGCCACTGGATTCTCAGAGAAATAGCACACGGTTGTTCAGAGCAGGTTTGGAAAGTGCATTTAAATCATAATATTGTTACTATGACATCTCTAAGCCTTCATTTCCCTAATAGTAAAACTGAAAATATGAGGGCATTGAGAATATTGCTTAATGTGTGTCAGTACTTTAAGTTAGTTAGTGTATGTAAGAGTTTAGCATAAACTACAATTTTTATCATTAGGTAGTAGTTCCACTATAATGAAATTGGTGTTCCTGAAAACCTTATAACTGCTTTGCTATTTACTATAAACATGAGCTAACTTCCCTTATAGAAATAGAAATATGTACTGTAGCAGAATAAATTGTATCTTTGGATCCATCAGCATGAGAAATCTACAAACCAACCTTACAATGTCACAAAATAGGGGAAAGGAAGTCACAGAAAGTAGAAATCCATCTCCTGGTCTATAATTCTGCTTTCTTATTTTTTTTTTAAAGATTTATTTGTTTATGCATACAAGCACTAGGGTACAGGCCAGAGGTGTGTGTGTGTGGGTGGGGGGGTGAGAGGATTCACCACAGACAGAGCAGGGAGCAGAACAGGCAGATCAACTGAAGTACACTGTTGAGGGGAGCAGCAGGCACAGCAGGAATGGTCTGCCGCGCCATGTGGGTCCCCTCCCTGGCCGGGAGCAGGGATCGAATTCGTGCTGCAGTGGCTGAGGTGTGCTCCATAGTGCATTGCTTATCCCACTGCGCCACCAGGGAGGCCCTGCTTTCTTATTTTTAATGTCTTTCCATATTTCTTCCTTCTGTTTATATTATCAGACTTTAGGAATAATTTTGATCCCCACTTGCATTTTGTTTAAACTCTGTTATCTAGCTAATATCTCATAGTGCTAGTCATTTTGATGGATTAAAGAATATAATTTTCCACTCTAACAGTTCTGATGAGGGTGTCAGACAAATAAATGTACAAATCATTGTATGAAAAACAGAATAGAGAATATATATTGGAAGCCACTAATTTGCTAAGTTTTACATATTGACCTTTTAAGATAATGATGCTATCTGAATAAATTAATATTTTGATATAGTCACTGTTTCTATATATTTATGATTGCTTTCAAGTATATGACTTTGTATTTTTAATTTTATTTCTCTGTTTGTGTGCTCCTGTTTTTTACAAAGCACATATCTGATTGATTCCCTTGGCTCTAAGGAGACCTTAGCAAACACAGTGACAGTTATCTGTCTTGAGAAGCATACAAACCAGTAAGATGCTGACTGTTCCATTTCAGTGTTGCAGTGTTCATCAAATAGCTGGCTGCAAAAAGTATACTGCATTATTAAAGAGAATGGAAGAACAGATGGGAGCAAATGCCAAGGTTTTTAGTTGTGTTTTTTTCTTCAGATAAAAAATGGAATCACAGAGGTGAACTTCTGCTCTAATTAATTATGCCCCTGATTGGAATATATGCCTTCTCTTCTTTGCTGCCCTCATCAGAACCACCTGAAGGGATAGCTAATAAGAGTTCATCTGACATCTTTTGTACATGACAAAATTCAGACTTTCCAGAAATCAAAGGTAGCAAGTTATCCCTCCCTGCAAAGAAATTATAATAGAGCATATTCATGTAGTTCTTATCATTTGATGTTTTATACATTGACTTTCTGAGGTCAGAGACTGATTTGTCCTGTCCAGATTCTAAGCAGACAGAAAGTATGTTATGTTTTAATGACCCCACAGTAAGAATCTAGTTTTGCAGACTCCTTTTTAAAAGCAAGTAAGTACACCAGCAGGGGGCGAGCATTAGCCATGAGAAAGTGCAGATTAACCTTTATAGAGGCAAACACAACACTTAATTATATTATGCATCTTATTTTAGAAGGCTTTAAAATTTAAATTCCATTTCCTCTGTTATATGAAGACCCTCAACTGCTCTACCCAGAACTGTATTCAGACTTTTGTTTTAAAAAATGCTTTCTATTTTGGGGAACAACTTTGCATGACAGAATACACCAAACTTGCATTGAATAAAGCCTGCCTGGATTGGAACCCCTGGATACTGAGTAACCTGAAGCATATATTGTAACATCTGTGAGCTTCAGGCACCTCAATGGTGATTTGAGGGTGATAAGGGTACCTACCTCAGTTTGCTACCACGATATCTGTAGAGGTAATAGATGTAAAGGATTAAGCTCTCTCTCAGCCACATAATAAAATTCTGGTGTTATAGATCACTAGCAATGAGTACAGATCCTGAGAAAGCATGGACACACAATAGCAATAATACCTATCAGGAAAGTCCTGCTAAGAGTGGCTTTGGGGAGGCTGATTACAGAATGAGTCTGCAGAAATGAAGGACAGAAGAGATGCCCCAGAATGTCCGATGTGTATTTCTGTTAGCAGAGGTGAATCTACAGGAGCACAGAGCCAATGACTAAAGTTCACGGTTCACAAACCTCAAATGACTCAGAAATTGTCAGGGGAATTGAGTGCTGCACATGGAAATGGAAGTAAAACAGGCTGGATGGTTTTATATCCAGAAACATAATTTACAGTCAAGCAGTTGTGTCAGGACAGAGGGATTTTCTGCATCTATTTTAGCACCCAAGTTCTTTCTGGCAGGATTTGGGGAAGAACATATCTTTTGGAGTTTGGCAAATCACTAGCAGGCCCATCTGTTCTGGAAGGAAATAGTCTCTATCCATTGCTCTTTCACAGTTTGCAGGCTTGATAGATGAAAGATAGGAGCTTGGAGGAGTGAAAAAGGGTTACAGTTGCCAGAAATAAAATCAGAGAGGACCAACATGTTTATGGAGTAGAATGTGCACTGAGACATCTCCTGGGAAAGCTTCCATTTTTACCTTTTCATCCTGAACCGTATATTCAGGAGAACCCTAAGTCAAATAGCTTGATAAAGAAAGCTTTGGAAAAAATGAACAACTTTGCAGGGATGTTCAACTACTTGCTGAAAAGAGTCAATATGTAGATCTATCTTACTGAATCCTGAACATTTTGTGGAAGTGGTATTTTAACCTAAGCATTGTGTTTAGCACAAACAATATACATTTTTACAGCTATTTGTGCAGCACTATCCCAACATTTATCTATGAAAAGTAGAAAAATGATTATTCTTTAAGTCACTACTGAGTAGCCTGTATCATCCTATACTCTGACAACATGTAAGCACTATTAATTAGGTAAAGTAAATTCTGAAGTTGTTATAGGAGAGAGAGAGGGGCATCCCAAATCCCCCAGACCTGCCCGCTGTAAATAGTTCTATCATCCGCCTCGAAAACAAAACATACTCTAGTGCACAGACCTTCAATGGAAAGGAACTTGAATACAACTAGTGTGCAGTGCAGAAAAGGGGAAGAATGGGGAAGAACATAATTTTGAAATCAGGCACCTGAAGTCACCCATACCCCTTGTGGGTAAATGTCAAGCCAAACAGATTTGGCCCAAAGCCTGCCACAATTCTAAGGCACCTCCTGGTGGGGACCCATAGAAGAGGGTCAGAAACATCACACAAGTCTGGAAGGAAAAGAACAAAATCAAAATCAAGATAAATGCTGCCATTGTTAACCTCCCCGCAGGTCTCACCCACATCTGTTTCAACCAGTCCAGGACCAAGAAGCAAGCACAGTTTCTTCACATGTTGCTGCTCAGTGTGCCTCCTCCAAGTCTCCTTTTTGCTCTCCATCCTTTCGCTTTCCTCCCCCAGTCTCCTCTCCAGCTTCTTCTCCTTCCTGCTCAGCTCCACCTTCTCTTGGGTGGGGGCAGGGAACCCAGAAGCTCCCCTTTTCCTGGGGACCATCCTGTTACAAAGTGATGCTCAAGTATTCCGGGGTATTAAAATATGCATCCAATTAAAACAGATTTGAGTACTTGAGCCAAAAAATCAATCACATTATACCACGACTTCACTTTCATTGTTAAAGATGATCTGTGAAATGTCACCCTTTTCTAAAACTCCAAGTAGTATGTTAAGTAGTGTCTCAGCTAGAGTTAGCGCCAGGTGAGGATTTGACAAGCAACAAGGAACTTATAACCCTTTGGCATTTCAGAGGCTCTGAAAGCAGCCAGTGTCACGTGGAGGCATTGGTGTCACAACTTGAGGACATATTGTCAGCCACAATCATGTTCATGGACTACGTGCTAAGATGATTTCTGAATTCCCATGCTTTCTGTGGAGGCAACACCTTTGAAAAGACTCCCTGATCCCAAATGATGGAGGGGAATCTGTCATTTGTAGTATCCTTATAATATAGCTGTCATCAAGATTTTTCTGTGTGGAGATTGTTAAAGCTCATCAGGATCTTCAATAGTCATTGTCTCATAGTGTTTAGAAATACAGTTTCTGTCCTTCAGACTGACACAGCTTTGTCTACACTCTGCTCCCAGAAGCACCTATTCATGTAAAGCAATGTGATTGGACAGTAAAGGAATGCTAATGATCTTAGCTGCTTTGCTCATTCTAATAGGCTCCAAACATTTTTTTTTTTATTTACAAAGGAACTCAGGTTCAATCTTCTTTGATAAGACTTTTATAAGTGGCTTATTGATTTTATAAGAAGGCATTTGCTATCTGATGGTCTCTTTTTGTGATATGAACAACTGTTGATGCTCAGTGCTACCAATTTTTCTACCTAACACGCCCTCTTCCTTTTGGTTACCTAAATCTCTTTTATAGTGTATTCCCCAGGAAAAGATTACAAGAATTACATTCCTTGAGTTTTTGTATTTTAAAGTAGTTTGCACTTTCTCTCTTTGGAAGTAAAATATAAAACTGATATTTTCATTCCCTGAATGTTTTAATTTTGTTACTCCATTGCCTGCTAGCATATAATACTGTCAAAAATTCTGAAAACAATTTTTTTCTTTGTAAGCAACTTTTTGCTTAAATATGCAAATTTGCTAGAATATGTGCTGGTATTGATCTTCATGGATTGATTCTCTTAGGTATGCAGTGTGCCTTCTTAAAACCTTGTTGTTCAGTGGTATTCTTTCTGTTTGTTTTACATTTCAGGATACCTTCCTAGAATTAAAACTTTTGCTATGTTTTTCTTCAGAAACTTCAATTATATGTAATTTTTCTTTGCCTTGTTTTTATGGTTGTAATTTTTATCTGGAGTTCTTTCTACCACTTTATGTATTTTTATCTAAAAATATACTCCTTTTGCTTATACTTCTCTAGGTAATACAGTTCTGTCTATAATCTCTGAAAAAATTATTTTATTTCTTATTCTTTTCTAAATTCTATAGTCTTATTTACAAATCTCCTAACTCTAAAATTATGTTATTTTCTCAGCTTATTGAGAAACATCATTTTTCTAATTTTATTTTAGCTTATTTGAAATATGAAGTTACTTTTTTTTTTTTTAAAGATTTATTTATTTATGCATACAAGCACTGAGGCACAGGCCAGAAGTGTGGGGGGGGTGAGAGGATTCACCACAGAGAGCGGGGAGCAGAACAGGCAGATCAACAGAAGTACACTGCTGAGGGGAGCAGCGGGCACAGCAGGAG
>JAGFMF010012266.1:8953548-9100062 GCA_019455555.1 Galemys pyrenaicus
GAAGATGGGAGCACGAGGGACTGAGGTGATGGTGCACTGGTGAGATGGTGATGGGGAATACATGGGGATTACAATTGATGGCAAGTACATGTAAATTTTTTTAAAAATATATTAATAAAAAAAATCTAAAAAGAAAAAACCACTTAGGAATAATAAAATCTACCAGTTAATAATCTAATTCCTCAATTGGAAATTCCTGAGATACTTCTCTTCCTCAACCCCTCTTTCAGTACTCCTCCTCCATGATGATAATAGCTGGAGAGAAGTTTGATAATTTCCAAGCTTTTTGCTATGGCTAACAGGATCCTCTTGGATTTGGTGTCTCCCTGGTTTCAAATTCTATTGGTGGTTTTTCTACTTCTCTTCCTCTTCTTCCCCCTTCCTTCTCTTCTTACTTAAATAATGAACATTTATCATTTCACAGTTTCAGTGGCTCAGAACTTTGGAAAAATCTTAGCTAATGTCTCTGACTTCTGGTTTCTCAGGTCATTTCATTCAGCATATCAGCAGGGGTTGCATTTATCACAGAGCTTGAATGTAGCTAGAAGGTCAGTTTCCAAAATGACTCATACACATCTCTGTTGGCAGGAAGTCTCAATTGCTTTCTGGCTGCTGGCAGAAGACCTTAGCTCCTTGCCCTGTGGGTTCCTAGGTTGCTTGAGCATCCTTATAACAAGGAACCTAATTTCCCCAAGAGACACAGAGCAGGGGCAGAGAAATCAGCAGTGTCTTGTGTGACCTAGTCCCTGAATCTGCAAAGCTATTTCTACTTGAAAGTGAAATTTTTAACTGACCCACAATTTAATGGAAAGCTTTAAGGACAGAAGTTATTGTGTGCTTTGTTATGAAATGAGCATTTTGCAAATCTTTACAAACTGCATTGGATTGTTTACTCCCAAATATTTATTCCCCTATAGAGAGCTAGAAACATCAACTTGCTATTTTAGATGTGATAATGTTTTTGTCCTCAATTATCTAGACTATTAGTCCATTTTACCAACTCAAGGAATAGTCAGTTTTTAAAAATTAACTGTTATAAATAATTGTAATAAGGTTTATCACATTTTTGTTTTGTTTTGTTTTTAAATAGTGGGATCCAGTGACTACTTACTTTTTCTGATATAGTGTGGACTTACAGAATATTGAAAGTACAATTCAATGGACACAGGTTGATTTATGCTTTTTCTTTTTAAAATTTTTTTCTAAAAGATTTATTTTTATTTAGCATACAAGAAGTGGATGTAGGCCAGAGGTGCAGGGTGGGGAGGGCGAGAGGATTCACCAGAGTGGAGAGCAGAACAGGCAGATGTACTGAAATACACTGCTGAGGGGAGCAGGGCGATACAGGAGAGATCTGCTGCACCATCTGGGCCACCTTCCTGACTGGGGATCAAACTCATGCCTGCTACAGTGGTTGGTGATAGCTTGATAATGCTGAAACTTTAATCCTGCATCACCGGGGAGGTCCCTGACTTATGATTTTTCAAGAATTCCTCTATCACTTAAAGTACAGGAGCAGGGGGCAGGGACAGAATAATACAAGGATAACATTTTTACCTGAGCCTTTTGGTTTAATCAAGCTTTACTACCAATAAAAGCTGACCAATGAACTGGACTACTCGCTCTTCTCCCGCCTGAAACATAAATGAGCCAAATTATCTGCTTCTACATTCTACCTTGGGAAGTGGGAAGTGAATGGTACCCTGGAGGTGTTATTCCTCCTGACATTACTGCTGAAAGATTAGAGGAGAAATGATCTATTATCTTAATCAATCAATCTCTGAGTAATGTTAGGGCATGTACCTGTGGAGTTGCAAGTGTGTGAGTTAGAAATTACTCATTTCCTATCATCTGTTGTTTATTGTTAAAATCCAAGCATTTGAAAAATGCTTTGCAGAAATAGAATGTGTTACTGATAATGCACAGGACTCTTGTTGATTTCTGTATTTATACCATTGTGATTATACATTATTTGATTCAGATACTCAGGTGAAAACAGCCCCTCAGAGTCCAGGAAGTTCAGTTCATATTTTGGTGTCCCTGAAGGTCAATAAGTCATAAAATTCTGTCATTCTTCCAGTAACCGCATATTTTATTAGCAGCCAGAGTCCTTCAGATTCATGATTCCTTTCATTTTCATAGATGTAAATAATTTATATTTTGAAATATATAACTAAAATCCTGATGATTAGACATAAGCGGTGCATTTATCAGAACATACACTGACTTTTGGAGTCTTCATGAAATTATTTCTTTTAAAAGCAAGGAGTGATGATTACCATCCATCTTATCGCCTCTAGGAGTTCATTTGACTTACAGCGGTATTTTCCATACCTCCTCTGACTACACTGCATGCTCGTCTGGAGCCCAGCCTGGGTTAGAATCATGTTACGTGTATTTCCTTCTTTATGTTTAAACAGCTAAGTCACTGACATTATATGCCAGGTTGCTGAGGACTTATATGTAATATATTGTATTATGTTGGGTACTGGGGAATCTGCACTGAGCTTGACTCTCCTACTTCGTTCTGGATACTACACACCAAAAAAGGGGGAAAAATGGGTTATGGGTGCTATTTTTGCTTTGTTTATTGAAGGGCACTCTTCAAAACAGTGGTTTGGCTTGCCTGATTTTTTCGTATATAATGTCATGGTTACTTTTAGGTCTAACCAATTTTCCTTTGCTACTCTCAAGTGCTCACAGCCAAGGGCAGCAGAGCTTTGTCCTGCCTGTTGCCCTGGTGGTTGATGCAGGTGGGGTTCACATTGCCCCAGTGTTTGCCCCCTGATGCAGCTCATTAGATCTCGAACAGCTGCTCAGGTCCATTAACAGTCCCTTAAGCAGCAGGTGGAGGAAGCTGTGCTGCTCTGAGTTAAAGGTGGGGCCAAGAACTGGATTGGGGAGGGTGCACTACCATTACCTGGCATATATATATATATTTTAAAGATTTATTTATTTATGCATACAAGCACTGGGGTACAGGCCAGAAGTGTGGGGGGTGGTGAGAGAATCCACCAGACAGAGCAGGACGCAGAACAGGCAGATTGACAGAAACACACTGCTGAGGGGAGCAGCGGGCCAGGCAGGAGAGGTCTGCTGCGCCATGTGGGTCCCCTCCCTGGCCGGCGGCAGGGATCGAACTCGTGCTGCAGTGGTTGCGGTTTGCTTCATAGTGCATTGCTTAACCCACTGCACCACCAGGGCGGGCCCACCTGGTATATATTTTGTATTAATTGGAGACTTTTTAAAATAAAGTATAAAGAGGCTACTTATTGGTTGTCATGTAATATAGGTAGATTGTGTTTTGCCATGAATGTATCAGACTCATGGCTGTGTTAGACTTAACCACTCATTTTCCTGGCACCAATTATGTATTACCTATTTAGGTAGTCCGTCAAGGCATATTCATCTTTAGATAGACTGAAAAATGCCATACAAATCTGTTTCTATGCTTCTAATACAGTTTGATTTCAGATGTAACTTGACTATCTTTCAGTCCTGGAAATATCTTCCTATTTTCTAAAAAGCTTAGAAAAGTAAATATAAGTAAGCCAGCAGACCAGATGCAGTTTAAAACCTACAAATTATTCTAGGACTTGAGGTTCTCTAAGACACTATTTTAAGATCCAGTACTTTTTTTTTTTGTTTCAAGGTTAGAGGATAGAAAATGCTCTATTGATGGAAAGTGGGAGCTGTTACTTCCCCACCTCCTCTACTCAGCCAAACTAAAACAGAAAGCAACCCATTCATTTCCTAGCTCTGGAAAATGCTGACATCAAAGTGAGAAGCCAAACCTTGGTATGCCTGCAAGTTTTCCACAATTTTTACTTTGGTTTGAGTACTTATCTTTGATTCAGATTTTTGAGGAATTTTATTCAAATGCTTTCCACATGTTAAAAAGAAGGAAACCACCTGGGATGAGATATCAGCTCCTCCTCTTTCTAAATCTGGGGTCCTGCTAGCTGCCTCTTGGTGGCTAATTGGGAATGATACTATGTGCCAAGTACTTTTCATGATTCCAAGCACAGCAAACATTTAAACCAGCAGTCATTGAATTACTCAGATTATCAAAGACGCCTCAAACGCGCCAGCAGAACTGGCTTTAAGATTATTTCCTAGGTCATCACCCAGTGGTATCGAAGCGATTAGGCTGAGGAAGCTCCAGCTTCGAGGCGTTTTCACAGAGACGAAGCTGCGCCCCACACAGTAGCCAGCGCGGTGGTGATGACCACACCTGGCAGCGGTCACGGTCACAGCGCATCTCCTGGGACTCGGGGTTGTGCCCAACCTGGAGCGGCTGCCTAGTGCAGCCCTGACAGCGGCAGCAGAGGGAGCCCCGGCGCTCTGGGTAGAGGAGCCTGGGGATCGCAGTGCCTGTGCTGCATTCCCCAAAGCAGCAGCCGCGGCCCGCGCTGTGTGAAGTTCCCGGCACGCACTCAGCCGCGGCTGCTCCTCAGCCTCAATTGTTGATGAGCCTTGGAGCTCGTCTATGCACGGGAGACAACCCATTTTGCTTTCTTAGATGATAGCGATGAGAAATGAGCTGCCGAAGAAATTTGGCAATGAGGACAGTAAAAGGCAGTTTCGTGCCAGCAGCTAAGTTGTAAAATTGCTTTGGAGGCTGCTGCCCCCGGGGGGAGCACGATAGAATTGACAGGAACAGACACCGTTGCCGACCGAAGGCATGCTTGATTGCACTTGAGTCTGATCGCTGGGAAGCAGCATCCTTCTGCCCTAACTATTTGTGGCTGAATAAAGGGAAGGAGACTAGAAGCACGATTGCAAGTGGTATTTCCTGAAAGGAAAACACATACTCCAAAAGGAGGGGAGGAACAGCTCAGCTGGTGTGTACCTTTTTTTTTAAAGGCGAATCCCTCAGGTATGTTCTCTTTTCCTCTGTGTGCTGCCTCATCTGCATTTGATTTTGTGTTTGCCCTTTATTGTTATTCTTTTTGTCTGCACTTTGAGTCACAGTCCTGGGGTTCTCCTAGTATAGTAGATGCATTTGTAAATGTTAAGTTCTTCTGTGTTTATTATACGGATGTTTCTATTGAAGATCACAGACTTCTCAGTCATTGCTTTATTTTAAATGCAGAATGATAATTGATTGCTAAGTTTCTCATTAACTTTCAGGAATATTTGCTTTGGAACTGGCATTAAAGACGGCACTATTCCCTAATTCCTTGGAATTTTAGGGGAAAATAAAGCAGAAAGAAAAGTTGAGGTCTTCTAGGAAGGGGTTAAAAGCCAAGATGTCATAGACAAGCATTGTATCACCCAAGTGTTTTTCCAGCTCAATGTCCCATTCTTGAGCAAATTCAGCCTTACTAATGCTTATGTATTTTGAGCTGTTGGTCAGTCATTCAAGATAAGAACCTGCAGATTTGCTTTCAAGAGGTGAATTGATAACATTGTGCACTAGGTTTAATTTTACAGTTGTTCTGGGGTGCCAAAAGAGGCAGTCTTAGGAAAAATCTCTGCTCCAACAGCTTGAGTAAAACCTAACTTCTGCAATTACATCATCGATATACTTGTATAATAAAGAGCAGGACAGATGTAGTAACAATAGTTATGCTGGCTGCCTTTAGTACCTATAGTGAGATGACAACGCTTAAAGTCAATTTTCTTTCATGTGTTTTTAAAGAGAAAAAGGAAAGAGTTGTTGGGTAATGCAAAAAAAAAATGAGATTTTGGAAATAATTTGCATTTCCTGTTAAAAAATAAAACCTAAGAAAAGTGTATCTCATTTTTTGAATTGGTAGTCAAGCTAGTGTTTTAAAAATATTCCAAATATATTTTACTCTTCAATACATTATTTTCATAAAAGTGGATATAATAACAGTAAGTCAAACATTCATGCATTTAAATGCAGTGAGCTTTCTGGAGGGGAGAAACAAGAGAATAAGAAAGTTTGCTACATTTTTGTATTTATAAAGAATTTGTGTAGGTTAGGTGTTCAGTTCATATGAAGAGTTACTGCTAAAGCTCCAGGATCTTGAGCTTTAATTATTGTTGGCTTTATTTTCTTATGCAAATGGTAAAGTTACCTGAGATTTAAATTATAACATGCATACTGAAAAGTAATTAGCACCCTGCTCTTTCAAAACCAAAACTACCATTTTTGCCAAGTGGTAGCAATCTGGAGCACTAAATTGGGTGATAAAACAAAATGACTAAACCACTAGTTTTGTAATTCTACACATAGTATAATTATTAAAATATCAAAATGTGTTAAGTAACTACTAGCAATTTGGGAGCCAGAAGACTGGTTTAGAAGATAGACAAAACTTGAATTTATGTAGTGGGAAAAAATGTGTATTCCCTTTATATTGACATCTTATATGGAGAATTTTTAGAGTCTGCAGATGAAAAAACTATAGTAATGATACAACTGCAATTTTTTACTCCACTAAATGATTTATTTTTTAATTGAGCTAAGATAAGTCAAAAGCATATTTGGATATTTGAAGCCCATGTGTAAACTTCCTTTTCAAACTACAATAGAACTGTGTTGAAAAAGTAATTTCAGTAGTATAGTGGACTTGAATTTGAAGGTGGATAAGCAGGTATGGGCTTGTTTCTTAGCGTTTGATCGTTTGCTACCAGACTTCCATTATACAGATTTGGAAACTTCTTCCAGAAATTGTCATCACCAAGTACTTGAATAAATCCATGTGCAGGTAAAAACATGTAAGATAAGCACTTTCTGTGGTTATTATTAAAGTTAAACTGCATCCCTTCCTAGGACATCTAACACCTTTCTTTGGTTGCTAGTCTTAAAATACAAAGTGATGAAGTATGTGGTGGACAGAACTACCCCATGAGAAGCAGTCAGTATTTGTAAATACATGGCAACTGATGATCCCCCTTTCAAAGACAAATTATACTAAATGTATGTGTGTATGTTAGTTGAGAAGAGTTCATTTCTTTGCCAATTTAGGTCAAATCTGTGATTTGGAATATCAGCATACTTTCAGATAATAATGTCTTTTTCCCAATGCTCCAGGCACTTTCATTTCAACTAATCTACTCAGTTAATGCATTGCATAAACCCCAGTGTGAGCTCTCTGAGACACTAGGCCACCTGTACATCATATTCCAGATTTTATACTATCAACCTCAGTTACTTATTTTTTTCCATCCCATAGCCTTCACTACAGAAGGCTTTCTCTGGAATATTGGAAAGATTTGAAACACCTTCCCAACTAAGAAAAATATTCCTGCTTTTCAACTTCAAATTTTAGGACATTGAATGGATGGCCAATTTGTTTCTAAAATACACTCTCATAGATAGGAAACTACTTTCTAGCTATCATATATTGTTCTTAATATCAACATATGTGATAACATTTAAAAATAATATAAATCAGGTACCAATTGCAAATCCAAGGAATTAACGTTGCATCTTTGCTGCTGTTAAAAACCCTTTATGAATCTTAAGTTGTCTAAGCTTTGACTCTGATTTCCTTTTAGCTTAAAAAACAAGGTGGGGAGATATTATTCATAGCCTTTAGTCTGCAGCTTTTGAACATGTGAAGACTGCGATCCTGGGTATCTCTAGAGAGATAATGGATGCCACAGCAGCATTTGCTCCACTTGTAGTTGAGAGAAAAGAAGGTATTCTAACTTTTAAAGTCCTCCACAGGAGACGTAGAAATGAAAACACACTGAATTATTTCTCCTCCATTTGTGAAATGGCTTGCCATCCAAGAGACATAAATGTTTTCCCTCTCTGGTATATCCTAGCTAGATAGTATAGTTTGGCCTCAGCAAATAGGAATCATTATAATTCTGATATGGGAGAAGATTTTATATTATTCTTCCTGCTTAGAGACTTAAGGAAGTATTCTGTAGAAAGAAATGCCAGTTAGTAAGATATTGATGCAACATTATACATTGTACTTAGAGCTTTCAAAGTATTTTCTAAAAAGTAATCAGAAATTGACCTACCATGGTCCAAGGGGTTGAGCACCACACTGTGGTGCTTCCACAGCTCTTGAAGTGCGAGTCAGTCCCCGGCCAGGGAGGGGACCCACATGGCTCAACAGACCTCTTCTGCCTCACCCGCTACTCAGTGTGTTTCAGTAGTGTGTTTCAGCAGTGTGTTTCAGTCAGTCTGTTCCCTGTTCTTCCTGTGGTGAATCTTCTCACACTCCACCTATGGTCTGCACCCCAGTTCTTGCATGCATAAAATAAAAAACAAAATCTTAAAAAAAAAAGTAATCAGAAAAGATGGGCTTTCCTTTCAAATACTTTCCTGTCTGTTTTAGACTTTGACAACCTCATCTTGAATCTGTCTCTATTATCAACAGGCAGTCTACATAAGCCCAAGTCCTATGTTCAGGGTAAACATATTTTTTTCCCTACATATTCTGAGTCTTAAGTACCGGGTGTAATCTTTTTCCTTGATAGACAAAAAGTTTTTTGCATGAAAGCTTTCAAGGCACATTAAATGCGAGGAAAAAAATAGCTGTCAGATGGGATGCTTATTTCACTTCACAAGTGGAAAGAACTGATGACTTAGGCACCATCACAGAGGCATATTTCTGCTAGAGGACACTTTGACCTGATCCTACAGAAACTGCATATGCGTGGTAAGTGGCACGCAGCTGGGCAAACCTACATGTTTTCTTCATCAGTGAGAATTATTTAATAAAAATTGACAAAGAGACAGAAGTAAGAATGCACATATTCCAACAAGAGTTTAGTGCTTTTGTTGTCTGGTATGAAATACTGGAGTTAGTCATACCCTGGTTCAGTCTCCAGCTTATTATTGATTATTGTCCTTTTCTAAGCATCAGTTTTCTCACCTATAAAGAAGACTATTCAATGTTCATGCAGCACTCTAGTAGTTCTTACTATTAGAAATTCTAATGCAGTCTCTATTGGCTTGACTCCATCTGAAATGGAGCCATAGAATTATTTGACTCTGATTTACCTCCCGAGCCTACAATTATCATATATCGGCCTGATAAGCTGAAGAATATTAATCCTTTCATCACTGAGTAAGAGATTTGTCAGTATGTTTTTCTTTGTACAGCTAGGCAATGATAAGTATTGACTTAACCATATTCCATGTAATTGTGTATTCGTATAAGGCCCTACATTTGTGAGTCATATGTGTTGCAGCTTTGATGGATGTTGAGATACTGCCATTTCCTTCCAAGAAACAAATTGCACTTGGGTGCTTAGCTGCTCACTTTATTAGAGTTGTTCACAGAGCAGTTTTACTAAAAGCTTTTAAAAATAAAGTATATGTACACACTCTACTTAGTCATTTGAATAGATTTACTCTCTCCTTCCTGCTGTCTCCCCTCTGGATGGACACACTCACAAGAACCTACTAGAAAAAAGTATATTGCAGGTTTCTATTAAAGTTAGCAGGGCAAACTTGGAAAGCTTTTCAAGCTATGGAAAATTTATAATTTCTTCTTTTTCAAAGATAGTTGATTGGCAGGAGACAAAATATATAGGCTAATTTCAGATATGTAGAAATTAAAATTTAATTTTAGTTACTTCTTGAAAGTAATTCATGAGAGTACAAGATTGCACTTCACTATTCAGGTGTTATAAGGTGTTAAACTATCACTGAAGAGTAGTGAAGAACTTCTTAAACAGTAATTTATAAAACATGCAAGTTTTGATATCAGTACAACACTTAAAATACAAACATACTTTTTTTTTTTTTTTGCTATTTTCCTTTATTTAGCCTTAAATGAGACATTCCTTGATCCTTTGTTGGAAACCTGAGTGATTAGGGTGCCTGTTCTACCTCATTGAGGGGATTTACACTAACCTGTTCCACCAAATTCAAGAGATTCAATTTCTCCTGCTTCCCACAGTCGTTCCTTTTCCTGAGTTCCTCAGTCTCTCAGGCACAAATCTCAAGTCATCCTCGCTACATTATTCTTGCTTGTGACCCATATTTAATTATTCACCAAATCTTATTTCCTGTTACATACCATCTCCAGTCATGCCTTCTTTCTCTTCCTACTAACGCCACCCTAATTCAAGCTCAAGTTCTCATCACCTTATGACCAGAATGCACGTCTAATCTTTCAATTGCTCTGTTTGCTATGAACCTCTCCTCTGAGCTTCTCTCCTATATATTACTACCAGATTCATTGACCCAAAAACGTAATTATGGTATATGTTACCCCCTGCTCAATAACTTTCAAGAGTACCACATTGTATCTGATTTAATGACTATAAATTGTTTAGTGTAGTAAAAACACCTTTACAAATTGTTTAGTGTAGTAAAAACACCTTTACTACCAGATCCCAGACTGCCTTTCTAGATTTACCTTCTACTTCCTACTACTTCTGTTTCCTTACCCAGTCTCTCTAAAACAGACTACTCTGTTTCCAAATATTGAAATTTTATACAATTCTATACTAAACTATCTGCACAATTAATTTATTAATGCATAATATACTGTTTCGTGAGATATTTCCTTTGGTCTTAATGTATCGTTTTAACTTTATTTTTGTATATAACATTTTTTATGAATCCTAGTAAAACTATAAAAACCACTGAGTACAGTGTCTGTGTAAACTTTGGCAAGTTACTTAAAGTTTTTGTGTCTTAATTTCTCAACCAGAAAAATGACACCCTAAAAAGCATTTATTTACAGAGTTTTCACAAGAATTAAATGAAATAATACAGATTATGTGCCCAGAAAATACTGGCATCATCTTTCACTACATAGTTAGAGAAGGTGAAGGCTCAGCATTTTGCTTGCTTTTAAATTTGAATTCTATATTAGAATTACAGAATTATATACTCTAATTCTGTAATTAGTTATTAGAGCAAAATATTAGCAAGGGGAGAAGACTGATATACAAAATAGAAATAAGAAAATGAAAAAAAAAAGTCAGAAAAACTCAAAACTGCTCTTGTGACCTAAGGCAGTAATCATCTTAACTACATTTAGAGCAAATTGGAATAACCTCGCATATCCTGTTTTGGATGATATGAAATGCTGTGAAATTCCAGTATTCTCCTATGTGTTTTCCATACTATTTTGAGGCAGCAAATTTTAATGACTTTCTGTACTGCAGCTGATTTGTGTTTCTTGCGGGGTCTACCACTGTGAAAAGCTCCTGGGAACCAGAAGAGATACTAAAGCATGGTCAGCAACCTTGATTTACTTTCTTTGTTCAAAGCTTTGACTTTTGGAGGTGCGTGTTAGGGTCTGCGCCAGTACGGCTCTTGAATAGAACCACTGAAAGAGAGAAGTGTAGCTTCAGGAGAGGTGGAAGATGAAGAGTTAATAACAGGAGAGCTGCCTGCTTGACTCCGTCTAGGTCAGAATCATGTCTAATTATAGGTCCATGTCAACTTGCTCTGGTGTCTTTCTTCCTGTTTTTGATCAGGAGTTCTGAGACTATGCACCACTTTTTTCTGGCTTGGTGTTTCTAATAACAGTATTTTCCTCGTGGTTCTCTATTTTATATCTTCCTTTTTTTTTTAAAGATTTATTTATTTATACATACAAGAGCTGGGGTACAGGCCAGAGGTGTGTGTGGGGGGTGAGTGGATTCACCAGAGACAGAGTGGGAGCAGAACAGGCAAACTGACAGAAACACACTGTTGAGGGGAGCAGCAGGCAAGGCAGGAGAGGTCTGCTGAGCCATGTGGGTCCCCTCCCTGGCCAGCGGCAGGGATTGAACTTGTGCTGCAGTGGCTGTGGTTTGCTTCATAGCATGGTTCTTAACCCATTGTGCCACCAGGGAGGCCCCCCTTTACTTCCTTTGATATAAATCTTCCCCTTTTAACTTCAACTGATAATCTGGAATGTTGTTTACTCTCTCTCATTTACCCGTGCAGTACATCCTATGTGTCTGCACTTTATTGGTCTCACCACCCTGCTTTATGGCACCTTCCACCCAATGGATTCAACAGTATAAAGTTAAGAAAAGAAATGCATGGAATTCCCAATGATATTTTCTAGTTCTCTGAAAAGTATCTGATATTCTGGGAAAAGAGGCATTTTGTCAAGTGCTTTCACCTGTAATCTTTCCCAAAAAGAGGGATTAAAGAATCTGAGAAAAAATTGTCTTGGATTCCACAGTTGAATTTGACTTAATTTCAGATAGGAGGGGCAAGTGGGAAAAACTTGAAATCTATTGAGAGGGAATGTGTGCCTGACACTGTAAGATTTCCTTGTGAGTTTCTAGATTTTAATAATACCTTCCTCTTAAGACTTTTCATAAGTTGGTTCTAGTTGTCTGTACTTCAGGCCCTACTTGTAAGATATTATTTGCTGATTATTGTGTTTAGAATATAAAACTTCCAAAAGACTGGAGAAGCATGTTTTAGAATGAGAACACTTTAAAGTCACAAGCTGTAATACAAATTTCAAATATGAAATTTAATTAGAATTATAAAATTCTAGATGTGGTTAATATAGGAGCACCAAGGGTATAAGTTAAAGTAGCCACTGTGTTTGGATGTCTGTTTTTTCCCATAGTTTCTCCATTAATCCACTTACTGTATCACTTTTCATTATGAATTCAGTCTCTTAGTTCAGTCCTCATTTAGAAGACTGATGATTTACTGTACTACTTCATACCACATGAAAATGTACTATAAATGTTAATATTTTCACGAAAAGAGATTTGTTATTTTGTGTCTGTTTATAAAAATGAGTTTTAAAACAAGTCAATCTGAACTCTAATGGAAATATACTATAAACTCCTATTTATCAGAAATTTAAATATGAATAAACAGTTATCTAATTTGTTTTAGTAGCTTTTTAACAAGGATAAATAGAATATACATTTATAGGTCATGGTTCTGCTTATAATTTAATACTTATCAACTTATGTCTGACTATGATACAAAATGATACAGTCATTAGAGTGCCATGGAAGATTATCAAGGCTTCCTCTTAGTGGTTCAGTATTTTCAAATACTAGATTATATTAGCAGAATTGATTTTACCTGGGCCTCCCTGGTGGTGCAGTGGGTTGAGCACTGCACTGTGAAGCATCCGTGGCACAGCAGTGCCAGTTCGATCCCTGGTCAGGAAGTGGACCCACATGGTGCAGCAGACCTCTCCTGCCTCACTCGCTACTCCCCTCAGCAGTGTATTTCAGTCTCTCTGCCTGTTCTATTCCCCACTCTGTCTCTGGTGAATCTTCTCACCTCCCTGGACTCTGGCCTGTACCCCATCATATTGTATGCATAAATAAATAAATCTTTTAAAAAAGTCTTCTAAAAAAAAGAATTGATTTTACCTAATGTTTTCTAATTATTTAAAATAGATAAATACATATTTTGGATAAATAAACACTTCCTGCTTAGTTTAACAACACAATATTAGTGATGAGGGATGGGTATCTAGGTAAAAAATTCTGTTTAATTTCAAAGGTAGTAGAAACAACCTTTGGAAAGTTGGTTGATTCCTATTTGAATTGATTTATTAGCATTGAGAAAAATATCCTGTTGAAAGATCACAGACCAGGATCCAAACACATCATCTTGCAAGATAAGAACAATTGGACATAAAGGGGAATAGAAAATTGCTTTTCCATGAAAAGCAATTCAAAGGCAGCAACTCACTGAAGAGAAATTAAAGTATCAACTCTATGTGTGGAAATACATTTTTCATATTTCTGAGTATTCACATGTTTAACTTAATTACATTTGCTTAGCTCACTACTGAAATTAGGCTGTTGATCTTAAGGACCCAGCAAATGACTGTGGAAGAATATGAAGCAGGCGTATCATAGGAAACAGGAGATAGTCAAGATTGGATTTGAAACACGTCCACACATTTCACATTTTATAAATCCCAGCACACTGAGGTGGCGGTGTTTACATTTTCCGTTCTTGCTTGTGCCTTAGGCTGCCGGAGGGACAGATGTCTCCAGGACCTTCCTGGTTGAAAGGTGTATATTCTGTCTTTTGAGCTGCTGCCCTTTTCCTAATTAGAGTAGCTATAAAACGCTTGGCATCTAGGGGATTACTTCTGGGTTAATTACAAAGCTGTAAGCAGGTTTTGCTGGAGAAGTGAAACAAGTTCTATTTCAGACAAGACGTGTCTGTGTGCTTTTAATGATTGGTTACCTGTTAAACAAGCAAGACTTGGGTCCTCAGGTGGCATTTTTTCCTCATCCTCTAGTCTTGTCTGAATTTCTAGTGCATTTACCATCTTCTCTTTAGTTTCTTACTAGATTGTGAGCTCCTTGTAGAAAAGGGTTTTGCCACTGTTCTTACTGCTAAACTAGAAGAATAGTTACATGTACTAGTTGTAGAGGAAACAAACCTAGTAGACTAAACTAACCTGATTCTGATGAGCCACAGTACAACAGTTTCTTGTGCTTGACATTATTAATAGTAATAAATAGTACCTAAAGAATTTTTCTTGATATTTTAAAGGGGATGGTATAGATTGGATTGTGATTATTGGCCAGAAAAACCAGTCCAGGCAAACGGAATGCTTGTGGGTAAAGCAAACATCAAAGTCATTTTAAGTGGAGAAGAAAAAGCTAGTTTTGTTTATATTTAAGATACCTTTGGGGACTTCTCTAGGCTCTATAGAAAGAGTGTTAAAAATTAATAAAAAGAAAAACTGCCATTTAAAGCTCTAATATCTACTGGGGGAAGAAAACATGGCCATAGATTATTGTAGAAAGAGTAAATTAAGGGTTATTGCTACAGTTGTGAATGTGGGCTAAATATTAGCTACAAATAATATGAAATCGATTGTAAGAGATGAGAGTCCATGTTGCAACAGTGACTGTCTGATCAGGAGGACATTAAAGCTCATTTGATTCAAGTACATTTGATTCAAGTGCACAGGTATAAACATGTCTTGGGTAGAGCACAGACTGTATGGTGAGGAGTAGGGCTATTGGTAGGTCTAACTTCACAGTGTAGGTATCAAGGGATAACTTTTATGTGGAAATGCTTAGTAAGAAAATACTATTGTTTGTTGAAATTGCCTATTTAAATAGATATTCCTATCTATTCTAATCTTATAGAGGACAAGAAGATTTCCTCCCCATTTTAGCTGCCAAACTTAATAGAATAGAACTTAGCTCTCAGATGTTTGCTCCCAACACATAGGTGGTACTCAGTGAATATTTGTTGTCTGATTGAATAAAGTGTTGATATCTCTGTAAGTCAGTGTTTTTTGAAGCATTTGAAATAAATTAAAAAAATAACAAGTGTAGATGAATATAAAAGAGACCGAGATTTATCTTTCACTTCTTCATCTTCACTAGTAATTTATTCTCTGTAGGACACTATACAATTACTAGTGTTACTTGCTTTTCAAAGGAGAGACTTTTAACCATATTAGAGAGAGAAGACAGATAGAAACCATGCTTGGGATGAGTAGAATGTTACAGAGTAAATTGAGCTGCCCCACTAGCAACAGCATATTGTTCAGTATTTTGGATTTTATTAAATACCCCCTTTCTAAGGTTTGCTCAGATATTTCTCATCTGAACACTGTGGCTCAATTTGCATTTATAAATGAAGGAAAACCTTACTGAGGTTATGCAACCTCAATTACAAACTTGGAAAGTTGTCAACAAATTCTGATTAATAAGTACTGCTTAACTATGAAAAAAAAAAATCTGACAATCTTTTTTCAGTTCCTACCTGACATAATAACCTGGTAAAACATTCAGGTACAAAAACAGAAAATAAATAATTATTCCAAACAGTTCCTAAAGAACAAGGCAGGGCAGTGATTTTATATTAAAACTACAATTCTTACTTCATCATCAAATGTACAAATGTTTTCTCATCAAATGTACAAATGTTTCCCTTTTTCCTATTGCTTTTATTTTTATTTTTACTATTGGATACAGACAAAGCCAACTATAAACCAGACTGAAAACGGTTTCTGAGTATGCGTTCAGGTTTTTCTTAACTGAAAAATCATGAATGTAGAATACCTACAAGCTAATATTAATGTTAAATTTGTTATGGCATTGTCTTATAGTTTTCTGGAAAAAATGTGCTGAATACATGTGTAAAGCAAGTATCAGTGTACTGGCTACCTATTTTTTAAATATTGAGCTTAACTTGTTTATATATTGCATATTTGGACATTTTTTTGAAATAGGCTTTCAAAAATGACCACGTTTAAAATGTAGCTGTCCTTGGTGCTGACACATAATGCTGCAGTTGTCCTGTATGTCTGCTAACAGATTTCTGACACTGTAACAATATGAAAATCAGAGAAAAAGTTGGATGGATTGCCAATAAGATTATCTTCATGCTTACTTCTCTGATTCTGAACACTCTCCATATGCAGGGTAATGAAGTTGGGACTACTTAATTGGGGCAGAACTGATAAAGTTGGAAGAAATTGACTTGTCCAAAGGTAAACAAGCCATGACAACTATCAGTATATTTCTGGATGTCTTTTTCCCTATGAAAATGTACCTGTTTTGTGTCTCATCCCTTATTTATTGGGAACTCTTTAAATTGTCCTGAAGGTGCAGATAATTATTCTATGTATCTGTGGTGCCATCTATGAAAGAGAGATTATAATTGAATAATAACTAAAGAATTTTAGTTTTTAAGAAAAAACAATGAAAGATTAAGAACATTAAATACAGAACAAAAGTACAGAGAATGGAATATTTTGCCCTCTGCTGGCTAAGAAATTGGTGACAAAGTTCTTAACTTCATTGGTCTGCTTGTTTTTGTGTAAGAGAAAAATATTGGAATCATACCTAAATGTTACATGATAACATTAAAATCTGTTATATAAAATTTTTCAGTAGTGATAATAAATATATTTCTATCCCATATCCTTCTAATAATTGAGAATTTTTTTTACTCTCCATTTTATAATGTATGTGAATTTATGTTTTATTACCAGTAAAGTTTGAAACTGTAGAAAGTGAAAAGTAGTTTAAAGAAAATAAAATAAGTGTTTAGAAGAAGCAAACTGGTTTTTACTTATTTGGTAAGATTTCAAGTTCACAAAGTTCTTAAATTTAGGAGGAAAAACCTGTCCTCCCCCAGAGTATTGGTGCTTTAATTGTTACAAATGTTCCAGAACGGAAAATAATCTAGGCTGTAATTATCTATTAAAATCAGCTAATAACATCTCTAAATGCCAGGCTCCTTAAAGTTGTGTTATGTCAGGTAAAATCTGAATATTATATACTTAAGATAGAGAAAGTAATAGTTAAAAGGTACAGAAATGGTAATCAAAGAGACCAGATTTGGGGGGAAATATTTACTTTACAATCTGTATTTTCAGAACTAGTATATCTGCGCCCCTCAGATCCAAGATTCAGACCAACTCTATGTGAACTCTCCCAGATGCTAGGAAACCACATATTTAGTGTTCCATGTCTGA
Organism: Galemys pyrenaicus; assembly: GCA_019455555.1. Lineage (NCBI taxonomy): Eukaryota > Metazoa > Chordata > Mammalia > Eulipotyphla > Talpidae > Galemys > Galemys pyrenaicus. The sequence goes on from JAGFMF010012266.1 coordinate 8,970,885, forward strand.
GAAAAGCTTGGAGATGGAAAATCTGCCTTGGAGATGCAATTTCCTAAAAATATATATTAAGAATGATTTTTTTATACCATTGGTTTACACCCTTGTTAGTATTTTGGTGTTAGAGGATTTCTTTCTTTAAGTGTACAATCTATCAATATGGGTCCTTTTTTGTAGAATACTTGAAACATTTATATTTAATATATTTAAATGGATAAGCAGACAGATTGAATTCAAGTAATGTTTTTATCTGTTATTAGAGAAATATTTTGCTATTATGCACTTTATATATTTTATGATAGAGATATAAATATAAGAATTATTATATTCTATATTCAGATAATATAATTCTATATTCAGATATTCAGTGGTACTACCTACCACTTTTCAGTATTCCAATATTAAGTAAGATGCTTAATTTTTGAGCACTTGCCAAGCCATAGTTTCTTCCTCTCCACAACAGGAATTTTACAATGTATTTTTAGAGCATTCCTGCCATGATTACATGAAACATATGTGAAGTGACAACTACTATTATTATTTTTGTTATTCTTTAGCAGAATTTGCTACCTATAATGTGAAATTAAACATATATTTGTATCCCTGGAGTTACATAACATAAAGGTCAAAATGAGGAAATATTCAGGGGTAGTATGAAAAAAACCATTGCTTGGTTTCTAGATGCATGTATTCTGTCTAGTAGGCACAAAATAGCATTTGATGGTCATTGATTTAGAATATATACTCTATCATGAAATGTGGTATTCCATCCTATCAGGAAATCATTTCTAATCTGACACTTCAAATATGTTTTTGAAGGCAATTTTAAAAAAAAATGAGCCTGGGAGTTTCTGGGCTTTGGTGTGATTTGTCATAGGACTGGAAAAGTCCATGGTCAGGAGACCACAGCTGCATATCCGTGACTGTGAAGTAGTCCATTTGTCTAATAAAATTGTATGGATGAGAAAAGCAAATTACTATGTGGAATTCTGTTGATTCTAGTTAAAATGAAGTATTGCCCTGTCCAGAACAGAAGTTCAGTGTAATCAATAGCTAATAGCTACCAAGTGACTAGACAGCCTTCTTGAAAGGTGTTTTTCTATTAGGTGCTCAGCATTGGTATATGTTGCTGGTAGATTGTTCCATGCAACTGCATAATCCATCTCAAACATACTTGGCCAAATAATTCTATTTGCTTGATTATTTATGGTCACTTCCATGGTAGATGCTATTTAGTTTGGCCTCAATATGTAACACAAAAATTTTACACTTTGAACAATTTCCTTTTTGCCTCTCCCCTAATTCTATTGATCCTGATATTCCTTCTTTTTTTTTTTTACAGGTTCATGACAGATTAATCAAGTGACTTACTACTGCTCATGAGTCCACATATATTCTTCTGTGGGCAACTTCTCTTTCCACACAAAGTAGATGATCAGGTAACCAATCCCAGTTTATGTCCATTGGGGAGAATTTTTGCTTTAACTATTGTCATTTAGTGCTGTGATGAGTGGGGATATGTATCAGTATCCATTTTCACAGACTGCTCATATATTGAGACACCCACATACTGAAATAACCATTCAAACACTGAGTTCAAATTTTTTTCTATTTCCCTTAGCTATCTCTATGAGACACCTGCCATGAGAGAGAGAGAAGGAAAAAGGGAGGGAGGGAGGAGTGGAGGAAGCAAGAGACAGACACGTACAATAGTAGTGGTAGTAGTAGTACATGGAAAAAGTCTTGACCACATGCTCATGCAGCTTGCTTGAGCCTTGTGACCCTGTTTAGAGATGATAATTCATATTTTTTTCCATCTTTTGGTGGGTTGGTTTTACCCAGTCTTCTAATTTCATGAATTAGAACTCAGTTCTAGTTCATGATGGTTCTGACGGCGTGGTCCGTCATTACCACATATTTGAGTGTTCTGTATTAATTTGGACCCAGTTGTGGATTGAAATATTATTGCACTATTGTATAGTAATCCACTGCAGATGACATGCCCTTTCTCTATAACCTGAGCAGTCAACACTATGATTCTCCTGTTGCAGTTTACTATAAATTCTACAAGGCGACTTTCTTTTTCACAACAGATAAAGATCCATGGGTCTGAACCATGACGACCTTTCTTATTATCAGCATATGGGTCAGAATATATTCCAAAGTATGGATTATATTTCTTTCAGAATCTAAAAGATCATCACACTTTGGATATTAGAGACAATGATTTAATGTTTACTTTGGAGGCGATAGGGGTGTCCTCCGTATCATTTAAGACTTAAAAGTGGTGTGGACTTCTAAATCTCCATAAGGTTAATCTTCCACTGGAGTTCATGTATCATATCAAGGTCTTTGTGACAGCCTTCTTGCTACTTTTTCATGAGTAGATCCAGTTAATAGAATATTATTAATCAGGCAGATCAGTGAAATGCTCTTCACAATGTTCAGATGGTGTAAGTTCCACTGCATGATGGAGTAAATGGCCGGTCTGTAACTTCAGTTAACATGGATCTGGGAAAGACTGCGTGTTCTTGAATAAGTTTTCTTCCTTTATGTAATATATCTGTTCTAGCACATCTTCTTCTCTAGAACTTACGATCCTTCTCTACTATTTACAATACTATTTTTATTTAATGCAGATCATAATTTTTTTCTAAGCTTCCAAGAACCTCTGTCCCTTTTGTCTTTTTCAGGTGTTAAATTCAATATGAAAGGACAGTACAACTATAGCAGTGAATTTCCTGTTTAACTTTATATGTCTCCTCATTAATTCAGTACTGACAGACTACAGTTCATAAGTTATTTCTCAGTTCCTACTTATAAATATATGTTGGTGAGGTTTATCATCTTTGTATCTGCTATGAAAGGTCAGGATTTATTTATCTGGTAACATGGATAATACTATCTTATACTTAGTCTTATATAGGTAACTGATCACTCTTAATATTTCATTGTCTTTCTCACTGTATCAGCAGAACCCAAAAATAGCTGTTCTATTCCAAAGTGCTAATCACTTCTCCTCTGTGCTGGCATTGGTGGATCTGTGGTAGAATTCTTGCATGCCACCTCTTCCCCTTAATCTCTCATATATCTTGAGATATTGTACACACAAGCTCACTTTTTTCCCCCACTAGTATCCCACCCCAGTCTGCCACTTCCATGTATTTAACAATTGCTCTGTGACAATATACTATAGACTGTCAGATTTCCATATAGCATTGTGTTTAGATCCTCATTGCCAGCCTAACAGGAAGGATTCAAACAAAATATATACCAAGCCACTTCCTCAGTGCTCTCAACTTTCTTCAAATTTCCTTGGAAGCAGACTTTGAAAGAGAAATATGTGCAGAACTTCTTTTGGATTAGGTAGAGGAAAAAGCTGGACTCCAGTACATTTGCAACAGAGCTCTCAATCTTATGGGAAGCTCTGATGCTGGGATGGCACTTTTATTAAAGCAAGATGTCTTGACATTTTAACATTCACATCAATTAGTCATTAGATATAGGCTTCCTGGAGGAGAGGGGCTAACCTCAGGGCCATGGGTCATTGTCAGAGAGTGACTCAGCAATCAGATTCGGCAATGGATATGACACTCTCTACAGTTGGAGGAATGAGTGACTTAGTCCCAGAGGGACTATCTGTGGCTCACCGCAACTATGCCACACCACATCTTTCCTTGAATTCTGAGTGTAGATTTAGATGGAAGCTATGGTGCAAATATTATAGTTGAGATTGCATTGATTTTAATATCAAGGTTATGCAGGGAGTGTTTGCTCTCTGAGATAACCCTATTATGTCCTTCTTCCTCATAAGGCACAGAAGTTTACTCAGAGGGCTTCTCACAAATTAGTTTAAAAATTACGTTTAATTATCTTTTTAAATGATCTAAAGTTTTAGAAAATTAGCAGATTGTGCTCCCCTGGTGAGAAAATAGTTTCTCTAATCTCCTATCACTTACTTCTGGGTTTTGGTTTTATTAAGGCCTAAATAAAAGAACTGAGCTGAGCTAGGTGGTCAAATGAACACAGATACAACTAGAGCCTGAATCTGCATGTGGTTTATATAAGGGAGGAAAAGCTTAAGTTTTGTGAGAAGTGGCTTTGGAAAACTTGAATTTGGAAAAATAAATTTTCTATACTCTTTATACCTGTGGTTATTAGAGATGTAGCAATTTTTGTATTGCCTTCTTAATTTCTTCCTATTATTGCAATTGCATCAACTCCTAGACTTCCCATAGATCAAGTTAGTAACTGCATCTGTTGTGATTATTTATTACAGAAGCTCTTTGAGTTAAAAGCTAAATGATGCTAGGCATGTTTCAATTTTAAACTAGAGGTTTTACATGTATAATTTAGTATTCTATAAGAAAAATTTGAAGATCTATCCTTGATCTTTTGAATCCTTCATTGAGGTCATACATTACTTATTACTATGTGATATGTGCTCTGTCTTTGTTTAAAAAGCTGAAAGATGTCTTGCTACGAGGTATATTGAAACAGTTGCTTTATGGGTTTACCTAAAAGCACTGTGTGATACAAGAAAAGGATGAAAGTGCAGCTCTGTTTAGTGAGACACTAAATTTAATTTTAATTTTAAGTGCCACACCCATTTTGCTTGCCTACTTTGAAGCATAAGTAATTGACTTTCTCCCAAGAACTGGAATCAAAGGAAGTTCCATTGTCTAAGGGAAATTGCACTAAAGGGAAATGGAGGGAGAATACTAATTATCTAAACATCTCAGTTTTGATCTGTTGCCATGTGATACAGCATTCATTAATATTAAAAGTCTACTTTTATTACAGAAGAAGGCTGTATGTAGAGTTATGCACAATCAGTGAGGTGAGAACAGCCAGGAAGTCATATCAATAGTCAAGTGTATGTGGTAAGCATTAAGAGAATTCATGTTTTTTAATGTGTGTAATACAAAAACTGGAATATTTTAGGAACTATATGAAATTATTTTATGTGAATTTTCATTTTTGGAAAGAATATAAGGACCTAATGTGAACATTGGTGAGTGCCTGAACTAAGATGGTAGTTCTAGGGAAGAAAGGGAGGTTTGGGGAATGAGAAATTATAGAGCTAAAGACCATAAAATTTAGAACTGGTTAGAAGTTTGGGGCAAAACAGTGGAAGGGTACAAGGTCACAGTTTGTGTAAGCAAGAGAATGTTTGTCTTGTTTATTACTTACTCTGAAGTAATAAACTCTAAGAAGTTTTGAAAACATTGTAATTTGTGAAGGAAGATAAATTTGAAATTAACGAGTTTGTGATATAAAGATCATTTGTAGCAAACTGGTCAAATTTAACTAGGAATTAGTGAAAAGAAGAGAAGTTAGATGTAGACATAGTGATTTGGTAGTTAGAAAAAAGGAAAATAAGTCACGAAAGAGGAGGACAGGTAAGTGAAGAACCTTGTTAGGGTTTGCTTATAAAGAACACTTACTAGTATCTCATAATTAAGATGAAGCTGGTTGAGATGAATAATTCAGGAAAACAACTAGGTTTTAGGATTAATTTTGGTCAAACCAATTAAAGCAACCAGCTGAAAAATGGGTCACTTCTTTTATTTTTTTATACTTGGAGATAAGTATATATTTGTAAAAGTATCAGTACAATCTATGACATATACATGTGCATTATTTCCAAGTCTCTTCCCATTTTCCTTTCATTGATGATGGATGATGATGGTTTTGTGATATGAACACTTAAGATCTACTGTCATGACAAAATTTTAAGTATGCAATCACTTTAAGTGTATGATTATTATAGATACAATGTTGTACAACAGATTTCTAGGACTTATATTTTGCATAATTCAAACTTTGTATTCTTTTGCTACTTTCATAAGCATTTATTAAGTACTTATGTTTACTAAGTTAAGAATGCTTAAAATTTAACAAGTCATAGTTTTTACTCATGCAGTCCAGCATGTAAAGAAAGAAATGAGATTATAATGCAGATGAATTCGAATTACCTATGACCTGAGTTGTTAAGCTTGGCAAAGAGAGAGAAAAGCTTGATTGGGTGGAGAAATCTCCCTGGGACAAATGATTTTGGAATTTAAACACAATTTTTATTGACAAGAAGGGCTGGATATGAATGATTTTCTAGGTAGAGAAAACAGAAAAGTTACTGGGATGTGAAAGCACATAGAATCCTTAGTGAATAAGAAATCATTCTATGTGCTTGGGATACAGAGCCAGTGAGTTTGTATGCGCAACACTGGACATATGCCCTTGGGTTTCAGTTTTTGAAGCAGGACTTCAACTCAGATTGGACTTCCTGCTCAAAATTTTTCAACAATTGTTCCCTAGAACAATAATTTTTAACTAGTAATGCAGAATAGGAAGTCTAGATACATTCTCTTCATATTACCAGAGTCACTGACAGAATTTATTTCCTTTAAGCAAAAACAAGGTATACATTTCTAGGTTTGGAGGACTGAGGATCTTGGACTGAACAATTAGTAGAACTATTAGTAGATCAGATACAAAGATGATAAACTCTGCCGACATGAATTATAAAATAACGTGTCTACCCTACCACTATTTACCTATCCAAAGTCTTTTCTCCACAATGAGGGGATAAATATTTTTGGATTTAATACAAGAGTCAATTTCTTGACATATTTATTAGTAGAAAACAGTTCCTGGCTTGTAATTGTTTCAGACAGGAGGAATTTGACAGCTTATGAAACCCAGAAGACGTGGCCTTCTTTGGATTCAGTTTTTTTCCCTCATCTTTTAGCTTCCCTTTCTTATTTACATCGCCCTGTCTCTTGGCAAGCTTGGCTTCTGTCCAGACCATGTGTTCCCCAGGTCCCTGCAGATCCTGAATGAAGTGAAACTGGCAGGTTTCCAAGTGGAGGGAATTGAGCTTAGCAGGCTGCTAAAGCAATATGCAGTTTATGATGTGTTCTTTAAATTATTAAATAGATTATCTAACAAATATGTAATCAGATATCAACAAAGGCTTTTTACTATTATTCTTATTCTGTGATAAATTTTAGAGTAAACTAGTCAATTCAATTCCAAAATTTTATTTGAATGCCTAGCTTTGCAAATTATGCTACTAATGAACTTGCAAAAAGTAAACTTCTCTCTTCCTATGCCCTCTCCTCCTCTGTCTGTCCCTCCCGCCACTTTACCTCCTTCACATAATTCAAGACGCTAACCACTATAAAGAATATTTAGGTGCGTGGTCATTTGCACTGTAAAACACCAAACAGTAAGATGAACTATATCCAGCCAACCCTTGGTTATCTGTTGGACACATTTTATTTGTGATAAATTTCATTTTGTGATTTGTTATCCTAAGTCCAAGCACAGCTCTTACCCTAGGGATAGGTTGCCACAAAGCCACGCTAGTTAATCAGACAGACTAGTTCTGCTCTTTTAAGTTATGTCCTCACAAAAACTTGGACGTATTTACCTACATTTTCTAATGTATTTTCCCATTTTGTTTTAACTGTTGTCACAATACCTAATTTGATAGAACAATCTCATTTTTGAACTCATGATATTCTGCTATCAAACTTGATGATTAACTTATACTTGCTCTTGGCATTTACATCATCATATAAAATATTTTACTTGCATTACTTTAATCATTGTTTAAGAAATTCTCAAACTTTGAAAACTGCGAGTAGTAAAAGAAAATTCAAATAAGATTTTATATGCATGGATAATATTAAGTGATGAATTTTAATTATCTTGGGTGGGGAAAATACACTTAAATTTAAATGATTATGTTTGCATAAGTAAAATGAAACTTTAGGAAAGAAAATAAAGTGGCAGTAATAACATCATGCAGTTAATACAACTTTAAATATCTACCTGTCATATTACACAGCCTTTAAAAATAATATTATCTTTTATTATTATTTCAATTTTGCTCACCCATCAGTGACTTAAAAAATATACATAAATTTAATTAAAGTCATTGATACTTATTTGCTTTTAGTTTTTTTTTAAAAAGTAGCTGTGTATGAAAATTAAGATAATCTTTTATCCCCTCTGTGTATGTTGTATACTCTTGGAAAATTTTGGAGATGAAATAAAGCTGAATACTGATATTCATTTTCATATTCCTTTCTTTTAGAAAATACATGAAGTTATGTGGAAATGAGAGAGATTTATGAAATTCCTCCCCCAGAAGAGATTATCTTTCATAAATGGAGTTTTGCATCTATTTTGTGCATGGCATTGACATTGTGGCAGAACCACGACTGCCCTTACTGCTCTTTTCAATGATTCACAGACCATCTCAACAGTGATGCTTCCCTTGGATTTACAAATTTTCATTCTGGTACCTTGTTTACTTCTTTGGGCTAGAAAAGCTTGCTTTAATTGCTCTCCATGGTGGCTCATCTTTTCAAGAGATTGATTTTACCTTACATACATAAGCTCTGCAAAGGAATGTTTACAAAGAAATTGGGAAATACAACCAAAAAAAAAGAGAATCGTCAGCAGAAAAAAGATCAAGATTTTCCTACTGCTGATCAGAACAAACCCCCTAATTTTTCTAATACCTTGAAAAGTACTGTGAAGAGGATTGCAAAGTGTTCATCTGCTCGCAATCTCTCCACTGAAGAAGACGAGGCTAATAAAGAGTTTTCTCTCTCTCCAACATTCAGTTACCGAGTAGCCATTGCCAATGGCCTGCAAAAGAATGTTAATGTAACTAACAGCGATAATGAGGATCTGCTTCAAGAGTTATCTTCAATTGAAAGCTCCTATTCAGAATCACTAAATGAACTAAGGAGCAGTACAGAAAACCAGACACAATCAACACACATAATGCCAGTAAGACGAAATAGAAAGAGCTCCAGCAGCCTGGCACCTTCTGAGGGCAGCTCTGATGGGGAACGCACCCTTCATAGCTTAAAACTAGGAGCTTTACGCAAGCTGAGGAAATGGAAAAAGAGTCAAGAGTGTGTCTCCTCAGATTCAGAATTGAGCACGATGAAGAAAACCTGGGGGATAAGAAGCAAATCTTTGGACAGAACTGCCCGAAACCCAAAGACAAATACTTTGGAGCCAGGATTCAGTTCCTCTGGCTGCATTAGCCAAACACATGATGTCATGGAAATGATCTTTAAAGAACTTCAGGGAATAAGTCAGATAGAAACAGAACTTTCTGAACTACGAGGACATGTCAATGCTCTTAAGCATTCCATTGATGAGATCTCCAGTAGTGTGGAGGTTGTACAAAATGAAATTGAACAGCTAAGAACAGGATTTGTCCAGTCTCGAAGGGAAACCAGAGACATCCATGATTATATTAAACACTTAGGTCATATGGGTAGTAAGGCAAGCCTGAGATTTTTAAATGTGCCTGAAGAAAGATTTGAATATGTTGAAAGTGTGGTGTACCAAATTCTAATAGAAAAAATGGGGTTTTCAGATGCAGGAAATGCTATTAAAATTGAATTTGCTCAGAGGATAGGACACCAAAGGGACTGCCCAAATGCAAAGCCTCGACCCATACTTGTGTACTTTGAAACCCCTCAACAAAGGGACTCTGTCTTAAAAAAATCATATAAACTCAAAGGAACAGGCATAGGAATCTCAACTGATGTTCTTACTCATGACATCAAAGAAAGAAAAGAGAGAGTGATACCATCCTCCCAGACATATGAGAGCATGGATATGAAGCTGTCTACTCCAGAACCCAAAGTCAAGAAGAACAATTGGCAGTCACCTGGTAATAGTGATGGAGAACTGGAGTCTGACCTCAATAGGAATAGTTACGCTGTGCTTACTAAGTCAGAGTTTCCCACAAAAGGAAGTACTTCCAAGTCAAGTTCAAGATCACACAATGCCAGATCCAAGAATAAAACCGCTAATAGCAGACTTTCAAATAAATCAGACTATGATAAAATTTCCTCACAAGTGCAAGAATCAGATAACTTGGAAAAGCAGACCACAGCCCAGTATGCAGATGCAGCGCCTCTCTGGCATTCACAGAGTGATTTTTTCACTGCTAAACTTAGTCGTTCTGAATCAGATTTTTCCAAATTGTGTCAATCTTACTCAGAGGACTTTTCAGAAAATCAGTTTTTCACTAGAACTAATGGAAGCTCCCTCCTGTCATCTTCAGACCGGGAACTTTGGCAGAGGAAACAGGAGGACATACCTACCTTGTATGACAGTTCTCACAATCAGGATTTAAATGCAACTGTACAGGGTGTCCAAGGGCAGAGTGAAATTCAGAACACAGAAACTGTGGACAGTGGGATGAGTAACGGCATGATATGTGCATCTGGAGACCAAAGTCATTACAGTGATTCTCAACTTTCTTTCCATGAGGATCTTTCTCCATGGAAGGAATGGAATCAAGTAGAGCAAGGAGCTGATTTAGGTTTGGATTCATCTACCCAGGAAGCTTTTGACTATGACACAAATAGTCTATCTGATCAACAACTAGATGTTTACAATAAAGACTTGGAAGACCTGGGAAAGTGCCACAGTGACCTTCAGGATGACTCTGAGAGCTATGACTTAACCCAAGATGACAACTCATCTCCTTGTCCTGGCTTGGATAATGAACCACAGGGCCAATGGGTTGGCCCATTTGATTCTTATCAGGAAGCTAATTCTAATGAGCTGTATCAAAATCAGAATCAGTTGTCCATGATGTACAGAAGTCAAAGTGAACTGCAAAGTGATGATTCAGAATATGCCCCACCCAAATCTTGGCATAGTCGATTAAGCATTGATCTCTCTGATAAGGCTTTCAATTTCCCAAAATTTGGATCTACATTACAGAGGGCTAAATCGGCCTTGGAAGTGGTGTGGAACAAAAGCACACAGAGTCTCAGTGGGTATGAGGACAGTGGCTCTTCCTTAATGGGGAGATTTCGGACATTATCCCAATCAACTGCAAATGAATCAAGTACTACCCTTGACTCTGATGTCTACACAGAGCCTTATTACTACAAAGCAGAGGATGAGGAGGACTATAGTGAACCAGTGGCTGATAATGAAACCGATTATGTTGAAGTGATGGAACAAGTCCTTGCTAAGCTAGAAAACAGAACTAGCATTACAGAAACAGATGAACAAATGCAGGATTATGATCACCCTTCATATGAAACACCTTATGAAACTCCACAAGATGAAGGTTATGATGGACAGGAAGATGATATGGTTAGTGAAGGAGGATTGGAATCTTTAAATGAAATAGCAGCTGAAATGGAAGTAAAAGAAGATGAAAATCAAAACATCCCTGAACAACCAGTAGAAATCACAAAACCAAAGAGACTCCGACCTTCTTTCAAAGAAGCAGCTTTAAAAGCCTATAAGATGCAAATGGCAGAATTAGAAGAGAAGATCCTGGCTGGAGGTACTCATGTTTAAATGCTACATTATGAGCTTATTGTGTTTTAACCTTGGGTATTACTTCTTTAGAGCATGTTCTGTGTTTACTCTTGAGAGAAAGAATTGTGAGGAATTTGCATGTTTGATGTGATAAGGATTTTATTTTACTTAGCTCTCCCTGCATGTTGGGCTTGATGATATAAGATCAAAGTGTTTTCAAACAGACCATACCAAAATGAGCCCTACACACAGGGAATCAGTGTTTCAGGTAGGTTTAAGCACAACTCCATTTCATATTAACCAAACGTGAGGTATCAGTTATCAAAAAAAGAATGAGTGAAATCAAAGAACAACCTGCAAAGAAAATATGGGTATAGTTAATTTTAAAGAATTTGGGAAAAAAATACTGTCTCAGATTTACCAATTATTTTCCCATCCATTCTTCACTTTGGGAGCTGCCAGTAAGCCCCTGCCATCCCTTTTGGGGGGCCATAGCCTCATTTACTTACGACTGATACAGCTTGAGGAACTCAATAGAGCCAAAATACCAGGTCCTGTCAGAGTTGAAGCAAGTCACTCTCTGAGGAAGAGTCAGTAAGGGGACAGTGTTGAGAAAGTTTCTCTTAAAGAGTAGAGTGGAAATCTCTTCTCTGCTATGGGAATTAAAATAAAACCGTATCTATCAATTTTACTTGATCTCCTAGGGAAACAATTTTGGATCATGCTTTTGAAAAGTGGCTGCATATACATAAAAAAATGATTGAATTTTTGTCACTTAACCAAAATTCATTTGCACTTACTCCAGTCCCTTACCTTTTGTTTTGTTTATGGGCTTATTTTTTTAATCTTTGGAATAGTTTGATACAATGTCAATTTTAACAAAAATATTTTGAATACTTCGCTTGATTATGGAATCATCATATTTAATTAAAATACTCTGTACAGCATTTCCTAAAGGTATGTATTTATTTTATAGACTATCATTTGTTGTCATGAGGTACTGAAATTATCTCTACATCCAGTAGTTGAATATAATTCTCTGTCTTGACCCAAATTGCTATTGCACACTCCTCCAAACTAGGTACATTCTGTCTATATGGTGGTTTTGAATAATATTATGGTTAGTCAATAATATTGAATATTCATATGATTTACTGAATATTGTTAAACTGTTTCAGTTCCTAAGAGAATTGAAATAACAAGATTTCTGCTCTTAAAATGTATCTTTATAAAATTGCACATCCTGTGTATTGTATGTAAAGAACCTAAGGGGATCTTGGATACATTGGGTGTGAATTTTTCTTGGGGGAAGTTCTTAAATATACTTAAAACTGATTTGAATATGCAAAGTAGTTAATATTTTATGTAAGTATAATACATATTGGAATACTGTCTATCTTATTTTAGATTGACTAGAGATCTTTACGGAAATTCAGTTGATATTTTCTTGGGCTACAAAACAGCAGTTTGATGTTATATTTACTGTGGGATTAAGACTAAGGAGGGGTGGGAGAGAGAGAGAGATGTAAATATTTTAAAGTTAGTTAAGGTATCTAAATGTTAGACAGTATTACAAACTTAAAAAAGTCTGTAAAACTTCAGGAAAAAAATGACTTCATCAAAGTTTTAAAAATTGCTAATTAGCAAACCTATGCAAAGTAGGCTGTTAATGATAATGAACTTTCAAACAGCTAACAACCCTAGTCATCCAGTTGCACTTATCCTTAGAGAATACAAACACACACCACCAACTTACAAATTATAAAAGAGGTAAAGCAATTTTGTGCCATATACCTTATACATCAAGTTTGGGTACAAAAACTCAGACTCCTCCACCATCTTGGCTTGTTATCCTATGAGGCAGCTCTCAATGGAATCTGTTGGAGTCGATCTATCCTAGAGGAAATCAGATACACTTCTTTAAAATTATCTCTGGTTGCATGAAAGGTACCAGATTGAGTACCCAGGAGGCTTCAATAGCCTAGATTTTAAAGGCTATTTCTTCTTCCCCTGGCAATAATCAGGCAGGTTTTTTTTTTCCCCTCCTGTGCCACCAATATGCCTCAGGAGGAAGGGCAGCCAAAGAAGAGCATTTTTCAGGCCCCTTCCCTGCTAAGAGCATCCCAGGGAGGTGCCAGTGGTCAGGATGGATTTTTGTGCCCATGGCCATCTGCTTACTGGGCTTTGGGAAGTTGCCAACAGATTTTTCTCTCCATGTCTACTGAGTCCCCACTAGGTAGCAGGCTACTTCACTCTCTACTACTAAGCAGCCAAGATTGGACCTCAGAACTCTTGCTGTAAACTCCATGGAATATTGTGCCCTGACACAAAATTTACCATATATATGCTCATAAGTTTGAACTGTTTATCTTAACTTTCGTCTTCTGCATCCTGATAAATAAGGATTTTAAGACCCTAATGTTTATGTATATGGATAGTTTGTTTTAGTGTTAGTGAGAACCTTCACCTGAACTGTGTGCCAATAGGAAAGAGATTTTAGAATATGTGCAGCCAGAAACCCCACAAGGACACATTCTTTCCTTGTACTGGACCCTGTGGAGTTGACATCTTTTGTGTAGTTGGCCTGAACCCCACACCATGCTTGTGACTATCTTTTCATTCAGCTCCAGTCCTGCACTACCAATCAACTGGAATTAACTTTTATCGTCTCTGATTTCCTACATACCTGTCTCTCATTGCACTAATTTCCATCTTCTATAATGGCAATTTATGCTCATTTTTCATTTTTTCTTTTCAACTGTAGTCTATAGGTCAAATGTCTTATCCTTTTTATTCTTTCATTTACATTGCCTAAACTAATACTTTATGTAGAGATGGCACTGAGTTAATATGTATCGGATAATGCCTGAATCAAGAGACACAGGATGCTAAATTATGAAGCACAAACTTTGATGTCAAATTTGAATACGAATAGTGGTCTTTAGTTGCTATGCTTGTAGCTTGTCTCCTGACAATTCAGAACTGTGATAGAAGATAAACATTTACTATTAAGTACCTCTGTATACCAGGCACTTTCCTGGAAACTTATTTTTATTCTTTCACTTCTTATAACAACACTATTGATTTGATTCCGTGATTACATTTTATAAATGAGCAAACTAAGAATCTGAAAACTTACTGTAACTTAGTCAATGTCTAAAGGGGGAGGGATCCAGAATTTAATGATGGCTATTTTGGCAATTTAGAGTGGTCATATGCTTCTTCACTTCAAAGGTTGTTTTATTCATGTTTCAAGGTAGAAAGACATGATTAGAGGTCTAGGCTGGTTTTAGGCACAAGAATTATTTCAGCTGAAAGATTTTTCATGGAAAACCCAGCAGTATTAAAGGTACTGAGGTTTTGACATGAAATAGTTCATTTTCAGTTTTTCTACTTCAAATCTTTATTTCATCTCATAAGTCAAGGCTTGTAGAGTCTAATAAAAACTGTATAACAGCTGCTTGAAGGATGACACATTTCAAGTCTGTATAGACTTTACCTGAAATTAGAATCTAAAGTTGTGTGAAGTAAATTTTTCTAAAAGAACCAAAAATCTTGTTTTGAAATGCTGTTCCCAGACTGTAGATTCTGAAAGGTACTCTGACACTTCTTTCTTTTTGTTAATACACTTTAAATGGAGGCAGTTTATTGAACAGAAATTATGCCTCAATAAAATTAGCTTAAATAAAATCTTAAGTACTCTGGCAGATGAATGGATAAACAATATATAGTAGAAATACACAGTGGGAATTACTCAGCCTTAAAAAGGAAGGCAATCCTGACACATCATGGCTAAATAAAACAAGCCAGTCATAGAAGGACAAATTCTGGGTGATTCTACCTATGTGAGTTCCCTGGAGTAAATAAATGTAGAGAGAGACAAAGAAGAATGTAAGTTATAAGGAACTGGGGAAAGGGGAATTTGAAGTTAGCATTTGAAACTGGTATTTCAAATTAGTATAATTACCAGTACTTTTTATCATGGCCTGCATTTTTTTTATTGAATAGTCACACAGTTTTATGGTAACATTTTTGTTTTCAATAAGGATATGAAACTGAATGTAAAAACGTTTCCTGAGATGGCTGTTTTATTATGTTAACAAGAGCATACTAAGACACATTATGTTAAAAATAACCTAAGATAGAGTCTCAGTATTGGTAGTCGTAGAATCATTTAGGGAGCTTTTATCGTGTTTGTTGCTATTCCCATGGTGGTGTTATAAAATTATAAATTTTTAGGATCCTGTCACTGGATAACTTTGATTTTGTAGTCTTGCGATGGTACCCAAGGGTATGTATCCAAAATTGTATGTGTTTTCGATGGATGTTATGTATCCTATGAATAAAGCAGAACTAGCCCCCTTCCACACACAAATAAATACATAGTAAAAACAAAATCTTAAAAATAATTTTGAAGTGAAAGTAAAATAGACAATCCTCCTCCTCTTTAGAGAGAAAGTTTCAGACACTTTATATTCATAAATATCCATAAACGTCCTTTTTCTTTTAACATAAATGGGATTATACACTGTCATGTGTTCATGTTGTTTGGCAACTTTATTTTTCAAGTAATATATATTTGAAAGATCTTTTCATGTTATTACATACTGAATTTTTTAATGACATAAAGTTTTCTACTATGTCAACATTTCAGAACTTACTTAGACTCCAGTCACTGAACACAGTGTAGCTTCATTATTTATCTTTGAGCAAATGAGACAGCACTTACGTTGGATAAATTTCTACATGCAGAATTACTAGGTTGATGAATTTACTCCAACTTAAGAAAGTTTAGGAAGTCATGAATTCTGGGTTAGTCCCCAGTATTTCATTCTCATAGGCCCTCTAACTAACACAGTTGTAAATTTACATCTAGGTATGTGATTATTTGATCATTGTAGATCTCTGCTATAAATATATATAGATAGATAATATAGATATTTGCTATATTGCAAAGTTAAGGTGTATATTTTTCTTTCTATTACTATTGCAATGCCAGAGTCTGGCCAGTATTTGGCATAGAGTAAGTGCTCAGCAAATAGGCATTAAATAAATAAACAGTAACTTCCTCCTTAAGTTGTTGGGCTATCTAAGGTGAAAAAGACTTAGAATTCAAATAAACTTTGGTTTTCTTACTTTCAATGACAAAGACATTTTTCCTAGTTTATGCATTTTAACATAGCACAAGAGGGAAAACTTCTCCACACAACTGTTGACTCATTTAATTTTATCTGTATCATCCATAGCTAGAGAAGACAAGTTATTCTTTCCACGATGATAAAGCCTACACATCCCCGATAGTTTAGCTGAATTTATTTAAATTCTAAGCTTAATATTTAAGAGAAAATATTTCCACTAATTTTGTGGGCCTTGCTAGCCCAAATCTATCAGAGTGTTTCTCAGACTTAGAGTGATTCTGGACCTGCGGGGTTTAGGTGAGGAGCGTAGGGGTACGCCTAGTTGTATTTCTTGAAATACAGCTATGTTTATATATAATACAGGCTGCATTTCTTGAGAGGTCTGCATAAATAGGAAAATTTGGAAATCACCAATTTTAAAAGTCCTAAGACATTTTGCTGTTGGAATCATTCAGTGCATAATTTTGCCCACCACACCCATCTTTTGTTTGCCGGTTTGATATTTGTTCATATCATCATCATCATCCTCTTCTTCTTCTCCTAAGCAAGCACAGCAGAGCAGTAATAATAGCAGGGGACCCATTTGTAAAATGTTGCATTAAAATTGAGTATATAGAAATACACTTTTGATGTAGTATAGCTTTTTTTCTAAATATCCTAGAATTTCCTCTAATATAAAATTATTTTTTTGAAATCACTCTATGGTCTGGAAAGGAATCTTTGAGGATTAAAGTGACCATTGGCTCCTAGAGGCAATTTAAACAGCTAGTATGTCTACTTCATGCTAGATATGAAACCCAAAGAGCCCAAGGGGGTAATTCTTATAAGAAGCAGGACTGGGATTTATTTTAATGTATGTTTATCAATCATTTGATAGGAGGATATATAAGGAGATTCTTTCCAAGGGGAGCCAAAGATCTTAAAATACATTCCACTGTGAAATGAAACAAAGGGAAAGGAAATCAACACATAATTAATGCTTTCCTATCAGACTGGGTCTTAGAAAACGGAAGCACATATTTAAACCTCCCTATTATCTTCAGAAGAAAGAATTATTAGCCCACTTTACAAATGAAATGACAGCCTCAGGCAAAAGGAAGTCTAAGGTTATACAGTTAATAAGAGTATTGATGGTAATCTGATAAACTGCTGACTGAATGGGCAATCTGATGCTTTTACTTTGACATCCCATTGCAGCTGTGGACAAACCTCATTGATTAAGTTGTACTTTTAAGGTCAGCCAGATTTGCATTAGTAGTTGTACTAAGTATTGATTCTTATCAACACAAAATGAGTGATAATAGTTTGAGCTAGGAATAGTATCACATTTTTAAGAAGTTTAGGAAACCTGGGAGGGTGACACTTGTCACATTAAAAGACTATTAGGGGTGCACAAGTGCCAGAACAGTAGCTTTTGAGGAATTAAAGCACTTTATATAGGTAGCAGAGAAATTCACAAGGATACATCAAAGTTAACCACAGAAGGTCATTTCATTAACACTGGAAATTTTGTGGGGTTCTTTTTGGTAATGATTGTAAAACTATATACCTTGATATTTGTTTTTGTAAGAAAACTACACATGTAAAACATTTTTGGAGGAAAAATTTAACTGACAAAGATGGTGCTTTCCAGATATATTAGGAGTTTTCAAAGCCAGCAGTACAAATTTCCAGTTCCAGAGATTCAAGGAAGTGTTGCTAAAATCTCAGATGAATACCTGAATACGTTTTTATTTATTTGTTTCTGCTAATGTCATTGTTCATGTTCTTTCCTGCAAGTTCAGTCAAATATATTCTATAGAAATTATCATTTGAAAACTTTCTGTGTGGAAAGAAATTAACTCTGAATCCTGGTTTAAGATACAGCAAAGTGTAAGATAAACAGTTGTTATTAATTAAATTGGGATAGAAGGTACTAGGACTAGGAATAGATGTAGATTGAAGACTCAGGTAAAGCTCGGAGTGGAGGTCTTGTGCTGCAAAGAAAAACTACCACTCAGAAGGAATACTTCAAAATACATGTGACTGCTAAGCATTTACGTATATAACTCTGGAACCTGTTGGGTAGATAAAACATCAAGGATCAAAGCGCGGACGTGGCCTGACGTGAGCAGGAAGCTTTGTCCTTTAGGAAGACTTTTTGCTAATAGTACCTTGGTTACCTGGCTAGGGACTATGAGGGCTTGTAATCACTCCAGGCTTGGAACTATTAAAAGGAAAGCAAATCCCAGAGGGATTGATATACTAGACAGGTCATTAAGAGCATGAGCTAGTTATTTAGGTATCTGGTATCGAAGGTGAGGAATGAGTCTCTAAGACAAGTTAAAAAAAATAGTCTAATTGTTCCATTCAAGTCCGAGAAACCTGACTTTAAAGAACATTGCCTTGATTCCAATTACTTGAGTTCCAAATTATGGAATAACCTGATCTGAAACGGAACTGCTCCTCATGCTAGAGGCATTAGTTTAGGTTGCCTCCACAGACTATCAAACCATACAGAACTAAATTCATTGAGAAACTTCTTCACCAAGACATATTTTAACCTATGTTGTGCTGGCTGCTGCTGCTTCCTCTTGCCTTTTCTTCTTCCACTTCCTCTTTTTTCTTTTCCTTCCTCCATCTGTCCTCCTCTTTGTTTCATTCTCTGTCCTCCCTCCACCTCTTTTTTCTCCTTCACTGTATTTTTATAAAGGAAAATTTTACAGAATTTTGTCAACTAAATCATCAATCAGATTTCATGCTTTCAGCTACTTCTAAAGATAAACTAAACCTTTAAAAGAAAAAAGTAAGTAATATTCAGTGGCTTCAGATAACTGTGATATGCTTCTGTAGGCAATCCCATGGGTCCCAAAGATACTTTGAACAATATAATCTTATTTTATTTAGAATAAATATATCTCTTCCTACTCCCTCCAGTCGTTTTCACTGCTCTCAATTTATCTGGCATTGCTTGCCCAATTCAAATATGGTTGCAACTTTATGTTAACATTTTTAAAAATTGAACAATTGACGGATAACACTATGGTCATTTTAAGTGTACAACATAATGGTTACAGTTCACACACAAACACATTAATTTTCTTAAGAACCCTCAGAGGTAAGTAACCTTATTTGACCTTGGGCTATATTAAGTGGGCATGATGAATTTAAAATAAATATTAACATTTATTGAGTCCTTTTTATGTGCCAGACATGATGTTAAATATTTTATACTATATTAAATCATATACTCCTCACAATAACGCTACAAGATGAATACTATTACTATCTCCATTTTATAGATGAGAAACAGAGACACTGTAAGTTATCTAGAGGTGGAGGGGGAAAAAGGTCCAAAACAAGCAGAACCAGGATTTAGAATTAGACATGTTTTCCAGATACTCTGTGCTTGTGCAGAGACCTACTTTAGGATTTCAGAAATTAAGTGTTGATATTCAGCTTTATAAGGTGGATACACAAGGAAGGAAAATGTTGATTTATCAGACACCATTGATTTGTCAGCAGAGCTACAATTATGAGCTATCCGTCCAAATTATAAACTAGCACTCAAGAAATCAATCCATTTTCCACTTTTACATATTATTATAGGCATTATGACTATCCAGGTGTCATTTCTTTATAACTTGTGCTAAAAGAAATTGTTGACTACATGTAATAGTGCAACAAGGTAAGACAGACTAGGTATGATCTTGTTTCCCAGAGATGTAGGTTAAGCTTCCCTTTTCTTAATACATTTTCTGATGCTTTGAATGTCTTGTGAAAGCTCATGTGTTTAATTTTCTATTTCTGTTTTTATGTGATTACAGTTAAAGACATAGACATTTATGCACATGCATATAAAATATGAATTAATACTTAATAGAGTAGCGTTTTACTATCTGAGGGAAATCACTAGGAAATTCCCAAACTGATAAAAATGCCCTTTGCATTTTCTAGAAAAAAGTGCAATTTTAGTATTTTACATACTTAATTGAAACATGTATTTAATCTTCATAAAACATCAATGAGTTATAAAGCTAGCAAGTGATGGGCTCAGTAAGAGGCACAGGACTTCTGAATCCTACTCTGACATTCTTTGTGTAACAACATATGCTACTCATACATATTTATGCTGCTTTTTTCTGGACTTTAGAATACTTTGTGATACAAACTTCTGGGCTGTGTCAAGAGTATTTCTATGTGTTTTTCAGATTTAAACATGTGTGAGAATCACCCAGGTGTACCTTAATATATATATATATATATATATATATATTCCTTGATACAATCTTCAGTTGATTCTAATGCAGGATGGTCCATTAAGAAATGCTAGATAGTAGTGAATAATACATTCTAAGTGCTCTTTTCCTTACACAGTTTTTTGACTGATATCATGTGATCTGTTTGGTTTGAGTTACTATCTGTTTGCTGATGGTCCCAAACCAGTGTATTTGGGCTAACTTTCCCCTGCTCAAACTTTGTCTATTACATATGCTTATTTTTTCTGCCTTTTATTCGCCCACTAATTTGCTCATTCTTCAATAAATGTCTAATTGCTTGGCTGACATCTGTAATATACTAGGGAAAATTGTATTTGACCTTGGGCTATGTTAAGTGGGCATGATGAATTTAAAATGAAAAACTATACAAATACATCATTTCAAGTTTTGCTGATTGTTTTTATTTTGCTGCTGCAGAAATAAACACAAAGTTTTAAAAGAACATAGTTTGGAAGTTGCAAAACACTTCCCTGAGGGAAAAAAAAAAATTTGTTCTGATATCTGAAGAATGAGTACATTGACCTAGTTTGTTGTTTTTTTGTTTTTTTTTTTTTTTTCAGAACTGTACAATATCTTTTTATTCAAAATACAAAATAAATTATATGTAGACATGGACAATGACAGCAATAAACCAATATATGTTGTCAGCTGAAACAAGTAACATAATTAGGGTGGTTTTCTTAAACATCAGTCAGCCTTTTCTTCAGTCTTTTCCTTCAACTGACTTCTTTGAAGTTATGCATGAGTTATATGCTCTGAGCTTCCTGTCACAGCTTATCAATACTGGTAAATCACTATTCTAGAAATCAGAACATGTTACCTCCCATACCACCTCCCATTCCATGCATTCTGCCCATTCTAGCACCCTTGTCTTCTTTAGGGATCTCTGTAACTACAACATCTGCTGTAGTTAAGAAAGAGTCTACCCCAGCAACATACAATACAAAAGTTTTAACAACCATGGTTAAACTAATGATTCCTTTTTCACAAAATCTCCAACCATAACATCATAATCAACTTATGAGGAGCTCTTCAAAAGTTTCTCCACTAATGATCCTTCAACACTTGCATTCTTCACTATTGGCATTGCAGGAGTTTTGAGTGTTCTTTTAATAATTTCTACATCAGTTTTCCGATATTCATTAACTGGAGTTAATGAGTTCAAGGCTGGAATGCACCTAAATAGAGCACAACATCCTCCCACAACAATGCCTTCTTTGACAGCAACTAGTGTAATATTGAGGGCATCTGTAACTTATCTTTCACTTCAGTATCACTTTTCCCACTCACCTTCAGAACAGCTATTTCATTTGAGAGTTTTGCCAAATGTTCATTTAGTTTTTCCTTTTCATAGTTACTAGTATTGCTATTTTACTGCTTGGTGATTTGTTGAATACATTAAAAATGTTTTTTAGATTTATTTATACATACAAGAATTGAGGTACAGACTAGAGGTGTGGGGTTGTGAGGATTTACCAGAGACAGAGTGAGGAGAACAGGCAGGTTGACTGAAATATACTTCTGAGGGGAGCAACAGTCCAGACAGGAGAGGGCTGCTATGCCATGTGGGTCACTTCCCTGCCTGGAATCAAGCTTGTGTTGCAATAGCTATCAATAGCTTCATAGTGCTGTGACTTAACCCCTGTGCCACCAAGGAAGACCTGTTGAATACATTTTTAATTTGAGCTTTGTCACCTTTTCCTCTCAAGAGCATGATATCATCTTTGGTCACAATGACTTCTCCAGCCCTTCCTAAGTCATGAGGCTGAACATCTTCAAGATTATGTCAATCTTCTTTTCCAAATACTGTACTGTTAGTAACAATAGCCATATCATTTGGTTAGTTCTTTCTATTGTCTTCAAAATCTGAAACTTCGGTTGCTACAACTTGAAGCCCAACTTCTAGCTTCAAAACAGGCATACTCAGAACTTCTCCATCAACAGCTTCAGCAATTATGACCAAAGATTTATATTGAGGCTTACAAAGGTTTATAAGAACAGATCCAATGTGCTGAACATTAGAAATTTTCTTTTCATTTGCTGGAACATAGGCATCTTAGAATTCACATTTCTGACCTTTGAATATTAATAAAATATGGAGAAATAGAGCCTCAAACTTCATGCCTTCAATAATTTCTAATTCACCATTGTGTTTTTCTATTCTTTAATGTTATGACACCCTTTATTCTAACTTTTTTCGTTGCCTTCACAATAATGTTGATAATTTCTTTTTCTCCATTTGCAGAAATTATAGAAACCTGAGTGATTTCTTCAGGGATTGTAACACATTTTAATTACTTCTTAAATTCAGTAATTGCAGCATCTACAGCCAGTATCACACCTCTCCTTATTTCTACTGGATTAGCATCTTTGCTAATCTTCTCAAAACCTTCTTTGGCAATAATAACAGTGATAGTAATACCAACCCCAGCCTCTTCATTTGTGCTATTGGAAACATCTTGATCAGGTTTGGTGCAAAATCTTAATTTATTCTTTAAAATTAATGGGCTTTGTGCAATCTTTTGTTACTTTGGAACTTCCCCAGTACTCTTCAGTAATCAGTGTTCTTCCCATTGGCCCCATAGTAACCAACACAGCAACAGTTAAAAGGTCTACCCCTTCAAGCATTAAGGCTCAGGCATCCACACCAAATTTTACATCGCTGGTATATGCCCAAGTGAGATGAGGAGCCAGTGCCCGGGACACTGGTGTAATTTGATGAAGGATGGCAGTTAATTTAATTATTTCTTTGGGATAGTGCAGGGTGCATGGGTGTGAAGACAGGTAGTTGGCAGTGAGTGAGGGACAGTGTGCCTGAACTAGGTTAAGAAATGATTATTCTAGGAAGATGAAAATACATTTGCTGGGATAGACCACGGATAAGAAGAAAAACATGGCTTGACTTACTTGTTTTTTATTTATTTATTTATTTTTTTTAAATTTTTTTTAATTTTTTAATTTTTTTATTTATTTTATTTTTTTTATTAAAATATTTTAAAATTTACATATACTTGCCATTAATTGTAATCCCCATGTATTCTCCATCACCATTTCACCAGTGCACCATCACCTCAGTCCCTCGTGTTCCCATCTTCCGTCAACCTGTTAAAGTCAGATTTGACTGAGGTACATCAACAAAACAGAGAATATTGTAAGACAATCTAATGCAATAACCAGAGGCCAGATTTTCTGGGTCTTATGAATCACTTAGTGATTGTGTATATGTGTATGTGTTTTCTCCTAGTGTCCATGGAAAGTCATTGAAAGGGGTTGCCATAATGATTTTTAAGACATGTCAAGTAGGATATCCCATAGGTTTCAAACTTTCTTCCTCTATTTCCTAGTCCTGCTCTCTTCTCCTGGGTTCCTTAATTAATGGCATTGCCATGTCCCTATTTGCTCAAATTAGTCATCCTCTTTGTCTCCTTCCTTGCCACACTGCCATCGACATTTATGTCTTGTGGCCATGTAGCCTATGAAGTTCTTTTTTACTGGTGTCCCAAGTATGTGGCTCTTGGGAAAAAGCAGTGACCTGTATCCTGCTACAGAAGTTGAAGGGAGCTCTGAGTTCTTATACCTGCCCTCAGAAGCTATGGCTTGAGCCTATGAATTAGTCTTGGCCAATTAGAACCTTTTTCATAAGACTTTGCATTTGGCAGGCGAGAATTCTACCACTGAACCACCCATGCAGACTTTGCATTTGGAAGGAGTGATATAAGATTTTAGAAACTGCACATTCACATTGTGCATTGAATCACAAATCCGGGGTAATATTTGCAGTTGCTCATGATGGGCTGGCAGTAGTGGTGAACTGACCAAGTCTTTCTATCACTTCTACTCCTATATCTCAACATGGTTTTTCAGACAGCTATTTGATTCTATGATCTAACCAATAAAATCCTTTTCTCCTTTTATTAATTTTGTTATTTGTAGTATATTCATCATCCCCAAATCATTCATTTTAACAAGTTTACCTCCTAATTCTCTCTCAAGTATAGCAAATTCTCTCTCTCCATTGTTTCTACCTCACTTAGTTTTAGCAACCATTATCTCTTACCTGGACAATTGTTAGAATTTCCTAGTTAATCTTCTTGTCTCTTTACCCTGAAATCCCTGGCCCCTCCCCCAGTCTCTTAGCTATTTGCATCCAGAGACACATGCATTGTTCTGGTGTTTTCTTGCTGCTTCCCTCATCAGGCTGTAAACTCCTGAGAGCCAGGGTTGTACTGTGTACCCTGGACATGTCTCACAGTGACCAGCAAGGCACTGTGATTGAGGACATAGCCTGTGGAGTCAGCCTACACTTTGTGTGAAGCTAAGCAAATTGCTTAATTTCTCTTTGGTTCAGATCCCTCACTTACAAAATGCAGACAATGATAGTATCTGTCTGATAAAAACAAAATAGACTAATCAATGAAAGTAAGATAGGTTTTCAGCTGAACCAGTAAGCAATCAGTAGGGATTCAACCTGCCTAAAAAGCATCAAGACTTCTTCCTTGATCTTAAACTATTTCTGAAAAATACGCTAAGAAGCCTAGAAGTCACATGCTAAAGTTATTTTCCTATAGTTAATATATTTCTTAACTAACCATACAAAATGCATTTTAGGAAGTGATCAATTACGTAATTATTTTTATGGTTTGAATCCTGGAAAGTTTACTCCAGGTATGGGCAGCGTGGCACAAGTTCCCCAGTATACTATTAGTAGTTACAGTTATTGATGTTTTCATGAAACATAAAAACATATAACTGACTGAACTCTTTGGCTTGTTAACTGCTTTGCCTTGGGACAATATCAACATAGCAAAGCAGGTGAGTCCAGCAACATTTCCTAAGTGCTAGAAGTGTGATACACTCAAGATGAGAACCACGGGAAGGGAGCAAACACAAAATGGTAAGACTTCGATTCTTGTATTTATGGAGCTATGGATGGTACCATTAGGGTGAGTGTTACCTAGCTGATTCACCTTAAATAGAGTCAGAGTTGGAATACCCACTCTTAATTATTATATAAATGCTTATGAACAATAGGAAGGGATTTGTGGAAAAAAAAAAAAAGCCTAATTAATTGTATTTAAAATGCTTAGGTTTGAAAGGCCTTAGAAATGATCTCAAACAGTGAGGTTAATTGGGTTAGAAATTATTATTAGTGACTATATTGAGTGAGCAAAAACACTTCTATATATTTAGAAAAGCATCAGGGTAAAATTATGTAGAAGACCATGGGGTTTCTCTTATCCTCTTTTCTCTAGCCGTTCTCCGCCTTCAACCTCCTGGGTAAGAAATTCTGTGCCTTCTGAATTTTAAGTGTCTGGTAGCTACCTGCCCTGTTCTTATCCTTCCCCAGTCCTTACCAACACTGTTGTATGGAATCAATCTGATATTTATTGTAATTGATTACAGTTAATAAGTGGCATCTCTTGGGGGTATTGCATTTTTATGCACTTTCTCTTCCATTGTACAATGACAGGTTTTACTGCGATAGGGGTACTTTAAGTATTGGCAAGCAAGTAGTTGCAAGTATTGGCAAGGCTGCAGTCTTTAAATAGCAACGCTTATCCAGTTGTCTAGAATTCATGCCATTTTAGCAACCAAATGCACATAAGGCTAGCCTTGAATGAAATCATCTTTCAAGAGTTTGAACTTTTTATGTTTTTAGGTGGAGTTAGAAGAATTGAGAGAAATGGAAAGAAGCATATTTATCTCCAAATATATGGGAAAGGACACAGTGTGTTGTGTTTGCCAGCATGACTGTGAATACATGCATAGTGATCTAGCTGTACGGGTAGCTGGCAATGGTTTTAATTGATCCTTTTTATAGACAATATAGAAACAAGGATCGAATACAGGAAAACTTTGATCTGGCTGCAAATTAATCATAAACACAGTTAAGTATGTTATCTGTTTATCATAGTCATAGTATTATTAAAACCAACTATCAAAATCAATTTTTGAAAATCACCAATGAATTTTGCCATACATTTTGTAATAACACTGAATTATAACATGGGTGCTTGATCCTTATGGTCTGCTGCTTAGTCAGCTTGATTTTCTACCCACTGCTTAAACTGTGGAGTATTAATTAGAAGGATTTTCTTTTCTTATGGAAAAGACATGACTCCATATATCTAAAGATAGAGGAGGAAATCTAAAATACAGTTCAGGATCAGAGAGTTGCTTTGTGCTGTATGGTGTTATTGAATTATGAGTGTATTCATTTATTGCTATAATTTGATTTTGTGGGTGGTTTTGATTTCTCTGGCATTGTTCAGTATGGGTATAAATGATTTAGAAGGAAAAGAAGTGTGTGGAGAAGGAAGTGTTTTGCATGTCAAGACTGATAAGAAAATACTCTTTTGCTTATAAGACTGAATAAACATGAGGGATGCTTAGGCCAGCCTACAAGCCAACTCTTCAGAGAAACTTTGTCCATCCTCTCAGGCTTTTCAACTGCATTGGGGAATGATTTCTTAAGTTTGAAGAATTTAGAGAGTTGTTATGCTCTAGAATAAGTATCCAAGTTTTGAAAATCCACTTTTATTTTTTGGTAGAAACTTTTTAGTAAGAATAGTTTTGAGATACTAGCTTGTGTAAACACTAAAGGAAATTGGGAATTTCTTATTTCCATTTTTTTTTTCAAATTTTATTTGAAATAAAGTAGGTTTACATCTCTGTATCTGTTCTGGAGGTTAGAGGTTTAAACTTCTACAAATTTGTACTTTGATACCTTGCCAACTATCAGTGACCCAACAATCCTCCACTATGTTCTGCTGGACCCCTTCCCTCCTTCCCTCCTTCCCCACCACCTATCCTCCTTCTCGAGTTGCCTCAGTTTTGCAGTCAGAGATTATTGGTTTGGTTTTGAGTTTTCCCTTGCTAAGTTTCTCTATATGCCACATATCAGTATAAGTGAGACGATCTATTATCTTTCTTTTTCTGACTTATTTCACTTAGTATCTTCTCTCATTTCTATGCATGTTGCTGCAAATGGCAGCTCATAATTTATTTTGTAGCTGAGTAGTATTCTCTTGTGTGTGCATGTGTGTATGTATGCATTTATGCACATTTATTGTTTCTATCTTGGAATGTATCACAGATATTTTCTTTAGTTTCTTAGTTCTTTAAAAATTTGATAAAATTCATTTGTAAAGCCAACTGGTCCTGGGCTTTTGTTTTTCAGAAGATTTTTTTATTACTGCTTCAATTTCCATACTTGTGATCAGTTAGTTCAATTCTGTTTCTTTTTTAAAGATTTATTTTGTTTACTCTTATACAAGAGCTGAGGTCTAGGCTGGAGGTGCAGGGGTTGAGAGGATTCATCAGAGACAGAGTAAGGAACAGAACAGGTAGATCCACTGAAATACACTGTTGAGGGGAGCAGTGGGCGAGACAGGAGGTCTGCTGCTTCATGTCATATGGGTTAGCTACCTGGCCAGGGATAGAACACATGCTCTAGTGGTTGGTGATAGCTTGATAGTGCTAATGAGACCTTTAACCCCTGTGCCACCAGGGAGGCCCCAATTCTTCTGTTTCTTTCTGAGTTAGTTTTGGTAGAAAATGTTAATCTTAGTAGACTATGTTGATCTTAATGGAAAGATAATTGCAGTATGGTCAACATTAAATATTAAGAAAAATTCCAAATAAACAGTCTAATATCACATCTAAAGCAACTTGAAAAAGAGGAACAAAAAGAGCCAAAATTATCATAAGGAAGGAAATAATAAAAATAACTGTGGAAATAAATGACATAGAGATTTAAAAGACCATACAAAAATTCAATTAAACTAGATGCTGATTCTTAAGATAAAAAATTAGATAAACTTCTAGCTAGGTTAACAAAAAATAAGAAGAGAGAAAAGAGAAGAAATGAAAGAGGAGAAATCACTATAGAAAGCACAGAAATAAAAATCATAAGATTACTATGAATAACTATATGGCAATTATTCATTAACATTGAAGAAATGGATAAAGTGCTCCAGTATTAGTGTTAGAGTCTTAATTTCTCATTTCTTTGACTGAGAACATATAACCTTTGCCTGGCTAGGGGCTAGTGGGGAGCGTGCTCCTGTTGGTAAGATACAGTTGCTTCAAACTCTGCTTTGTGAGAACATTCAGTTGTCTCAGTTTTGTGTGTGTGGGAGGGGTATATCAAGTGCTTTTTCATACCATATCCTCAGGCTACAGATGGTAATCTCTAATATGAGTAGACACAGGTTACCTGATCTGCAGGTTATCTCTCTGCAGCTGTTCTAATTTGGAAGCCTCAGGCTCAAATCACTATCACCACCTTTATTCCTGTAGTTCTCTAGTGATGCTCTGACCTGCATACCATTGCTATGAATCTTCTCCTCCAGTATGGTAATAATTTTTAAGTCCCTGATATGAGTGTGTACCCTTAAGTTAACAGCATTGGAGGGGATCCTACAGCAGAGATCACTCCTCTCTCTCATGGGTTGCACTGCCCGGGTATCTCCCAAGCACACTTGAATTACATTTTATGCTATCCATTTTCCACGGTGTCATTGTTCTGTTGTATGCAACAGTTACCCATTTATCTTCCAAAAATTGTTGTCCTTCTCTTGTTCCGATTATGTTGTGACTATATAAAGGAGATACCTTTACGCGGCTGCCATCTTTCCAGAGCCTGATTGTCTGAGTACAGTTGCTCCCAAGACTGAAAGCATGCTGGTATCATGTGTGTGAATTTTATCTGCAAAGATTCTAGTTTTCCACTTCCGAGGAGTACAATTCAGTGAGTCCAAAGAAGGACTAGGAAATGCGTATTTTCAGTAGATTCTGAATACCAGCCAGGTTGAAGAACTTCCAATCTAATCCTACCCCTTTGGTTTACATATTTCAAAAACTGTAACCCATGCATAACATGCTTGGAGATACAGACAGACAGACAGACAGACAGACAGACAGACAGGCAGGCAGGCAGGCAGGCAGGCAGGCGGACAGGCAGGCAGGTAGGTAGGTAGGTAGGTAGGTAGGTAGATATTTTAGGGCAGCATATTGAGTAATTGTAGAGGGCAGAGCACCTTTAGGGATCTTACCTTAACTCTCTGGTTCACACTTCTGTCAGTCACCATAAGCTGTTCTCATGGGGCACTGGAAACACTATTTCCTCCTCTTTGTCATTGAGTTCCATTATGTTTTCCATTTACCTTTGTATCTAATCTCTGGGGACTTTACCACTCCTTTTTTGTTCTCTTAATCCAGGATACAACTCTGTAATTTGTCCCATTCTAGTAGACATAGTCATTTGAGCCACTTGAAACATTGGCATTATTTCTGTTTTCTTCAGATAATAAAAGATTAATACAAATGTGCACATTTATATATACAACACAATATATACTAATACAAATATAGGAAGCAGAATAATGTGTTTCCTTCTGTAATTGTAAATTCCTGATTGCTGTTACAGATCCAGTAGTTCCTTGAACTGAAAATCATTTATTTTTAAGAATACCGTGATAGGAAATTCAGCTTTTCATTTATTTGATTTTCATTGCACATTAATGTACATTTTATAACTTTTCAATTATCAATGTACAATTTTGCTTACACAATTATCAATGTACAATTTTGCTCACACAAAAAAGTAGACACACTGTGCTTTATAAATCTATTTAAGATGTTTTCAAAGGTAATCTTCACTACAGAAGCTTTCTTCCTTAGAAACTGACTTCAGAACCTCTTTTTCTGGTTGAGTGCAACTTGGCTGTATGTATCATAAAAGAATTTGAAACTGGGAGGGAGACCTGAGTGAGAAAGCAGACACAGAATTTATCAATTTATCTCATTCATACAACCTGCAATTTACTGTGTCCCAGAGGCCTGGAACAAATTCTTCAAAATATCCCCTGAGAGTGGGGAAATTGGTGCTATGGCTTTCAAGGACAACTTGTCAGTATCTACCAAAGTTTTAAATAAACATACACTTTCTTCTTTTATGGATGATATTTCAGATATGCATATGTAAGACTCTTGATCTCAGCATTGTCATATGAAACACAGTATACAACTTATACTTTCATGAAGAGAGACTTGTTAAAAGGTGTAATGTATCCAGACAGTGGTGTACTTTGCTGTCATTATAAATGACATATCAACATGCCTCAGATATAGTAAGTTAAAAAAAAAAAAACTAAGATGCCTACACATTGTACAGCCTACTATGCAACACTATTTATGTAATATATTCCTTTTTTTTTCTGTTTTAGTCAGAAGCACTTTTTTTTTCATGATAAATGCAAACAAACTGTAATCCCTTAGTGATGGCAGTGAGAATATAGAGACACTCAGCAAAACACTTACCATTAGTTAATTTTCTGACTTCATAGGATCTCATTATCTCTGGTTGAAAGACACCTCCCTTCAGACTCTACTGCTCTTATTCCAACCACTTTAAAACTGAAGCCTATTGCTGAATGCGTGCATGTTGTCACTAGGGAGGTGGCTTGAGCTCTGACTTGATTTGCAGAGAAATGTGAGTGTGCCCCATCACTCACGGGGGAATGTGGAAGCTGATTTCTGCAGCTGATGAGAAGGTTTTCATCATCCAAGCTGCCAGCCACACAAATGAGAATGGATGAGAGAGCAAGATGCCATAGCAGTGAGAGAGAGCAAGACAAGACTCCAAAAAGCTTGAGCAGCTCACAGAGAGGTTTCATATAGAGGAAACATGTATATATCAAAGAGAAGGTTTACATTGTTAGATGAAGTCATTGACTACCAGAAAGAGAGAAAAGATAAAGACGTGGCCATAAATTCCTCTGTCTTAAAAAGCAGTTTGATAGTAACAGTTCAGCAATTTTACAGCCTGGCTATCTGGGACTTGAGGTTATAAAGAATTATTGTCATGTTAGGGGCTTGCAGGTTATGTTGCGAGTTGAGAGGTTTGGCTCCAAACTAGAAACACTTTCTCAGCGCACTTGTCTTTACCTACCTCAGCCTTGTATTAATTCCCAGAAAAACGTACTATTCAAACAATTTCTGAGTGCTAAGTGACTAGCATAAGAAAATTGAAAGATAAAATCCTAGGAAAAGCTCCTATAATTGGACAATTATGGTTTTTCTTTCATTTTCTGAATTTCGTTTTTCTCACAACACTGGATAAGTCAGAGACAACAGATTTAAATTTAACTTATTATTTTCTCTCTTTTTTTTAAAAAAAATTAGCTTCTTTATTTATATATATATATATTTGACATCAAGTGTAGTTCCCTTGTAATGTCCAATACCAGTTCACCAGTGCACAGTCCCCTGTGCTCCTGCCACCCTCGTTTTGATTCCTCTCCCTCCCCCTTCCCTGTAAAATGTCTGTGGTTGTCTATTTGTTTGTTGTGTCATTTTATGTTTTCTTTTTATTGTTCTTTTCCCTGATTCCTTATTTGATTTCCTTATATTCCTCCTATAAATGAAACCATCTGATAGTTTTATTTTTCCTTCTGACTTATTTCACTGAGTATAATCCCTTCTAGCTCCATCCATGTTGCTATGAATGGCATCAGTTTATCTTTTTTGATTGATGATGAATAGTATTCCATTGTATATATGTACCACATCTTCTTGATCCCAGTCATCTATTTTGGGGATTCGAGTTGTTTCCCAAATTATTTCCCTATTATAAATAGTGGTGCACTAGACATAGATGTGCAGGTATCCTTTTAAATTAATGTTTTTGTGTCCTGTGGGTAGATCTAGAGGAGTATGAATTGCTGGGTCATATGGTATTTTCATTTTTAGTAGTCTGAGGAACTTCCACACAGCTTTCCATAATGGTTGGATTAGTTTGCATTCCCACCAGCAGTGTAAGAGAGTTCCTTTCTCCACATCCTCACCAACATTTGTTGTTGCTAGTTTTTTTAATATGTGCTATTCTTACTGGCATAAGGTGGTATCTCACTGTGATTTTAATTTGCATTTCCCTGATTATGAGGCATGTTGAATATTTTTTTTTATGTGCCTGTTGGCCATTTGCATTTCCTCTTTGGAGAAGTGTCTTAAGTTGCTCTGTCCATTTCTAGACTGAATTTAGTACTTTGTTTTTCTTGAGTCCTGTGAGTTCTTTGTAGATAGATCTTTGTGATCAGCCCCTTATTAGTTATGTGGAGTGCAAAATTTTTTCCCAGTCAGTAGGTTATCTCTTTGTTTTCATTAATGTTTCTGTTGCCATACAAAAGCTTTTTAATTTGATGTAAACCCAGTTGTTTATCTTTCCCTTCATTTTCTTTGTTTTGGGGTATGTGTCTTTAAATATGTTACTGAGATGTATGTCTTGTAGTGTTTTACTTATGTTTGCTTCTATATATTTTGTGGTTTTAGGTCTTACATTCAGTTATTTTATCCATTTTTGGTTGGTTTTTGTACATGGGGTGAAGTAGTAGTCTAGTTTCACTCTTTTGCATGTGGCAGTCCAGTTTTCCCAGCACCATTTATTGAATAAGCTGTCCTTGTTCCATTGCATATTCTTTACTCCTTTGTCAAAGATCAGCAGTCCATAAATGTATGGCTTTATTTCTGGGCTTTCTATTTGGTTCCATTGGTCTGTGTGTCTGTCTTTGTTCCAGTACCATACTGTTTTAAATATTATGGCTTTTTAGTATAGTTTGAAGTCTGAGAGAGTGATACCTCCATTCTTCTTTGTTTTAGCCAGGAGAGCATTGGCTATTCAAGGCTATTCCATATGAATTTCATCAATATTCATTCTATTTCTTTAAAGAATGTTATTGAGGGTTTTTTTGTTTTGTTTTGTTTTTTTCCTCTGAAACAGTGCTGAATCTGTAAATTACTTTTGGTAGGATGACCATTTTGATAATGTTAATTCTTGCAATCCATGACCAAGGGATGTCTTCCATTTCTTTTTGTCTTCTTATATTTCTTTTAACAATGTTTTCTAATTTCTTTGTATAAGTCTTTCACCTCTTTTGTTAAGTTTATTCCAAAGTATTTTTTTTCTTTCAATTATAAAATGGATACTTTCCTTTTTCTTCAGACTGGTTGCTTGTATATAAGAAGGCTACTGACTTTTGTGTGTTGATTTTGTAACTTGCTACTTTACTAAACTGGTTGATTGTTGATTAGTTTTTCTGTAGAATTTTTAGGGTTTTCTAAGTATATATTATCATATAATCTGCAAATAGTGATAGTTCTACTTCTTTCCCTATTTGGATTCCTTTTATGTCTTTTTCCTGTCTTACTGCTCTGGCTAGGACTTACAGTATTATGTTGAAGAGTAGTGATTACAATGGACATCCTTGTCTTGCTGGTCTTAAAGGAAAGCCTTGCAGCTTTTCACCATTGAGAATATGGCTGTGGGTTTCTCATATATGGCTTTTATCATATTAAGTTATATTCCTTAGAATATAATTCCAAGAATTTTGAGGACCTTCATCACATGTGGATGTTAAACTTTGTTAGAGTGCCTTCTCAGCATCTATTGATATGATTATATGCTTTTTATTTTTGTTTTTGTTCGTGTGTTGAATTACATTAGTTGATTTTCAAATGTTGAACCATCCTTGTGCCCCTGGAATAATTTACACTTGATTGTAGTGTATTACCCTTTTGATGCATTGTTTAATTCTTTTGGCAAGGGTTTTATTGTAACATATTATTTTCAATAACTAAATATTCTTATATCATGCAGGCACCATAATTTGCATGTTCTTTTTATTATTCATGAACACTCACTTTGCTGCCAATTTTTTGCTACTAACAACAATGCTAAAATAAACAATTTTTTTGGTTATGTATATCTCCATAATTTGATATTTTATTCCTATGGAAAAGATTACAGGTGGCTATGCTAGGTAATGGTTTATATTTATATATGTATGCCTTGTGTACATGTAATATGTATCTCTACTTCTATTTATTGTTGCCAGATTGCCTTCCAAAATGCTGTAACACAATTCACTAGTAGTTAGTGATGTAACACTTGTATTTCACTTTTCCCACATGTATTCCAGTAATAGGCACTGGAGGTCTTTTGTTGATCTAAAATAGGTAAAATATTATAACATTATAATGTTTTAAACATGGCTTTTTTTTGGACTACCAGAGAATTTGTACTTCTCTTTAGATGTTTTATTTGTGTAGATTTTTCTTTATATACTCAATTCAGATACTTTATATTCTTTTCTGTTGAAATACTTCCCATTTTTCTTTTTATTAAAATTGCATTTTTTTAAACCTAGGTAACATTTATCCTGGGTAACAACACTGTATATGATTTAGGGGTTTAGGTTCATACCTCTTCAGAGGGATATTAGAACACCTACCACCAAGCACCAATAATCCTTCCCATTGGCCAGCACCTCCTCTTTGTCCTTACCTAGTTGCCTCAATTCTACCATCAGATTTCTAGGGTTTGTTTGGTTTAGTTTTGTCTGTCCCTCTGTTTTGTTCCTTTATATTGCACACATGAGTGACATCATCTGGTATTTGTCTTTCTCCTTCTGACTTATTTTGCTTAGCATAATCCCCTCCAGAGGCTCTGAAACACTTTTAACTGGAAAGCACAGAGAGTACCCAAAACAGGTCTCCTTTTACTGCTAGGTTATTTAGGAGCTCAACAATATAAAATAAATCACACCTAAGTTCCCAAATTGGGAACGAGTTCTGCCCTTCATGTGGTCATCAGCTTGCTTCTGGTGACTTTAAGCAAAGGAAGACAGAGGTTCATTACCTTCCTAATTCTTCTTACTGTACCCAGGGTCTTCTCAACTAAACCATTGGAAGTATGCCTAATTCATAGTCATAGAAATTCAAAGGAAAAAGAACTTTGGAAGATTTCCATTCTATTCTGGTTTTCTTACCTCTCAAAAAATGACTTGAAAAAGTGTTTTTGGCAATTTTGAGTGTCCTATTGCATTTTTTCCCAAATAAAACTCATATATGTTTACAAAATCTGACAAATACTAAAGATTTTCTATTTTTTTTTCACCAACAAGTGGCAAATATAAAAGTGAGCCATTATTGGTATCTTTGGACAACTTTTGAGCAAAAAAATTCAATGTACATATATTGTTTTATTTATCAGTTACATTTTTAAACATAGCTTTCATGAGCTTTTAAGTTCAATTTGTGTATTTTATTCTATTTATGGATGTAATAATTTTAAATTATTATAACTAATTTTCAAATCAATTGTTAATGGGCCTCCCTGGTGGTGCAGTGGGTTGAGCAGTGAGAGTTTGTTCCCCGGCCAGAGAGGGGCCCCACATTGTGCAGCAGACCTCTCCTGCCTTGCCCGCTGCTCCCCTCAGCAGTGTATTTTGGTCGATCTGCCTGTTCTGCTCCCCACTCTGTTTCTGGTGAATCCTCTTACCTCCCGCAACTCTGGCCCAGCTCTTGTATACATAAATAAATAAATCTTTAAAAAACAAAGCAAGAAAAAAACAAAAAATAAATAAATAAATAAAATCAGTTGTTAAAATCAAAAAAGACTTTGAATTGATATTATGCTCTATTCAGACATGATGTTAGCTATACAATATTTAGCTTTATAAACTGCATTTATACATTAAAATATTTAACCTTTATTAGCACATTAACTGATTGATAAACAAAATCCATCTAAGCAATTATTTAATATATGATAAATTAAACTTATAAAGTGAATAACAAGTTTTCTTAAGTGTCATTACACTTTTAGAAAGTTTAACTATATCCTATTTGAAGATTATCACTATCCCAGAATCAATTAGTTATGTTTCAATTTAGATTCCAAAGGCTTATAAATTAGCTTGGTAAATTAAATTGTCCTTAATACTGTTAACACTTTCCCAAATATAGTTGTTTCCATTTTCTTAAACTTAATGCTGTTGTTTGAAATTATGGGTTTGATTTATCACCTTTAAGTTTTAAACATTCATGTCTAAGGCCCCTTCAGATTACAAATCACTGGGAGATTTTTGACCTTTGCTAACCCCTTTAGCCACTTACCTGTAAATTGACCTGATTTTTAGAGTTGCTATAAAAACAGACTTCATGCACTATAGAAGACATTGTCCTTTCCTGGGTTCAAACTGTTATATAACATTTATGTTCACTTCAATTGATACTATAATTCTCAACATAGCCTACTTAGGTTTTTCATTTATTTGATTCTTTTCATATGCTTTAATGTTATCTCATCTGGCTCAAAGTACATTTTCTTTCTATGCTTCAGATATTTCGCACACATATGGAATAATTTTGAAATCTCATTTAATTTTATTGCCTGATTTGTACTGTTGAAATTCCGTACTTCTTATATTTTATTGGCAAATCAACAATGAGGTAGAATGATATAGCTTTGAATGTGCATGTCCCTCAGGTCTTTGGAGCGAGCCATAGATGAAGCCCTGAAGTCAAACTAATGACAGGTAAAATAACCACCATCCAGAGTCCTTTCTTCCACACAGACATTACTGCTACTGCCTTCCAACATTTCTAAATAAATAAAATGTCCCAGGACTCAGTCCTTGGGCTTTTTCTTTTTTTCTACTTACGCTTGATCATTTACACTGATTTCATTCAGTCCAGTGATTTCAAATGCCATGTATATGATGATGACAGCCGCTTTTGTATCCACTACTGTAAGATATCTTTCCTAAACTCTAGACCAGTTATGATCCAACTGTTTGCTTGACTGCTTCATACCATGCTCAGAATCTGCCTTCTTTTCATATGCCCACTCTCTTTCATCCTTGCCCCCTGCCATGTATGTCTATTACCTGGGTTGCAACAGTGGCCTCTGAACCAATTCCCTCCTTGCTTCTACCCTTCTTCTTTTGCCAGAAACCAGTGTGAAGCTACTAATCAGAGTATATCATCATGCCATCCTCTGAGAAACACTTTACAATGGAACCCCATTTACTTTAGTAGGGGCCAAAGCCCTGACATCTATAATATATAATGATTTCCCATTTACTCTCAACTCTTTCCCAATACCTGTATCATCTTCTTCCATGGCCTTCTCAAACTGTTTTCCTTTTCCTTCTACTGAACTCACTCAGTTTGCTCCAGCCACTCTGGATTCCTTGTGTTCCTCTGGTTCATATGCACTCTCCCCTCAGATTATGGTATTCAGTTGTCTTGACAGATTCTAAGACAAAGTGAATATAACTAGTTTATTATAATAATGATACCAGGTTAACACTGTGTGGGAGAGAAGAAATGAGTAAGGTTTTGGAAGGAAGCACATAAAGCATGTGCTACGTCTGTGCTTAGAGGGCCTAATCCCTTTAAAGTACTCTGGGGCCTCATTTCTAAAGATATGGTCTGTGATACTGCAGCTGGGTCACCTGGATCTTTGTTAAAATGAGACTATCAGGCTCCAAACTACAAATCAGAATCTGTGTTTGAACAAGAACTCCAGATGATTCATACATACTGACTGATGTTGTAATCAACAACTCTCTTAGGAGATAATGTAGAACATCCCTCAGAACATTTCACCCAAAGGGCAGAAGCTATAGATTTTTTTTTAATCAGTTCTTTGAATCTCATTGTTTCAGTCCTGATTTCAGAAACATATATTTTCAAATTGCCTCAGTACTGGCTGAACATACCTCAGGGCCAAAAATATGGACCTGTGTCTTCAGGTGTGTAGGTAGAGGTGTGTAGGTAGAGGTAGAGATGTACTCCAGCACAGTAGGGGGGTAGCAGCAACATCTGCCATTGAGCCTTTGCTCTAGCTGTGCTCTTGGCTTGAAATACCCTTTCCCCAGGTGTTTTTTTTTTTTTTTTTAGTAACTAAGTCCTCCAAGTCCTCTAAGCCAAAATTATACTATCTCAATGAGACTTTCCTCTCTTTAATTTTAATTACAGTCAGCACAGAGCAACCTAGAATTCCCAATTCCCAACATCTTTCTCTTCCCTTTTTTCAGTTGTACTTATCCATCTAATCTATGATATAATCCATTTACTTACTATGTTAATTTTTCTCCTCTCCACCCTCAGAGCAGGGAACTTTATCTGGCCTGCTTACTTATTGAATAAATAAATTTCTGATTTGTTAAATATAAATAAGGTCATATTATACATACAATTTTGTATTCTGCATTTTGTATTATAATTAATATTATAATTGTATATTAGTATTATAATTAGTATTATATCATGGGAATTTCGTGTAATTTTTTATTGACTGACAAATATTCCATTATTTACGTAGATTTCAATTAATTTAAATATTCTTTTGATATTTGGAATTTCAAATGTTTTTCTACTTTGGTGATCATGAATAATGCTCTCAGAACTTATCTGTGCATCAGTCTGTTCTATTTTAATTATTTTTTTGACTAGAGTCCTAGGAGTCAAAATACCGAGACAAAGACTCAAAGTTACTAAAGTCAATCTATTGATAGATATGGTTGAAAGTGTCTTCCAAAAATTATATCTCCAAAT
Source organism: Galemys pyrenaicus (assembly GCA_019455555.1). NCBI lineage: Eukaryota > Metazoa > Chordata > Mammalia > Eulipotyphla > Talpidae > Galemys > Galemys pyrenaicus. The sequence goes on from JAGFMF010012266.1 coordinate 9,010,000, forward strand.
ACCTCTAGTGTGCAATAAATGAATATTCTTAAATCATTGTACCCTTTCCATCAACCTGAAGCTACAAAGCATAGTGAATAAGAATAAGTGTGTAGAGATAAAATAACTGGAATTGAAGGTCAATTCTCTGACTTAAGACTTGTGCAACTTCTGAGTCATTTCACTTACCTATGTCTCACTTTATTCATGTTAAAGAACAGTGATGAAAATATTACTTACCTAATAAGCAGCTATGAGGAATAAATTAGCACTTAGATGTGTAACTGGTATATAATAAGCACTGTAGATTTGTTAACTAACATACTGAGACCTTTTGAAACTGATAAGTGAATAAATGGTGCTTTACTTTTCCTTATTTGCATTTTGAATTTGAATTCTCTTGGAAAAATTATAAAATTCTCTTTATATTGGCATTTATATTTCCTCTTGAGGGTTTTATGCTTTACTTATATTTTCTTATTTAATTACACAGAAATGTTACTGATCTGTGGTATTTGAGGCTAATATGTTCCTGCATTTGCTATTTGATATCCATGAACTGTATTTATATGGTAATTTGTTGATATTTTATTTTTATCATATATTCATTCTTTAAGTTTAGAAGATTTTCCTCAATCAAAAATAAGAGAGGTATTTGCCTCTTTTAAATTTTATTTTATTTTTATTTTTTTAAATTAACTTTTTTTATTTATATATATTTGACATCAATTGTAATCCCCATGTATTCCCCATCACCATCTCACCAGTGCACCATCACCTCAGTCCCCCATGTTCCCATCTGCCTCAACCCTCCCCCTCTTCCCTCCCCACCAAGTGCCCCCACTTTGTCCTTGTCTTTTCATTTTTCATTTTTTTGTCTTTATTGTTATTATTATTATTGTTCTTATTCCTTTCCTTGATCCTTATTTGGTTCCCTTATATTCCTCCTAGGGGAGGAACCATCTGATATTTTTCTTTTGCCTTCTGACTTATTTCAGTGAGCATAATCCCTTCCAGTTTCATCTATGTTCCTATGAATGTGTCCAGTTTTAATTGGTTTGTTTTTCTGTATCTTCTTAAAAATGCATATTATAAAATAAATTCTAAGTTGGATATTATTTCCAAATTAGCCTGTCATTTCTTAGGAATTTGAATAAGAGAAGAAATAGGATCACTCAATTCTCTAATTTAGGCACCTGAAGCTGTGGTGTATTGAAATTCTGTTAAAAAATTCTCTTTTTTAACATTTTCACAAGAAAATGTGATTCAAATTGTGGTGTAAAATCCCCTATGATATTGCTAAATAACAGGAGGATTGGCTCTTACTCTCAGAGCTGGGACAGTGAAACCCAGAGAGTTTTAATTTGAGGGTAGGTCATGAGAGAGTTTATGGAATAAGTATTCTCAAGAGCATACAAGAGATCTGGCTTCACCTGAATAACCTGATGTCATCTGCCAGAGTCTTTTGGCTTTTGGCACCAGTAATTATTGTTGGACATAATGCTGTGCATTGGAATATACTTGGCACCTCATTCCTGCTGAAGCTTATTTGTCTTGGGAGTATCGTGTTGTCAGTGGTCAAGGTATTATTTGATAAGATTTACGGAGACTGAAATATTTGTTAACATGGCCTCATATTTCTCAAGTAAGTACAGTAGCATTGGAGCTTAACATTATAAAAACAAAACAAAACCCAGAATCAAGTATTGGAGGCCTAGATCCAAATAATTGCCAGAAATATTTTTTTTATTTGTAAAAATTTCATTTTGATATAAAGAGTTGATGGAAATACATTAGAACTTAAACTCATCATTTTTGTAAGTTGTGAACTTGTCCTTGAATATGCAAGTCTGTAGGTATAACCTTAGCAGTAATTTTTTCCCAGTGCTACATGAGCATGCCTGTTTTGTCAGAACGTCCACAGCATTGTGATTTGTCAAACATATTTTGCCATTCAACAGCTGTGGCACATTTCAGTGTAATTTTAACTTTCATTTCTCTTGTTATGAATGTAATTATAAAGCTGCCTGAGACATAGGCTTCCAGGCCCACCTAGGATTTCGTGGTTCCCTTCTCTAGCCTCCACTTGCCTATGGATATTACAGCAGTGTACCCAACCAACCTTTGGCTCTAGTCATTCTCTCTCACTTAGACTATAAGCCCCTGAAAGGCAGTGACTGTGGCTGATTTGTCTTGCATTTTCCAATCATAATTCCTGTCTTATGACCTAACCCTTTCAAGTATTCTCTGTATGATTTGGTGCAAACAGAATTTTCTGAATAGACTGAAATGTCATGACTCAAGTGCTTTATATCTTAAAAGTTCTGATGCTTTTTCAGAATTAAGAATCTAAGATCATTAAGCTAGATATTCAGCATTTACTCACTCTTTGTAATAAATATGAGTTTGTGATCTACGTTTGACAGACTTTCTTCACTCCTATTAACTTTCCATTTTCTTTGCCAGTTGTACAGTGTACTGTAAATTATTTTCAATCATAAAGGTACATCATAATATCAGATATTTAGCTCCAATATTTAGTTTGTCAGTTCTTTGCTATGTAGAAGATAACCCAAATAAATTTTCACTAAGATACTTATTTTTTGGCTTTTAGTTAGCTTGTTTGACTTGACAAAGTCTAAGCATAAACTCAATTGACTTTTGTACTATTGAGTATTTTCTTCTTTAATGTTCATGGTGTTTGTGCCCAAGGAGTTGGATCAACTATTACAACATCTGAACCAGCTGTGGCTAACATTGTTTAGTCAAGGTTGCTTGCTTGTTTAATTTATTTTCTTGCTTTGTAATTGCAGTTTGCAGATCAGCAGGTATTATTTTAAGGGTTGAACTTAGGTCACATACTAGATTGTAAGAATCGCTTTTTGTTTTACAAAGATGAGCTAATTTGATTACATGTTTTGAAACATGATACCATATGATTAATTTTACCACAAAATACCTAAGACTCACTTGTAAATTGTTTAAACAACTCATTCATAGTATATGACCAAAATACTAAAGGAAAAATCACATTTTTGTATATTTGGGTTTCTTGAACAATATATTGGCTGCTTAGTAGTTGCCAACTTGATTTTTATATTTTGTGTTTTCTTTTCTGTCCTTTCAATAGTAAAGTCTTACCAAATTAACCATCATTCAATTAGAAATTGGTGAGTGTTTACCTTGGAGAAATCTATTTCTTGAGATTTTATTGTTTTTTCTTCTTTTGATAAATATCCTACTTGTATGTTTACAAGTAAGTGTAATGTTGTATTGATGATAGACTTACCTGGTGCTTCAGTCTGATCAACAAAGGGATTTGAGTCTGCAACCATGTCTGGAGAGAATGTAAATGTGGTTATTGACTCATTTTTTCTTTTGACAGTATGTATTGGAAACGTTCAGGTATTTCTCTTAGTTAATTATTTTATAGAACGTTTGTCAAGGCTGGAGAGGTGGCAGTTGATTTTTCAGAATAAATTTTTTTCTAGATTTCTTTCTTTTTTTTTTTACTTTTCTCCACTAGTTTTGTTGGAGACCGAACCAGTGCTTCTTGGTTTTCAACTTATCTGTTGACTGGATTAACTACACAGCACTGAGTTTCTATATCTTCAACCCTACAATAGAGACTTGACCTTGACTATGAATTACTTATTCTGCTTGGTCATTTAGTCTGGTTTCCCTGATTCTAGAATTTCTCCCCACCATTGCCTAATCTCATTGTAGAAGATCATTAAAAAGAGTCTAAACTTCTTGATTCTGGATAAAAAAATAGAAACTGCTTATATTGTTGCTGAGCTATGTGAAAGAGTGAAAGAACTCAATAGGGTGAAGTAAAAAACTGTTTCTTCTTGTTTGCAGAGGTAAAATAATTTATATTAATCACAAAATTGAAAGAGGTTTTAGATAACATCTAATGTGGTGTTTTTTAGACCTAACTGCATATTAGAATTATCTAGGGATTTTTAAAGAAACACCAATGGTTGAGACCCACCTAAAACCAATTGAATCAGAAAATCCAAGAGTATGAAACATGCATCAATATGTTTTAAAAGCTTTCAGTCAAATCTAATGTGCAACTAGTGAAGGGTATAAAAAATCTAGTCCCATTCCATCATTTAACATTCTGGGAAATATGGCCCAGGAAATTTAACAGATTTTCTGGCACTCATTACTTTTGCCAAAAGTTACTGAAAACAATGATACATGATTTATGTGATATTGATAGAAGCTTAAAGATCATGGAATTGAAATAAGTTTTTTTTTTCCCAGTGGATACAATTTGTAACTGATGCTAAGGAATTTTAAAGTAACTGAATGAGGGGAAAGAGAGAATTTCCCAAATAACGATAGGATAGCTGTAGGTGCTCTTCTCACACCCAGTGGATGCCATCCATCAGCTTCTGTGAATCTCTGTAGGATGTCTTTGCCTGCAGGAACAAACAATGCCCATGGCATTGCACTCCTTTCCAGAGGAACGGGACCAGTCTATATTCCCAACAGTGCAGGAGGGTTCCATTTTCCAGCACCCTCATCAGCACTTGTTGTTTCTGGGTTTTTAAATATGGGTCATTCTCACAGGTGTGAAGTGCTATCTCATTGTGGTTTTTGACTAGCATTTCCCTGATAATAAGTGATGATGAACAATTTTCATATGCCTATTGACAGTATGCATGTTTTCTTTGGAAAAATGCCTATTCAGTTTTCTGCCCATTTTTTAATTGGGTTGTTTGCTTTCTTTTTGTTGAGTTGTATGTGCTCTTTGTATAAGATGTTAAAATCTTAACTTCTCTTGTTAGCACAATGGTCCAGGAAGAACTTATATATGTTAAATGAAAGAGGGCAAAGGGAACAAGTTAGTGGAGAGAAGAGAGTCTGAGAGCCCAATTTGGGAATAAAAGTATATAGAAGTAAAGACTCTCACTCCACAAAAACTTTTCAAGCACTACAGGTTGCTCAGTGTAATTATAGCCCAATTAAGGTTCCCAATTGTCTTGGAGGCAGGTAGAATCAAAGAGGAAGGAAAGAAAAGGGATTGGGAAGTGAATGTGGTAGAGACCTCATCTTCACCTTTCACATATTCTTTCACAACACTGTGTTGCTAGATATAGCCTTCTCCACTTGGAATGTTTTTCTCTTCAGATGGAAGGGAACTTTGGTGCAAAATGTTGATTTTTAACATATTTTCTTGGAGCATCAACATCATCGGAGATTTTGTTAAAAATGCAAAATTTTGGTCCCAGATAAACATTACTGAATTAGAAATTCAAGGTGGAGCTTAGCAATCTATGGTTCAACAAACCATTCAGATATCTCTGATCCACCATAACTTTGGAACTACTTGATTGGGTAGCTACAAATATTGGAAACCAAGATAAGAGTTCCAGCTGTGACTTGGTATAAGGTTAGCCAAACCTGTTACTCTGACCACACCCCCTTCTCCTGGAGGAAATGTCATAATTAAGTGAGCTCATTGGTGATGATTAAGGAAATTGTTAAGAGGGCAAAGAAAGGCTTTTTATTCCTATCATGAGTAGACTTGGGGAATCATGTTGTGAATGGATTAAGAGAAAAATCTGTTCATCTCTTTCCTATATAAAAAAAGATATCTTCCTATTCCAGAATATTTCCTTCACATCAAATGGTCTGGAGTATGTTAAAAAATATGTGGGGAGATGATAGATATAAACATACTGTGCATCAGTTAATTAGCTTTCACTCTAACCTGGTTGAGAAAATGAAAGTTTTGATTTAAGGGAAAGGTAATTCCAAAGCAAGACATATTGATGTTGAGTAGGAAATATGGAACTTCATAGGAGGGGAAACGTTGAGCAGAAGGATTTAGGTAGTTACAAGACTTGGTAAGCTTGGACGGGGCACCAATGGAGAGGAGAGAGATACTGAAGGTACATGTCAAAACAAGTAATATGTGTTCTCACTTTTTTTGTTTGGATTCCTTATAGAAGCCATCAACTCTAAGTCAAGAATAACTCATTTTTTAAAAATCTTTACTTGCTTCCTCCTCATTCTTTTTTCTTAAATTGAATTCAGGAGGTGGCAGTACATAGAAGTAAACTAGTATTTTTCTGGAAGCAGAATGTAGGAAAGAAACTTTAAAGGGGAGTATCATATGAATTATAGGTACCTAGTAAATGCTAAGTGAATACTTTTAAAAATGACCACTTGTTATAGTAAATGTGTAGAAGAAATGTTATACCTCCATTGAGCTCCACAGACTTGTTTTGTGTGCAGGGGAAGACTAATGGGACCCACCACAAATACTGTAGGGGATACCAAAATGAGAGACACAAGGGCTGCTTTGAAGGGCAGTCATTGGTGCAAAGCAGAAAAGGCAGGTAGATTAGTAACCACACTGCAACCTGGAAATGAGGGATTTCAAGGAGAACAAAGGACAATATGAAGGTTTTTGTTTTTTCTTGAAAGAATGATCACTGTTGCAACATAAGAATTTCAGAGGTCTGATTCACAGCCCTATGCATAAGAAGATGACTTGATTGTCTCTGTCAAATTTCTCACCATCTCCCTGCCTCAGTTTCTTCTCCTTCCATAGATTCTTAAGGTCTGTGTCTTTTTATGTCTAACTTTTGGTGAAATTGCTCTCTCAAAAGTTGCTTAGCCTATAAAGGGACAGAGAATTATTTTGAGATCATACCTCAAGGTCACAGAACTAGTTTGTGGCAATGCAGAAATCCATAACTCCATGATCATGCTATGATTTCATTTCTGTTATTGTTTCTGTCTATAAATAGCTCTACTGGCTCTGCAGAAATTTGGTCAATTTGCTGCTAGGAAGATTATTAAAAAAATGATCAAGTCCTTGAAGCTTGAAAAACTGTCATTCAATAAAGCAGAGAAGACTAAGGTGAGGTCTCCACTTACTTTAGAATTTAAAGTAGAGGGCTGACAGGTCAGCATCTCAAATTCCCGTTATGTTTCTCTTAGTTAGAATCAGGAGAGAATAAATTCGTATTGAGTCTGCACTTATTTATTCAATATTCAGGTGGGAGCAGTGAAACAAATGCAATGTGACTGATTTCCCAAGAGATGATACTAACATGAACCAGAAGCTCATTGAGAAGAATTAAATGGAGATCTTCCAAATATATATTTACTCATATCCACCGCTTCCCTCCCCCATTTCCTGTGCTTCTCACTCTTTTGCACTAAATCTATCATCAGGAACCACTGCCTAAAAATTTTATTGAGAACATTTAAATAGGAACACTAGACATACTGTTTCTATACCTTCAGGAAATAGGTCTTAACTGAAGAATTCCCACTCTTGCATGTGATTCACAAAATGTTAGAGGTTTTAATATACCATTGTTGATTATTACCAGAAGAGAAGGCTTTCATTGAAAAAAGTCTTGTGTTGTCAACATTAGAGAGGGGTGAGAGTATTCGTGAAGTGAAACATGTAAATAAATAAATTCATTCTACAAGTACTTCTAGCTGAGTAATATTATTTTTATTATAGAAAACTACCTGGTTTCAAAATTCATTGACTCCAGTTTCATAGTACCCTTGGACTTATGAGCTAATATTTTGGTCTTTAAATTAAATTCACAAACCACAATGTCTTTCTCCAAGTCCTGGGCTGAAGTATGAATGTCAATGAATCTGGCTATCCTGGAGCTCACCTATAGCTTGGATCAGAGATAAGTACCAGGTATAGCCAGGGTAGCCTTCAGGGCTCTCCTTTCTCTTGGGTGGCCTGCCTTCTCCATCTTCACAGAAGACCTATCTCTTAGATACAGTCTCTAGATTTACCACTGTTATTTCTGTCTTTGATTTACCAGCGGTCTTGGATCCTAGATTTCTAAATCCACTCTCTGTTTTGCTTTTTTCTGCATTTCATGATCTCTACTGACACTCCTCACTGTTTACCATTTCCTTATTGCATCCTATTTAACCTGAGATGATTTTTCCATAATAATAAGCCATGCTAAGATGACTGATAATATTGGGTTTGAGTGAGCCCCTTTCTCAATGTTAGGGGAATGCTGGTAAGAGCCTAAAACAAACAATACCAGCATCTCAGTAGCTTAACACAGAGGAATTATTTTGTGTTCACATCACACTCAGTGTAGATTAGGTGGCTATCTTCCAAATGGGATGCAGGTATATGGGTACTTGCTGTAGGGGGATTTCAACACCTTAGTGTCCTGTACTTCCAGTTAGTGGAAGAAAATGCAGGGATTCAAGGAACTTTTAGGGGTCAGGCTATTTAATTGATCAGAGTTAGTCTTATGACTCCAATCTTGTAGCAAATGAGACTGAAAATGAACTCTTCCTATACCTTAGGAAGAGGAAATGCTGTTGGGGGACATCCAGTTCTTTTCTACCACACCTGTCACCAAATGACTTACTGATTTCCAATCAGGGCAGTAATATAAATGATTACAGTACTGGCTTAGGGGGAAAAGAAAGCACAATTTGAATTCAGTTGTTTTCTCTTGAATGATTAATCATAACCACAAATTTTATTATCAGTTTTCATGATCCCCATATAAATAAAGTTCTGGAGATCTGAATTACTTTACTTCTAATTATGATTTTACTGATACTTGGGCCAGTTCAAGCAAATAACAGAAAAGACCAAAAACCCTTAAATGAGTCAGCAAAGTCAACCCCAGAGTAACTCTTGGAAATAGTTTATTTCACTTTTATAGTTAGTATCAATTAGAGATACTCATGGGTTCCCTAATAAGGAAGTAATTGTGGATTTATTAAATTTTTGCCTAAAGTGTTTCCTCTTACATGTTGTGATGGACAACAGTCTAGTGCATAATTGGAAATGGATAAAAGTTAATTTCTTCCTCCCTCCCTTCCTCTAATGACTAATTTCTGCAATGAATTGGGATATTCTTTTGGAATCCTTTCTTAGTAAATTTGGAGTTTATATTTGTTTAGAGCCATTCCATATTGTCCCCAGTGTTTTAAAAATTTTTGCTGTTTTTTTTTTAATGTTGGAAGTCCATTTTCAAATTTAGTGTTATCCGCACACTTATGTTAAATAGACACAAGGAGGGTACTGTGAGCCAGGGATTCCATTCAGCCTCCTCCCCTCTACCCCAGCCCAAGGTGTACTCCTCATGAGGAAACTGAGGTGGCTGAGGTGAGATTTGTGATGCTAAGAGGTCACACTTTATATTTCCTAATGATCACTTCCTAGAATATTTTATTAAAGATTTTTTATTTATGCATGTAAGGACTGGGATACAGGTCAGAGGTTCAGGGGTTGAAAGGAGTCACCATACAGAGTGGGGAGCAGGCAAGGCAGATCTATTGAACTACACTGCTGAGGGGAGCAGTGGGCAAGACAGGAGAGGTCTGCTGTGGGTCACGTCCCTGACTGGAGATTGAACTCGTCCTACAGTGACTATGGATAGCTTCATGGTACTACACTTAACCATACTTCCTAGAATTAATGACCAAACTGATGAACCGATTCTTTCTCTGAGAAGTGGGAACCAAGAATGAGGCCAATATGAGTACCTGAGCACTGAAAATTGAGTAATAGGAACAGAAGAAGTCCTTGTTAGTGTCAGACTATCCACTGCAGTTTGTATAGAAAATAATTTCAAATTGTGCTTTCTTTTCCCCCTAAGCTAGACTGAATCACTTAACATAATTTCCCTGATTCCAGAAGGCAGAGTTTCTCTCACAGAAATATCTAAATTTAATCTTTGAAGGGAATAGAGAAATTTTCCCTTGGTTGTTTTAATTCTGGGCAGAATACATTCTGCCACATTAATACAAGATGTTGCTATACTTACTCCATCAAAAGCTTGCTTGTTACAACCATGGTTTAGTTTATACCCCTGGCTAATGCTGATATTTTTCCTGGTAAATGAGTTTCTAAGATTATTAGGATGGCAATTCTTCCCAGTACCCCAGTTTAGTTCAATTTGATGGCTATTTTCTTACTCGCATTTGAGTATTCCTGAAAGTGATGTTGCCTCAAGTAATTGCTTTTAACTCCAGGAAAACTGGGTTGTCTTCACATAAACATTATTGAATATTTAGATGGAACCATATTTAATGTCTTTTAATCATTTTCTTTATCTTCTGAGAAAACAGTACATTTATTGGGTTGTCTTTTTAAAAAAACAACACACTCCACACCTAATTTTAGAGTCTCTATTTTCAGATTTAATTAATGTCATAAAGTTTTTAAATATTTGACTTTCTTCAAATGATTAGAAGACTGTTTCTTCTCCCAGAGAGGGAGAATTGGTTTTTTCAATCATTAAGTCATATTGTGACAGGTAAAGCTTCTCCCTATGATGACTCACTTGAATATTGTTTTAGACAATTGCTATAAATATTAGCACTGTGTAGATAAAACAAAAGGAAAAATGAAGATTCACACTTTGACAGGTGTATCTTTTTGAGTATCAATTTTCCAAAGTAATGACAATTCCATAATGAATTGAATGTTTATCTCTTTCTGCTGTTACTAGGTTATATTTTAAACTTGTTTTTCTTCTTCAATGGTGATCAACACAGATTTTTGGTAATAAATACTACGTAGACTTTTCCAGCCAGACAGTCTGTTACAGCTACTCAATTCTGTCATTGTAGAGTGAAAGCAGCTATATACAATATGTATGCAAATGGTTGCTGCATAAAACCTTATTTATAAAAGTTGATGGTTGCATGGGTTCTCCCTTGGCAGAGCATGGTGGGGTGGGAAGAACATTGTACCAGGAATAAAACAGCATTCTTTCCACTACCTGTATGATGGCAAGCAGTCACTTCCCAACTTTGGACTGCAGTCATCTCTAAGTGGCCTCAGATAATTCTTAAGTCCTTGCGCTTCAGCTTGTTTCTGATTAAAAGGAAGATAATGCTTCCTGTGACCAACAGGTGGTGTATTTTGAGACATAATGAAATGAATACAGGTGAGAATACATCATAAAAGTGCCTACAGTCTGACTCCTTTCTTAATTTTAAGCAATTAAAAGTAAAATACAGCTGACCAAATTAAATGTAAATTTCAGATAAACAACAGTGTGTACTTGCTAAAACTACTAACACTCATTTAAAGTTATTGAAAAACTTCAAAGGGCAGTCTATCTCTTCTGTGACCTACAATGGTCACAGTCTACCTCTTCCTGACCTTTATCAGGAAAGCCTTGATAAACCATTATGACTGTAGCTCATTGTAACATGAATGAAAGCAACACTGTTAGAGAGAGTTGGGAAACTGGCTCATAGATATTTTGAAATCAGAGTTCAACTAAAAGCCATCTGGTTTTCTGTACTTAGAGATGACTGCTGTCCTAAGTTGGGAAGTGACTGCTTGCCATTATACAGGTAGTGGAAAGAATGTTGTTCTGATTTTCTGGTACAATGTTCTTCCAACTCCACCATGCTGTGCCAAGGGAAAATCCATGCAACCACCTGCTTTTTCAAATAAGGTTTTGTTTAGAAGAGCAGCAACCGTTCGCATACATATTCTATATGGCTGCTTTCACTCTACAATGACAAAATTGAGTAGCTGTAACAGACTGTATGGCTGGAAAAGTCTACGCACTATTTATTATCAAAAATCTGTGTTGATCACCATTGAAGAAGAAAGGATAGTCTTCATTTCATGATTGTAAAGCTATAACTAGGTTTGTGCCTCTATCACAGGCAACCATTTTAATGTGTAATATTGCCTTTGCAAAAATGACAAAGAATAAGCTGCACATATCATGAATTGCTATAACTGAAGTAGCCACTACATTTTGATAAGGGGCACCAGAATTGTAAAAAGTTGAATTTTTCCCTTTACCTTTTGGATCCCATAACGAGGGTAAACTATTATTGTTAATGATATTCATTGAGAGGTCATTGTGCACAGGACATTGTGTCTGGCCATTCTGAAGCAGGTGCAATAGGAGTTTTACCATCAAGATGACAACATGTAAAAAGGGCACTAGACTTATTCTGTATTATATTCCACTTTTAAAATAATGTGATTATTCCTGGAGTACAATAGGATATAGAATATGTTTGCAAACAAATACGAAAACTCACACATTAAAATTTCTTTCACCTCTGCAGAGAGCTGACTAAGGGAGAATGAGAAACAGCTCTAAGGAAGCTGGTTCTGCTCAGTTTTATTCCTGTCAATATGACAAAGGTTGTCACTGAAAAGAGCAAATTACCCTTCAGGGTTAAAGGGCCATCAGGAAGTTTTAGAGATAAGAGCTGGGTGAGATGGCTATTAAAGTTCCTTTCTATGCTGAGATTTTTTAAATTAATAGCTTATGGCATTTAGGAGTCCTGTTTATTCCCCTTTTTATTATTAGGGAATTCTATTGTGTAACCCATGTGCATAGACATTACTAACTAACATCTCAGTTGTGTCTATGAATACTGAACCACTGCACATGTTTTCCTAACGAGACTGTTTATAAGTTTATACTTTCTGCATAAAATAATGCTGGGGCCCATATCTTTGATTAAATTATTTCACAGATATATTGAAAATCATGTACAACTTTGTTTTGCCAAGTTTCCCTCAAAGTTGTATTTTTAAAGCTGTGACTGTCTTCTTGTCATAGGTCTTGCACTTGTAGAAGTATTTTAAAAGAATGATTTTTCAAAGCAACTTGGAGAATCATAACTCATTTGAAATCACACAAGACACATTGTAAGATTAAATGTTGTCTCGAGTTATTTGAGGTGTCTCTTGCCCCAGAGGATTCTATAGCATTTGTTGGACTTGATTTTCCCTAGATGATGGAGAGTTATGTGAAGAGTAGGAACAGCGTTCAATCTTCTGTAAGAAACTTAATCTTCCCATGGCCAGAGAAACAAGGAAGAATCTGCACTGTTGAGATCTGCTGTATGTCACATGATTTATAGATTACTTCATTTCATCCACATTATAAATTAAACACCAATCTTCCAATTTACCAATGGGATTGATTATTAGGGAATTTGTGTCATAAAATAAAAGTCATATAGTGTGAAGAGAGGGAGTTAGTATTCTGGCTTAGATCTGTTGGATTCTAAAGTCTCATTAGCTGACTTTACCACAAAGTCTCTCACTAGCAATGAGGACTCCAATAACTCTGACTTGGGGCTATTTTGCTTTAGTCATAGTTATTTATAGTTTATTTTAACATCAGTCTAAATGTTTCTATAGTTTATTTTAACATCAGTCTAAATGTTTCATTAAGCCCTTGCTGTGTGCAAGGCACTATGCCAATTGTGGAAATTCAGAGATACATGGCCACCCTCAAGGACCCTCAAGGATCTTATAATCTAGTTAAAGATAAAAGACATGACAATATGAAATGGAAGCAACTCATACCAAGAGCTGAGTAAGTGGAATATGTAAACTGTAGGGGTTAGAGAAGGGCAAGCTGTGGGTGAAACTATAGGGAAAGGTATTGGAGTCTGGGGCTGTAGTAGTAGAGATTGTTATAGTCCATTAGCAAGTTGAGAATTGCAGCAAGAATATCACATTGAGCCTACAGACCTATTTTGTTAGTCAACATAGATTTATTTTTTAACATTAGCTCAAGTCACATAAATATCTGGGTTTTAGTTTTTCTCAAAAGATACTTTCAGTAGATCTAGGCCCTACACATTCACACAGCAAAGTCAGATCCCATGCTTTCTAGTTTGCCACATGGGAAACTTCTCCCATGATGAGGAAATTGAGACACAGAGAGGGTAAAGTAAATTTTCTATGATCCCAACACATCAGTAACAAGACGGACTCTAATAATCTAGTTTTATTTTTACTAGACTGTGCTAAACACTATCATTCATGATTCATAATTTGGTAGAGAGTAAGGAGTTAAAACAAGTTTGCAATTCATTATCTAACCATCAGGGGACCAGAAATGTTTGGAAAGTCAGCAGCATATTTTAAGCCTTAGAAGATAACACTATTCATGGATCAGCCTATTATGCAACAAGTCAGGCAGAGTCTGGGGGGAGTATGCTATAATAAAACATATTAATATTTTACTATGGAACGTAAGAATGCTCACCCAAAGTTGGAAGAAAGAAAGACTAAGCATAACCGTCTGTCAATTCAGGTCAGGTTTTGCTACCAAGTCAGTTCAGATAAAGTCAGGTTTTGCAAAAAATGTTTCTATTCCTGAACTTTGGGGATATCAGATAAAGGTTTATAGTTATGACTGTCTTAATACTCATGTTTGTAGTCTAAGTTGTCTAGAAGAATGGAATAATAAGATTTTTCCCTTTTCAAAAACTGAATATATATAAACAGTGCCTGGAACATAGTAAGATCTCTGTAAGTAATGGTTATTGTTATTTTTGCACTATTGATATTTTATTTAAAATATTTATTTCACAATTCAACTTCTTGTTATACTTCTCTGCAACAACCACATCAGCATACAAAGACACTCTGTACAGTCTGTTCTGAATGGCTTACTCTGGCCTAGGGGACAGGAAGCAATGACCCATTAGCCAAATATGGCCTGATGCTTTTTGTAGGGCCCATTTCTATACCTAAGTATATAATTATTCTAAGTATTCTAAGTACCTAAGAATAATTTTTATGTTTTAAAGTGGATATAAACAAAAATCAAAATAATTGTTTATAACATGTGAAAATTATATAGAATTCATATTTCAGTGTCCATTAAGTTTAATGGAGACACAGCCATACACATTTATTTTGATGTTTTCTATAGCTTTTATATGGGACAGGTGAGTAGTTGGAGCATATACCATATGCCCCACAAAGCCAAAAATATTTATAATATTTCCCATTACAGAAATGTTTGCTGACCCCTGACCTGACCTATTTCTGGCCACATATTCTCTGTTGCTCTCAGTTTCTCTTACTCCTTATTTAATTTCCACTTTTTGCCCATGTCTTATCTTGCCAAACACATCTATTTCATTTGATCTGGTTTCCTTAGATGACCCTGGATTTATAACTGGATAAATATAACTGAGACCTGGATATATATTACTGAGAGTATCTTCTCTTTTATAGAATTGAACACTTTCTTTCCTCATCACAACTACCAATAATAGCTTTGTATCACCCTGTTTTCAATAATTCTAGGAGCAGAACCAGGAATCTTATCTGTGGCTCCTTTATGATTGTTTTGTGAAAATAGAGCATATGAAATGGGTACATTTGCTCTTGGGTAATACAGTCTAAAATTTTCTGCTATTAATTAAAGCATTTCTGAACTGCCAATTTGCAGCCCCAAACAAACCTTTTAGATCTCTTTTTGAAATCTGTACTTTCCACTCTGTAGCTATTTTGCCACCTACTTTTTCTGTAGATAAAATTGGCAATAATGTAAGTCTAGAGTAACCCGAATTTTATATCAGAGTGACTTGAAAAAGTCTTGGATACTGTTAAGGATGTCCCTTCTGCCCATTTCATAGTTAAATGGAGCCAGTAAGGCATGAGAAAGGGAAAATTAAGCTCTTCATCCAAACAGCTTGGGAGTTTGCCATGCTACTATTACACAGGTCTTGATTTGCTTAGATACTACAAGTGTTTTTGTCTCCCCTTTCTGTCAAACCATTACATTTTCTTTTTTTATACTGAAGTGATTTTAATAGAAAGTCAACTTGGGGTAAGCAGAGGTGAATTGAGAAAAGGACTTGAAGTATAGAGGAACTCTTAACAAGGGAGCTTTGTCCTCATTTTTCTTGGATAATGTGCGCTTTCGAGTCTTACAGGCTGATCTGTATAAAAGAGCATTTTATTACTTGTAGGTGTAATTATATAAGTGAACAATTTACTAACCAAAACTTAACAGTTTGCCAACCATTTAACTGCAGTAGATCCACAGCCTCTTCACAGTTCGTTAAGAATTGACCATCTTAAATGTCTCTTATTGGTGATGTAGCTTTTTAGTATCATCAGTAATGTGTAGCTAGAGACCTGTGCTCAGATATTTACTCGTGGTCTGAACCTCAATTTACTCACAGAGTAATGAAAGGATTAAGGAAGTGTTCACCTAAGTTACCTTGTCCAGTTTCTCAGACCTAGTGAACTTTCTGTAAATGATGATTGATAATATTTTTAGAAATATTGAGTAACCTTTGGGAATATTAGTCTAGTCAACTGTTCTGCTGTTTACTATTTCATAGAACTCATGGGTAGTTTAGATCAATTTAAATAAGCATCTATTTGTATTTCATTAGTATTTTCATTTATGCCCATATTTAAAAATATTATTTCTGTACATTTGCAATCCCCAGATATAATATGCAGAGAATAATTTTCAAATATTGGATACACAAACATGTACATTATAATATTTTTCACTTGAAAACTGAAGAGATGTTTAGAGCCCATCTAGTTAATTGTCTTCCTGTAATAGATGAGGATGCTGAGTGATTCCCTCAAAGTCACACAGATAGTAACAGGGCCCAGTTCATAATAAGGTCTTCTAGAGTTCTAGGCGGCCTCTTTCCACTTTCACTCAGATTCATGCATTTACTTTAAATTTCCTTTAAATGCTTCATATCCTTTCATTTATAAATGTAGAGCATAGTGGAAATTATTTTTTAAATACTTATGATTCCCTGGAAATCATTGTATTTACTGGGTAGTCAAAACAGAGGTAATTCAGTTATCTAATGGGCATCAAGGAGGTTGCAGGTCATAGAAGAAAGTCTTTACTTTTACTTCATAATGAATTCAATTCAATGTAAGGAAGATAAGAATTGGAATTGTGGTCCTTACCACTCCATCACCACCAAAGTAAGGCCATACAAATGTACACACATCTTTAACTTAACGATCATGTTCTATTTCAGGTCAAATTCTTGTGTGAATGTTCTTTATTGTGGAGTAGAGAGGAAGGAAAAGAGACTGATGTAATTGAGCAAATATATCTGTATTCTTTCCATGAAATATTTTTTTAGAGTGATAATAAATGATCATAAAAACTCACTTTGTATAGTGGTCTTTATAAATTATTTAAATACATATTTCTAGTTTATGGAATGAGTACTTTAACTCAATATTTATGCATAACAAAACAGCTTCTGAGAGACAAGTGATTTATCAATATCATATGGTTAGTCAATGGTTCAACTGGGTGTCAAGTTTCACTATTTGGGCAACAAATTCAGAGTCTTCTGGAAAGAACATGACTATTTCTTCCCTATGCTCATGGACCTCACACAGTTTAGAGGAAGAGGGAAAGAAAGAAGGGAAAGGATGGCCTAGAATAAGCTGGTAATTTCTCACTGAATACATTGCTTAGAAAATACTAAATATGCATTCTTAATGTATATCATTAAATATTTTCTTTCTTACAGTGCATTTTAATATATTTTTTTATTTTCAAGTTGTATTTCTTCAGCAAGACTTAATCTTAAAACATTCAGTAATTAGAATGAATAGTTACTTCTTTATTGGTCCCACAATATCTAATTAGATTTAGTAACAATAATTACAAACCACTTTCTAAATAAGAAATTGCTACCTAAACAAATAAGCCTGTGTAATTTTCTTTCCTCAACATATTTTTTTTTTTGTTTCTGTTCTCTTTCAATTACATTATTCTATTATTTTCAGTCAATTGGGTCTGAGTGCCCTGTGAGAAAATGTGTGAGGACTGATTCTTTCAAAGACTCCTCTTTGAAATCACATTTTATGAGTTTATGGATTGTCTTGAAGAAGCAGAGAAATGAATGTGGAGAAATGTTTATCTTCAGTTCTCTTAAGTAAGTTTCACTTAAACTGTTAATTTCTGGCTTCACAATTTCTCAGCCTCATGTCTAGTTTACTTACACCTTTTTTTCTGATTTATAATGATCAACCCTGTCTCGGTAACTTATAAACTGGAAGTTGTTCTGTCTGCTGTATGTCTTTTCCTTCCTTTTTGAGTTCCAGTTATTTGTAGGATTGTTTTTCAACCATTTGCTTTGAGGCTATGTTTATGTGGGTCTCTGGGACACAACAGAAAGTTGAGTTTTGTTTTCTGACCCAACCTGCCCCTCTGTGCCTTTTGGTTGGTGAGTTCAGCCCACTTAGAGTTATTGATAGATGAGGGTTTGCTACTGCTATTTTGTCTAGTTTTCTGGTTCTTTCTTTTTCTTGTTCAGTGTTTTTGTGAATATTCTTCTGCTTGATGTAAACAGGTAGGCTCCTTACAATGTATTTTATAGGAAAGATACGATGTTTTAAAACCTCTTCAATTTCTATTCATCTGGAAGGGTCTTTATTTCTCCCTTATGTCTAAAAAACAAGCAAACTAACAAAACAGTTCCATCTAAGTTTGGATCCAGGCAGACAGTAGTGATGAGTTGAAATTCTGGCATTGCACAGTGCCTCCCAAATGTCTGATGCCCTTTGGTTTCCATTTCCTTAAAGTTGAGAAGTAGTTAAATTGCTCTATTTTGGTTTCTGTGTCTGGATTCTGGAGGAACTGTCATCTGTTTTAGAGCTCTCTAGGAGAGCAGTCCTGTGGAGGAGGCAGTGGTGGCTGACATAGACTCTCACTATTACTACTTTTTCAGATGTTTCTTTCTTTCTACCTTTAGTTCTAGCTACTAGATTTTACAAATCTATGTGTGATGCATTGACAAATGTGTGGATGTTTTAATCATGCAGATGGAAAACAAAAAAATAAAAAATAAAAGAAGTCCCTGCCTCTTGGGTAGATAGCTGTTACTTATTCCTTAGAACTTGATTTCTACATAATTATTTTATTTTTTTAATTGTGATAAAATTGATATAACATTAAAAAGTGGACTCATAAAAAAAGTATTTCAGGATATAGTATAAAACATTCTTAGGATGTAGACACAAACTATAGTATTTATAATAACCACAAACTAGATACAACTAATATCCATGAATAGTAAAATTCAGTAGCATAAATTATGGTATAGTCATTCGGTGAAATATTCTAAAGCTGTAGTTCTTACGAGGCACCAATTTGCCTAAAGGAAATTTAGAAATATTTGCAGACATTTTTAATTGTTGTAATTGGAGTTGAGGTGGTTACTTCTGGCATCTAATGGTCAAAGGCCAAGGATACGTCTAAATATCCTGTAATATACAGAACACCCCCTGTAACAAAGAATTGTTTGGCCCAAAATATTAATATTGCCTATGTTGACAAAATTTGTTCTATGATAAATGAAGAGCAATTACACAAGCAACTTGGAGACTCTTATGAAGGAATTTTGAGGGGGGAAACCCAACCTTAAAATAATCAATGACTATGTGATTCCATTTACATAAATTGAAAAAATCTGAATTATGAGACGTAGAGATACCAGTTCATGTAATTTAAAAATATATATATAGTTTTAAAAATAACAGGAAGTGAGTACATTCAGGTCAGGATCATAATTTCTTTGAGGAAATGAGAAGAGAGAACATAATCTGAATGAGGTCCAGGTTGAGTTTCAGACTCTTGGCCATTTTCTCTTTCCTGACCCATGTGGTTGTTACCTAGGTATTCACTGTATGATAAATTTTAAACTTTATTTTACACAATCCATTTTTCTGTCTACATAATTAAAATGCTAAAAAACAAAACAAAAGAAATAATTATGAAACTATTATTGGAAAGCTCTGAAGTGTTCCTTGCCTCTCCTTTATTTTTGCACCCCACCAAAGGGGATGGCATTGAAAGAACTCCATTGAGAACAATGCATGCATAGTTGGGGATATCTCAAAAGCTCTTTTTTTTTAACGAATTATTTATTTTGGCATACAAGAACTGGGGCTAGAGGTGTGGATGTGTGTGTGAGAGAGAGGATTCACCTGAGACAGAGTGGGGAGCAGAACAGATGCATAGACTGAAACACACTGCTGAGGGCATCAGCAGGCCAGACAGGAGAGGTCTGCTGTCCGGCTGGGGGCCCTAGGGATCTAACTCTTGCTGCAGTGGCTGCGGATAACTTCATAGTGCTGCGACTTAACCCCTTGCACAGCGGGGGACCCCATCCCAAAAGCTCATTTTCTGAGCTGACCAGGAATGGTGATTCCTATTTACTTGAGTGTCACATGGCATAACATAAAAATTATCAGCTAAGTGATAATACCAAGTTTACTCGCAAGTTAAAATGTTAGTGAATGGTTCTGGAGATTAGTTGTTTTTGAATCTCTGCTAACATAGAACACAAATCTTCTCTCAGTTGTTTTATTTGTTTTATAATCTCCTTAAAAAGAGCTCCAAAGAGGAAGAGTAAGCTGGTGAAAAAAGGAATCACTAATCTGTTGGAAAGCAGCAGTTTGCTGCCTGGAAATTGTCTTATTTGTCGTAGGTTTGTGACATTACCACTGACTTCACTGCTATCATAGGTGCTGCTAATTTTCTACCTCATTTCTTGTAGGTCGCTGGAAACACGGTTTTCTTTTCTCCTAGCAACATGAATTGAACTTATCTGATTCAGACAAGTGTCACTTACCTCCTCTGATTTGTTCTTCTTGTTCCCATGCCAAGCACTATTTTTATAAATTCTTCCCAAGACAGTGGAACAGGTTTAAGTCTGCTTGTCTCTGTGTTATTTGTAAAGTAAATTGTAACTTCTGGAGTAATGTCCTTTGTCTTAGCATGTGCTGTGATTTGCAAAGGAGCAATAGATCAGTTAAATTTTTATGGAATCAAAGAATCTTAAATTTTAA
Source organism: Galemys pyrenaicus (assembly GCA_019455555.1). Classification (NCBI taxonomy): domain Eukaryota; kingdom Metazoa; phylum Chordata; class Mammalia; order Eulipotyphla; family Talpidae; genus Galemys; species Galemys pyrenaicus. Next base: position 9,030,605 of record JAGFMF010012266.1, read on the forward strand.
ACTTCTCATGGACATCTAGTACATCAGATGCAACAGGTAGATTTCTAGCCTGCATCCAAACCTACTGGTGTTGTGTAGCTCATTATCTCATGCACTGTATTTGTGCAAAGCTCTATTTATGAGAAAGCCATTTTGCTAGATTGAAATATGCAACCTTCTTTTCCATTCATCCTTATGCCCTTTGTTCTATCCTTATAAAAATATATCTGATCATTTTAATTTCTATTTTTCTCCGTGATGAACATGGCTAATTAGTGTAGAGAGATTGTTGAGTTCCTAAAATTCATAGTGTTACAGGGCAGGGAGAGGGGCACCCCAGAACCCTCAAACCTTCCTTCTCCGAATGGGTTTTGCCATCCACCACATTAAGACAAACATATAAGACCTTTAATGGAAAGGAACTTTAATATAATTAGAGTACAATATAGAAAGGACAAAGAATACAGTTACTAAGTTTAGCCAAATAGCATTGGTCCAAAGCAAGGCCCAAAAGCCTGCCACACGTCTAAAGGACCTTTCAGTAGAGACCCATAGAAAAGGGTTAGAAAGAGTTAGACAAATCCGGGAGGAAAAGAGAAAAATTAAAATTAAGATGAAAGTTGCCATTGTTAACCTCCCCACGGGTCTCTTACCTACATTTGTTTTAATCAGTCCAAGACCAAAAAGCAAGCACAGTTTTTTCACATGTCCCTCTGCTCCAAGTGCCTCCTCCACATCTCCTTGCTGCTCTTTATCCTACTTCCTTCTTCCTCTCTTCCTTCTGTCCTCCTATCTCCTCTCTGCAGAATTTTTTTACCCCTGCTCAGCTCCACCCACTTAGGGTGGAACCAGGATTTTGGAACTTTCCCCTTTTTTGGGGACCACCCTGTTACAATAGCTGAGCAGGTTACAGACTTAAATTAATTTGATGACTATCTCCACCTTTGGTGAATTTCCTGTGCACTACTAATTCTGCTACCACCAAGAGACACCTACAAAGCAGGCTTACAGGAGAATTATTTTAGATTAGCCCCAACATCTATGAAGCCTAAATAAAAGTTACTTTTTGTTTTATATTTTTCAAGTTCTGTTGACTAAAGCTTTGTCTCTACCAGTGACTTCCCTGACTGGAGAAATTATCAAATACTTTGCAGGGAATAATTGATCTGGTTAATTTGAATCTTGGGAGAAAAGGAGTTTAGAGATAATTTCCAATACTTTTTAGAGCAAAACTGTTCAGATACACATCAGATGGAAATAACGTAATTTTATTTGCTTAAATATAAATCCAATATTTAAGAACACTTTTATTTGTTTTAAATGCAGCATTAAAATGTGTACAAATAATGTCAATGATGCTTATGAATTTAGTATATTAGTCATTCCTTGGTTTTAAAATTATTTTAAAATCGGTTCCTCTCCATTTTAAAATGGAATTATCCATTTTCTTTTTAAACATGTTAAGCATAGATGTAGAAGCAGCAGTAAGTTCCTTTTTCCATTCTTTTTTTAATTTGTTCATACCCTGACAACCTCTTCTTTCATGGCCCTAATTCATAGGATCCATGTTCAGGAATCTGTTCCCATTCCCTGTCTGTATCCCTGCTCTTCAGTTTGAGGTGAGTCTTGTACTCTTAGGAAAAGTTGGGCAGAGTGAAGTTGGGCAGAGCATACTGGTAGGCTCCAAGAATGTAATGAGAACTGGAAACATTGAGGCACTGTTTATGGAACACAAAAGAGCAAGAGACAGAACTCTGGAGAGAACTCTAGATTCCTCAGCTGGGACCCAGGTGGGGATTTTAAGGGCAAGGGTCCCAGTTTCTCTGTGTTGCCCCTACCTTACTCGCTACCTTGTTTTCCTTGATACTTTTTCTTTCCTTTGGTTGGTCAAATCTATTGGCCACACTGTCCAATAAATTCCCATTTTCTGGATTGTACCCTCATGAAAAATCTCTCATATACCTAAAATATAAGCAGCATTATCTCAAAATGTATAGTGAGCCCTCCAGTACCCCCACTGTGGGTTATGATAAGGACACTGTAATCTCTTTGTACAAGAATAAGGAAGGGGCCTTGCTTGGGAGACTTGCAACTTCCCTAGCTTGTGTTCTGGGCCAGATATTCTGCTCTGGTCTGCAGACCATTGTCAAGTACAATTATGCTTGTGGCCAGACAGGCCTTCATCATTTGTTCCAGTTACAATTGTGGTTTTCCACTCCTAGTACAAGACATGCTGTTCTGGCCATGAAGGGGGGTGAGTACTTTTAGATAACATCGGTCAAAATGTGATTGTGGCTAAAGTTCCAAATAATACACCTTTCTACATGGATGGGGTTGTGGTGATCCACATGAATTTTAATTTTCTTTCATTAAATGCTATTGCTTTTGTCTATTGTCATTGTTTAAATCAAAGAACAGCTATAAACAGTTTAATCTATTTCTGGTCTGTGTTCTTAATCAGTCTGTGCTGCTTCCTTTCTCCAAAATACTCTCTTAAGTTTAAATTGAACATGGGAGTTAAGACTGTAGGTCAAGATAAAATGAATTTCCTTTGTGTAACTTTTATTCTTTAAATTCTAAACATATGGAAGGTAGAGACAATATCATGTATTGTTTGACTCACCCCTCATATTGTAAATAATAAGTGAGAATTTGAATATTTTTGGCCTTTTTTCATGGTTAATTTACTCTTCTTTCTTCCAAGGCTTGGGGAGGAAAAGGGTACTAGTTCACACCAGTGAAACAGAAGAAAATTGGGGATAACCTGGGCCTGGTTTGGAAGCCAGATAACAAAGGAGTTGGACACTGTAAACAAACCAGAAGCATAATGCTGGCCTTGGCAATATCGAGATGCTGTCTTAACCTGCAGCTCCATGCCTACTTTCTCAGCAGCCTCCTTCCATGCTTCTCCTGTGCTTCCTTAAAATGTCTCCCTTCCCTACCTTCTTCCTGCATTTGTGGGTGGGGCGCTATGGCAGGCTCTGGGACTTCAGAAAGTGTTTCAAAAGAGCAAGCAGATTGCAGCAGAGCTCTGACCTGGAATAATGGGAAAGGATTTTGGCCCCGACACAAAAGCCTTGGGCTCACATATGTTTCCTTTGCTGATGTACAGGAGAACTTTGACATTGGTTAAAGTTCTTTCTCTGAGGGTATGGATCACCTGCAAATGTTAAGTGATAATTTTTTTGCTGACTAAAGGGAATTATATTACTGAAAATGAAATCACTTCAAGATTCAGGGAAAGAATACATTCTGGGTTGGCCTCCTTTTGAAGGCCATGCTGAATGACTTTTTTCAAAAAAGAACTTGTCAGTTAGAACTCTGATATTTCTATGGAGAAATAAGTATTGGCTAAAATGACTTAAGGGACAGGAAACTGTCTATGCAATAGTATCATATTTTAAATAAGAGTAAATGATATTGTAATACTGTGCAATAAACATATCTCTCAATGCTTTTTATATTTGCATATAATTCTTGCAACATATATATATCTTGTAATTCTTACAAGATAATAACCTCAGTTTATCCAAGATAGACCTAGATAAAATAATTGACCATCCACTTTCAGAAAATGTCAGTATCAGTATTCAAACTCACAATGTATGGCTCAGGTTAATGCTCTTAACCAATTATATGTAGCTAGTCACATGATGTTTATCCTACACGCTGTCAAACATTAACATTGATGTCTTTTAAAATTCAGAGGTATGGGAGTTCACTTTTCCACCCAGATGTTGATGTAGTGTAGACGTAGTGACATAGCACTTGATAGCTCCTTGTGGAGAGGCTGTTGGCTTATAAGCTCCCCTGGCTGGGTTAAACTATTTGATATTTAGGCAGGTGCTCTGGAGCTCTGGAAAGCATCCATATGATTCTGTCCCTGCATGATGGAGAGTGTGAGATGGTACCCAGTGATTCAACCTAGACATGTTAAGAAGCCTAGAAATTAAGAGCCTATGTGCAGAGGGATGAGACTGCCGTTAACTTAGGTTCTGTAAGCTCTGAAGGTTATCAGAGGATGCCCAGGAAGCACACACCTTGCAGGGTGTGTGCAGGGGTTTGCCCAGCAACCTCCCAGGACTCTGCACTGAATCTCTTCTTTCTCTGTCTCACTCTGAACTGCTTTGTGGTGCTTATTTGATTCTGCCTATGACTTTTAGTTTAGAATTTGCACTTTTTTCATTATGTTTACTAACTGGATATTGCTGCTACAGAGAGGGGCTGTCAGTATCTGAATGTGTATTTTATTTTTTTAAAGATTTTTTTTACTTATGCTTGCAAGAGCTGGGGTGTAGGCCAGAGGTGTAGAGGGGGAGGTGGTGGTGAGAGGATTCACCAGAGATAGTGGGGAGCAAAATAGGCAAATCTACTGAGATATACTGCCAAGGGGAGCAGTAGGCAAGACAGGGGAGTTCTGCTTCACCATGTGGGTTAGCTCGGTGGCAGGGATCGAACCTGTGCTGCATTGGTTGCAGATAGCTTCATGGTGCTGAGACTTAACCCCTTGTGCCACCAGGGAGGCCTAGTATCTGAAAATATATTTTATATAACATGCTATTTCTGAAGTGTTTATTAAATGTTAAAGTTTTCAATGGATAGACTTTTCAGTAGGTATCACTGGCATAGGAATTGAAATTTTCATTTTTGACTTGATTTCTGTTACCATCAACTTCCTATGGAGATTTATTCCTTAATTGTTTCCATTCATTTATTTTATTTTTTACCTTCTTAACTATTTTTATTTTATTTTAATATATATTTATTACATCTTCATGTTTGTAGATTATATATTCATTTCATTTTTAAGTAATTTTTGACTTTATTTTTAATTAAACTCTAAGACTTAGACATTTGAATGGGCAGCCTCTCTCATAGGAGTTAAGGCTGTGTTATTACGTCTTTTAAATTTCTTCCTCTCTCCTTGCCTCCCTTTGAGACCTGACCTGTGTTTCACCTGCCTCACTACAAAGTCTAAGGAGGCAGAAAGCTCCTTTCCTGAAGATGCACAGTGACACCAGCAACAAATAATTCAAAAACAAAAGGGTATGGTATTATAGAGACAACTATTTAGTATAGTTTATTGTAGTATGAACCTCCATAATCTTCATAATTAGGGGTTATTATAGGACTGACAGCATCATAGAACACATAGATTTAACAAATATTTATCGAGCACATGATATGATTAAGAAATATAACAAGAATAGTGACAAACTATCAATACTTTTAACTGTATCTGATACTATCTGTATCTTTACATACATTATTCCATTTATGTTTCCAAAATAGAAAAGTTTTGTTATAAACCCTCTTCAAAACTGTATCAAAATGTATGACAATTCCCTACTTTAAACTTTAAAAAATTTTGCTAACTTGATTAAAGAAACATTTAGTGTTTTAGCCATGAAGATGTGAACCTGGAAAATTTTTTCCTCTTAATGTACTTATTATATTTAGAAGCCTATTGGGGAGATAGATATTTAAACACATATTTAACTGATACTGTGTAACTAAATAAATTGCCAATGGACATAAATATAAGGTGTAATAGCATTCTAGGAGCATAGTTATCTATGGCATTATCACAGATTATCTTTTAATATAGATTTGACATATACCAACATTCAATTATTCTATGAAAAAAGGATTTTTTTTTTTTGCTTAGAGAATAAGTATCTGATGGTATTCTTTTTATTTAGAATAAATTTTCATTTGTTTACAGTACACGTTTCAGTAATACAACTCCACAATTTTATGTGTATTTGGACCTCACTGCAACCAACATCAAAGTTCCAGTGACATTCACACTATCAAATTCACTCTCTACCCTCTCCTCCCACCCCACTTTCCCTTGCCCTCTGGTAACCACCACATTTTTTAGAGTCTGTGACTTATTTTTGTTGTGATTTGTTACTTGATTTACTTCTGTTATATTCCACATATGAAAGATATCATCAATAATTACCTCATGTTCTGACTTATTTTGCTTAGCATAATCACTTAAATTTATATCCATGTGGTTGCAAGAGGCACAATTTCATCTTTTATTTTTCTCAATAGCGAGTAGCATCCCATTGAGTAAAAATCAACAAAAGTAAAAATCAGCAGATAGGTCTACATTGAACTAAAAAGGTTTTTATACATGGAAAAAAACTATCATAAAACAAGGTAACCTACTAAATGGGAGAAGATATTTGTATATCGTATTTCTCACATGGTGCTAATATTCAAAACATGTAAAGAAATCATACAAATCAACAACAAGAAAACAAAAAATGGGCATAAGATAATTATATCTTCCTTTCAAAGAAACTTTAAATGATGTTGGAAGTATCTCCTAACTTCTAAGATTAAATTATCTCAGTTTCCTTTTGGTCCCCCACTCATTTATTCACCCTGTTCTTTAGGATTTTGTCCTTATGTGGAATCTATTCTTTTATAACCAGTCCTCCTTCAACTTATATTTGTGCTATTATTATTCATTCCTAAGGCTATGCTGAGGATGGTAAAACATTTAGGTGAAATATTTCTTAAAAATATTTGGTTATTTTGACAATACAAGCAAAAGCTGTTTTCGAACAAAGAGTTTATTAAGTCAGATATGTTAAACCTATTTGTTTCTTATTTGTACAGTAAAATGACTGAATTATTATTTTACTTTCCCTAGGGTCCTTTAGTTATATATGCACTTCTGTAGACATGACTAAATAGTTAAACAAGTTGCGTTTACTTTGAATCAGTGTTACTTATTGAATTTTCCTTTGCTTTTATGAAAGACGTGATTTGGTTACTAGCAATTAATAAAAATTACTGGTTGTAATCTTAGTCAAGCTGGATATTAATGATGCAGTATTGAAATTAACAGTTTAATGAGAACATCTTTTATTCTTAAATGAGTTTTTAAGTTCTTGTTCATATTAGTAGATAGTTACAGAGTGCTATAAAGGGTAATACAATGGTTTGACTTACCATGCTCTGAAAGTCTTTGGAAAGTCATATTCAGATTTTTTCAGCTATAATTTGACTCTCAATTCAATATGACTGCCTCTTGCTGCTGTTGAGTGTATGCCCATATTAATAATACCTTTGCACTTCTGGAAGAGACACAGTCACATTCATAAATACACTCAATTTCATAAATGCATTGTCCAAGAGTAATTCAGTTACTCTTGAAAATATACCTTATAAGACATGGTTCGTCCTTAGAATGTTATTTTCTCAGTTCAAGATCCCATGGTAAAAATCAGTAAGTAAATAAATTTAAACTCTGCATAACTACTGTGGATGTTATGAGAATGCACCTCTTGGATCTCTAATTGTAAAGAGCATAATTGACATATAAGCCCAGCTGTTATGCTCTGAAATCCATCATTGCATTCCTGCTGAGGTCATATTTCTATTGGGATACAACAAGCAAAGACTGAACAGGGTAGAGATGTAAAGACAGATCTGCTGTTGGATGACATGTGACTCCTTTGACTGGTGACTTTGATTTAGGGAGTCTCTAAGACTTGCCCAAAATCTCTTACAACTCCACTGCTGTCTAGCATCTGGGTCAGCGCCTACATCTCTGTCTGATAGTACATCCCGCCTCTTCTGGCTCCTTTCTGATTTTCCCAAAGTTTGCTCTTATGACATCTCTCTGCAGTAATCATCCATTTTGATAACTGCTTCTTGAAGGAACCAGTCTAACACTCCACCTTTCAAGCTGCAATAGCACTAATGGCTGTTTCAAGGTTCAAAGAGATGCATGCATTTTTTTTTATAATTTGTGCATTTTTTATAATTTCTAATAATGTTTTGAGGTTAACTGTGTAATTATGTCTTTAAACAAACTAGATTCTTAGGGTGAAATTTTAAAATAACTTTATTTTGTTTCCTACTATGCCTTCATACTTGTTTTTAGAATTGTTCTTCCCACCACTTAGATGAAAACGTAGGCAGATATCATTGACTTGCATTTTATTCTCAGGCAACAAAATATTCTTTGAATGGTTTAGTTTACCAAATAGTCTCAGTTTATCAATTGAAGTTTCTACTCCATGTACTAATCAAAAACACTATTCTACACTTTTCTTTCTCCCCTTCAGTTTAGGCTAATGAATTCTTGACAAGTGCTTAAAGTTGAGTTTTTTGGATATTTTTGGTCATTGGGGTAACCCACCATAACTGAAGGTCTCTATGACTTATTTCTAAGATATTATCAAATTCAAGAATTATTCTATTTGCTCAAGTTCTTCTTCATCTCTGAGGAAACTATTCAAATGGCTCTAGTATCTTTCTGTTGAGATCTCTAAACACATTCTGATGAATCCGCTGAGCCACACGGAAGATAGTCCCACTCTAGGTCTTTCTCAGTTGTGTCCACATTTTCTCCATAGGAAACACTCACACATCCTTTGTCTAACAGATTCTGAGCATTCAGGTCCCCCACATAGAGTTATCACTGAAGAACACTATTCCCTTCAGTACATAGAATGCCACACTTTTTTTGCTTTTGATTTCTCAGCCGCTGGGTCTCATTAGCTCCAGGAGACACATATTGAGCTCTATATTAATTCTGTTCAAAACCTTTTTGAAGCCTTGAATGTGTAAAAAAAAATAATTTCCATAGGTTAGGATATGGTAGGGTGGACAGAACCCTTACTATGCAATATTGTTTCCAAGATTCCTCTGAATTATAAATCCCACTTGACCTATGTAACTTTTCTTACCAACTAGAGGTACATTTCGGTTCCATGTCATTAAGCTAGCATTAAGCAACCTCACATGCTTTTGTGCTGCCACTTTGGAAAGTGGGAATTGTTGGTATTTATTCAACAGATTAGTTAATATTCCAAATATGGTGCAAATATTAGCAGCATCCTCCCCTGGAAGTTTGTACAATGCTGGGTATCAGATTCCATTATAGAATCACAATCTGCATTTTAATCTAGTCCCCAGGTGATTTGTATTCACAGTATCTTTTGAAAAGCACTAGTCTAGAGCAGTCAACTGAAACAGTGAAATGTTCTATTTTAACATTTTATTACAATCACATATTTATTCAACAAATTTGTTAGCTACTATTAGAAGACATTTTCAAAATACTTATTTAAGGTTTTGGAAGGGAGTGTGAACAAGCTAATACTAAACAAAATGAGAAGAATGAAATTAAAAAGCTAAAAGAATAAGAGTTCTGTAGGATTTTAGAAGAAGAAAGATTGGGTTTTGATTAGATATTCAGAAAGGAAATGACTTGAATTGAGCCTTGAAATGTACATAGCTCTTGGCCATGTGGAGTTGAAGAATTGGTCTTTTTATGTGGAAAGACTGGAGTAAATAACAGCACACAAGTGCAAAGCATATGCAAATGTACAGAAAGTAGCTATATTTGAATGGAAGAGAGGTTATTTGAAGTTGGTTCTGGGGAAACACTAAGAAAGGTATGTGAGGACTTTAATGCTGAGTCAAATATTCTTATTCAGAAATGAAGTGGAGGATTTACTCTGGTGGAATGTAGAATGTTCTCCTTTGCTGTCACTCTCCAGCAACTACCTACTGAGTTAGAGAAATGGCTTGAAATTTAATCCATTTCTGAAGTTAAAATCTGGCTGGGGCTGAAAGTAGAAATCTGGAGATGAGGGTGGGATTGGGCTAGGTCAGTGATCTCAGGGTTGGTCATCTGATCTTTTGATGCTCAGTATTCTATTTGGAAAAGAAATCTGTTATATATGGAATATATGGAGAGCTATGGGGGTCACATATTCCCAGGGGGATTTTAAGGTTGGGGAGGGGAAAGGGAGGATAGAGGGGGAGAATCCAGAAACAGTGTCGGGAGCCTTTGGAGAACTGTGACATTTCTGCTTCTTTCCACAGGAAAACTTCTCTAATTGTCTACATTTAATATCTCCAATTCTTCAGTTCTCATTCTTTCCTCAACATTGATTTGATTCCATTCTGAATCATCTTCACTCAGTTACCAGACTAGTCTTTACCTTGTAGTTTGATTATAACAACTCTCTGCCTTAAGCTTTTAAGTACAATGTAAGCAACAGTCCCTTATTGCCTACAGTTTATCCTCTGGCTATGACCTCTCCACAATCTTATCTCATTCTCTTCTACCTCTCATTCATATGCTCTAGGCAGACCAGAGGCAGAACAAAAACACATTAGAGAAGCCTGGGATAAAAGAAAAACAAAAACCTGTTTATAAGTTCATGTGTGAAAGTAAACATATATTTTACTATCTAGAACATTTATGAAAAAAATGATAATTATGGGTTTTAGAGGGGGATCTTGAACCTGAGAGGGGGAACAGTTTTCTCAGTCATGTTTTATATGTAATTTTTGGACCTGATTGTCTACTTGTACAGGAAAAGCACATGCCTGTGTTTCCCTTTTAGTCTCACGCTACAGCCAAGCTTCATGTATGGTCCACCAAGCATGTGTGTGGCTGCTTTAGGGTCAACTCAATTCTGACACTATCTCCCTGCAGTTAGTTTGAGTTCCCACACATTAAAGGGAAGGAGACAAGACTCTGTCCCATGTGACTGATGTAAATGGTTTGGCCTTGCTCAGAGTTCAAAATTAAGAGAAAAAGTCTATTTTTCCACAGTGTTTGTTTAATTTCCATCACAGATCTGGGCTCCATAAGTTATTAAATTTGATGAGTTGCTCACAGACTCGTAACATATTCACACAGATATTCACGTGCACAGAGACACACATATGCCATGTGTAGTTACACACACACACACACAGGACCATGTATGCCAGGGTGACTGAGCAGAGTCAACCTTCATCACCTTAATATTCAGGCTTTATAGTTGAAATTTGACCTTCTTAACTTCAAAGCCCACTCTAGTCCCTGACACACGCTGAATAATTTCCTCCACAAGAAGCCATACCTGGTGGTACATATAGAAGATTTTATCATTTTAAAGTGTATTTAAATGAGTTATTTCATTTGGAAATACAGTGATATTATTTTCCTTTTATAGGCTAAAATGCAAAACAAAGCTCTGGGCTATAAAGGGACACACTCGTAGACACAGCATTTTGCATGACAAACTTTTCTTCCTATTATATACCCTTTGATTATGGTACTTTGTTCAAAAAGTCACAAATGATTCTACATAAAAATATTTGGACATAAATAAATGTGAGAAGAGAACTGTACCCACCATCCAGTTAAAAAATAAAATACTGCATTGCCGAAGACCAGCTACGACAGAAGGCCAGGTCCCCAAAGGATGGAACGGAAGTCGGCGAATGAGGGGGGTTCAGGATTTCAAGACATGAGTCAGGGTTTGGTGTTCATCCTCTGCTGAAAAAAATCTCAGCAGGTCTTTATTTTATGCATTAAGGAGAAAGGGGTGGGATTACATGAACACTTGCATTGATTAGGAGTGACTACATTTTTTTTCTCTTAAGAGCGCCTTGGGGTCTTGTGACATTCAGCCAGGCTTAGATAACATAGATGATTATAAAATCAAGACAGCATTTTTTATACTAGTGTTAGTTACTATGATTGGTTAATTTATATTATGGCAGGCATACTAGTTTTATGAAATCATAACTAATTATTCTATTTTCACCCTGAGCATAAAATGAATTATTAGCTTAAGGTCAAATTGGTGTCAGCATTCTACTGTAGGTCAGCAGGGGGTGGGGGGTGTGAGGAGGTACTCAACCCAACACTGGAACAGCATCTGTGCCCTTATATCTGTCCTTTACCAGGAATCTCTAGTTTCCTTGTCTCTTAGATTTAGTTGATAATGTATGTTGCCAAATTATCTAAAGGGAGGAGGGGTTCTGTAACTGTTATCAGGAATTGCAGAACCTACCCTTAAAGAATGCAAAGCCATAAATTTTAATTAACAGAGAGTCACCTGAGGAATGTAGGATTCACCCTTAATAATGACTGATATACAAGACTTTTCACAGTGACCCAATCTTGAAAGTCATGCTTAGATTCCCCAAGGCTTGTAGCCCATAGTAAAATGTTTGAGTTTAAAAATTTTCCTAATAATCTAATTTTAGAATTTGTATTATAATATCAGCCAATTGGCAGTACATCATCAATTTGCGTGGCAATCAATTACTTTGTTTAATAAAAGAGCCAATCATACAGCCACCTTATGGATGATATTCCAGCAAACACATTTTTTGTAATTTTTTAAAAATTTTAATTATTATAGCAGCCAAAACAAAAGGGAATCCAAAGGGGGTCAACTTTGGAACCTCTGATTTTTCAGGGCAGTTCCCCTATGACGGGCTTTTGCCTCACGGCATAGTTAGGTGACCCCCAACACTGCATAAAGACTTGAACCCTATCTGTGTCTTTGTCCACCTTCATTTCTCTCCACCTGCTAAGTAACTACTATTCTGTATCTGACCTTGATCATTGTAGTACATTTCTTTAAATTTTATTATACATATGTTTATATTTATATGCATATCGTAAATATGTATTTCTAATCAATGTCTAAGGCACCTTATTACAAACTTCATGCCTTTTTCTGTGTCTCAATTTCCTCATTTATAAAATGGGTATTATAATAATCCCTACTTTATTTAGCTGTTAATTCATTGAGTATGTATACAAATAACAATACTGTTAGCTATGTTAGATTTACTGATGTTAGATTTATGCTGCCAAGGTGTCTCCATTACCTTCCCTGGAGGAGTCAGGGAAGTTGGCAAGTAACAATAGAATGTGAAAAGACTGGCCTAAGAAATATGTTCTTGCCCTGTTATCTCCTGGCTCTGTTCCCTAATCCAGAGGTATAAAAACCTCTCACCCTAGGCAACCAGCGCAGCTTTCAGGCCCTTGGCTTGTTGTCCCTGAGAGTGAGAGCGAGAGTGAGAGCACAGTCAGTAAAACTTCTGTCTTTGTTTCCACTATGACTCTGCCTATCTTTTCTAGCGCCTCTGACCTTTTGTCTGATCTTACAAATACTTGCTATCTCGTGAGATTTTGTTAAAACACTGATGCATTTTCCTGGAAATTATTTTTTTACTGTACTATATTGTTGTGAGAGTGATTCATCTTGTTATTCATTGATCTTACTTTCTAGTGGGTTACTCTAGTGCTACCAAGGCATGGAACAGGTTATCTAAGATCTGAGCAGATAGGTCAAAGAGGAGTTCTGGAGCCCTCGGTGGCTTTGCAGGCTTTTATTACTCTGTACATCAGAGGCAACCAGGTACATAGCAAGCAGGGGGGCTGGGGGACCAGGAGGCTGGCAGGCCTCCTAGATCCCACAGAATCTTCACTCCCTGGACTCTGGAGCCTATGCTCCCCTTCTCTTCTCCTGCTTCTGATGCTTCTCTTTCTGCGCTGCTGGAGTCCTCGTGACATTGCCCTTATACACAGCGTGTCTCAGCCCAGGTGCACCCACTTGCACATGCCCACATCTTACTTGAGGTGCCCGCCATCAGGCATACATGCAGGACCGCAGGTGTCCATCATCGACACCAATGGCAGGAGAGCAGAAAAGACTGATTTTAATTTACCTTACAGCTAATTTTTACTAGTATGATGTTAGGTTATTATACTTTTTAATTTAAATAATGATGATATAGATATTCTCGTACATGTCTCTGTGGAACAGAACATCTAAGAAATAAATCACAGAATGTAAGTGCCCAGTCTTGGAAATGCACAACTTCAGCCTCACCTGGCATTGCCAAATTGCTTCCTGAAGTTGTACCCAGTGACACCCCAGCTTGCAGCCTGTGAAAATGTATGAGTAGATGTCATATCCTACCAACAGTTCGTGTAATTTTCCAACTTCTTCCAATATGATGGAATTATCATTTCATACATTTTATCCTATTTTCAGTAGATTCTTTGTCCATTTATCAGTCAATTATAGGAATTCTTCATATAATTTGGTTTATAATACCTTGTTATTTAAATTGGCAAATTGTATCATCTGAAAAACTGACATATTGTCATTGTTTTTATAATTTTCAGGAGATTTTAGATTGATTTTACATTTAATGCCATATAATTTAACATTTTCTTCTTTTGTGAAATATGTGTTGGTTGGGGGAGGGTTTGTTGAAGAAAATTTCCCTATCCTGAAGTCATATAGTCTTTTAATTTTTCTTCTAAATGTGTTAGGATTTTATTTTTATTGGTCTCTAATTTGTACTGAAAAAAAAAAATGAGATGGAAATCCAATGTTAATTTTTTATGTAAGTATGAAAATAAAAAAAGAACAAATCCCAGCATTATATATTCAAACTTCCCTTGTTTCCCCACTGATCTGTGGTGCTATAAGTAGTGTGTGTGTGGTGGGGAGGAGTCTTCTAGTCCATTGGTATATTTATCACTAAACCAAGTCCACAATTATAATTATTTTTTGTTTATATTATTACATGGATAGTTATCATAGGTTTTATTCTTTTGCTCAAAAAAGTCATTTGTTTTTTTGATAAAATTTTAATATCTTCTCAAATCCAATTTAAAAAACCCAGTTTTATTTTGTTATATTATTTCCATTGCTCTATACTGCCCTTTATATGCAATGAAACTTTCCATTCTTTTAAACTATTTTTTCTCAGATTTGTTACTGTGTGATTTTGGTCCCCTCAAAGATACCCATTTTGTATTTGTGTTTTTCTTAAAATACCCAGTAAGTGGTAAGGTACTGATAATTGCTCAAAGGTATAGGGCATGGGTTAGAGAATCTAGGTAACTAAAAATTACTTTCATCAGCAGTTCAGAATGAGCTTCAGCCAAACACATTATTTTCCTTCAATGGGTAAATGTCAGGTGACTTTGCTGTTTAGTTATATCCTAATGCTTGTTATCCAATTTGCATCATTCAGTATCCTTTTTTTTTTTTTTCCCTGCAATAACTTTCTTTGACACTTTGCTCCAATAACGGGATATGGTTGAAAGGAAAATAATTCATAATCACACCCATGTACTTGTAATGCCAGGAAGGGTACAGAGCAGGTTCTCAATTATTCTGACCAGACAGGCCAAAGAGGAGTCCTGGAGCCCTCAGTGGCTTTTTAAGGGTTTTATTGCTCTTTACAACATTAGTGACCAGTGACCAGGTACATGGCAGGTGGTGGGGTGTGGGGTGTGCGGTGGAAGGGGAGGAGGAGGACAGGAGGCTGGCTTCCTGGGGTGAACCTCATGCTCTCTGGGCTCTCTTCTCTCCTTCTACTTCTGCTTTCTCTCTGCTTACGCTCTTTTCTGTTGACGTTCTCTTGACGCCACCCTTATACACCCGTGTCTCAGCCCAGGTGTGCCTACTTGCGCATGCCCACACCCTACTTGAGGGTCCTGCCATCAGGCATGCGTGCAGGACCTCAGGTGTCCGTCATCCACACCAATAGTGGAAGGGTGGAAAAGCCTGGTAACTTTTGGGAAATAACAGCATGCTATCTGCTATGTCATAGGTATAATGAAACATTAACTTCCTTTTTCTTTAGAGGAATTTGAAGATAACCTACATTTTTGTTGTGTAGCAAATGGAAACATTATTTACAGGTGATTTTCAGTAATGGGTCAATTCAGTTTCATTTGGCTAAGGGAGGCTGATTTATGTAAGAATTTTAAGTAGGGCCTCTCTGGTGGCACAGTGTTTTGAGCACTGCACTGTGGAACATCTGTGGCACAGTAGTGCAAGTTCAGTTCCCTGCCAGGGAGGGGACCCACATGGTGCAGCAGACCTCGCCTGCCTATTCCACTACTCCCCTCAGCAGTGTATTTAGGTCGATCTTCCTGTTCTGCTCCAAACTCTGTCTCTGGTGAATCTTCTTATCTCCCATGACTCTGGCCTTTACCCCAGAGCTTGCATGCATGAATAAATAAATCTTCAAAAAAATTTAAGTAACATAAGGCAGGTTTTCAAATGACATTCCTTTTTTAGAATTCTGGCTTTGCATTTATACTAGTTATAATTTGGAGAAGTGAATTTTCTTGGTGGTGGTGTAGAGATAGTATTTTAAAGAGCTTTTAAAAAAATTAGATAGTAGATTTAAAATTCCCACTTCACTGCCTGCTACAGAGTAAGTACTTAATAAGTAGAACCTGGTATGTTTACTTTTTTTTTTAAGCTGAGCTTTGAAATGCATTGGCATGGAGCTTCCAGCTTTTATTGCCTGCTTGAGAACAATCTCTTTGAGATACATGTCAATAAGTAATAATTCATTTTTTCTCTTTAGTAAATTGAGACATATTATCTGAAATGTTACAGGGTATCTTTTACTGAGTCATCATTTAGTAAATGCACATAGGATAAATGGAGTGGAAAATGAATGACTTAGTTATTATAATTATTTGATTTTCAGCCGTAGTTACCAAAACATAATCCTACCAAGATGTCTGCAAAGATTAGCAAAGAAATCATTGATAAATACTTTCTATTATGGGTTTCCAATGGCAGAGAGCAAAGGAGACAATAACCTGAACTTGTTGCTGTTAAGTTAGAAAGAAGAATTTTGATTGAGAAAGTACAGGTATACGAAATCAAGAAAGGGATACCAACACATTTTCAAAATCTCTACCAAGATATTTCAAAATCTTTCAAATGCTCTAAAATCAAAGTTTGATTAAAATCAAACTCTTTAAAACTGGCCACACACTTTTCCCTTTTAGTAGAGCAAGGAGAAGAAAAGCGAAAATTACCTTAAGTCACATCATAAGCACATTGTCCAATACAGGTAATGAAAAACAAATGTTCTCTTTAATTTTGAGACGTTACTTTTATTACATTGTATTGAACAGACAGCGGTGATTGGGGACACTGTAAACAGTATCACTGGGAGGGTTTTACTAGCCCACACCAAGCTGTTAGCTTCTCCTCCCAGGCTGGGCATCCTGCACCTGGGATCCCCGCACAGTCCCCGCCCCTCCCTGCGCACGCATGTAAGCACACCTGTGGCGGCTTGCGCTGGCGTGGGCTCCACTCCCAGCGTCCTGCTCCAGGCTCCCTGCCTCTGAGCTCCCAAACTCTGAGCCTGTCCTGCCGCTGCGGATTTGGCGGGGCCCGACACATTAGCACAAGGCTCTGGAGGCCCCCAGGCTGCACCCACAGACCGTGGAGCTCACCTCTTTCAGGGAGTTGCTCTCAGTTCCAGAAGTCTTGGCTTGAGACCCAGGAACAGACCGTGGACCCCTGAGGACCGAGGGCACCTGAGAGTGGGCTCTGAGACTTGGACAAATCTTGAGAAGAGGAACAGAGCCTGGAGATAAAGTTAGGGGAGCCTCGAAGAAAACAAAGGAGGCAGCCAGCAGACTGCGGGGCCAGGACAGGACCTGAGGTGTTTTCACAAGTAACTGCCCAGACGACGCGCCTCAGGCGGTTCCAGAACCAAGAGCAGGTAAGGAGGCCCACCCAGGAGAGATGGAGAGCTGCTCCTCTCTGCCGCTGTACCCAAGTGACTAAATGACCCTGAAGTACCGTAACTGACTGAATTAGGTCCTTCTGGGGACGGACCTCCGGACCTGCGTAGTAGGGAGAGTCAGAGACAATTGGTTATGTACCCCCAGCACAGGTAATTGCTGATGACCGAAGTTATCTTCATGGCAAATAAATTATGTCACTTCCATGCTTAAAAGATGTACAAAAGATTCAGACCCGAAGTGTGTTCACAGGAAGGTGTGATATAAACCCTCTTCCAGGGTTGATAGAGGCCAGGGAGTGAATGTGGGAGAAGCGCCAATACAGGGGGCCTGAGGTCCTTTCAAAGACCCACCTTCCCAGCCTCAGCTGTTTGCCTGAAGTCAGTTTCGGAGATGTGACCTGTGCAGAGCTTCTGGAGTGTGTGGGATTAGCTGTCGCTGGATTCCTGCTTCATTTATTTCATCTGCATCAGATTTCACTTGAAACTTTTTGTGTCAGAGAAGTATTTCAAAAATTTATATGCTACAAAATACTTCCAAGTATTGTTACTCAAAAGATGCTTCTGGTTAGGCCCGTGAGGAGTTTGTGGAGGGGGCTTGTCCCCCTTCCTTTCTCCCCCAGACCCCCGTCGTCCCCTGCCTTTAGGGGTTGGGGGGGGAGCAAGGCGGTGAGCCCCCCCCCCCACCTGTGGGGTGTCCGAGCCCGACACTCGGGGGAAAAAAAAAAAACAACAAAAGATGCTTCCTATTCATGGGTATGACTCAGAACAAATATGCTTACCCCCAAAGAGACAGATATAAACGTAAGGGTTTCTTTAATTATATTGGTTCCCTAGTTAAATATAACAGACACCACTTCCCTGTATCTACAAAATCTTTTCTAGACAATATTTTTCCCCCTTTGATTCAATGTCTTTCTCCATCTTCTTGGCTTCCTGCCAGCAGTGTAGGGCTGTCCTCATTCAAGCTGTTTGCCAGGTTACTGGGTCTTAGAAGTCTTTTCAGTGGTGGAATACAGGTTTCTCAAATTTCTTGTTTCTCTTTTATTATTCACTGCCAATCAGGCAGGTAGGGTGCCTTAGATTCTGATTTGACAGTTCAGAAAGCTAACACAAGCAGCAAGATTTTCCTTTGGCCAGGTAGTAAGTTGGAAGATGGTCAGTCTCTCTGGATGGTCTCATGACCTTTCCTGATCTGGGCTGTTGCCACTTCAGAGCTTTATATCCAGGCCTAACAAGCTTATGTGAATCTCACTGTGCCTGACTGCAGGTGAAGTGTGGGGGCAACCCCTTCATTGGACGTACAAGTCATACAGCCAGTACCTTTCCTTTCTTCCAGACACTACAGGTAGGTTGGCCATTCCTGAGCCAGGGACTTAGCAGTAGGAATTAATCGTTCATAATTCATTGTGTACCCTTACTAGACCCGTCAACTGAAGTCCAAAGTAAACATTTCTTAAAATGAAGAGTCAATAATGGGCACATTTTCTAAATAGCTAAAATTACAACTAATTATCAATCTAATATATCAAGTTGATTTGTAGAGGGATCTTGCTAAAAATTCTTTAGCAAAGATGACAAGGCCAAGATTTTTCTCCCTTGCAGACATGTTCTCTGTGTCTTCATCAGTTCTTTCCTGTCATTCCTTGCCCTATGGGTGTGTGTATGTAAGGATAAAAATGGAATGTGTATATATGGAAATTTTCTGTTATACATCCAGTACCTGATTGCATTATAGGGCTTTGCTGTGCCGGTTACAAACCTTGTTCATGTGTGTATGCACTTGTGTGTGTACACTTTCTCTCCTTCATTCAAGTTTTTGTCTCAGATCATAGACTTCATTGCTTACATCAGCCTACATTTCCTTGTTTTTAAGAGGGAGAAGCTGTTTATCTTAAGAAATTTTGTGGTTCAGGTGTGAAAGATCTTGGTTCCCTGCAAAGCCTTAAGAGGAAGATCTGGGAAAGATAATCTTGATTTTCTGGCATTTTCCTGGTTGCCCAAAGCATTCTACAGCTGACATTGCTAAAACTTGATCAAAGATGTGGGTCAATTAGACTACAGGTTTTTTAAATATTATTTACTCTGAGTGATTAGTCCTTAGGTTATTGGTATATTTGTGTGTAAAATGTCTCCATTTTACATGTTCTCACATTCCCTGTATAACCCCTAAAGTAATTGAATAGCAACTTTAAAATATTGTTTGAAAAAATGATATTTTGATACCCCTAACAGACACAAAAACATTCTTGAAAAATTGGAAAGCTGCCTCTTGGGTATGCATAGGATAACTGATTATAAAGATTTCATTTTCTGCAATTTTTGTAACTTTTATTAAATTTTTTCCAGTTTTATTTAGATCAATACATACTTAAGCTTAAGAGGACACCATAATGATTTGGATTTAAAATATTGTGATGTGATTACTATAGATTTGTCTACCATCCGTCATTTCACACAACAGAAAAAAACAGAAAATTAATTTCTCCTTGTGATGAGCTCTCTTAAGATTTACTGACTGAATGATATTTCATAAATACCATATATGTTAACCATAATTAGGTTGTACATTACATTCTTAGTACTTTATAACTGGAAGTTTGTACCTTTGATCATCTCATCCACTCCCTGCCCCCCTCAACTCCCACCTCTGGTAACTGCAAATTTGATTTTCTGAATCCGGTCTTTGGTGGTAGTTTTTAAAATTCCACGTACATGTGAAATGATACAGTATTTCTCTTTTTCTGTCTGACTTTGTTTAGTGTAATACCCTCAGATCTACTGATGTAGTTCCGCATGGCAACATTTCCTCCTTTTTATGGCTGAATAATGCCAGTCATGTGCTGTGAACACAGGTTGTTGCCATGCTGTGGCCATTGTAAATAATGCAGCTGTGAACATGGGTGGAGGTGGCAGGATTACAGATCTTTCTCCCACATATTGTTTTCATTTCCTTTGAAGTGTTCTCTGAAGTGGAGTTTTATTAGATCATATAGTAGTTCTATGTTTTTATTTTGGGGGAGTCCCATACTGTTTCCACAGTGACAGTGTGGAATGCCTCACAGTGACAGTGCATCAAGATAAAGTCCCACCAGCAATACACAAGAATATTCTTTTCTCCACACCCTAGCTGTAGGGTAAATGAAGTTGGTCAAGTTTTTTTTTATGCCGTTGGCCTCTGTGGATATCTCCTGCACCCTTGATCTTGCTAAAAGGCACGTGAATGTGAGGCACATATTCCTGACTGTGGACACCTGAGCTTGGAGGAGGGGGATGATGGTGTGTGTGTGTGCACACGTGCGTGCGCGCGCATGGGCAATTGTGCACACTTGAGCCTAGATCAGGGCTGTAAAGATGATGTTACTTAGAGACAGCTGCCACAGAGTGACTGCCAGAGGAGGAGTGAGGACTACAAGAGGAAGAGACCATGGGAACACCAGAGAAAGCCCAGAGAAAAAAGCGGGTGGATATTTGCAGGGGGCTCAAGTTGCTGTCTCCCTGCTGCTTGTTTCTCCTGCTTCAGGTTAAAACCTGTGAAAATGATGCCAAAGGCTCCAAAATTCTGCTTCAAATGGCTACCCAGCCTAGGAATGTTGCAAAAACACTCTCCAACATTTGTGGTTTTAATTTGCATTTCCCTAATGATAAACCATGTTGACCACCTTTCCATTTACCTGTTGTCCATTCCTTGAAAAGATACCGCTTTAGGTCCTTTGCCAATTTGTAATTGTATTATTTGGTTCGGATTTTTTTTTTTGATATTGAGTTTTATAAGATCTTTAAATAACCGGGGACTTTTTATCTGACATGTGGTTTGTAACTACTGTTTGATTCCGTAGACTCTTCATTTTGTTGCATCCTTTGCTATGTAGAAGCAGTTTGTATATTTCAAATTATATTCGTTCTTTGTGCTTTAAGTGTCAAAAAGTGAGCCTAAAAGTTATTACCAAAACCACATCAAGGAGCTTTTACACTATTTTTTTCTCCTAGGAGTTTTATGGTTTCAGTTTTTAGATTTAAGTCTTTAGTTAAGTTTGAGTTAATTTTTGCAAGTGGTGTAAGGCAGGGTCTAGCACCATTTATTGAAGAGGTTGTCTTTTCTTCACCTGAGTAGTCATGGCTTCCTTGTCAAATATTAATCATAGTCATAGATTTCTGTTCCGTTGGCCTATGCATCTATTTTTATGTCACTAACTGTTTTGATTATTAGTATATAGTTAGAAATCAGGAAATGTAATGCTTCCTGTTTTGTTCTTTATCAAGATTGTTTTGTCTCTTTGGAGGTCTTTTGTGGTTTTATGTAAATTTTAGGATTGTTCTTTATACTTCTGTGAAAGGGCAAATCTTAAAAACAACCAGAGGGTAAAAGAAACCAATAGACCCATACTCCAAGATATGTTAAAGGATGTCTTTTAGGAAGCTGGAAACTCATACTAGATGGAAATACAAATCCACACAAGTTAGTAGAGAATACTGGAGATGTGACCTTTATAGGAAATATGTAAGATATAGTTCCTGTTCACAAGTGATTCAAACCTCCTAGAAAGTAAAAAGCTTTGATAGACTGTTGAACAGTCCATCATTCAACAAAGCCCACCTCATTAAATTATTTAAAATTTAATTAAAATCTATTTTAATCAGTGATTTAAAATAATATTAGTGACATGAGAGTAGACCTTAGCTTCTGGAATTTATTCTGTATATCAAAATGTCAAAATAATGTACTTATACTACTATTTCTTGACTCTCAATATAAGTCATCATATATTACATTTTTATAGTGAATATATATTAAACCCTTCAACACCTCTCTCCCATACTTAGCTTTCTTATTGCTTACCCCTTATTGTGATAGTTCATTTATGTTTATATCATTAGGTACATATTTTTTTTACTACAAACCCAATAGAATTCTACTACATTTATTTGACTATCTTTTGTTTTCTCTAGACTTTATTGCCTTATTTCTTCAATTTTCTATAACTATCATTTTTTTCTACATGTAACATCACACCTGTCAGACATAATTCCCCAAACATGTAGAGGTCTGAAGATGATGTGTCAAGATTGTTTCTTCTTGAGGTCCTCAAGGCTTAGCCTCAGCTCATTGCTCTAGACTCCTGTTTCATTGTTCTTCCTTATTAAAAATAATAATTCTTCCATTAGAAATAATTCTGAAAGTTTCCATTGATATGCTGCCTGGATTCTATTTGTTTTGTGGGTTGTCTCTTTGTTGTTATGGAGGTCAGTAACTACTTGAAGAGGAATGCATATCACACTTATTTTTAAATCTTTAAATCTTTTATGTTAGCATATGCTTGTTTGAAAATATCTTTTTTGATTGTGACTTAAAAAAAAAAGCTTTGATTTGCTTTGCACAAATTTATTGTGCCTCTTTTCTCAAATTCTTTTACCTTGAGGTTGGACATCAAGAGTTGATCTCTAATTTTCTTTTCTGATCTGTTTTCTTTCCATTTCCTTTCTGTTCTGATTAATGAGATTTTCCGAATACCTTAGTTGAATTGTCTTATCATATTTCTAATATCCAATTGTGTTTTCTATTTTCTGTTACATTATTACAGAATATTTTTATTTTGTAGTATTACTATGTAATGTAATGTAGTATTACTATGAAATACTACATTACTAGTAATGTAGTATTACTATGAAATTACTATGTAATTTCTTACCTTTCTAAAGACATATTTATAGATATTTCAAGTTATGCTTCCTGACTTTCATTTATTGACTAGTGTTCATTTGGGTTTCTTTTCTGGTTTTACCTGCCTTTTGTATTAGTAGCTTGTTATTCATTGTCTCATAATCCTTTGGTGGTTGTTTGATTCATATGTGAGAATAAATAATGAAAGTGCTGCAAATTTCACTTTCTTAAAATATTGGCTCTGAAGCTCTTCATTTTGTTCAAAGGAGAATCTCTCATTCTCGTAAGGAACATATACCTCCTCCATAGTTATGAAATAGAGTAGATAAAGCATCTCATAGTTCAGTATTTTTTCTATATTATTTTTTTAATGTTGCTGTTTTTATATCCTTCCCACCATTTCCCTAGATTGTCTGGTAACTTTTTGGATTCAACCTCTCATAAGAATAAATCTTGGGTGTGCTTCTTGAGACAGTGACAACTTGATTGTCTTGATGATGATCGGGATTAAGTGATTCAAATACTATACATGGTTAGTCAGTCATCCTCTTGCTTTTGGCCCCTCCTCTCCATCCATTTTCCTTGTCCCCTGGTGCTTTGCAGAGTTTAATCTTTCAGGGGTTCTTAAGAGAAAGTTTACTTTTTACAGTAGCTATCTAGTTTACTTTTGTTTCCTGTACTTCTTTGTTTTTGAAGGTATTGTATTATTAATCTTTTATTATCATTCTAATGAGATCACAAAAGGGACCTCATAGATAAGGTAAGTTAAACAGATAAGTTTTTTGGACAGGTTGTCAAGTTTAAATACAAATTTGAATACAAGTTCCATGTTGTATTTTGAAGCCATTGGGTGATTATGGAACACAAAATATAAATAAAACAATTTCCTTTACTATAATCAACAAAGTACACCTCTGGTTTGTGGTGAACATCCAGAAGCACAAATCTGTACTGAATCCTGCAGAAAACATGATAATCTGAACTATGGCAGTGATAGGAAGATTGGATAGAAGAGTTTGAGGGCTATATGAGAGAGTTTCAAGAGGTGATTTTTTTAAAAAAGATTTATTTATATACACAAGACCTGGAGTACAGGCCTGAGTTGTGGGAGGTGAAAGGATGCACCAGAGACAGAGTGGGGAGCAGAACAGGCAGATTTACTGTCCTACACTCTGAAAGGAGCAGCAGGCAAGGCCAGAGAGGTCTGCTGTGCCATGTTGGGCCCCTCCCTGGCTGGGGATTGAACTGGCACTGCTTGGTTGTGGATGCTTCACAGTGCAGTGCTCAACCTGATGCACCACCAGGGAGGTCCTCAAGAGTTGATTTTAACCACACTTAATGACTGGTTGAATGTGGGGTAAATAACAGCAATAAAAATCTGGGATGAGTCAGGATTTTTAACTTGAGGAAAGGTGAAAAGCCACTGTTTTTTTTTTTTTTAAAGATTTTTATACATACAAGAGTTGGGGTACAGGCCAGAGTCCAGGGTGGTGAGAGGATTCACCAGAAAGAGAGGGGGGAGCATAACAGGCAGATGGACTGAAACACACTGCTGAGGGGAGCAGCGGGCGAGGCAGGAGAGGTCTGCCTCGCCATGTGGGTCCCCTGCCTGGCTGGTGGCAAGGATCGAACTCATGCTGCAGTGGCTGAGGTTTGCCTCATAGTGAGTTGCTTAAGCCACTGTTTTTTTAAAATAGAGAATGTAGGAAGAAGATTGACAGAGAATCAGATCATTTTTAAACTTATTAAAGTTGAGACAACTGTGGTTTTCCTACGGTCAATTTACTTAGTATATACTTGGCTCATGAATTTTGAAGTCTGAAAAACAATGGTTGCATTACAGCTACTTCACACTCATGAAGTAGTTGTAATGAACTCTCACAATTCTATATAAATGTATGGTATATATACTATAGTGTACGATCAGCAGGTGTAAGTAATAAAACAATTCCACTTTAGAATCATCACCTTTATTTGAAATAAGAAAGAATTATAAGAGCTCTGAGACTCCTGTTCACAGAAAAATGAAGTGATATATGAAAAGAGAAAGAGCTGAAGTTTAGATTTTGCCCTTTGTCAGAGTAGATAATTTCTTTATAAATTTGAATCATTACTGATCCGTAAGTCACCTGAAAGAAAATAAATATTAAAACAAGAACTTGAAATACCCCAGTGACCACCTAAATGCCTCTAACCATAAAAATCATGGCAAGTAAGTGTATTTTCAAGTTTGCTGTTAAAAAGTGGTTTGGATTTGAGTTTGCATTGGGTGACGAGTGATGGACTTACTCAAAGGTAATCCATAAGCATTATTTCACACACACTATTTTTCTTTGGTTTCAGCAACAAGCTATCCTTTCTCCTCTCATCAGTTGATATTAATCCTTTATTTCCTGTTCCACATTCTCTCTCTTCATATCATTTACCCTCCATTTTTTTTTTCTAATCATTCGTTCTTCAATACCTACTCTGAAAGAACATTTAACAGACACCTACAATATGGTTAGGTTTTAACTTATCAAAATATCAAATCAGCATATTTGTTTGGTGGGATTTGGACAATAATGAAAGTTTAATCAAAAGATTTTAGCAGTCTGCAGGCAGGCAGGAGAGAAAAAGATCTGTCCTTGATTGAGTATATAGACTGCAGAATAATGGGTCAGAAGATACTCTTGTATTGTCCTGATATGTCTCAAAAAAGAAATTTTTAGAATGATGTTTTTTCTGGAAATACAAATTCTCCAAATTAGTTTGTTTTATAGTGTGCAATTGGTATCATCTGACAATGTTGAAATTATTACAGGGCAGTCCTAATATAAAATGGGTTTCCCTGACTGGGTCCTCACCTGCACGCTCAGAAGAATTTTATAATAAGTCCCAACTTCAGGCACACTCAACAAAAGTTATTGAAGTGTTTTATTTTACAAAAGAAGGGGAATAACACAAAGAGAACAGAGGGATACAAATCTGTAAATATCCTACCAGATCTTCTGAGCCTGGAATGCAATGGTGCATTGAGAGCTGGCTCTGAATCAAGTGAGATGGCTCCAAAGGCAGAGAGAGCCCAAGGCTCACCTCTCTGGTTTTATAGCCAGCCTGGCTGCTTAACTCCACCCTCAGGTCCCAGTTATCTACTCTTCGATAATCATATTATCGGATTTGTTGTTCTGGAATATGGGTGATCTGGAATGGGGGTTGGAGTCCATAAACCTATCTGTGTAATCCATTCAGGACTACCATTCCTCCTAACAAAATTACATGTATTTTTGTGTAGAGCAATATCAGAAAGTTAACAGGTATGTTTTCACATCTCCTTTCATTGATATGAAAAGGAAATTATGACGTAATTATTTTTATTGGAATAATGCCTACAACACTGTATAGGATTTAGGGGAATAGGTTTATAACACCTCAGAATGCATGTCACCATACCCACCACCAATATACCCATAGTCCTTTACCCTAGAACATTGGGTCACTGGCCCTGCTTCCCCCACTAGTAATCTGAATTCTGCAGTCATACTTCTGGGGTTTGTTTTGGTTTAATTTTGTCAGTTCTTCTGTTGTTTCTTTGTTTCCTATATATGACTGAAAAAGCCAGTGTTTGGCTTGTATATGAGCAAAATTATGTAATGAAGAAAGGAGAGCTTCATTAATACATGGTGTTGGGAAAACTGGATCATAAGAAGCAAAAGAATAAAACTATAACACTATCTCATACCATATATAAAAATCAAAGTGGATTAAAGACTTGCATGTAAAAGAAAAATATCTGATGGTTTCACTTATAGAAGGGATATAGGAGGTCAAGGGGAAGAAAAAACAACAACAAAATGAAACAAAAATAATCAGGAACGTTGTGCAGGGAAGGAGGAGAGGGAGGGATTGGGATCAAGACGGGGTGGGAAGAGTACAAGGGACTATGGTGAATTGGTGGTAGAAATTCTAGGGGACTATACCTGAGAAAAGAAAGCAAACATTGTAAGAAAAATAAATTTAATAAAAAATTATGTAAGAAAATATATTAAAAATTTAAATGTATAAGAAAACATAGTAAATCACTCCTCAACATTAACATCAGTGAT
This sequence comes from Galemys pyrenaicus, assembly GCA_019455555.1. Taxonomy (NCBI): domain Eukaryota; kingdom Metazoa; phylum Chordata; class Mammalia; order Eulipotyphla; family Talpidae; genus Galemys; species Galemys pyrenaicus. Next base: position 9,057,686 of record JAGFMF010012266.1, read on the forward strand.
GTCTTTGGGTTGACTGACTGCAAGGGAAACAAAAGCAGGAATAAACAAATGGGACATTGAACTTAAAAAAAAAAAAAAAGTAAAAACACAAAACAAAAAATATTTGTACAGTTCGGCCTCCCTGATGACATAAGGCGTAGCCACTGTATTATGAGTTTGATCCCCAGCCAGGGAGTGAACCCACACGGTTCAGTAGATCTGACTCGCCGGCCACTCCCCTCAGCAGTGTATTTCAGTCAATCTGCCTGTTTGCTCCCCACTCATCTCTGGTGAATCCTCTCACCTCCCACACCTCTGGCCTACAGCCTAGCACTTGTATGCATTAAAAATTAAGATAAATCTTTAAAAACAGAACTCTTCTATATAGGATGATAAACTCTATCATTAAAATAAAAAGTCACCCTACCAAATGGGAGAAAGTATTTTGCACATTAAACATCTGATAAAGGCCTAGTATCTAAGATATGTAAAAGTTCCTATTATCAGGGATACGATGGTATTTTTAGCCATTTATTTCAATCATAATCTTGTTTCCAATTAGATACCTAAACTTTTTGTAAATTTTGACATGCCAGTAATTAAATAGAATAAAGATGAAAGAACTCCCTAGGTACAAGGAGGAAAAGGCTATCACAAATATGGCATATTTGTATTTTAACTAATTATTCAAATATCAATATAACTATTTCCAAGTCAGCATCTTAATGTAGTTTCAGGTAACTTTTAGTGTTTTTGTTCATTGCTTGATGTACACAAGTATGTGCCAGGCACAGAATTAGAATGTGTGGTCTGTTTTAAAGATGACCACCTGTTCCCCACATTTGAGGGCACTTTTGATCTGTAGGGAGACAATAAAATAAGGCAGTCTTCAAAATTGATGGCATTAATTCAACTTTGGGAACCAAATGAAAATAAAAACAGGATTGATTTTCAATGGCACTGCTTATTTCCTACAAAATGAGAACTTAGCTCTTAGTTTAAAGTAAATTGGTGTAATATACAACACTTAAGGGAAATAGAATCTTTGCTCAAGGTTTTATATTAAACAGTGTTATTCCCATTACATTGGTATGGTTTTGCTATCCACTTTTAAAGAGACTAGAACTACATCATCTCTTAAATTCTCTTTATTTTCATTTTAAGATTACATAAAAAAGGCAAAGCATCCTTTGACATGAAAGTTCCCATTAAAAGATTTGAGTCTTTAGAGGATTGAAATTTTAATCTTTAAACTAACATTTTCTGAAAATTGCTATGAGTAAATGGCAGAAGAATGACTTTCTCTGATACATTGTAACAGGAGAAAACATACTTCAGAGAAAAACTTTTAAGCGTGTTAATGAAATATAAAGATTATCTGGCTTTTCTTTGTAGGGATGATATTTTTAGATCTGTAACAAAATTTTGGAGATAATGGTTTGGTGACATTGTTTTTTCTGTTACTGAGCAAAATGTATTTTACTAAATGTTTTTAAAAATCTCAATGTAGGTTAAGCAGAAATCATCTGGTATAAGGATCATGGTATTATAGTAGATTTGATTTCAAGTATCAAATCCATTAACATTTTCCCTGTGGCATATAGATTTACCTCCAAAACTAGATAATAATTATTGATTAGAGAATGGGTCTTGCCTTTTTTTAGTAATAACTTGATGTCTTCTCTATTATTTTGTCTCACAGATAGGGACTGTAGGTAAATTTTTTCCGTGGACTAATGACATGAGTTTATAACAGTGTATGTGATTCAAGGATATAGGGACACATCTCTTCAGATGTATGTCAGCACCCACACCCATCCCCAAAGTGCCCGTGTTTCTTCCCCATAGTCCAAGGCACCCCTCACTTTTCTCTCAGCCCAAACTCTCCTCCCCAAATATGGACTGTAGATTTAAAAGAGATGAAGGTATACAGTTAACAGAATTTCTCTGCATTTGTTGATTATTATAAGGAAAGAAATCTGCAGGAGAGGATATCTAGATCCAAGCCACCCTTTAGTCAAAGCTTTAGTAAGAGGCATGCTTCAGCAAACTCAGAAGAGGAAGCATTCCAGGTACCTATTCCATCTTGAAGTGGCGACTTTGTTTTGTTTTTGTTTTAATATATTCTGCCAGGAGGAATTCTAATATATGAAGTGAGTCAGAACTTGGAATACAGGTGCAGCTGGGGTTTCTGCCCTCTCTTCTTGCCCATGGGGATATTCTACCCATGTTCTCTATTTTTTTGTACCCTCTCCCTGGACACATTTCCTACTTAGGACAGAAGATACTCATTATCAGTGGTTGTTTCTGCCTCCAATTAATGCTTTAGAAACCTGAAGTCTAAAAATAGTAGCTTCACTACCAGCAGTGGTAGACATCTTAAAAGCTATATTTTCTGACTTATCCAAATAATTTTGCTGAGAATAATCCCTCATAAAAAACCCATCTCTAAATACAGTGCTCCTTGATAAGAGGAAGAATATGAAAAATCAAGGGCTATAAGTTGCAAGGGTAGGGTTGGAACTGTTACAGGTGAACATTCTGTCTCATCTAGCAAAATATGTTCAGACTGTGGCATCCTTTCCCCTTCAAAGTCGCTGTTTGGTAGCTAGATACCTATTTTCTTGGGCATCAGCATGAAAGCTATTCTAAATATCTCCAAGTGTGGTAACAAGTCCTTCTGTTCAAAGTAGAAATAATAAATGATCCTAACCTGGGAAATTCTATGAAAAATACAAAATACTTTTCAATCATTTGTACTAGTGAAAACTAGAAAAAATTGTCTGTGTTCCTTTCGCTAGGTTCAAAGACCTTTGAATGTAGAACAAACTTCAGCATCTTCATAATATAGCTTGGCAAGTGCAATTGCTTGCCACATTTTGAAGACTTGTAAAGCTATTATAAGAATAAAATAGTGTATGGGTCTCCCTGCAGTGCACTATGAAGGAGATCACAACCACTGCAGCATGAGTTCGATCCTTGCCTCCAGTCAGGGAGGGGACCCACATGGCACAGCAGACCTCTCCTGCCTCGCCCGCTGCTCCCCTCAGCAGTGTGTTTCAGTCCATCTGCCTGTTATGCTCCCCCCTCTCTCTCTGGTGAATCTTCTCACCACCCTGGACTCTGGCCTGTACCCCAACTCTTGTATGTATAAATAAATAATCTTAAAAAAAATAAAATTAAGATTTCATCAAAGCCTTTCTTTAAAAAAAAAAAGAACAAAATAGTGTATATTGTGGTAGTTGGTTTCAAGATGATTAAAAGGTAGGAAAATATAATTTAGTGTTATTTGACCATAGTAGTTCTAAGCATATAATACCTTTCTGTAATAATTAATGATTATTAGTTTTACAGATCATTTAGCAAAGCCTAGAGGAAAGATCAAAGTTGATTTTTGTGAATTTTCTTCCTCATGAACTTACTGTAATTATCTCCACTTTTAGTGGTTTCCTTGAAGAGAACTGATTAGCCTCCTGAATGACCTCCATTAGAGATTACCAAAGTAACAGAGGGAGGAATGGAAAATTGACAACTTAGTCCTTCCTCCTACAACTTTTGATAGGAGTAAACAATTGCTTCTGAAAGCTCATATGCTGTTACACTTTCTTTAATTTGTAAAGCTTATTTATGGGGTTACTGCTAGGTTAAATGAATCCATTACATTTATGCTCATTTATTTTGTTGGTGAGACTCTTATTCTTCCAACTGTTAAAACAAGGCATGCTTCAAAATTTGAGGGAGCACATTCTACCTTCTCCTTCTTGAATTCACACCAGAATTGCTCTTTTGGTAACTGAAATACAATCAGTCATTCACCTCTGTTTAATTGGTATAATGAGATGGACATTAAAAACCAAAGGGTCTCACATATCTTCCTTAGTAGCTTTTCATAGCGCTGAGAATTCAGAACCATCAAATCACTTAGTCATAGGAGAGTTATGTAACCTAGCTAGAAAATGACCTTAACATTTAATCTCCTTGTAAAAAAAATTAAGTTAGTCTAAGTTCACTGTTTTTATCCTTCTAAGAGAGGAAGTGTTTTTGTATGTCTTATTTGGAACCCCAGTTACAAATCACATAATATCAGAATTACTGTATTTCCGTCAAATGTGGTGTATGCATAGTCCTACCTGCCAACCTCTTCCCTCACTCCCCAGAGCAGCTTTGGAAAACCCCAAGGCTTTCAGAACATAATTTGAACCACTAAGCAATGTGATCTTTAATATTGGTTCTGAGATACTATGATTCTAAAGAGTAATTACTCAATGATTCCATGCTGTTTTCTCTAAACTCTGCCAGGGCCCACAGATAATTGACAGGATGGACTTATGTCATCAAAGGATGGTATTATTTGGGCAAATGAAAAGTCAAAGAATACTTGAGGGTGTACGGGGGAGCTAGTTATGGGACACAAAGGAGTTTTGTGTTTGAAGGGAAATGGTGAGACATGAAGAGAAATATTACATTTCCTTAAAGATTGTTTTGTTCTCATTCCCTTCCTTCCTGGGGGGTAATCACTATTAAGAAAAATTCATGGGACCTCCCTGGTGGTGTAAGGGGTTAAGTGATGGCACTATGATACTATCTGCAACCACAGCAGCACAAGTTTGGTCCCTGACTAGGGAGGTGACCCACATAGCTCAGCAGACCTCTCCTACCTCACCCACTGCTCCCCTCAGCAGTGTATTTCAGTAGATCCACCTGTTCTGCTCCCAACTCTGTCTCTAGTGATTCCTCTCACCTTCTGCACCTCTGGCCTGTACCCCAGTTCTTATATGCATAAAACATTTTCAAAAATTGTGTGTATATATCCAGGCTTTATTATAATAATTTGAATACATTGAAATCAAACTTTGTTATTTAAACATTTTTATATAAATAATGGCATATTAGATAATTCCACACTTGCTTTTTTAAGCTTGAAAACTGTATTGAATTATATCCATTTCCTATTAATATGTGTTTATACTATAGCCTATTTGTTACTACAAATACTTTTAGTAAACTTCTAACTGGATATAGTAGTTAGATGGCACACATGCAAGATAGTCTTCATGTCACATACATAGAAAGAACTGTTGGGCCAAAGCATAAGCAAAGTTCAATCTTACTAGAAACTGCTATTCTCCAGAGGTCATATTAATTTTTACTACCAATAACATTTCATGAAATTTACTAATCATATAATCTGGCAGTCTCAGTTATTTTTTTTTCCATTTTATATTTATGTGAGATAATATACTGCTGCTACACTTATTTTCACAGTTCTTATAGCTGAATAATTACCTTTGTTCATTATTCAGATTTCCTTTTTAATAAATTTCTTGAAATGCAATTTCTATTTTGCTACTGATTTATTAAAGTTGTTTTTTATTTTTACTATGGATGCTGTTATGGATGGTAAGCTAATCCTTATTTGCTAAATATATTGAGCTTATCATTCCCCTTTTACAAGTAATGTGATGAATTTATCATTTTTCCTTTATGATTAAGACTGTTTTATCTAAAACCTTCATGACTGAATATATGTACATATCATATATATATAGTTTATATAGTTCAATCAATTTAAGGTTCTCTTTCACATTAGGTTTTAATGTGACAAAATATATCCATCCATATGTCTTGAGAAAGGAATCCACTTTTATTTTTTCCCATGTGGAAAATCAGACATCAATTTCATTAATTCCTCATTGTTTGGTATTGCTTTTTCTTGTGTGTGTGTGTGTGGTATTTTATCCCAAGACTGTTTTGTTTTCTTTTCCTGCTATGTGATATACTGTTCCAGTTATCAGAGACTTTTGCTCTTGATATTTTGTAGGTCAACTGTATTCTCCCATCTCATCTTTTCACAGTAATTTCTTGTCGCCTCTTGGATCTTACTACATATTTTAGATTGGTTTTGTAGAATTTTCTGAAAAAAATCTAATTGTATCATTTCTGATGCATTGTTATCTTTACAGATTGTTTGGGAAGTGACACCTCTAGATACTTAGTTTTCTTTACCAATAAAAATCACATTTTTTATTCAGTTTTATCAATTTCAAACATGTTTTTATATTTTTCTGTGTAAATGCCTTGAATTTCTCAGTTTTCTGTACATAGGTCCTTAAACTATAGTGACTTGAATTTTTGTGTGTGTTTCCTAATTGACTTTCATTAAAATTAGACAAAGTATATTGAGTTTGTTTAGTTTTAGGTATCATACATGAAAGTTTATTGCTTTTTATCCTTATGACATTTTTTTTGTATGTAGGTAGAGTTTATTCATTGTTTTGTAGAGTTTAATTTTATAATTGTTTTATATTTTTTTAATATGTAGATACATAATTGTTCATTTTTGTACAGTGTTAGATTTCTCCTCTTAGGTGTAACCCTCATAAAATTCCCAGCACCAATTAACTGATGAACCTTCACTATATTCCCTATGCTCTTCCTGGCCCCATTTTTGATCCCTCTCCCTCCATTTACCTTACAGAGTCTCTCTGATTCATAGTTGCCTGTTACTTTTCTTATTTTTTTCCTGGATTCCTTATAGGTTGGTGAAACCATCCAATATTTTTCTTTTTCCTTCTGACTTATTTCAATGAACGTAATTCTTTCTAGCTCCATATATGTTGATGCAAATGACATCAATTTATGATTTTTGGTGGCTGAATAGTATTCCATTGTATATCTATACCACATCTTGTCCCAGTCATCTATTTTGGAGGCATTTGGGTTGTTTCCAAATTTTACCTATTATAAATAGTGGTGTTATAGATATAGGTGTGTAGGCACCCATTCGAATTAAAGTTTTTGTGGTTTTTAGGTAGATATTTAGCAGTGGAATTGCTGAGTCATATGGAAGCTCCATTTTCAGTAGTTTGAGGAACCTCCACACAGCTTTTCATGATGGTTAAACTAGATTGCATTCATACCAGCAGTGTAGGAGAGCTCCTTTTTCACCGTATCATTATCAAATTTGTTGTTGCTAGTTTTTTTGAAATGTGTCATTCTCACTGGTGTAAGGTGGTATCTGATTGTAGTTTTGACTTGCATTTCTCTGATTATGAGTGATGTTAAACATCTTTTCATATACCTGTTGGCCACTTGCATTTCCTCTTTGGAGAGTTGGAGAAGTGACTTTTTAGCTCTTCTGACCATTTTGACTGGATTGTGTGATATCAACAATTGTTTGCTATTAGTCCTTATCAGTTGTATGGAGTGAAAAAATTTTCTTCCAATAAGTAGGGTGTCTTTTTGTTCTGGGTAATGTCTCTTTTGCTGGGTAATGCACTCTTTTTAGTTTGCTGTAATCCCACCTGCTTTTCTTTTACTTTCTTTGCTTTGGAGGATGAGTCTTCAAAGATGTTACTGAGATTTATGTCATACTGTGTTTTACCTATATTTCTTCCATATATTTTGTGGTTTCAAGTGTTTCATTTTTTTTAATATTTATGCATACACGAGCTGGGGTATAGGCCAGAGGCATGGGAGGTATAGGTAAGAGGAGTCACCAGAGACAGAGTTGGGCGCAGAGTAGGCAGATCCACTGAAATACACTGCTGAGGGGAGCAGCGGGCAAGGCAGGAGAGGTTTACTGCACCATGTGGCTCCCCTTCCTGGCTACAGATAGAAATCACACTGTTCTGCCTCAGATGCTTCACAGTGCAGTGCTTGACCTGCTTGCTGTGCCACCAGGGAGGCCCAATATTCATTTCTTTTATCCATTTTGAGTTGATTTTTGTGCTTGGTGTTAGGTAATGATCTTGTTTCATTCTGCTTATGATGGGCCAGTTTTCACATTGAGGTCTAGGTTTTTATGACATTCTTTATCTGCTATTTTTTTCATAGACAGTATGTTCCTTAACATCAGTATTTGGGGACTTCAGTTCAATAGCAAGGGAGTCAAAGGCAAAAATAAAACACATGGAACTACATCAGACTAAAAAGTATCTGCACAGTATTTTGTCCTTAATATTGTGGTTCTGTTTACTTGTCCAGTTCTTTGTGGGTGTTCTTTGTGATTGTAGATAACAGAACTCTCTCAACATTTCTTTGAGTAGGGTCCAGTGTTTATAATATTCCTCAACTTCTGTTTTTGTGAGAAGGCCTTTGTTTCTCCCTTGCACAAAAAGGAAATCCTTGCAGGATGGAGTATTCCTAGCTGGCAATTTTTAATCTTCAAGTAATTTGATGTCCTTTCATTCTCTCCTTGCCCATAGTATTTCTTTAGGAATAGCAGATGTAGATCCTGATTTTATTCCTTTATAGGCTATCCGCATCTTCCCATTAGTCAGTTTCAATATTTATTTTATTCTTGAACTATGTGTCTTGGTCTATGTCTCATTCTATTAAACTAACTTGGTGTTCTTTTAGCTTTGTACAAATTGTATATTTAGTTACTTCTCTAGTTTTGGAAAGTTTCCACTAAGTATGTTCTGTCACCTTCTCTATTTTTCCCTTCCACAAAGGGAATTTCCTTAGCAAAACAAAGTCTATTACTAGATATCACTAACAATTTTCTGAAAATTTCACTATTTTCACTATCATCAATCATGCATCTGAATGTTTGATTCATAACACCCTCAAACAGAACTGAGGTTTATTTTTAATATTATTGTACCAATAAATTCTAATCCTTTTTAATTTGATTATTATGATTAAGCACAATTGAAACTGGGCCCTTTAATAAACTTAGTTACCGTTATTGCATTCTAATTTGTGCCTTTTCATATTATTGGCTAACTGATGGAATTACTAGGGTCAGTTTTTATAGACAAAGCTTTTTATAAGCTAAACATGAATTAATGTATATATTTTCAAGGAACATTTTAATTTTCTTTTTAATGCTTTTATGCACAAAACCAGAAAATGAACATAAATTTAACACACTCCTTTGTGGTGTCTTATCTCTCTAAGTTTTGCTTTTTTTAAAAAAGATTTATTTATGCACACAAGAGCTGGGGTACAGGCCAGAGTTGCAAGAGGTGAAAGGATTCACCATAGACAGCGGGGAGCAGAATAGGCAGACTGACTGAAACACACTGCTGAGGGGAATGGCAGGCGAGACAGGAGATCTACTGAACCATGTGGGTTCACTCCCTGGCGGTGCACTGAACTAGCGCTTTATGGTAGCGCTTCACGGTCCTGCACTTAACCCGCTGCGCTACCAGGGAGGCTCTTATCTCTAAGTTTGAATGTATCTTCTAAGTCCATACAGTTGCTAAAGATTCCTTTTATTTTTACTTGAATTTAATTTTTTTAATTTAATTCTTTAATGCATATAGAACTTCATGGGGTATGTATGCGATGAATATTATAGATACTTAATCCATAATCTAAGTATCACTGAGAACTCTGTCTTTGATAACAAAGTGTTCTTTCTTGTTCACTGAGTTCTTAAGGATAAAGGCAGCTTTTCCTTAGCTATATTTTACATTCAGCAGTCTATTAATCTATTTACCTAGAACCATAATACTTTAGCTGTGATAAATTTTTAATATGTAGAATCTCAATAGTTTTTAAAAGACAGATATTTTCACTTGCTTATTATTCCATTTACACTTGAAATATGGTAATTTCAGGTTATAGAAATTCACCATCAGGGTTTTAGCTGTTAAATATATAAATCTGTTAGAAAATAATTTTCCTATACAGTAATATGGAATTACAGTTTTCTTACGTGGTGTAGCTTAAGTTTCTTCATTCAAGGTCCAGCAAACCTTTACTGGTCATCTATTTTATTTCAGGAATAGAGAAATGCATTTTTTTTTCTATAGCAATGTAGAAGTTAGAAAAAGGGGGCAGAAATTAAGCTCTCATCCAGGTATCTAGGAGTAATGCAGACAAAGAAACTGGCAAATGATGATTAGTCAAGTTGAGGTTCAAAGACCATTGATACCTGTGAACTGACAAATTTCCAGAAGAGGGGTGGGGTATGCTTCAATTGAGTTTCACAGACTGACAGGCAAGTAGGTAGATGAAGAAGGGAACCACATTAGGGGAAGAAAACTGAAAATGCAAAGCACACAGATTTCAAAGAACATGGCATGGAGTTGAGACAGCAAGAATTTAAATAAGTGTAGGATGAATGAAAACTGGTGAGCCATGAACTTGCAGAAGATATAGATCTGATTTTTTTCTCATGTGGACATTTAGATAACTGGTGAATTTTGAAAAGGGAAAAGACATGAACACCTGTATTTTAGAAAGATTTCAAGGTAGAGAATATAGCAGGAGATAAGAAAGGTGTCAAAGTGAACAAACCGGATAATTAATAAAAAATATATTCAAGGAGTGAGTGAAACACTGAATAAATCAGTGAATGAAAAAATCAAAACATTACCGGATGAATCAACTGAAAAATAATTGTTTTTGGTAATGTCACCAAATCTTTGATATAGAAGTCAGATATCAAAGGGAGACAGTGTCAAATTACTGAATATTTGCAGTCAGTTGTAATGTTCTTGTTTTCCAAACTAGCCATTGCTAGTAAGTAAGAAATAACTTGCAATTGTTATTTCACTTGTATTGATTGTATTCACCTTGTTTATATTTCATTATCCCTAATAGTTTTCCAGGTCATTTGTTTGTTTTCTGGGTATTGCATTATAATTCCTGAGATGATAGCAATTTTCTTGCTTTTAACATTTACATATTTTGTGTTTGTTTTATATTTTAACATATGGTTCATAATTTATAAAAATAAAATAGTTTTGCTTTTAATATAACTGCAATGGCCTAATATTTCACACTAAAGTTGATCTGAAAATAAGTTTGTTTTTTTTTTGCATATTAGTTGTAAGGAATAATCTTTGTAAACCTATATTAAAGAGGTTTTTCAACAGTCATTTAGACATCAAAATTTTATCAAATGAGGTTTTGTACCTGAAATTCAGATACACATATTTTGGTCAATTATATTAGTATTTCATCTCAAATTAGTTGTTCCATTATTTTAAATTTGTAAGAAATCTTCACAAACATGAAAAATAATTTTCATATGTTGATTTCTAGTTTCCATATTTTATAGTATATTTTTGAATGTAGCTATAAATAGGATTGATCTTTTATATTGTGGTTTACCCTCTTTTATATTCAAAGATATAACATAAGATACTGTAAAATCTCTACAATATTGCATAAGGTATTCATTTTGGTAATTGATCACTTCATATTGGTGGTCAAGAAAACCAAATTCATTTCATATTTTCATCAGCAAAGGTTATCCTTGAGCTGTATAACCTTAATTCTTTCTTTCTTGGTGGCTCATCTATGAAAATGAGGAGTGAGGAGTTTAGACCAAATGAACCACGCCATCATCCCAGCTCTAGAATTCTGCCAATTTATATTCAGAGAAGCTCTCTAGCTTTATGCTAATAAGCAAAGCTGAATTAATAAGTCCAAAGTAAAAATAGACTATGCCCTGGTGACCCTGGTACATTTAGACTCGAGTAAAAAAAAAAAATCATAAGTCTATTGATTTACCTAGGTCCATGAGTAGTTGAACCTAAGAAAGACTAATAAATAACCCTAACTTAATCTTAAATTAAAGAGAACAGTGGGTCAACAACTCCTCACTGTTTTGTTCAACTCATCTGAAATACTGGATATAAAAATGGGCAGATCAGAAGCCCTGGATTCATGTCCCACTTCTACCATTTGGAAACTTCATGGTTTTTGCTCATTTAAGCCCTTCAGACACGATTTTTTGTTATTCACAAGATGAGGTGTTCTTAATTGATCTTTTAGCTCTTGAGTTCTATGATATGAAAACCATTTATAAAAATTAATAAAACATTCCAAATTTACATAGTCATCTGAAGTTTACTTTCACATGTATTGATCTTAGTTGAAACTCTCAACAATGTTGTGAGGTAAATACAGTATGAGTGCCCTTATTTCAGATTTGGATATAGACTCTGGACTCCAGAGAATTCGGTAGTTTGTTTAAAGTGCTTACTTAGTGGTAGAGCCCTGGCTGAACCCTAGGACTTCTGATTCTTCAACTGTGCTCTTTTCTTTATATGACCTATTATCTTGCACTAAATCTCATTATCACCCTTTTATACTTCCCAAGCATTCTGGCACAATTTACGTCTCTTTAAGGGGCAACTATTCGTCTTCCTTTGGGGTTCAGACTTAGAATTCTTTTATTATTTTAAACAACATAAAGGTAATTCTTGGGTCATTTGTATGTTTAAATGATTATTTGTAAAATTCTCCATCTAACATCCCTTCTTTTCCTGATTCTCTTTCAGATAGCAGTTCTGTGGATGAAAAGGTTTCAAAAAATACTTTTTCTTCCCTCCTGAGGGATCTTGTCCTTTGTACATGTTTGTTTGTGACATATTAGACCTTTTTGGTTCCTCTGTTTTAGTTGTGAAATGTGCATGTTATCACAGCTTTCCATTCTTTGGTTGTCCTTTCAGTGTGCCCCTGATATGTTGCATTTATGAAGAGGTTACACCTTGCCAGCTGCGCTTACTTTAGCTTATACTTGCCAATCTAGGGGTCTGCTACGGTCAAACTCACATCTGTTCTTAAGTCTGGCTAATCATGATCTCCCTGACTGATCTATGATCTTCACTGCACATACCACATTTTAAGGGCAAATAGTATTTGGAATACCATATATTTTCTTGGATTCTGCCAGTGCTTTTGTTTAAATGCTGACAGCTAATTTCAAAACATCCACCCACAAAACCATAGTAGCTTTGACTTGCAGCTGACCCTGCTTAGCATTTGTCATAGTGGGTGTTACGTGTCTAGTGCAGTTGATATATGTCACAAATTCACATATATACAGCCAGAGTATGCTAAAAGCCTCTTTGTTTTGTTTTGTTTTGTTTTCTCTTGTTTCACTTAAGGCTCGAATAGTAAGTGGCAATGATTTGGATGCTTCTAAATTCTCTGCACTCCAGGCGTTTGGTGGGTAAGTACATTATGACCTTTGTAATTTTTGCCATTCATCAGTGCACTTAGCTGTGCTCCCAACATTGTCTTTGAAGTGCAGAATGTTGAATAATGGTATAATTAGTCTCACTGTTGCATTCATTTTTCACAAAGGATCATTTACAGTATTTTTAAAAATAATGTGTAGTTGTATGTATTGTATAATTATTTCTATGTATCTATATGCCAAGAAGAAAGACATAATCACCAAATTAGATTAGCTATTAGCATTATCATTCCTTGCACAAACACAACCACATAAGTTTCATAGAGGAATTCATATTAATCACAGATTAATACACTCTTGATCTGTTTACATATATATGCACAAACATCTTTATCAGTAAGTAAATGCATATAATCTTAATCATTATTTTTATACTTTAATGGTTGTATAAAGGTGCTCACAGTTTAATTATGAAATTAATATATGAATTATATTCGCTATGAAAAATACAGAAGAAGCAAGGAATCTCTCTAATACCCATAGTTACACATTAGTGTCATTTTGTTGTATGTGTGCCTATGCCATTTTCTGTGTGCTTGCATACATATCTATGGTCATATAAAGTAGTTTTTTTATTGTGTACCTCTGTGCATTTAGTGTAAGTAAGCTCATTATATACATAAATAAGCATTGAATTAGTGCTGATGATAGCAGGAATTGTTAGGATTGGTTTGTATGTAATGACTCATTTGATCTTTTCAGTGCCCCTGTGAGGTAAGTAATATTTTGACCTATGATTTACCAGTGATGAAGTCAATTTATCAAGGAGTCAAAAAACTTCACCTCCATTCAACTAGTAGATGGCAAAGTCAGCATCAAACTGAGTCTAGTTCCAGGGCCTGTGGTCTTAATTACTATGCTGTGTTGTGTGTGCAACTTGTGGGGTTCTTTTTTCCATTTAATAACTTTCCATTTCTTTTTATGTGATGTAAGCATTTCAAAACATTTTTATGTAATATTTGTTACTGTTTATGCATTTTCCAGAATATTTCTAATGTCATTATAAATGATACTGCAATAAACTTATAGATTTTTAAAGAGTAATGTGTTTAACAAAACAGGCACAGTTTATACATCTACACATCTAGATTAAGATACGTGTATCTATAAAGATATACACACATTATTAGTGAAATTTGAACATATCTTTGTACAGTTATATCAGAACAATTTTGATACATATTTTTGGTATCTTTTTAGGCAAAGAAAAAATAATTTCACAGTTATGTTTTGTACTATCATTCTTTGAAAGTGAGTCTTTTGTTAAAGCCACATTACATGTATAAAATGTAAAGTTTCAAATGTGGAACTCTTGAAAAATAGCACATACTATTTTTATTTGATTTTCTCAAATTAAAGTGTTATTTGTAATGTCTATAAATTCTTCAATATCCTTAAAATATGAAAAGAATGGCATTTCTTTGTTATATAAGGTTGACTTAAATATGTTATAAAATCAGCAGTGGTAAGGGATTATTCTGAATTATCCACAGAAAGCTCAGGTAATAAATGCAGTACTCTCTCCATTGCATAATACTATCACTTTTATGTTGACCTAAACATGAAAAACTGAACAAAAGAATAGTTATCTTAGAAAATAAGTCAGTTGAAACTCATTTTAATTATGAAAGATGTTGTTTTATGATCATGGAAGCTTATCTGTGTTTATGATTTTCTCGTTCCTACAACTCCTCCCTGCCAAAAGCATCCTTCACTTCCTAACTTTTTTTTAAATTCACCTCTGAATATGAACTTCTGTCATTGTCAAAGCATTAGAACTAATCTATAACCATACTTTTGTTCAGTGCATGTTATGTAAATGTCTAGCTAAAATAGGTCATTTTTGGATTTTGAATAGGTTCCTTCTACAGAATTTTCCAGCAACTGCCTATTTCAAGGACTTATCAATGGATTTTAGTATTATGATAGTATGGGAAAGAGGTGATAATTCTAGTCATCAAGCTAATTCATTTTTATCTGAATGCTTATTTCCTCTTGATGAACCTTCAATCATAATAACCAATTTTTACTTTTCCTTTACATATTTAAATATTTTAATAAAATGGAGGCATTACTAAAATTCCTTTAAATATTACAATGTCTACTGCTAGGAAACCGGGACTGGAGCAGACTTTCAAAATTTATTCTTTTCTTCTTTGTGCCAATACTATTATACAGAGTCAAATACTTTTCTAACCAGTTGAGAGCCAAACCGTATTCATCCTTCCCTCTCCCTCAAGTGTCAATAAAGTAACAGTCTATACACATTGAAATCAGATAATGGAGTTAGCAGTGCTGCTTTCTGATCATCTCTCTGTACATTTCCTGGAAAAGATGCTGGAAATACATGCCATTCTTCATTCTGTTTTCCTATCCATTACAATAAAAAATTCGGATAGTCTTCATGAAAGGAATTATGACAGGGCAAGAGAAATTATGAAAAGGAAAAAGGAAGAGATGGAAGATTAAAGAATGCATGTTTCAGAAATCATTAAACGTAATGGTTTTATATTTATTCTTTTTAATAAGAATTTGATAACATAGTTCATATATTTAAGAATTAAACTAGAAGTGTGTGCCAAAATGTTGTTAGAAGTACAAGAATTTTATTTGGGAAAAGTCTCAAAGATTAAGTGAAGACAAAGAAATAGGAAATAGGGTTCTTTGGAACATAATATGAGTTTAATGTCTATAAAGGAAACCATAAAGGAAAAAGGACTGGCATGAAAACTTTTGAGCTGACTGAAATGAGTCTACAAGAAAGTGTCAGTCACACCATTGTGTTTTATGTCAACCGGTTAGAATTTCTTCTTAGTAGATTCAGGTCTATTGTATTTTAAGAAAATAATGTTCTTGAAAGTGATGAATTCAGGATGAGAGACTGAGAAGCACAATGAGTTTTGAAAGCAGCTAACCTTTTCTGCTCTCACCATAGCCCATAGCCTATAGCCTATCCCAAGCTAAAAGCTCAAAGTTACTCAGCCCTTACAGGAAAGTAAATCAGGATGTTTTCCTTGTGTTAGTTTTAAATCCAGGAAGCCACTTAGCTTTTCATTGTTAATGTCCTTTTCTTTACTTTGGAGAAATTTTGAAGGTTGTATTGAGCAAATCTATGAACATAATGCTGTAATTATGCTAATATGTAATTTTTTTCCTATTCTCTTATCTGTAAACCTCCTCACTTTTAGAATATCTTAGATATAAATGTACTGCATTACAGATTTTCTCTAATCAACCACATTATTACTACTTTAGGATAGAGACCTTTCTTGATTAATAATTGAATGATTTTCTTTTACCTTATTTTTCATAAAAGTAATAAAGGGATTTATCTTGCTTAATCCATTACAGGATGAACAAAGCTATGTTTCCAGGTAGTTATTTATATCAGCTAGAAAAGAATTTCATCTGAGGCGAGGAGATGCCTCAATCCATGTTGATTGTACCATGTCAGCTAGTCCTCGGAACTCTGCCTACAGTCCTACAGCATGATAGAAATGTTATATATTACATACCAAAATTTATTGTAGATAGTCTCTTCTTAATTAGGAAAGCTCGCAGTGGTAAAACCACCAACTTTCTAAAACCCATGTATCAAGAACTGTTCACTAAGTCATTGACTTTCAGTGACCAAAAGAAACCAGCCTGTTTGTCCTGCCACTGGCAGTCAGTTCTCTAACTTAGCTGAGTGTTTCATGAGACTCCTTTGGAAATTACTCAGAAATTCCTTGAGTTCTATTTAGAAAGTCATGGGATTATTAGAGAATACACCTCGATGTTAGACACAGAAACCATCCTGTAGACAAACTCATGAGTCGCCAGGACCACAGCCATATACCCCCTTAATGGGAAAAACACTTTGGCATAGTATCTGGAGGGAAGATCAAAGTTAATGCCAGCTCCAACTGGTCTGACAAACTCCATTGTTTTCTTTGCATGTATCATAAACAATCTCTTTTAGACATATTTAGATAGTCACTAAAGAATTCATAAAATCCAAAAGAATTAAGAAAATGGAACACTTTTCTTCAAGTTATAAAAAACTTAGAGTTAATAAAGTTATTGATTAGCACATTTTTCATCTAATTTTTCTCTCAGGGCTTTTATTTCTGTTATTTACCTTTTAGTGTTCCTCTTTTTTGTTCTTAAGATGCTTATAAAGGTTAGATGTACTCAACAGTCAGATGAATTACATTTTGGGGAAAAAAGTAGGTATAGCAACCATGGTGTTCATTTTAACTGCCATTTTAGTGGGGCTATTTTTGGTGTTTTTTTGAGTAACAGGTAGTATAGCTGAGTGTTTCATGAGACTCCCTTGGAAATTACTCAGAAATTCCTTGAGGTCTATTTAGAAAGTCATGGGATTATTAGAGAATACACTTTGATGTTAGACACAGTATATTCTGTACTTAAGAATATGAACTTGCAAGGGCATTTCAGAAGTTATCTCATTGCATATAGGCCACTCTTTAATTAAGGAAGGTAAATTTATATTGCAGATCCAGTGGGTGCATGTCATCCCTATCAACCCAGGAAGCAGCTGTTGGTTTTATTTCAGGGAAGGAAACCATAGCCACCATGCACTTTGACAATTTTTCTTGATGGTTCTTACCACTGGAATTTTCTATAATGTGTGTAACATTGGTTGACTCCTCATAAAGGGTCTGCTTTCCTGCTTTCCTTTTTATCTTTAGGTGACTGCCTTTTCCTAGTTTCTAAGAGCGTAAAATTCCACTATCAGTACTTAGACACACTTTAAAGTAATCTCAAATCCTGGAATTCCAAAGACTAGGTTTGATAATAATCTACCTCAGTTTCAGTGATGGAAGTTATCTATTCCCAGTCTCTAAGGTTAGCTTTTCTTTTAGAAAAGGAAGATCACTGATGTAAACTTAAACATGTTGTCATTTCTATTTTCTTTCCTTTGGGGCCCCCAGTTAACATATACCCCTCCTTCTACCTCAAAAAACAAACAACAACGACAACAAAATTTCCACACTCCCAAGCTTGCCATAGTCACTTCTGGCTCCAAGCATTGTAGAAGAACCCACCCATTATCATAGCAGCTACTGAGGACAGTCCAGCCTCAGAAAAATGAAGCTTCTATTTAAGGATCGTAAGAGGATATAGTGGGAGGAAAAAATGCTATGTCAAAGCATATTTTTCTCAAGCCTTTGTGTTCAGTTGGCTTGTTGAATATTTACATATTACTGTACATTTCCAGTTCTTTAAATCAGAGCTTAATTATGACATCTAAGTCTCTGGCTTGGTTTAAATTTATTAGAAAGTCATTGAATCTATAGAACTACACCACACAAAATCAAATTTAATCTTATAATGCCTTCTAAATATTTTATGTTTTTGAGAAGTAGCAAATTAAGATCTCTGACATATCCTTTATGAAGACAGCATTTGAGCAGTCAATCTTAAAGCAGTGCCAATTCAGTAACTGTGGACTATATCCTGTTATATTGAGCAGAATAATCTCTTGTGTTAGAAAATCACTACCTGTTACTCAAGAAACACCGAAAATAGCCCCACTAAAATGGCAGTTAAAATGAATACCATGGTTACTATACCTACTGTTTTTTCCCAAAATGTAATTCATCTGACTGTTGAGTACATCTAACCTTTATAAGTGTCGTAAGAACAAAAAAGAGGAACACTAAACTTAATCATTGTATTTCCAATGAAGCATATGTTTAATGTGTTTTTAAGTATCTTTTAATAAATGAATACCATATTCCACAAGGGTAGATACCATAATTTACTGTCATAGGCAGACTATAGAGTAGTGCAATAGAACAGAAAATTATCACTGCTAACAAAACTGTATGCTTCTATAATCTTGTAATTACTCATACCTTATTTAAAGTAACAGATTTGCTTAAAACATTCTAAAATATTATACAGCTTGCTGTCAGAACCCTATCACGATTCTTATACATGGCCAATTCTAAATTGAAATCTAGCCCATTAACATAATTGTTGGTCCTTAGTCTGCCTTAGCATTTATAAACAGCATGGAATTTAATGGTAAATGTAAAGAAATATTTAGCTATTTTTAAATGTGGATAATGGCTCAAATTCATAATTACTAAGACTGTAAAGTAAGACTTTTGAATAGTAGCTAAAATAATTTATGCATTATCTACTTTATTCTCAGGAAAACATCTTGAGGTAGATCTAGTTATTCTATTTTCAAATGAGGCATCTGAACCTTAGCAATACCAAGCATAGCAAGGTCAAATAGTCACTAAGCATCAGAGTTGAGATTTTAATTAAATTTACTTCTTACTAGGACTAGACTATTTCACTATTATGCCATATTTATATAATTTGAAAATGAATGATGCTTGTTTCTAAATCAGTTCTATTTTGTACTTAATGTCTCATCATGTATTGACCCCGCAAGTTTATAACGGAGATCAAATCAATGCTGTAGATATTTCTATCTGGAGTCCAGAAAGGTGTTTGATAAGGATTTTCAGAATATCTCTAGAAAAATATCACCTAGATGAATTAACAGTGAGTAGAATGACTAAATCTAAAATGTGGTAATTCCTTAGTGCCTTCCTGTCAGCAAGGCTCTTCTTGGAGTGCTTCAGCAATCGCCATGGAAAACTTTTTACTTGAACTAGATGGGAATAATAGAGGGTGCAATTGTAGAATTTGAGAGTGACATGAGACTGGGCGGGAGGGGTTGTTAAAAACTAGTGTTTTTAGGTGGTGGAATTGCCATGAAAAGTATCTTAACATACTACACAATGAATCTAACTGATGGAATATAAAAATATGTATCCATCAGGATTAGCTAGGTTACAGTACAGTAACAAATAAATGCTGAATCTCAGTGTATTAATCAGATACAGGTTTATTTTTCAGTTACACTACATTTTCAATATATAGAGAGTGGAGGAGTGATGCACTTTGTTATAGTTGCTCAGTAGGCAAACAAGATAGGCAAAGGTTTGTATCAACACATGCTTTCATGATTTCCTTGCAGGAAAGTTGAGATGTGACAAACTGGACTCTGGACATAGACTTATGTTTCTTTTCATATTATAATGGACAAAGCAAGTTGCATGGCAATAACTAGGTGCATTTCTATCATGTGTCTAAAAAGAGAAAAAAACTGAAATATTTCTGCCTCATTTGAATTTTTACATTTAGGATAAATAGAGGTTTTAGACACTTTGAAGTGAGGTGTCATTTTAATGTTAACATATGAAAAAAACTTAAGAATTCATTGAATTGAGTGGTCACTCTAAGATTATGGTGTTAGTGCAAGGACCTGCAAGAAAAGTAACTTAGAGACCATGGAGAAAAGTGCCTTGTGTGAAGTACAGTGGGGAACCTTGCTGCTTTTCAGGATGTCTGCTCAGTACAGGGAGCAGCTCCCGAATAGGGTGTATACAAAAGAGAAAACTTATACAAGCAGATAGAAAAGGTGTTTCAAATCATACCATAAGAAAAACCACCAAATAGCCAGGGATGCTGAATCTAAAAAAGATATATTTTATCTGAGAATATGTTAGAGATCTTCAAATATGTAGAAGATTAGATGTGGGCAGGAGATTAAAATGTCCCTAGAGGCCCAGGGGAAGGAACATCAGTCATTAGAGAA
Source organism: Galemys pyrenaicus (assembly GCA_019455555.1). Lineage (NCBI taxonomy): Eukaryota > Metazoa > Chordata > Mammalia > Eulipotyphla > Talpidae > Galemys > Galemys pyrenaicus. The sequence goes on from JAGFMF010012266.1 coordinate 9,078,238, forward strand.
ATCAGGGATAGACAGATGACTTTTCAGTATGAAAAGAAATTTCCACCAATAAGAACTGCATTTTTAGCACTTTCATTCAAGATTTACAAAGAACTGTTTAACTCAACAAAAGGAAAACAACCTAATAGAAAAAATGGGCAGATTATCTAAATAGACAATTCTCCAAAGAAGACATACAGATGGCCAAAAATAACATGAAGAATTGTTCATCATCACTTACCAGGTAAATGCTAATCAAAACAAAGAGACACCATGTTACCTGTGAGAATGGACCATATTAGAAAGACCAGATATTTCTGATTTGGAGTTATCAGGGCCAAGCTTCTGGAGAAGATGGCACTTAATTGGCATTTTAAATTTGCATAGAATTTTGATATGTGGATATGCAAAAGAAAAAGAACAGGAAGTATAAAAATTTTAGTGTCATGGGCAAGAAAATGTACTGATTAGCAATGTGTCAGTATATAGAGGAGAGAAGTAGAAGATATGTTTGGTCAGGTGAAGTAAAACTTTAAATGCCTGGTTACAGATCTTGAATATACTAATCATTTGAATGCTGTTATCTGTAACTTTGGATACCTGCATCTTGTGAAAATGATTAGGGTTCTTTGAAAATAGTGATCCAACAATAACTAATGGATTTTTATCATAACGAGAGGGAAGAAGCTTGGATTTATATTCAGTCTTATATAATTGTTAACTATAGCAGAATCTTTTGCCAAAGCACAAGAAAACTTAATTTTTAGAAAGATATTAGTCTCCAGAAGCAGGTGCATTCAGGCATAACAGACATTTCTTTTGCTTTGAGCACTTTTACATAACTCTGTCAGTCGGCATAAACATCATTGTAACTCCTGCTCATTATCTTGATGTTTAGACTATAGGGTTTCAGGTAGTAAAGACCAAAGCCTGAGATTGATAGAAGCCATCATTGCTCAGAAATACCTGAGAGTAAGTCATCACACAAAGTGACACCATCTGCCACATACTGTTTACTTATCCCTTCAGAAAATAATACTCAAAATAGTTGGTTCAGTGTCAGAGTATCAGCTACAAAATCCTGTATTTTTTGAAGAATCTCCAAGTTTAATAAGATGCATTTATTTTTACCAGGTGTGGGATGTTGAATAGGGTGAATGAAACCATGAATTACTTAAAACAGCGTATCCAGTCTGTGTCAGGCCTAAGACTCACATTTGTCCAGTGTATGAGATCTATAAAAACTCCAGTTACCTTTATCAATTCAGACTCTGAAGAGGATATTTAGAAGTTACTCAGAATTTGGGTTTAGTCATATATATATTTGGTGAAAGTCTGTATTAGCAGTAATGAAAATGGTGGCCCCCTAAACTTATTGAATGAGAATGGGGTTCTGTGACAATACTTACAAGGAAGCAATGAGTTTGGCATGGTAATTCAGACTCAGAAGTAAGACTTGAACATCAGGGGGAAGAAATTTCAGCTGTGTGTGTGTGTGTGCGTGTGCACGTTTTAAACCATCCTGATCTAGCCACCCTGGTTATATAAATAGGTAGAAAAAAAGGTACATATGTGACTTTTAGTTGTTTTATTGAGATCCAAACAAAACTTCTGATGCCTTAACCACCCACCACCACCACGACCACCACCCCCTATCCAAACTGGGTACAAAAATGGTACTAATTAGAGATAGAACACTGATGAAATCGTAGCTTTTGTTCTTCCGTTTGCTCAGTATACCCAGAGAAAGAATATTGACTTCATTATTTCTGAGCAAAACACAGACAATAATGTGATATAATGGCAAGTGCACATAATGTGAATTAGAAACCTAGTTCTAAAACTTAATTTTACCATTTATTAAATGGATGAGTTTGAGCAAGTCATTTAACCTGCAAATATCATTGCCACATTCCGCTATTTCACCACAGTTTAATTTACCAAGTGTTTTCAACTACCACATGTAACAATAATGTCATGATACATTATCAAAGAAGTCTTGGTGACCATGATAGGATTTCCTGGGACACAAGGATTTTTTAGGACACAGAACTTGCAGCACTAAAATCATGAAAATCCTGAAAAAGTGGGGAGTAATTGATCACCTTAGGGGACTTGGGGGACTCTTGACTCCCACTGGCCATTGAAAGAGTTTATCTGAGAAAGGTAACATACCTATAACAGATGTGTAGCCCCCTAGAAGCTCTAGTTTAGCGATTTAAATTAGGCAATATGCTACTTTCTATTTATGATACCTCTGTCTCTGGGTTTCTGAGAAATGCATAGAATCAAGCTTGGAAAAGTTGCATACTACCATGCTCTGTCTGGCATATTTCATTATTTATGATTGTCTCTTGAAAATATTAGAGAATATCTTCAGACAAAGTAAAACCCATCTCAAAAAAAAAAAAAAACATAAAAACGAGACATCTTGATAGAAGGGGAGAGCTCATTTTAGAACTACACTGTCAAAGGAGAAACCTGGGTAGAACAGAAACCTGTTACTTTTTGAGAAAACTGCAGTAAGAACTAGGCGTAGTCTCTTCCCCTGTCTATAAACATTGATGTCTGAAGTTGTATCGGCACTGACAAACTTTTTTTCAGTGTATATTACAGTGTAGGCTTCTGCTTTTATTACTATATGTGAGCTTTAAACTTTAAGATAAGTTTTTCCCTCCCTATTACTATAAATGGGGGCATGGACAGGTTTTATTTCACTTTGGCAAGAAGGGACAATCTCTTGGAGTCAAAGTTGGAAACAGATCTTATCACTACTTAGAAACTTGACGCTTCTTCCATCACACCATTAACTGTTTTCCTAATGGTGATGCATCTGTCTTAACTAGGGCTGTTTCATGCTTGCAGTTGGGCAGGTTGCAGAACAGCCTAGTATGTACGCTGGTGTAAACATGTCCATCTTTTTCTAGCATCCAAATTTAGATCACTAGATCAGGCAACATGAGCAAAGTAAAAATATGAAACAGTCATAGTGGATTTGATTAGAAAGGATGAACTTAAGGAAGACTGTATAGTTTCAAAGTGAACGTGTTTATTGAAATTATGTTAATACACAGTGTGCATAAGAGTGTGAAAACACTGTTCATTCTGTGGGTCTTTTTTGATTAGAGGATATAGAGCATGAATTTTAATGAGAGGATAGTTGAGGAGATAAGAGGTGCTCATGAAGGGTAAGGGACCACAGGAAATGGGAAAGAAAAAGCAAGTGACCTTCTGGCCAAAAGGTACATTCATGATCCCTTAGTGCTTAGAGCTCTGCTTTTGGCATGAATAGTGCCTTGGACCTGGGAATTCATGATCCAGTTTGGTAGATGGATGAGGTTCTTCAGGGGTGTCAATGGCACGGTTTTAGAAGATAGGCAAGTGCCAAATTGCAGAGGGCCTTGAACACAGGTAAGAAGCATGCACATTTTGTTTAAACCTGCATTTCATAACCAGATGATGTGTTGGCTCTCTACTGTTACAGTGGTCATAGTATTTGGGAAAGAGCCATGTAGACCTTCCTTTTCATTTAGATATTATTACATAATCTGTATATCCTGTCCTTTCTTGAGAATAATATCAGTTTTAGGCAACTGGATGCTAAGGAAGGCATTTAAACAGTGAGTCAGTAAATGAAATCTTTGTTTTATGAAGACTGATGAGGAATTTGTATGTGAAATATACTGGAAGCAAGACAGTTCAAAGACCAGTCAACTATTAATGGCAAAAAGAGGGCATAGAGGATGCTTTATCACAATAAAGATGATTGCAGATTTAGCTTAGGGAAAATAGGAAATTATTATCAAATTTAAATGCAGGGTACACAACTAGTGGAGAGAGGCTTGCCCACAGGTGAAAGTTTAAAACTAGCAGAGATTTGAGATTCAGTCCACAGAAATAACTATTGATAGATAGTAAAGACAAAGACTGTAGGAATCCAGACTGAGTAATTTAAAAAAGGATATACTAATACCCTCATAAAAGGGTATGCACATTAACTCTTTTTCCTGTGTCACAATACAAAGTTAAGCACATGATTGTCATAGGAACTGTGATAAGTTGCTGATCATTCCAGGATGTCCTTGGCTTACCTATATTTGTAGAAGACTAAATTATGAAAATTTGGAGCCATTAATCTTCTTTTTCCATTTAAAAATAGAATTCATGAATTTTAAATCTTGTATAAGATTCTGTTGTCTAGTAAATTTTAGCAACCATATGGTCATGGACAAATTTTCTAATTTATCTAAAAGTTTCTTTTTCTTTTTTTTCAAGGGAATAATTAGAATTTCTACTTAAGTCCATTGTTATGAATGCTAAATTAATCAACTTAGTGAACAATTTTCACAATATGTAGCACATAGAGAACAAATGACAAGCTGGTCATTGATAACTGTTCCATGTTTTCAAATATGGCTCAGTATCTTTATCTTTAATACTTTTCTGATTTTAAGATCAAACTGCATTTTAGTGAGAACTTAAATGATTATATCAGTGAACACCCTTTGGAATGTGAAATATCCTTACACCTGCTCATTCTGATTGTACTGTGATACATCAACTAAGAAAATATGGGTAACAGGACAATGGCCCAAACAAAAAAGAGCTCAACTGGACCACACTTGATGGATTGTTATACGTAACTGTTTGATTTGTTTTTAATCTCAGCATGATTACAGTGAAAAATGAACAGAAACACTTAAGCTGGCCAATTTGGGCCCAAAGAATGCATGGGTTTGGGTTAACATTAGACTGTCATGTTTGGCTGCCACACACGTATGGTTTGGCAGTGGTACAACTTCCTGAGGCCAAAGATTTAGTTCAGGGAAACTGCAATGAACCAATTTAATTATTTAATAATAATTCAGCAAACTGGGAGAATTAATAACACTGTTGTAATTTTGCTTATAGAAATAAATATCTTAATATTCATTAAATAATTACAAGTTTATTTAATAATACTTAAATAATAAATGCTAATTAGTATTTATTAAGTAAAAGTTTAGAGTTTTCTTTTTGGTAATTTTCTCTTAAAATAGTGATTTGAGTAAGCCCTTAGTCACATATTAGAATTGACTACTTTTAAACAATTGCACATATTTGTCATAGAGGGATTTTTGCTTATGAAGTGCAGATTTTATGTTGGTCTCCAGAATTCTCATCTCCATGCTCCCTTGTTCTCTAGTTACGTTTTTACTACTAGTGAAGTGAAATACATTCCTGTTCCTTATCATTTAATTTTTTTAAATTTTGTGATTGTTCTGATACTATTTTCTGTTTTCCTCCTTTTTTTCTGGTAAATTATCCTTTAAGTCATATAGGAACGATTTGTCTATTAAGAAGAATATTATTGGCCTATGAATATTTTGTGTTTTTTGTTTTATTTTAAAGGTTTTAATGCCATTCATCTTGAAGAAAATAATTTTTATTTTGTTTGATCTTTCATATTTTCTTAACTTCTGTCTTTGGTAGTAATTATAAAACCATTCCTCATACCAAGGTCATAAAATATTTTTCTTCTAGTACTCTTAGGGACAAACATTTGTACCTTTAATCTGTAATTTATTTTGAATACATTGTATGAACTATATTTTTATCTAATTGATATTTAAATATATGAATAAGTTTTCAACACTGAACAAAAAAACATAAAGGAATATCTAATAAGCACATGAAAAAATGTGCAGCATCATTAGTCTTCAGGAAAATGCAAATTAAAACCTCTGAAAACCACTCCATACCCACCCAAATATTTAAAATTATTATTTTGGGTGGGGCAGTTTTATAAATGAAGTACCATTTTTTTTACAACCTTGTTAATATTTTCATAGTATTCTTCTATGTTCTTTTCTCAGGAGTGGTCATTGTAGTTTCCCACCACCATAACACCTATCACAGCCTGCAAAATGGTTAAATCAAAACAAATGACAGCACTGAAATTTGGTGAGCACACACAGTCACCAGAACTCTCTTCTCTGATTAATTGGAGCCATATCCTATAGATAGAAAGATGGATATATGGCTAGACATTAAATAAAGCAATTCTAATAAATTGATAATAGGGTTAGGGTTAGGGTGGGCATCAGGCATACCCATACAATCTCTTCAAGCTATGCTGAATGTTTGATAAATCATTGTAAAAATATAGTCTGAAAGCATGTTTAAAGGTACAATCAATTACCACATATGACAGTGTTTGATTTTGTAATGCGAATCGACCTTGCTTCTCTGAAATAAGTCTTACTTGATCGTAATGGATGACTCTAAATATATTCCTGAATTTGATTAGCTAAGATCTTGTTGCAGGTTTTTGTATCTGTGTTCATCAGAGATATCCACTTAAAATTTTCTTTTTGTGTGTGTGCTGTTCTTGTTTGGTTTTAGGATCAGGGGAATGTTGGTCTCATAAAATGTTTTTGAGAGATTTCCACCCTCTTCAATATTTTTCAAGAGTTTTAGAAGGATATTTATTAGGTTCTCCTTAAAGGTTTGGTGAGAATGTACTATAGAATCCATTTGGTCCTGGATTTTGTTATTTGAGAGATAATTAAAAGTATAAATAAAAAAAATTTTTGGTTTACACTTTGAATTTCTGCACTTGGTTTTTAAATAAGTATAGCAATTATAAATATCTATTGTTGAAATGCATGTAATTCATACTTTTATTATTTATTGTTAGGTAGTAAATATTTTTTGTGTTTCATTTTATTGGTTTATCACACTCATTTTATTACCAATTTGTTCTTGCTTGTATAGATGCTCTTCTAAAGAGTTTTCTCTCTCCAATTTTCACATGCTTCAAAGCAAAAGGGCATCATCCTTCTAACTAGTGTTTATTGAAGTAAATTTTTATCCACAGCAATTTGTTCTTGGACAGTTAAGCCTATGTCTTGCTCCCTGTGCTTGATTATTTTTGAGAGAGTTTATGAATATGGTAACCCAATCTTGTCTGTTAAAATGAACACATTAACAGTGTCAAAAAGATCAGAACTTTAGAAAGCAGAACTCTAGAATTAATTTGAAATGAAAGTAGAGAAAATCAAGGCAATCTGAACTATATTGCATGGGATGAAATGTTCCAACAATCCAAACATTTGGAAGGATTAGACTGAATTTTGCAGGATATAACAAATGCTGGGTCTGGACAGTGAAAAATGATCACAAAAAATCAGTGAAAGTGATTAATTAAATGGGCAAATATTAAGAATGTGACTGCTTTATCTATTTCAATTTGGTCACCATTAACCTAATGTTAATACTAAAATATAGTTAGCATGATCGATTTCTCTTGAATCTTTAGTCACAGTTTGGATAGAAAAAAAGTCCCATCCAAGTAAGCATAGTATCAAATGTCGAGGACCAGCTCTGGCTTAAGGCCAGGACCCCAAAGGATGAAACTGAGTCAGCTGAGTGATGAGGGGAGGGAGAGAGGGAGTGAGAAGACACAGACACCCAAGGTGCAAGTATCTCCTACTGACAGATTCAGCAGATCTTTATTTGTACATTACAAGCAAGCAGTGGGATTACATCAGCAGGTAGCAGGTGTATAGAGCAGGAAGTTAACAGTCATTCTTTTTTTTTTTTTTAAGAACAGCTTAGGGTCTTGTGACCCCCCCCCCCCAGTCAAGATTTATGACATATAAACAATTTACATGAAAAACAACATGTTTCTATTGGTATTTTGATTTCAGTGGTTATACAAGTTATTTATTAATGTTAAAACAGGTATAGCAACTTTGCACAATCACAACTTAGTGACTTTGTATTTATTCTGAATATATGATAGACTGCTAATCACAAGATCTAAGGTTAGTGTTAGTGCTTAAAAACTACAAGCCCCCAATAAAAGGAAAATACTAAAATTAAAACCTAAATTATATCTAAATTCTATATAGTCTTTATAGGGAACCCCTAACCTCAACATATCCTAAACCTGAAACTTACAATTTAAGCAAAATAAAAGCAAAAGGGAGGGAAGGAGGAGACGGGTAGGAAGGGCTAATGCGACTCATGCATCACCTAGGAAATGCAAAACCTTTTATAATGGCCCATTACAAAGGTTATACTTAGGTCCCCAAGGCTTGTAGCCCCAAGTAATGTTTAAATCTGGGAATTTTCTTTTTTTTTTAAAGATTTATTTAAAAATTTATGCATTTATTTATGCATACAAGCACTGGAGTACAGGCCAGAGGTGTGGGGGTTGAGAGGATTCACCACAGAGAGCTGGGAGCAGAACTGGCAGATCAGTGAAAATACACTGCTGAGGGGAGCAGCTTGCCAGGCAGGAGAGGTCTGCTGCGCCATGTGGGTCCCCTCCCTGGCCGGCAGCAGAGATTGAACTCGTGCTGCAGTGGCTGTGGTTTGCTTCATGGTACATTGTTTAATCCACTGCGCCACCAGGGAGGCCCTGGAAATTTTCTTAAAAACTAAGTTTAGAATTTGTAGAATAGTCACATTCTAATTGCATCTATTTTTACCTAGTTATACATGTTGATTTTCTTGAATTTTCATTATGATATTAGCCAATCAGTAGTACGTCATCAAAATGCATAGTAACCAATTACTTTGTTTGGTAAAACAGCCAATTGTACAACCACCCCCATGGATAATAATCCATTAAGTACATTTTTAGAGATTTATAAAACTTTAATTATAGAATCAGCCAAAACAAAACAAAAAGGAATTTGGCGAGGGCCAGCTGTGGAGCTCCCGATTTTTCAGGATAGTTCCCTCATGACGGACTTTTGCCTCATGGCTCGAATAGCATGGCCCCCATCAATCAAAACCAATGTCAAGAAAAATTTTGCAGATAACCTAGGTATTGAAGGAAAACCTGGCAAGAGATCATTAAAGGGGTGGGCATTTGTTTAAGTATTTGTTCGTTTGTTTTTAATGTAGAAAACAATAGACCTCTTATAAAAAAGCTTAAGATAGCGTTTAGAAGACAAAATCTGATTAGACAGTTGTGATGGACTAATTGCTATGCCCATTTGGTAGAAAAGCAACTGATGGGTATCAATTCAGATGTTTCGATATCAGTTTGAATTCATGCACTACTGAAATTATCATGTTTCCCATACCCAGTTTCTTCCTGTATGTTTTTCCAATGTGTAGAGAAACTATTTGTTATATTTTAAGTGCCATTGGATACATGAGTTTTCTTGTCAGTTTCAGTATTAGAATAATATTAGTGTTTGTCCGCACATTCTCTAAATAATGGCATGCCAGCGCACTTAGAATTAAATTCAGTAAACTTATTGTGACTTAGAAGGCCCAGGTTACCTCCCCAGTCTCATTGTATTACTCTGTCTTCTTTTATTGCAGTGCCCATCCTTCTGGCCTTTGTATTTTCTTGAATGTGATGATTCAGCTTTCAGCATCAAAGTTTTAAAGTTGGCTTTCTCATTGGCTAGAATGTTCTTTTGCATACTTCCACATCTCCTTATATACTCCCATTCAGGCCTTAGATTTCTAATTAGGGGACCCTCTTAAAAGATTCCTTTGGCCCTGAGCTTCGTACTAAGCACTCTTCTCCATCTCATACATGCCAGTGCTGCTCTTTCAGGGAACATTTCAGTCTGTGACTATCGTGTGAGACTGTATTTAATTACTATCCCCTGGCCTATAAACTTCATATCAGCAAGGATTGTCTCTTTTTTGTCACTCACTATTAAAAACATTGATAAGGGAGCCTCCCTGGTGGCACAGTGGGTTGAACATTTTACTATGAGGCAAACCACAGCCACTGCAGCACAAGTTTGATCCTTGCTGCGGCCAGGGAGGGGACCCACATGGCGCAGCAGACCTCTCCTGCCTCTCCCACTGCTCCCCTGCCTGTTCTGCTCCCCACTCTGTCTCTGGTGAATCCTCTCACCTCCCTGGACTCTGGCCTGTACCCCAGTTCTTGTGTGCATAAATAAATAAATCTTTAAAACAACAACAAAAAGACATTGATAAGGGTTTTTAATTGCCTTTTTTTCCTTTTCAAGAAAGTATTAATAAAAAACAGACTTTTATTAATGGCAAGAATCTTTCTCCAAAAGTAACTTATACATCACTACTGCTGTTATATTCATTGCAACTGAAGTGAGCTCTTCATGTAGATAATAAACATTAAAATGATTCTTTTAGATTTCATTGGAAGGGCACTAGCTTTCATATTAAAGATTTTTGGGGAATATTTTTAAATATCTAATTGCCTTTTTCTCTAAAATGTTTTGGTTTTGGTTTTTTGTTTTGTTTTTTTGAGAAAGAGGCAGCCATTTTACTTGAACAGGTTGAGTTTTTTATCTGTTACAATATGCACCCTGCACTTTAAGGTTTATGGGTATTAAATTAGAGATGGTCTCAGAAGGCTCAAGAATCTGCTCGAAAGAGTGCTGTAATGAATACTCAACAGGAAATTCATTTTCACTACCTTTTTTTTGTGTGTGTGACTACAGTGGCACTTCCTTCCCATTCTTTCATAAATACCTACATAGTAAATTGAGCTAGAAGTCTGAGAGAATAGTTTAATAATGTCTGCCTAAGTTACAAATCACTGATTTCGTTAGGATCTGGACAGGAAACAGATGACATCACAAAGCAGGAGAATTGAGTTTTTTTTACAAAGGGATTAGTTACCTGTGGGTATAGGAAAAACAGAAGAATGGGAATACATATTATATACAGGAACAAAACCATTTTAAGTGCACAAATTCAATGAGTTTGGTCAAAAGGACACTCAATTGTGTAATGAGCAACACAGTATAGTCCAGAATATTTCCATCATTATAAAAACTTTCCTCCTGTCACTTTATAATCAGTCCTCAAACCTAGGCTGCAGGCAATCACTCAGCAACTTTGAATCACTATAGATTAATTGTGCCTGTTCTAGAAATCTGTATAAATGAACCAATACTCTAAGCACTCTTCTTCTTCAGCTCCTTTAACTAAGCATATGTAGATTATAACCAGTTACCACCTTTTATTCCACTGTAAGAATCTATATGATTATCAATTCTTGAAGAAAACATACCTGGAATATTTGCAGGTCTAGTGATTTTGGGGCTATTTTAAATAATGTTTCTCTTAACACTTTTGTGTAACTTTTAATTTTGACAAAGCTCAGTATACATAATTTTTTTCTATATAGGGTATTTTGGGTCCTAATAAATATTTTCCTACCCTGAACTTGTACATACTTTCTTTGCTGTCCTCTAGAAATTTTACACTTCTAACCTTTACATTGATACCTGTGAGCCACTGATAGTTGCTATTTATATATGTTTTGTAAGTGTTAAATTATTTGTTGGAAATACTGGCATTTCCCCATAGAATGCTACTTTTATGAGAACTAGTTTTGATCTGAGTGAACCATGTCTGTAATTTATTTCTTGATTACTTATATATGTGTATTTATTTCTGCTAATGCTATACCATCTTGATTTCAACAGCCCTTGAACATTAATGTATTTTTCCATTTTTGCTTATTTCAATAATTTTGTATTTGGGGGTAAATACTTAGAAGTTGGATAACTGGATAGTATAGAATTGTTTTTCAGAATTAGAGATGGCATTTATTTTGTAATACTGATCTTGTATTCTTCAACCCAGATAAAATCACTACCTAGTTTTTACTTTTACGGTTTGTTTAGGAATTTCTCTGTACACAATGCTGCCTACCTGTGCTTATAGTGATTGTTATTGCTACCTATCCATCTATGAGTTTTATCTTGTCTTAGTGCTGTGTCTCAGATCTCTGGTATAATGCTAATTAGAAGTGATAGAATGCACATCTTTGCCTTAGTCTCAGACTTAAGTTGAGACATCCAGGCTTTCTTTGTTCAGTTTACTTCTGTTCACACACGTTATCATTGAATAGATGTTGAATTTTGTCAAATGCCTCTTCGATATATGAGATTATTATGTAGGTTTTTCCCTTTATTTTGTTTGTATGGTAAATTGAACTGATTATAAAATGTAGCAATTTTGCATTCCTAGGATAAAACCCATTTGTCTGTCTTCTTTTCATCTGTGGTTGAATTCAACTTACTACTACTCATTGAATAAATTGTGTGTTTGTTCATGAAAGCAGTTGGTCTTTCATCTTATTCTCTATTATTAGTCATATTATTCCTCATAAAATACTTTGTAAAATGTTCCTTCATCCTAATTTTTCTGAAAGAAGTTGCAACAGAGTAGGATATTTCCTCCTTACATGTTTGCTAGAAGTCTCTAGTGAAGTATTCTGGGACCAGAGTGGATATGACATTATGTTCAAAGACAAGCTCCTAGAGACAATTTTATCATTTTTCCCCCAGAATTATTTCCTTTGGTGTATGATTTTTTTTTCTTTTAAAAGTAAAATTTTTGCATAGAACAACTGGAGTGTAGGCCAGAGGTGCAAGGGGTATGACAGAGTGCACCAGAGACAGAGTGGGGAACAGAACAGACAGCTTTACTGAGTACACTTTTGAGGGGAGCAGTGGCTGAGAACTGAGAGGTCTTCTGTGGGTTAGCTCCCTGGCCAGGGATCGAGTTAGGAACTCGGACTGCTTTGTCTAGGAGGGTTGTAGCAGTAGCAACGCTGAGCCTTAACCCCCTGGCCATCAGAGGGTTCCATATTTCATTCTTAAATGTGGCAATGGTAGGTGACAAGTTAGAGAAATAGTGGATAATTCCCTGATGTCTCATTATTAAGGTGAATAAGCATTATTGCTGCTATTTGAGAAGTAGCATTTGATAGCAGTTTCAAAAGTTATGTATTAAAAGGAGAAACATAGTTTTAGTGACACTGATTAAAATGTCTGATGAATTCATGCAAATGGCTAGATAAGTGTGTGTTCACTTAAATGTTAATGTTCTTATCAGTTCCTGTAATTCTACTTTCTCAGTGACACATATGTATCTGACTTCTTGATGTTGTCTTCCACATTTAATCCAAAATGCTATTAAAATTAGTAATAATAATATAGCAACACTTACCAGAACTTCATCCTGATACTGCGTAAGAACAGAGCAATACTATCTCTATTTCTGTGATTTAATTTACATATTTGGATTATATATTTCAAAAGTAACAGAAGAAAATAAATGCAAGGCAAAACAGAATTTTCTTTTATACAAATTATATATTCAAGAATATGGAAGATTCTACTATAAGTAAACTGGCTCATATATAATCAACCTTCATTTCTTGTGGAAAAATAACTCAGAAAATCTTTAAAATTTAATATTAATGCTATTTTAATTCATACAAACTTCAGCAAATCGGCTAGTTCAGTATATATAACTATATAATTGTTATATTCTTTAGTGTAAGCTAGTGTAATATCAAGAAATAAAACTAAAGCACTAGAATTAAAAATAATTCGCACTTATAAACAAATATCCACTCCTTATAAACAATAATTTAATCTACAAGTTTATCTTTGAATTTCTTCAGCAAATGAAGCAAAATGGGTTTGGACAATACATTAATTCCATAATTGTTTTTGACCTTGCTTCCAAAGAGCTAATAGACTAATAAAATGAGATGGACTCAAAAGCAAAGTAATAACAGCTTTAATGGAAGAGTAGACTGAAGAAAGGAGGGAGAAGAGGGATATATCAGGAAAGCAGAAACAAAAATGCGACCTCTTTAGTTAGGGCGGGAGGAATACATAGGGATTTCTGCAGAGAATAGAGAGGGAAAACTTGCAATGTCAGGAACACAGCATTTTCGGTGGAAATGAGATTTAAATTTGCATAGTGAATCTTGGAAACTAAGAATTTTTAGAAATTAAAGAAAATAAAAGATGTAGGCGGAGTCCACATAAAGAAGGGTGCTTTATGGGGAAGGACATGAATTTTTATGGGAATCTTAAAAAAATGTGGCATTTTAATCAGTAGAATTGATAAACTGGATTAGGAAAACAGAACTTTTGTATTGCTCTAAATGAATTGTTAGCTTATGAGCATGTACAGGATACCCATAAGGAAACTCTAATGTAAAACCCTTCTATCCTCCTAGATGCTTCAAATTTATGATCTTCTTTCAAGGATTTGTTTTGTAGTTTTTCTTTGTCTGATCCTTTAATTTCTCTATATTCCACATAAAAATGAAACCATCTGGTATTTATATTTCTTTTTTTTTTTTTGGTATTTATATTTCTGTGTGGCTTATTTCACTTGGGACTATCCCTGCCAGTTTCACTCAGTGTTGCCATGGATGGCATGAGTTTATCTCTTTTGATTAACAAGTATATTATTTTTATTCCTTTGTGTATGTATACCACATATTCTTTACTCATCTGTTTATGTTGTTTCCATATCTAGGCAATTGTAATAGTACTGTGAAATGGGAGTGCAGCATTCCCTTCAAATTAGTGTTTTGTATTCTTTGGGTAGATTCCTAGGAGTGGAATTCCTGGGTTATGACAGATCCATGTTTAGTCTTTTGAGGAACCTCCAAACTTCTTTCCATTGAGCTGGACCAATCTGCATTCTCATCAGCTGTGTAAGAGGCTTCCTTTTTCTCTACACCCTCACCAGCACTTGTTTGTTATTTTTGATGTGAGCCATCCTCACAAGTCTGAGGTGATAGCTCATTGTAGTTTTACTTTGCATTTACCTGATGATAAATGATGATGAACATCTTTTCATATGCCTTTTGGTCAGCTGCATGTCTTTTGAGAAGTGTCTCTTTAACTCTTGGTGGTAGGAGAACTAAGGTTAAAGTAACAATATAAAGTGGTTTCATGTATCTTTTGTAAGGAACATTATTTACTACTATGATTTACAACTACTATATATTTACAACTAGCATGATTTATAGTACTATTAATAGTACCCTCATGCACTCTCATAAGAGATTCCAATTTATGTATTTTATGGTTATACTAAAATTTTGACTTTAACTTAGAAATTTGGTTGCCCACATTTGTTTAGTAATACGGAGTATAGTAATTTAACACAGCCTTTTTTGGGATAGTTTAGATTTTAATTGTGTGCAGCTATTCCATCAATTTTAAGATTTAAGTTAATTTTTTATAATCCTATACCTCACTTCTAATAAACTTCCTGAGTGTTGCAACTAAATTATAAAATGGATACAAATGTTGATGAATCACTTCAGAATGATACTTTTATTTTCAATCACTTATCGCCAACAAATGTTCATTTAAAATAATGTAGAAAAAAAAGTAAAATAATGTAGAGCTAGACACTGACATTTCTGTGAATTTGAGGGATTTAGTTACGCAAAACTGTTCTTTCTATGCAGTAAGTTTATATTCTTCAAAGTGAACTTGTATAGTAAAACTCCATTCCTGTAACTGGATCTCTACATTCAAATTCACATAAAAATGTTTATTTTTATAAATTGGAGAATATAATTTTTTGAACTGAGCAAATCTACTTTCTCTCAAGATGGTTTGTAGAACACTGAGCTAGACCTTGCTGTCCAGTGTGATAGCCACAGATAAGTGTTAAACACCTGAAATGCAGCCAATTCAAATTGAGATGTGCTATAAAATATGAAATGCATTGTTGTATTTCACATAATTTGTGTAAGAAAATTCAAATTCCCATTGGAAAGTTCCTACATATTCACTACTTTTTATTTAAATTCCTTGATTCCAAGGTCAGATTGATGAAACTAAAATTTAAGCTTAGTATTAAGAGTGTCCAGCTCCCTAGTGATGAGGCAATTCTTTCAATATATACATTGGCTTTCCTTATTCTATCTGAACCAATGAGATGGACTGTATTGAAATAACTTCATCCCATTTTATAGTCTAGACTAAAAAATTAACACGTATCAATTTCTAACTATGTTGTCTGACCTAATTAAGCAAAGTATCACAAAATAAGAAACCAGTGATAACTCAAATACTAAAAGTTCAGCAACCTAAGAATAACTCATTTTGAATAGTATAAATATTTACATTCTAGCAGAGAAATTAAAACAATTCTAGCTTTCTATGTTGAAATTGAATTCTCCAAATTATTAAAAATCAAAATTATTCCCTTTCCTTTTTCATATTTTTCACTTTTTGGCCACTGAATGCTCAATTTCAGAGATTTTGGTGCAGACTTGGTTCTTTCTTGAGGATAAATAGCCAAGACATCATTCATTTTAATAGCTTAGCTGTTTTCCTGTATCCAGGTTTAAACTAAGTCAATACTCGTCTCCTGAGTTCCATTTGTCTTGAGTTGACTGAAGAGTCCACAGGGCACATAAGGTGCCACCAGTCCCACACTCACACAATTCAGAACTCATTGTTTCCTCTGTAGTAACATTTCATGATCAAAAGAATGTTCTTTTTTGCCTTTTCTATTCATAAACAATTGTAAAGTGTAAAAATACATCATGTGAGAATAGCCATCTTTTTTTATTTTAATTTTACTGGAATGCCAATTATCCAAAGTCCACACTTTGAAATTAATTTAGAGGAAACCA
Organism: Galemys pyrenaicus; assembly: GCA_019455555.1. Lineage (NCBI taxonomy): Eukaryota > Metazoa > Chordata > Mammalia > Eulipotyphla > Talpidae > Galemys > Galemys pyrenaicus. Next base: position 9,094,640 of record JAGFMF010012266.1, read on the forward strand.
TGTGCAATTAAATACTGTTTTTGCCAAATGCTGCCAAATATTTTTTGCCAAGCTCAAGCCTATTGACTCCACGTGTTGCTATTTTTATTTCCCAGGCTTATGATTCCATTCTGAGAAACAGAATGTTCTATGCCTTTATCTTTGCATTATTCAATTCCCCAGGTTTTAGCTGATTTTTGTTACTCCAGTGGGGCCAGAGTATTTCCCTTCCACCACTTATTGTCTTGTATTAGCAGAAACCAGCTTACTATGGGAACGCAAACGATTCACTGACTCTGACTGGGAAATAAACTGAAGGAGCAAAACTTGAAAAACAAACAGAACAGCAACAGACTCCATGGTGGTTAATTCAATATCAACAGCAGTACTGTATTTGCCTTAATATTACCCCAATAATAGTAATCCAAAGATCTTCTGTTTTGAGGTACCTCCCTTGGTGCCCAAGAAACCTCTTATGTACCTACAATATCAGCTGTGGTCAAAAGTTGTTAACTTGGAACCTGTTTCTCTAAGGAGACTCCTACTCTCAAAAGTTGATCAAGTAGCAACTAGTCAACACTCTTCATTTATATTATTCATTTTTTAATAATATTTGATGGCATAATAGCCATGCATCCTGTTTTGAGATTGGTAAACATTAATTAATTATTGAGGTAAATTGGTTTTATAATGCTGTATGATTAATCTTTGAAATTTCTAAATCCTTTTTCTCCATTGATTTTTCTTGATGTAGATACAAAGAAAATAGTGTCTGTCCTTGTATCTATATTAGAAAATGTTATCTTTCACCAAGGAAAATAATAATAATAAAACACAACAAAAACAAAAAGACAAGACCAAATCAGGAACACTTTGTTGTTGGGAGGGGGAGGGAATAGGTTGAGAGCAGAAAGAGCACAAGGGAATGAGGTAATGGTGCACTTGTGAAATGTGGTGGGAAATCCATGGGGACCACAATTGATGTCAAATATATATATAAATAAAGAAAAAAGAGAAAGTATTGTCTTTCAAATATCTAGGTTATTGTTTTATACTTAATGTAGGCATTTCTGCAAAGCTGATAGACTATGTTAGGTCACCATTCCTATAATCTAAGTATTAGAATCATACGATTGTATTGTTAACTTCAATGGACTGTCAACTTAGGCATTCAGGTGAAGATAAGGTGATAGCACAAACTGTATCTACAGCCCATCCAAACTCAAAATTCCATAGAAATTAGAGGGAGAGCTGAAGGAAGGGAGAGAGGGGGATGAATTAGAACATTACATCAGTAAAACTATTACGTGAAAGCATATTCTTAATTTTAAATAACCCTAAGTGTTACAAATATAGTTAAACTGGCATCTTGATCTTTATAAAATTGAATGGGATTTGCTTTTTCATGTGTAGAAATGAGGATGGAGGTGAACAGAGGAGGGAAGAGGAAAAGAGTACCTGGTTCCCCAAAACCCTCTTTATGTTGTGTGTTGCTTAACCCACTGTGCCACTAGGGAGGCCCCTGTTTAAAAAAACTATTATCATACCACAAAGGGCCATATAAAAACTTAGACTGAATTTAAAATTTTTATGATAATATTACTTCAACATTCAAAACCATGATCACAGGATCCATCTGATTAAACAGATATGAGTGAAATGATATTAAGCTGTATACTAGTTTTGAGCAACAAGACCACATATTGGTCTGCCATGAGTAAACAATCTAAAAAAATAAATCTCAAGTTCACCACAATTTAAGAGGCAGACCTTAAAGCACATATCAGTAGTACTGAGTGATTTTTCTCCCACCGACCCCTTAGACAAACATTTGTCTTTAGATTCAGTATAGTTGTCTAATCTTTTCCTTGCTTATACTTTTATAGTATGCTCCTTTATTTCTATCTTGTGGAATAACAGATTGAAACATCCTGAAAAGAATCTAAAGGGGAGGGCAATCCAATATATTTTTTTAGCCATAATCTTTTAGTTTTGTTCTATTAAATTTAAAGTGTCTGTTACCAATGATGTTTAAGAAAGTATTCCCCATTTTCTGGTAGCAACTTTAAGTCACATTGTGGACTTGTAACTTTTAGATTTAGAGCCAGTTGCAGTGAAGATACTGGGATTATTCTTTGCTACCCAAGAGAGTTTCCTTTTGATTTGGGTCATATGATCTATCTTTATGCTTAATCTTTTTGAGTTTTGGTATCTGACCTACCTTGGTTCTTTAAACTAGTCACTTTTTGTATTATCTCCTTTGACCTCTACTCATATTTTATAATTCTATTTCTAAAATAGTATATATAAAAAAGTGAGGTTCAAAAATTGCTAAAATACTTAAGCCATTTATCAAAAAGCTCTTAATAATTTATAATTCTATTAATCCGTATCCACAGTAAGACCAGAGAGAATGAAAAAAAAAAAAAGCCTATAGAGATATCTTTCATGGAAACTTGCCATTGAAGAATAGATTTACTATTACCAAGAAATGAGTTAAAAGCACAAATATGGTATGGTTTTAATACTTGAGTACTAAGATACTAGAATTTCTGAGTTCACCATGTAGTTATTTTCACCTTACTCTGTGGAGCAAAAAAATGAAAGTTTTATAGGAGATGTCTTACAGTGCTATGAAAGAAGCATAAATGATACCAATGAAGACTGCCAAGTTAAAGTGAAGAGTTTAAAATTCTTTATCAAGTGAACAATTACAGCATCGAGCCTGTAAAGATATAAAACTATCTTTAAACTTGTAAGCTGGCTATGTGATTGGGTTGCTAATTCTAACATCCCAAATGAAAACTTTTCTCTGGTTATAACCTAGAAATCCAAAAGCCTAAAATGTTTCAGAGGCATTTTGAAAATGATCTTAAAAATCAGCCCTATCTAACAGTACCAACATGTATTTTATGATCATACCATGCTTACATATAAGAATTAACATTAAAGCAAACTGTACCTACATAGATTCTGTTCTAAAAATACTGCCTTTACCACCTCCACCACTAATATTAATGAAAAGTGATGGTAATGGTAATAGTTACCAGATAGATTGTATGTGATGGTATTGACTCCCCCTTAACTGAGTTTTGGTATCTGACCTACCTTGGTTCTTTAAACTACAGTCACCTTTTGTATTATCTCCTTGACCTCTACTCATTTTTTTAATTATATTTCTAAAATATTATATATAAAAAAGTGAGGTTCAAAAAATTGCTAAAATACTTAAGCCATTTATCAAAAAGCTCTTAAAAATTTATGTAACTGAAAATGTCAGGACTTTCTAAGGACTTTCACACACAGATGGGCTAGGGTAACTTCCCATATGCTAGAAGAGGACTACATGTAGCTACATATACTAATATAAACACATGTGTAATAAATAAATAGAGATATGACTACATTGCGGTGCATGAGTCACTAGTCTCATCACTTAAGGATAAGAAAAGTTAGAAATAAGTCAGAGGAAAAGCAAAATGAAATTTTAGCATACAATCTCTTCTGTATTTTCTTCCAAATTAAAAAATAAGTATTTAATCATCACCCATATAAATACAAATAAGGTAATTTTTAAAATAAGTTTTGGAAATATTGTTCCCACTTCCTGGAACTCTCTGAAGTTACTGAGTATTTTACTAGTCAGAGATTCTGGGTAGAGTCTTAAACCTCTAATTTTTAGACTTCTTGATATGTAGGTGGCAACAGCAGAGGTTTCTCCAGTGAGCAACCCTAAAGACAACTTATGTATTTCATGAGCCTTTAAAGGCCCAAGCTGAATCTTCCTTTCCATTTCCCTTTCATCTGGCAGAGTTCAGGCAAGCAGAAGCATTTTTATATTCAGAAGAAATTCTTATTTTAAACTTGTATAGAATTTATTATGTAACGAAGACTATGTTTACATTGCCTATTATTTTAATTAGAGATAATATCTCAGAAAATTTAGTTACTCTGTAGCACAGGGAAGGAGGGAGTCATCATACTCTGATGCTGGAAAATGGGAGATGTGGTAGGGGGTGCACTATGGTGGTAACACCCGATAAGGGTAACCCAATGTTATTTCAGTTAAAAATTAATTTGTAAAAATAGAGAAAATAAAGTAAACTCTGGTATATATACTTAACCATTAAAACATTTTGTTTTAAGCCACAAAATGACTTTGTAGTGTTAAAATAGTTACGGAATATTTCAGGATCCCGAATACAAATTTATTAACTTTATATCACACAATATGATTTTCCTCAAGGTAAGAAATATATGTTATGTTTTCTGTATTATGACAGAATAAATCCACCCCTGCTGTGGGAAAATACTAATTATGGTTTGGTAATGAGGTAGTTATTAGGGTACCATCACTATATAAGAACAGCATAATACCTTTGAGCTTTTAGAGAAAATTTCTATAACATGGTTGAGAAATTTTCAGTGTGTCTTTGAGTTAAAAGTTACTTGATGTCTGTTGCCCTTCATCACCAAAATTTTATAATACAAAACACAGTTTTGGTAGCATTTTTACACATAAAATTTATATTTATACACACAAATTGTATCTGGAAGTAGATACATACCCACATCTAAGAGTGATTTTTCAAATTAAAAAAATAAAACTCTAATTATTTTTAAGTGTTTCTGTCATACCCTAACCTGACCTTTCCTACCCTGACCTGTCCCTATCCTGACCTGAACTTCTAGCATAGTCTTCCACATTTCATCCTTACATCCCTTCACCTCCATACCAAGGTGTTCTCTGCCCTGGGTAGAGTGGGCGACTTCAAAATACAGTTGTGAGCCTGTCAGCCTACTGTTTAAAATTCCTCAGTGGTTGTGCTTTGCTCTTAAAAGAAAAATCAAAATAACCCATAAAATGGCCTGGCATAGTTCTATAGACCTGTCTTTGTATTCTAATTGCATTGAATGTTTTCAGATTCTAAAATATATCTAGATCTCTCTACTGCTGAACCTTTCTTTCTGATACCCTCTATACTCAGAGTCTGCCTCCTTTTTTCTTTTCATGGTTAATTCATTCATCAAATCTCAGTATATTCTCAAGGAAAGTCTTTTCTGACCACTGAGACGATGAATTTTTTGTGCAAGTTCTCACAGCACCATGTATGTTCTTTTGTAATTCAGCCAGCTCTATTCATACCTTTATCAGTATATTAATTTGATCAGTGTCTTCCCTGTCTACAAACAATGAGGGCCAACAGGGCCCTCTGCCCAGCAGCTAGCAGCATGTGCCCATACAAAGCAGAACTCAATACATGATCATTTAATCTTCTTTTTTTTTTTTTTAAAGATTTATTTATTTATGCGTACAAGCACTGGGGTACAGGCCAGAGGTGTGGAGGGGGGGTGAGAGGATTCACCACAGAGAGCGGGAGCAGAACAGGCAGATCAACGGAAGTACACTGCTGAGGGGAGCAGCGGGCACAGCAGGAGAGGTC
>JAGFMF010012266.1:9100112-9115988 GCA_019455555.1 Galemys pyrenaicus
TCCCTGGCCGGCAGCAGGGATCGAACTCGTGCTGCAGTGGCTGCGGTTTGCTTCATAGTGTGTTGCTTAACCCACTGCGCCACCGGGGAGGCCCCATTTAATCTTCTTACCTCATTTAAACTACTTGGCAAGTCTTTGAAATTGGAATTAGTTTCAGTAGCATAAGAAGGCATAAACCTGACCTTATTTTAAATATACTCATGTACATAAAAGTACTTTTTGATCATTTATCTCACTCATGAACTAGAAGCAGGGAAATAGTGGATTTTAAATTCTCAAGAAAGGATTTTATTTATCATGGTTAAAGTCAATGTAATTTTTATAGAAGAATGTGATGAAAATATAATGATAATGGTGGAATGTGGAAAACTGTTTATTTCTATTTTGTTATATGAGAGGTAAGTTGCTAAGTGTTTCGCAAACAGATTTTTAATACTCTTAAGTGTAATAGTGAATGGGATTCAAACCCAGGTTTCCTGACTCCATAGCATAAGTTTTATACTGTTGGTTTGGTAGAGGTGTACATGTGTAGTGTCTGTGTAATATGGTCATTTGTTAAGCATGTGTTGTAAACCAGGTACTCAGCTAAAACCTTACACACGTGACCTTATTTGAACCTCAGTGTTGAGAGGTATGTATAATTATCCCTATTAGATAACTCTTGTGGAGTTATATGTATGAAACCTTTAAAATTAATCATCACACATAGGGAAAGCCACCCAATGCTTAAATATTGTCTTTTCCAATTAGGATCTTTTCTCAGGAATTAATGCAAGGTCACTCTTCCACTGTTATAATTTAAAATTTCTATATCAATTATGCATATGCTTATATAACACTATTTTGATAAAACTACATAAATATCAGGACTGTCATTGATTTGAAAATTGTTTTTGTCTAAACAATATTCCAAAAATATCAATTATTTCTGGAAAAGTTGAAGATTTTTGCACCAAAAAAAAGTAAATGAAAGGAGAATGTCATTGGTTACCATGAGCAGTGGTCATGCTTTCTATGTCAGAAGCTCATTTTTGTTGTCCTGCAGATCATTGTCTGAAGTAAGGATGGGATATATAAATGTTACTCTGGAGATTTTCTCTTCACCCAGAAAATAAACACTCCCTCAGCACACAAGGAAGAAATGAGTTGGAGGGTGTGGGTGTTCAGCTTGCCTGTTCATATTCTATTTAGAATTTCTTTTCTTATAAAGTGAGCTCTTTGTTACCATTTTTAAAAATTCAATTTATTTTTACAGCACTTTCAAGAAAAACAGTGCCTTCGTATCACCAGTTGCCTATTGAATTTTTTAACTATTAGGAAAATGAGCTTCATAAGTAGTAACCACTTCAGTAGAAGTTATTAGGAAATTTTAAGAGTATATGAGGTGGTGAAGCTTTCTGTAGAGAAGCTGTGTCAATAGAGACAGAATAAAGGAGTCAATTTTCTAGATATTTTGGGAAAATAGAAGCAAGATAATTAAGAGAAATATGAATTATTTAACTCGAGATTTCCTGGTCATGATTCAAAATTAACTCCAGTAAAGTTTATAAGACCATGTGCAGAAGTTTTTAACGCTACCCCCAGCTGTTTCATTCTGGTATCTTTACTCTTTTGTGCCATTAACTACCCATTTCAGTAAAACTCCTATTTTGGAAAGAACACTACTAGAAAGATAGAACTGTGATATTCTTAGGAAAATGCATAAAAATGGGGTGTAACTCATGAGATAAGTGGTCTTTTTTTTAGCTAATGATTGTGCTTTTGTGAGAAGATTTGGGCGTCAGAACCAATTCTGCCAAATTCTGTGAAATTGCCAGTGTGTCAGTGCCTTGCTCTTTAGTTATAGGGTAATGTGTGAGGTCATGAAGTATAAATGCTTAGTATTCTGTATGGATTGATTAATACAATTACCTCCTCCAATTCATATATTGAACCCTAATCCAGTTGTGAGAGTTTATGGAGGTAGGACATTGAAGGAAATCCTCATGTATCATGAGGATACAACCCTCAGGAATGTAACTAGTGCTCATTTAAAGAGCTCTTGCTGAGTGAGTTTACAGTGAAAAGATGGCCATCTGTGCACCTAAAATCTGCTAGTGCCCTATTCTTGGACTTCCCAACCTCTACAACAGGGAGAAATTAATAAATAAAATTGCTGTTGTGTGTATGCTATCTAGTCTTTGGTTTTTTGCTATAGAAGCCAAGGCTCACTAGGACATTGCCATTATAATGACAAATTGATTCAATTCTGCATGTTTAAGTAGCAGAACCAAGACTTGAAAGCTCTTTGTTTTAAAAAAAAAAATGCTTATTTTAAAAAAAGGCAGGTTGGGCCACCCGGCTAGCTCAGTCGGTAGAGCATGAGACTCTTAAAAATAGGCAGGTCATATACATTAAAAATTCAAAAGACACCAAAATACATAGTGATAAGTAAATCTCCCAATTCCCTATTTCTGGTCATTCCTTCATTTTTCTCACAATCACTCACCGTTCACTTATGTGTCTTTCTAGTGCTAGTCTACAAGCATGTCATGTGTGTAAAAAGCATGGTGAAATATCACATGTTCTTTCCTGCCTGCTGGCTGGTTCTTTTAAAATTTATCATAGAGGTTTTTTGGTACTGGAAGATCTGGAGCTGCTTCATATTTTCTTCTTCTCAAGTGTAATATATCACAGTACCCTTGAGAGAAATTTTTTTCCAGTCTAATACTATTACTAACAATATTGAAAACTTACTTCTATGTATGACATTTAGTAATATTTTAGGCATATCCTTCTGCATATAGTACAGAATTGTATCCTGCTTTATGACCTAACATTCTATTTAAACCATTTTCATTCATTGATATGAGACTTAGCTCTATCATCTATTTAAATTTTCTTTTTTTATAACCTGTTTTCTTTAATAGGCTGTCTATATATTTCCTTAGTAATTTTTAATGCTTATTTTTTTCTAGGTAGTAGAAGTATTCCTTTAGCTTTTAAGACATTATGTCTCATGATAGGCAATGATATATCTAATACCTGGATATATTTTATTGGGGATTACTTTAGTACACATTATTCAATTTTCCAACCAAACATAACTTTATTCTTTCAGTTATATCTTAACTTGTACTTAGCTTTAAATGTTAGCTTTGCACATAAATGAGTTTAGCAAACTTAAACAACTTCTCGTGTTTCACCATTTCTGTCAACTTTTGTCAGTTATATCATGCTTATATTATCAAGGCTAATATTTACATTACTTTTTGCAGTTACAATGTTTATAACTATTATTGTCTTTGTATGACAGTTAAAATTATTCCTTTTTTTCGGGGGGGCCACCATTTTTCCATTTACCTCTTGGTTAACTAGAATTTATTTTCAACTACTATTTCTATGAAGATCTCATGTATCTGGTCTTTGAATTCTCAACATTTAAAAAATGGCTTATTGCCTTTTTAATTGAACAATGATTTAATTGATTTATTAATCAGAACATGACACAGGAGACAAAAACCACTGTTAATATTTTAAGTAGCCTTCAGAAATGTCTTAGAGAACAATACAGAACTAATTCACATGAGTCATTAACGGTGAGAAAACCACAGCAAATGTTGAATTCAGTCCATAAACCCATTACTATAATTCAGAGTTAGAAAGCCAGATTTAAGAAGTTGCTACTGCTGCTGATACCACCATACCTACCTCTGAACCTAGAAACTTGGAGAAGGAAAATTGAATATTATTCCAGGAAAAGATGTTATACCAACAAAAGAGGGGAAGAAAGATGAACTCTGTAGCAGTACTGCCTTCCAGATCTCACATGAATGCATCTAATTGATGGACCCTAAATTAAAGTAAAAGCCATTCCTGTGAGTGTGGAAAGTGGTATTTCTGGCTTCCCTTGTCTATACAGTATTAGGAAGAAAATATGGAGGTTAGAGTAACTAACTTTTATCCAATACTTGGTGTATTTTATCAAGACACTTATAATACTTCTATATTCTAGATATTGAGAAGGAATCCAGGAGTAATTCTCTTTCTCCCTTTATTGTAACAATATATTTAGTTATCCCAAATATTCCCAATTTTTCCCCATTTGTATGACTTTAAGTGTCTTACCTTTAGTTTATAATACCATATAAATTTTAGAAGTATACTTCAGCGGTGTAACTAAAAGAAATATGTATATTCCACTGAACCTGCCATTAAAGTACTAGCATTATTCATCTATATTATACTACTTCTGGTACCCATTCTTCCCACCCCATTCCTGCTCTCCTCTAGAAACCAACATTTTGTTTTCGTTGTCTAAGAGTTATTGTTGTGTTTTGTTAGCTTTGTTTCTAGTCCACATATTAGTGAAATTACCTGTTATTTGTATTTATCTTTCTGATCTATTTTTGCTCAGCATGATAATCACAGATTTAATCCATGTTCTCACTTTGGACAACAATCTTTTATAGCTGAGTAATAATACATTGTGTGTGCTAATAGCTACATTTTCATTATTCATTCATCCACCATAAACCTGGAAGAAGATCTGAATAGATTGTTCTTTAAAAAAGACATACAACTTACCAGTAGGCACCTGAAAATATGTTCAACATCATTTTTTGTTAGGGAAATGCCAATTAAAACAACAGAGAGATACCACTTCACACCTGCTAGAATGGCCTATATCAAAAGGATTAGAATAACAGTGTTGGAAATTCCTGTGCACAAGGGGTTGAGCTCACACTGTGGGGCTTCTGCAGCCACTGCAGTGTTTGATCCTGTCCAGAGAGGGGACCCACATGGCACAGCAGACCTCTCCTGCCTCGCGTGCTGCTCCCCTCAGCAGTGTATTTCAGTGGATCTGCCTGTTCTGCTCCCCACTCTGTCTCTGGTGAATCCTCTCACCACCCGTGCCTCTGGCTTTACCTCAGCTCTTGTATGCATAAATAAATAATTTTTTTAAAAAAGGAAAAACAGTGTTGGTAAGGGTGTAGAGAACAAAGGAACTCTCCTACACTGTTGGTGGGAATGTAAATTTGTGCAGCCTTTATGGAAAAGAAAACAATACAGATAATATAGAAATCTCATATGACCTATCAATTCTACTTAAATATATTTATCTTATAAAAACCCTAACTCAAAAACATATGTGCTTCCCTACGTTCATTACAGCACTATTCACAATAGCCAAGAAATGGAAACACCATGAATGCCCAATACTGCAAGTATTCTTTGTATGTTTTAGTAATTTACACAAGGTTTGCTTTGATATTGATAATTCTGATTTTTTAAAAATTCCAAACAGTGTATATTTTAGATATTTCATATCTTCATTTATTTCAAGAATATATTCTCTTGAATATTATAGTCATTATTACTATTACTGCTGTTTTAGTCCTTTATACACTGAATGTGCATGGGTGCGATTTGTTTTAATTGGTCTTCCATATCTATTTTTTTGTTTCTAATTCTCTTATTGAACCTCTTTTTACTGTAGTTTGTTAACTCTGTTCAATCTTATACTCTTTTTTTCTTTCTGTAGTCTCAGCAGTGTCTGTTCTTTTAGATGTATTTCTTCCTTTGTTTTTTTCTCCTCTGCTTTCTTCTTCAGTTCTATATTCTCATGTTTTGTCTCTAGATATAAATTATATATTATTTTTAGAAAACAACCTTTTATCTTGCTTTTTTCCTGTATAATTTTGTTAAATGGAGTCAACTATTATATTCCCTGAATTATTTTTTAAATGTGAGCTTGCACATACACAATTTTCATTTCTTCAGCATATCTGTTTTATATCTTGGTAGCTTGCTTTCTTGTCATTGGTTTTTCCTGCTCCCTTTCTCTCACCTTATTTGGTAGTTTCATTTGTCCATACTACATTAGTTTTCTATTTGTTTTCAGTCATTTTTAAAAAGGAACAGGGGCCTCCCTGGTGGTGCAGCGGGTTGAGAGCTGCACTGTGAAGCATGCCTGGCACAGCAGTGCTAGTTCCATCCCTGGCCAGGGAGGGGACCCACATTGCACAGCAGACCTCTCCTGCCTAGCCCACTGCTCCCTTCAGCAGTGTATTTCTGTTGGTCTGCCTGTTTAGCTCCCCACTCTATCTTTAGTGAATGCTCTCACACCCCATTACTCTGGTCTGTACCCCAGATCTTGTATACATAAATAAATCTTTTTTAAAAAAAGATGCAAAATCGCCACCTCCCTGGTGGTGCAGTGGGTTAAGCAACGTACTATGAAGCAAACCACAGCCACTGCAGCATGAGTTCGATCCCCGCCGCTGGCCAGGGAGGGGACCCACATGGCATAGCAGACCTCTCCTGCCTTGCCTGTTGCTTCCGTAGGCGGTGTGTTTCAGTCAGTCTGCCTGTACTGCTCCCCACTCTGTCTGGTGAATCCTCTCACTGCCCTGGACTCTGGCCTGTACCCCAGCTCTTGTATGCATAAATAAATCTTTTTTTAAAAAAAAGATACAAAATCATCTTTGATAAAACTATTACCTATAGAGGAATGTCCTATACAAGAATAGGCTTCATGATTATCAAGTGTACCTAATGACATAGAATGGTGTAACATGTATTCTTAATTTTGACTTTTCTCAAGACAACTGATATTAACAGCTTCCAGACTGCTTCCAATGCTGTATTTCTTCTCCAGTATTTTATTCCTCAAATTATTATATGTGGATAATTTTTTGCGGGCTTTAACTTGATTTACTATATCGTCACACTATCTCAGAGAAATCTTTTTAACCACTACTAAACATCAATGGTTTTGTTAGAGTGCAATATCTAATTTCATCATTGTGTTCTTTTTTATTTGAGAGCAATAGCTGTAAGAATACTGGTGGACTCTTCTGTACCTTATTTGACCTTCACTGCATTTGGCAGCCCTTTCTTTTACATTGTGGTTTGGATTACAGATATCTTCTGGTTCTATCAAAATCAAATTTGCTTTTTCTCTCTCATTGATTTCCGATGAAAGGAGACAGGAAAAGTGCTATTTTTTCTATTCATTTTCAAAACAGAGACTGAAGCATCTTAAAGCTTACATTCTCAATCACTTTTCTTTTTTAGAAATTTTATTAAAATCTTGTATCTCTCCCTAGGAATCAAATTGAGCCTTAAGCAACATCTGTCCCTAATGGCCCTAGGATATGCTTCATGCCTCCTGCTCTAAAAAGCCTCAGCATATGAGACGCCCTTTCCCTGCCACTACCAGATATTTGTTGACATCTCATTAAGGAAATAGTTTTTATCTTTCAAAGGATTATCCCTTTTACTTTTTCCTTGCATCCCACCACTTTTTTTACCCTCTCCATCTTCTCAGCCTCTTCCATCCTGGAAGTTTCCATCTATTTTGAGCAGACTTTCCACTTTTCAGTGTTTCCTTTTATTCTGGTTATCCAAAAACCCTGCAGTCATGTGACATCACTCTTTATTTCTGTTTTACCCTTTACAAATAAACCAATCGAGAGGCGAGGCAGTCTACTGGAGTCTATCATTTTAATGGTAAAGGAAACAAAACAGTAAATGCTAAAGTGACCCAGCCTTACCTCAGGATGAGGACCTCTCTTAATGGAAAGTCATCTTCTCGTGGAGATGGCCCTATTTCCTCTGTAGCTTGTAGTTCTAAATGTACATATCTCAGCTCTGTTTTACATCTTGACTTGGGTATTGTTAATTTTTAATGAATTTAAGGTCGGTTCCTGCTACAAATGAAAATTAAATAAATATACAGTTACAGGTTCTATTTCTATACGTAGAGCTAATTTTTGTATAATTTTGCTCTTTACCAGTTATAATCCCACTTAACTGATTCCTGAGGTTTAATATCTTATTGGTAATGTTAAACTCTTCCATCTTTGCCCCCTGACAGTGTAAGTACTCATTGAAATTCAGTTTAATAATGCTATTCAACATGGTTTTATGTGAGACATCCTGTTTACAATCTAATCTCAGTTTAATCATATTTTCACACAATTGCTATGTGTATGTGAACAATTTATCATATTGCTCCCTTGTTCATAAGTAGTTTACATAGTAGTTACAGTAGTTTTCTGTTGGAGAATATTTTTTAATTCATCTACTCAGTAAATGGTTTTTAACCTCTGTTGTTTTACGTACTGTTTTTGACTCTAGTATAACTTCCAAACAGGAAAAGTAGGATCTGTATGATTTCTCTCAGGTAGTATATAAAGCAAACAGATGAACAAAACAAAACAAAAACAAACGTATTGAGATAACATTGGTTTACAGTGCTTCAGTGTTTTGACTAAGACGTATAGGATCACACTTTTTCACATGTGTATTGTCACTATACCTACCACCAAGCTTCTCATAATCTTCCATCATAATGCATTGTGTCTCTGCTACACTACACCATCCTTACCCTCCTGCTCTTGTGCTTCAATTTTACAGTCATGCTTCTAGTGTTTGTTTTTAGTTCAGTTTTGCCTGACCCTTTGTTTTGTTTCTGTATAGTCCACATATAAATGAAATTATCCCATGTTGTCTTCCTCTTTCTGAATTATTTCACATAACAGAACATTTACATCTATGCATCTGTGCTGTCACAAATAGCAAAGTTTCGTCTTATTTTAATAGTTGCATAGTATGCCATTGTGTATATATACAACATGATCTTAATGCACTCATCTGTCCTTAAGCATTTAGATTGTTTCCATAACTTAGCTATTTATTGTAAGTTGTAAGTTGTGCTGCACTGAACATGGGAGTCCATATATCCTTTTGAGTTAGTGTTTATGCAATTTTTAGGTAGCCACCTAGGTGTGGAGTTGCTGTATTGTATTGTATTTTGAGAAACTTTGACATTGAGGGTTCCTTTTCCTCCACATCTTTACCATTTGTTTTTGGTCTTTTTGATATAGGCTATGTATGATATAGGCCATGTATGATATGGCATGTCAGTGTAGTTTTGATTTATATTTTCCTGGTGGTTTTGGTTATTTTGTATGTCTTCTGTGGAGAATTGCCTATTTAGCTTTTCTGCCCATTCCTCTTTTGATTCTTGTTTTGTTTTGAGACTGTTGAGTTATGTGAGTTTTTCTTAAATTTTGGATAATATTCACTTGTCAGATGCATGGTTTGCAAATATTTTCCCCATTTAGCAGGATGTCTTATTTACTCATCTATTTTTCCATTGAGGTAACATTGGTTTACAACATTGTATGTGTATTAGAGATACAGGATCCCCTCCCCCTGAGTGTCTTTTTTTCTTAAGGATAGTTTCTTTCGCCATGCAGAGCTTTTTAGTTTGATGTCGTCTCATTGTTTATTTTTGCCTTCATTTCCCTTGCTGGTGGAGTTGAGTTTCAAAGAAATCCATAAAGCCAATATCGTGGACTATTTTTTCCTATTTTCTTTTATGTAGTTTATAGTATTGGATCTTACATCCCAGTCTTTAATCCACTTTGAGTAACTTTTGTATAGGACATAAAAGATAGTATTTGCATTCTTTTGCTGCCCAGTTTTCCCAACACCATTCATTGAGACTTTCTTCAGTGTATACTATTGGCTCTTTTGTCATAAATTAAATGTTTGCACAAATGTCGGTTTATTTCTGGGCTCTCAATTCTATTCCATTGTTCCATGTGTCTATTTTTATTCTAATACTATGTTGTTGTGATTACTGTAGCTTTGCAGTATAGTTTGAAGTCTGAGAGTATGAAACCAGCATTCTTGCTTTGACTATTTGGGATCTTCTGTTATGCCATATAAATTTAAAGAATATCTGTTTTGTGTCTTTAAAGAACCCCATTGAAACTTTAATAAGAATCACATTGAATCTACATATTTTTCAGCAATATTTAGACTATTGTATGTATATGTACATATATACACCACATACACAGTTATATGCCATTACATATTATATCTAGATAGTAGTTATTGAAATTTTTTTGCATATAAAAATAACATTAACTTAGACTGTACCATATACAGATTTAGTAAAACCAAGACATTTACCCAAATAAGCAAAATCTGTAAAATTACAATAACATGAGATTCATATCTGGAGAGTCCAGAGGCCTTTTTACTTAAAACAACACAAAAAAAGCCAAATAGTGTCAATCCATTCTGGAAGAGTGTGCAAACCTATGAGGAACTGAGTAAATGCCAACCAGACACTGTGGCTTATCTAAGGAATTTGCTGCTCATAACAGGGACCAGCTTACTGCCTAGAATTCAGCCTCATTGCAGTGTGTTTTGCTATTAAGGAACAGTCTCAGGATTCTTGTTAAAAAAGTTCAAACAAAATACTAAAGCCCTTATCTCTGAGGGGACAGACTATTGGTTTGCAGTCCATGGCAGTCTAGAAGGTAAAATAGAACCTGACATAGCCTTTTGTGCTTTGGAAGATTTTCTAAAATTTTCCTTTTATACCCATTATGATCATGTGTCATTTTTTGGTGTGGTTTATGTGAGATCTGTACTACCTTCTCAGTTTCCTTTGCTGGAGTTTCAATCGCTGTCTTCTCTTTCTTCCAAGGTGCACCAGCTGAATCGTTAGTCTGTTGACCTATTGCTAATTTTCTCTAATTGTTAGCATAGTTGATCAACTGAAATTTTTAAGTACCATATATGGATACCATCTTATTTATTAACTTCTACCTTTATAATTTTGCATGCTATGAGTAGTACAGTAGTGATCAAAGGTGACCAAGATCTACTTGTGTTTGAAGAACACTGGACTTGTAGCTTTGCAGTGTCTTTGAAGCCATGTTCACTGCTTCTCTACAGCTAAATGGTACAACTAGATCTCCTATTCCAACATTTGAATTCAGGCCCAGTAAACACTCAAAAAATTTAAGACAATTCTAATATATCTTGTTCAAACCACAGTATTTAATTAAATAAACTCTGTCCAAGGAGTAGTTCATATACAAAGCTGTAAGGTCCAGATACATGACTTCAGTATGCGTGGTATGTGGTTTCTGTGGTATGTGAAGACAGGCTAAGACACTTTCTGGAACAGTGGCAAGTACTCCTCTGCTTTCTTGGTTATAAGGGCAACATATTCATTAAAACTCTTTCAAGAAATTTTTCCAACATGTTGGTAAGCAGTTAACATAACCTGATGAATTTAAATCTGAGCCTTTCTTCTATGCAATTTTAGTTGCAGCTGGGCTTGAAACTAGGAGGGGATTTTGTGTGAATCAACCTTCTAATGCAATATTTCATTATGCTAAAATGCTTTCAAATATAATTAATTTTTCAAAAATTCCAAAAACAACAAACCAATTTTGACCTTTCCATTACTGGAACAAGCATGAACATCTCAGAGACAGACTGATTAGAAAAGTATTCCTTCTTTGTTCCCCTTCTTCATAATCAGTGGTTCTCAAATCTTACTGTACTCGGCAGTCACCCTTAGCAATGTATCAAAAAAACATTTTGGCTTCCATACCCAGATTTTTTTCTTAAACCTGGGTCAGAACCAAATGATTTGCATGTCTGACAAGTGCAAGATAATACTGATACTGCTAATCTGGGAACCACCCTTGTAGAATGACTGTTCCAAATGGTTAGCTAGTCTAGAAATTACTTCAACTGTTAAGAACAACAATGTAAAAAAAAAAAAAAAAGAGGAAGGATAAGCTCAAGGAAATGGGCAATTACAACCAAAAGCAAACAAAAAAACCCAGTAAGACCGAAAGGTCAAAGATAAACCAAAGGGACCATGGGGTGTGGGGGAAGGAGAAGAGGGCAAAGACTGGGATGAGGGCAGAAAGAGCACAAGGGACTGAGGTGATGGTGCATGGGTGAAATGGTGGTGGGAACTCCCTGGAGAATACAAAAGATGTCAAATATAACTAAATAAATTAATATGAAAATAAATTAAAATTAAAAAAAAATTTAAAAAAGAACAAAATAGCACACATTTGTGCTGTGATGTAAGGATATAGCTATTTTTATAATAAATACACATTGAGGGGAAAAGAAAAGATTTTCTCCTTTCCTTCCCCTCCTCGCTGAATTAAGCAGGGAAGCACCAGGCCTAGTTCTGTTTGTGCTTTACCTAGAGTGGCATTGTTTTTAGCACAGAATGATGCAAAGACCCTTCCCATCTCATATCTCCTGCACAGGTGTTTGTTCCTGCTTGAGTGACTCTTCCCACCTATTTCCATAGCTGGCACCTTTTATAAGTTGAGCCTCAGTACAAATGGCTTCCCCATTAAAAGTGCCACAGAGGCACTTTCTGTAGCTTTTATTAACTACTGCCAAGCTGCACCCTTCCCTCTCCCCAGTTGCTCCAGTACATCACCTGTTTCATTTCCTAAATAGATCTTGTAGTCATAGACAGCAACCTCCCTGGTGTCTGTGCCTTGCTTTTCTGGTTCACCCCTGTAAATAGACCCTCAAAGTATCTTTGGAATGATCAATTCTTTACCTTTCCAACACTGTGCATCCTACAAAGCTAGTTGAAGTTTTCAGAGACTTCTACATTTGTTGGTTCTTAGCACCATATACAAACCCATGGCAGGGAGGTTTTTCTCAAGATAGGACCTAATTCCTTCTGGACACCAGCATATCCCTCTAACTACCTGGTCATTTACATTGTACTAGTAAGATGTGGGCCTCACCTGAGGGGTGCTCGGTGCCACTGTGACTTGCATTGCCAGACTCACCTCAGTACGTTGTGCTCTGCCATGCATAAGCACTAACAACCTTATGGCACAGTTAGAAGATTTTTAAATTGTATTTGCAAAGAAAATCTTTTACATATAAAATTATTTTTAAAATTTTTAACTTAAAATTATTAATGAAAAAAAATAACATTAGATTCAGCCTGTCAAGCTCTAAGTATCTGTCCAAAGATATGAAAACACCAATTCAAAAAGATATATGCACTTCTAGGTTCATTGAAATGTTAATTACAATAGCCAAGGTATGGAAACAACCTACATGTTCATTAAAAGATGTATGGATAAAGATGTCATATATATATGTGTGTATACACACACAAAAGATACTAAAATCTTGCAATTTGTGACAACATGGATGGACTTAGAGGTGACATGTCAAGGGAGGAAAAAAACCTTATAATTTCATTCATATGTGATATAAAGAAACAACTCAAAGCAGACTCTTAAAGAAGTTCACGTCTAGTGAGGGAGGGGCAAGTGCGTAAAAGGGTCAGTTATATTTTGTTGGATGGGTGTTGGTTATGATCATGATGTAATAAGCAGGAAATACTGATAAAAGACATAATTTCTTATCCATGTTCTTATCCATGTAATTTGTCAGCCTTAATCAAAAATTATTTTACTACTGCTGTTCTGTGCATAGAATGAGTACATCTAGTCTTCCAGACAGGAACGTTTGTGTGCAAGTTTATGAAATTTTTTTTGGTTCCTCCTCCCCTAACCTTTGATGTTGCACACAGAATTTAAATTTTTATTATTCTCCAGTAGGTAGCCACTTCACAAATACTCTGCTGGTAGTGGAAACTGCTGAATACACATAGGAGGCAGGTTTATGTTCTGCATCAGTGTATAAGTTGAAGCCTAGCAGACAAAATGTAGTTTTGACTTTTTTTATTTAATAGTGCAAACTGTTCTAAGCTGCCATTCCATTGTAGCTTTGATACAACCCCAATGTATAATAAATGATAGTGCTATTGAAAAGAACCATATTATGCCAATCATCTGTTTATTTGATAAATATTATTGAGTAGCCCACTCTTCACCTTTTTATCATAGAAGTAGATTAGTGAGAAGACAGAAGTAGACCCTTGTGGGGCCTCCCCTGGTGGCGCAGTGGGTTAAGCAACGCACTACGAAGCAAACCGCAGCCACTGCAGCACGAGTTCGATCCCTGCTGCCGGCCAAGTGGGGGGGACCCAAATGGTGCAGCAGACCTCTCCTGCTGTGCCCGCTGCTCCCCTCAGCAGTGTACTTCTGTTGATCTGCCTGTTCTGCTCCCCGCTCTCTGTGGTGAATCCTCTCACCCCCCTACACCTCTGGCCTGTACCCCAGCGCTTGTATGCATAAATAAATAAATCTTTAAAAAAAAAAAAAAGTAGACCCTTGTGTATTAGCAAATGGGTCAATAAATACAAGCAATATTATCATGAAGGCTCACATGTACAAAGTAATGCAAACTTTACATAATCCTAATCCTCTGAATATTCATACCCTGTTATTATTTGTTCTTAAGTTACCCTATTCTTAGTATATCAATCTCATTATGATCTGGTTCTCTCTCTCTCTCTTTTTTTTCCCTGACAATATCAGGTTGTTTTGTTTTCAGTTGAAGAGCATTGAGAAAATTTTGAGGAAGTGATGCTAAAGGAGATAGCATGAATGACTATCTTGTAGTAATTGCTTAAGTGTTCAAATTTGACTAGATTCTTTATAATATGCTGAAAACAGAATCAATTTAAAATAAGCTACATAGCTTCCTGTGCCACGGTTGGAATTTTTTGTTTTCTCATACTACCACCTTGCAAATGCACATGTTCCCCTGCTTTCTCATAGCACTGCAGTGTTATGGTCTTCATCTTTGTTTCTTCCCCCTGTTCTCATTCAAGCAGATTGCTTTTCACTATAATGGGAATGGTCTATATAAGTAAGAGATAATTTCTCTTTCACCCTACTTGAAGAATGACACACTCTTGTTTCCTAAATAAAATGTAAAAATTAGCACTTAAATATTAGACAAGTCTACAAGAAAGTAAGGAAACTCTTTGTAAATCCTAGGTGATGTGTGAGTGCAAGTTCAGAGAGCCACATAAGCACAAAGTAGAACTGCCTTGGGAGGATATGTTGATCTCAAAGCTTAGATCTTTAGGGTTAGTGATTTACATATGACAATATACAAGGAATTTCAAAAATGAGACTTTGTGTTAGTAGAGATTCCTGCAAAAATGCCAGATCCTAGAAGGACCAATTTTACATTAATTTTGGCAGATAATGAGAAATAGGAAACATTATCCAACTTGTGAAAATTTTTAAAGATTCTTACAAAATCAGTCAGGAATATAAGAAATGAGACAGTCCAGATCATGCTCACTTGTATGTAGACAGAAAATTACTAAATACAATATTTAATAACATTGGCAATGAATAAAAAAAATATATCATGATCTGGTTAGATTTATCCAAGTCATGCTAAATTTGATTTAACAAGATAATCTGTTCTAGCTAAGGAGAAAAATAACTGATGTTTCAATTGATGATGAAAAATCATTAATATTAAAAACTCATTAGTAATATTTGAAAATAATCCTAGTGAATTGAAAAGAAAAATGGCTTAATTTAATGTTTTTTTAAACAAAACCCTAAGAGAAATATGCTTAATAGTAAAAAAAGTTTAAGTCATGAATGAGAAATTATGGCTGTTAAATCACCATGACTAGTCAGTATTGATTTGGATTCTAACCAGCACCAGAAGAAAGAAAAATAATTTTTGGAAAATAGAAAACAAAACTTTATATATCATACACAGAAAATTAAAAATAAATTTCAAACATATATTCACTTTACTAAGCCTGTTAGAATACTGGTAAGTTTAATATATAAAACTCAGTTGTATTTCTGTATTTATCAACAGAGTTAAAAAATGTAATCAATAAAAAGGAAGAATTCAGGATGCTATTGAGTATAAGGACTATATAGAAGTATTCTAGTCAATATTTGTGCCATTTATGAAAAACTATGAAATTTAAAACATTTACAAACTCATAATAAATGAAGTCATGCACCATGTTCATGAAGATATCAGTTATTTATCTCCACATCCTCACCAGCATTATTTGTTGTTGGTTTTTTCGATGTGTGCCATTCTTACCGGTGTGAGGTGGTACCTCATTGTGGTCTTGATTTGCATTTCCCTGATTATGAGGGATGTTGAGCATTTTCTCATGTG
>JAGFMF010012266.1:9124374-9136133 GCA_019455555.1 Galemys pyrenaicus
TCTGCTCCCTGCTCTCTGTGGTGAATCCTCTCACCCCCCCACACCTCTGGCCTGTACCCCAGTGCTTGTATGCATAAATAAATAAATCTTTAAAAAATATATTTTTAATCACTGGCAATATAATTTGCAGTCCCCTTTTCCAGGATATTAGGTCTTTCACATTCCCTTTATGTCATTAAAAATTTTAAAAAATGACACTAGCTTTTCAAAAATAATGTAATAATGAGTATGAGGGAGTCAGCACATCTGATGCCATGTTTCAAAGGGAAAAGAGCTTGAAAGAAAAAGTCTGCTTACAGTGTTAAGGATCATCATCCAGTGTTACGAGGTCAAGTGCTTAGGGAAGAAGAAAGTAATTTTGTAGAACATTAAGCCTCTTTTGCCAATGAATATTATAGCAATTTGAATTGAGAAATTTATCAGAGTTCATGAAGTAGTTGAAAAAGAAAGCAGTGAAACCGCTTTATTCAGAGACCCTCATTAAGTGATCTATTATTACTTGAATAGTCTTTTAGACCATCTCTGTCTCCCATATCTCAACCCATCACAAACAGAACTGCCAGACTGGTTTTCTCTATTGTTTCTTGACCCACTCTGAATATGTGATATTGAGGTTATAAAGAAGTATATTTGTTTGATATGGGGAGAAGGTACTTATGCCTGCCTGTGAGGTGATGAGTGTTACGTTCAGGTTTTACTGAAGAAGCAGGTAGGTGCTAGCCCATGCATCTCAGCAGGCAGGCAGTACACACAGAGTGAAAACAGACAAGTGGGGGAATTGTGTGATGCTCTGAGGATTTAAAAGGAGTTCAAAAGAAGTAGAGGATGAAATTGAAAGTGATGAGATAGGATGAGAAATCTTCCATTAGAGAGATGTAGAGTGGTTTGTTCTCTATCTTGTAGGTAATAAGATATATTGATGAAATTTCCATTTTTCAGATGAATCTGCATCTTTAGATTTAGATATGTTCTAGAAAAATCACTCTTGGCAATGAAAAAATGGATTAAAATGTTAACAAGAAGAGATTCAAGGAGGAAACAAACAAATATCCAGTTTATTCAATAAAACACTTCTCTCTATGTTATAAAAACTTAAATGCAGCTTAATAACTAATTGTGTCTCAAAAGCATTAGTAGTAACCAAGCAGCAATTATAAGAGTTTTCTTGCCTGCACACATGTAAGCTTAGTTGAAAATATCCCGAGAAAGAATTAGAATGTGATTGTTAATGCTGGTGGAATGGTTGGGCAACTGCAATTTCTTAATATTTCAGTTGTAACAATAAGGATAATTTTAAGAAAGAGTCCTGTTTATGTCCTGTGATTTTTTTTTTTTTTTTTTTTGGTAAGGATGGGAGCTCACCAGCATCAAAATTAGCAAATAGTTCTCTGCTTCTTGAAAGAGAAGAGACAATAATGGAGCACTGTTGTAGATAATGCTCAATCACTTGTGCTCCTTAAGTTGTAAAGGATAATAATTAGGAAAAGTTTTAGACATTGATAATTCTGAGTTGAAGAATAATTCTGAAAGACAGGACAGTGAATGAGTAGTATAAAGAATAATAATTTATAGAAATTTATGTTTAAGAATAATATAAATTGTAGAATATAATTGCTAAAGAAACATGCTATGAGAGTAATTTGATTTTTATAACAAATACAATAATGCTGTATCTTAAAACAGTTGGTGCCTTGGGTTTGATGAAATATGGAATCAAACTATCATTAAGAATTGGTGATTAATTGGATGTGGGGAGTGAATCATCAATTACACAAATATCCATTCAGTGTTGACAGTGATAGAAAAAACGAGAGGGGATGAAAAATGAAGAATATCCTGAATAACTAATATCCTGCATTTGACTAAAGTAAATAATGATTAGAAAATTATGTTGAAGTATATGCAAATAGCTAGTGTTAAGCAAAAGGCAAAAATAGACAACTGTATATTTACCATTAAGTAAATAAGTACAATGTTATTTTTAAATGTTTGTAGATAATAGGGCTATATTCCAGGTGAGAGACTTCAAATGATTCATTACAAATATTTTAAATTGCCTCAGGATTAATTATATCATCTTGCCCAATAATTGTCTTGGAAATCCAGAAATAAACAGAAGCAATATGTATTTTTTTAGGACTGTTATCTTCAAGTTAATAACACTATTAGATATAAAGAGTCTACCCATTTTATCTTTGTAATAGAATTTATCTAGCCTGTGAATATTACCAATTAAACATTAGTCATCCACTTGTGGAAAAAGTACACTTTATCCCATAATGAAAAAGACCTACCATTGGAAAATCTGCTTGATACCTTTCATGAGATATTCTTCTGGTGCCTTGTCTTGTTCTAATTCAAATTCATTCAGTATATAATCTAATTAATTTTCACTGATAATACTGATATTCAGTTATTACAATCTGCTTTTATATCTTCTACCTAAATATCATATCCCTTAAAAATTACAAATATTCTATACTAAGTAA
This sequence comes from Galemys pyrenaicus, assembly GCA_019455555.1. Taxonomy (NCBI): domain Eukaryota; kingdom Metazoa; phylum Chordata; class Mammalia; order Eulipotyphla; family Talpidae; genus Galemys; species Galemys pyrenaicus. The sequence continues at coordinate 9,126,864 of JAGFMF010012266.1, forward strand.
ACTTCTTTTAATATAATTATGCTAAGAACTAAGAAATCAAGCTATGAAAAATATTAAAGCTTTAATAGAACAAATGTTGAGCTAGAACACATCTCATTTGATTTAGCCTATAATGTATCTTGTTAATTTTATGGGATGATTTCCATATATTTGACCACTTTACCCCATTTTTAATGTCTGTGGTCTAAATGACTCGTATTACCTAGACAGATCATTTGAATAGCTGGAGAGTAATCAGTTGGGTAGGTAGGATTGGAATTGTACTATTCAGTGATACAAAGTTTCTGATCTGATGATAGTTTCCTGGAATACACTGAAAAACATTTCAAATAATGATAGCCCCTCTGAATTAGTTAGGAATGGCCTTTTAATTTCTTCCAACAAATGTATTAATCACTAAGAATGTGGGGTAAAGGACATTTTAATCCTTTTTTTTTTCAATTAAGATTTATTTATTTATGCATACAAGAGCTGGGTTACAGGCCAGAGTCCAGGGAGGTGAAAGGATTCACCAGAGACAGAGTGGGGAGCAGAACAGGTAGAGTGAAACACACTGCTGAGGGGAGCAGCGGGCAAGGCAGGAGAGGTCTGCTAAGCCATATGGGGCCCCTCCCTGACCAGCGGCAGGGATCAAACTCATGCTGCAGTGGCTGTGGTTTGCTTCATAGTGTGTTGCTCAACCCACTGCGCCGCTAGGGAGGCCCCAGGATATTTAAATCCTAGATAGGGAATCAAGGTCTGTCATATACTTCTAGGGGAAGTTTATGGGGCTTGGGAAGTTTCTTTAGTTTCATTAAATACAAAATGGGATTAACTGTAAATTTGAGCTCATGTTGTAAATGGATGATTTACTCATATAAGATGTAGGGTATGATTTATCAGAACTAGGACTAAAATTCTGGCCAGTTCTTAAATAATGTCCTTGAGGCAATTATGAACTCTTATGCCTCCATTTCCTCATGTATACATTAAGGGAAATTACTACATATGTAACATTGAATTTTTGAGAATAAAATGAAGCAATACATGTAAATGTTAGCTACAGTGTTGAATATATAGGCTACTAGTAAGCACTACATAAATAGTAGCTATTGTAAGCCAGATTGCTGGTTACAGTGAGAGCCAACTTAATACCAAAGGGGGGAAATCAAGCATCTTCCCTAGCTTTAGCATTATTTTTCGGCTACAGCCTGAGTTGATGATTCATTCAGATCACTACTGAGCCTAACCGGTTTCTTCCAGATTTTAACAACTTTCCATGTTATCACTTGCTCCTCACCCCCAAAAAATTCAATGAATTATTTGTCTACAGATACTTTTAGTCCTCATTTATTCCTTTTTTGTTATTTAATCTCTCCAAGATTTCTCCTAGTTAGGAAGTTTCTCAATAATGTGACAAAAATGTTTTACATTTACACAGAGCTTGTGTTTACCAAGTATTTCTCAACTTGTGAGGTGAGAGGCCATTTTTTTTAAGATCCAGATTTGCAATGAAAGTCATACCTGATGGTTAAACTCTTGGAAGTGTGTATTTATATGTAAGTTTCTGAAAGTGATGATGAAAACTTTAAATTTTAAGGAAGTACAACCTGATAAAGACAATTTTGAGCCTATCTGTGAAAATTAATAAAATGTTTTTTATTGTACTTCAGTTTTCCAAATTACAAAGTATACACTGAATAAAATTAACAGTCAGAAGGGCAAAAATTAATTTTGAATTCATGTTTCAAACTTGTGTTTATTATTCTGTAATATTTAGGTTTGGCATGGGTACGTGATATCTGTGGTCTGATAGGATAGGCAATAGAGCAAAGTGTGAAGCCAAATTAAGTATGTAAGATCGCTCAAGATTCTAGATATGTTTTGTTAAGTTCCTTGAGAAAGAAACCATAAATATTGATAGAATGAAAATACAAAACTGATTTATATAACACTTTGCAGTTTATAAATCACTTTCTCAAAACTTATCACACTTGAATAACTTTCTTAGTTACTAAAGTCACAATATTTAGGTGTCAACAATTCAAAACATTTTAAGGCAATTAGGATGACTGTCATGTAATATGGTGGAAAGAAATAGTGTTCACATTAGATCATTATTAATAGTGTTCACAGAGAGTAGAAAATGGAAATTGCTTGGAATCAGTCTTAGGAGCAAGCAAAACTGTAAAATTCCTTTAGAAACCCTCAAAACTCTCTATTTGATGTTTGAAATGTGGGATGGTCATGTATTAACTGGCTGGGACAGGTGAAGAATGTGGAAAGGGTTGAAAGAAAGATGTTTAGAGTGAGGGTTTAGTTGGTTCACTTCTTGAAGATGGGTGTTGAGAAGAAAGCATACATCCTTTGTTTCCTCTTTTCCAATTTGCAGTTCCTTGCAGCATATAGGAGTATGCTGCTAATAATGATTCTTAGAAATACCTATTTTTAATCATTTACTGTCACTGTGACTGCCACATCCCTTGGTCTAGAAATCAGCTGGCATTATTAGAAATGTATTACTTCCTTAATTCAATGATGGAGACCATACTATTCAATATTTTTTCATAGACAGGATCTTAAATGCTATCTCCACCCTTCAAATATAGTCTCCTGTCTTTTTTCCTTTCCTTTTATTCATTCTCTCCAGTTCTTTCATCTCCGCCAACAACTACTCTTTTCCTGTATTCTGTGATCTAAACTAAAGGTGATTTTCAGCTGCAGTGTATGGTTTAACTATAACTTGTTCATCATTGATATAATTGTTACTCATATTCAGTGGCTTTACTATTCTACATTTATTATTACATTGGGTTCTTATTTGAAAACATAAGTTATAGAAGTAGTGATTTTTTTGCCATTTTATCCTTATTAATAAGTTGTTTTACTTGAGTTGTATGATATATTCAATAATTTGTCCAAGATCACCAAGACAGCAGTTGTTACAACTGGAAGTACTGAGGTAGACCATGACTACCAAGAAAAACCCAGGAAGGCAAAAGTTTCCCTTTATTAAGCTCAGTAACAAGAATAAGGTTATTTTATAATCTAGATTATAAAATAATGATAACAATTTATTGACTACTAGAGCCAATGGTTTAACTGCCCATTAGCTCACAGAGGTATGAATTGAATTGTCACTAGTGAATAAACTGACTCTAAGCTAGAGAGTAGCAAGAGTTTTGTAATTTAAGAGAGTATTTTTTATATAAAATGACCATATGTGAGACAATGAGAAATAAAATTTAATATATTAAACTTTAATAAACATAAAAATTAATAATTTCAAATCATTTTAAATGGCAAGAATGGCACATGCTTATGAAAATATTGACTATTTTAGATTTATTATGAAGTAACAATGTCTTCCTGTCACTCATTTCACTCTGGTTATAATAAATAGATTTCTATGCATTTTCTACACATTTGTTAATGCAATACACATATATGAAAGCATACTAACCCTACTAAATGCAAATTTGTGCTTTTTTAAATTATATTCAGTATTTTTATATATCCTTACATTTATCTTTTATTTTCCTATTTTATAATTTGCTATAATTCATCTAATCAATATTCTGTTATTGAATATTTTGGCTTCCAAGTTTTATAAAATAAAATTGCAGTGAAATCCTTGTAAAGCAAATTATTTTAATCTTGTATAACTATCTGAGAGTTGCATTAAGATAAGTGAAAATTCTGTTTTAATGATGACTATATTTCAGACTTTCCTATTGCAGCTTACAATGCCATTTTGAAGTTTAACCTGTAAAGATACAAGGCACTAAGCAATGGTATTAAAGGAAACATCTTTACAAAGCATTGCTGTCACACCAAACTTGCACTGGGAACCAACTTGGTTTTATTTCTTCCAGAAAGTACAAGTTTCCATATACCTAACAATTTTGATGATTCTCTTTGGGATAATGACTAAAGTACAGTGTGTTAAACCAGTCCATGTGTATTTTTAAAGATTCAATATATGGGCCTAACCAAGAAGATAAAATTATCACCATGTATGGGAGGCATAGTCTTCTTCCTCCTCACTGAGATCCTGGAGCCTCGGATCTTTACTGATTTGTGAACCATGGTATCCATTTAGTCTTTTGCACAACTGACTTAGCTATGAACAGTGTATTTTTTCTTACAAGAAGTCAGTTATCCATTGAAAAATTTCTTTTTCCTCTTTCAGAGCTGGGTGGGGACTTTATGGTATAGACAGCATGCCAGATCTCCGCAGGAAAAAAACTCTGCCTATTGTCCGAGATGTGGTAAGTTACACCTCATTTAGTTCTTTTTGATTACATAAGTTGTCTTTTTCTTTATAAATATCATATTGTCCTCATGTAGTACCCTCGTTTCTGTATTTCATAGAGTAAATGTACAAGAAGCTGGACTCAATTTTATATTTAAAAATCTACTGGATGGAAAGAATAAGTAAATTTTTGACAGCTTTTGATATTAGCTGAATTACAAACTGAGTGAAAGTGACCCTCTGATTAAGCAAAAAAGAAGTTGCACAGCATGCCAAGATAGCTGTTGCCACAGGCCTTTGATGTGTTCAGTGTTATGAATGGTCACAAGCCTCATTTATAGTTTTGATTTGAATTTTTCCTTAATTCAGTACACTTTAATACTTTACAAAGCAAGCAGATAATATTAATCAGGTCCCTTTTCTACTAGAATAAGATCAAATCTAGTCAAATTAATAAGCTATTCAATTATCTAAAGAAAATCACAGCTCCCAATTTATAAACTCTTCATTAACTCTGAATATAATTCTGAATAATACAAACTCTCCTCCTATAATGAAATATTCTAGGGACTCCCTTAAAATGCAAAAATTAGTAGTAGTCTGCATAAGATTATAAAAACAGAGTCCATCAGCATGGGAAAAAATGAGTATTAGCTATCATTCACAATGTATTCACATTTTTCTGAAGCCATATTCTTACCATGAAAATGTATTTCCTCTAGAGAAACAGAAATGCCCTTTGAACGCAAAACACACAATTTTTTTATATTACTTTTAATATTACGTTGAAAAATTTTGTCCAAAGGCCATTGCTTTCATTTAAAATTAGGAAGGATAATGTCTTGACTGGAAAGATTTTATACTAGAAAGCATAGTATGCATGTACAATTAGCTCATATTCCTGTCACTAAGGTGCAGTCATTGTTTTTAAAGGTTTAGGCTTATTTAATATTGTTACACTCTTTTCTCAGTATTTGTATGTCTAATTATTCATACTTTGTTTCCTCTCATACCTGGAATCTTCAGGCCATGGTAAGTGATTTTCAGTTTATTTAATATTTTCCTGTTTTCTCAAATACTGTATTTTTCATGGCATAAAAGAGAAAAATAGCATCTGTAATATGTCGTGATTGCGTTTGATATTTTAAGGGACCCTTTTCAACCTTAATGCTCTAGAATTGCACATTCTGGATAAACTGACTACAGAATATAGTAGGCTCCTATTGACTAAAACTTGAACAGTGATTGCCTATATTCTTACAATTTCACATTCTGCTGAATAGCATGTATGTAGCGGTCTTTTCATGTACTAATAGCTCATGATTCTATTTATTTTAGACCTTGGCTGCCCGGAAATCTGGACTATCCCTGGCAATGGTGATTAGGACATCACTGAACAATGAGGAATTGGTAGGTGTTAAATTAGTTAGTAGCTGTGTACTGATCATATGCCAGGCAAAAAAACTATTCTGCTAGAGTCACTCATTTGTAATGTTCATTCCAATGTGCCAGGAGTAATTGGGAGCATGGGAAATGTGTGACACCTAAACAATAAATTTCTTTAGGGTCTTAATGTCACTACCATATGAATTATTCTCTGCTGCTCAAATATGTATACACCTTCCCATTTTCAATTTTTACTTAGTTTGAATTTTTTCTTCTTTTTGAGGTATTTCTTAACATTATACCCGCCTTCTGGCTGAATTAGTTTCATCCTCTGAACTTTCTAGCATTTACTCATGACTTCCATAGTGTAGTATGGTTAAGAATAAAGTCTTAGTATGAGTCTCATCTGTGACATTTTATGAGCACTATTGTATCTGGAAAGTTATTGAACTTCTCTGAGCCTGAGGTCTATCATCTCAAGTGATAATAAGAGCGAATGTATCATTTGGCATAGCCTAGGGTAAAGTAAACAAAAATAAAGGCTGAATTTTTAATACTTTCTCTTGCAATTAGTTTATTTTGCACAAACCTTTCTTTTTAGGCTCTCATAACCTTGTGGGCAGTGCTGTATCTTGTTTGATCTTTTTAAATAGTTTCATCCCTTAACAACAAAAAGGGCTTTAAGGAAGCACAATATTCTGTGATTGTAGGTGCTCTGTGGAGGCAATACCTGATAAGGATATCAAATATTACCTTTTTACCTCAGTTAAAATAAATGAATAAAATAAGTAAATAAAACATCTTTTAGAATGACAAAATAGTTTCATGCCTGTTATTTAGAACACCCTCTGGCCTGGGGAATATATTTTTTAAATTCTTATTGAATGGAAGAGTCAATGTGATTAGGAGATACAAGTAGGCTACAAATATCTTGGTCAGGGTTTCTTAAGATTTGGCTCATTAAATCACTTGGAGGAGCTTTAAAACATACCGATTGTTCAGTGAATCTGATTTTAATTAGCTTATGGTGTAGCCTGGGTATAAGGTTTTTGTTTTGTTTTGTCTTTTTAAATGTCTTACGTGTTTATAATGTACAATGGATATTGTGCCCTTGGTAATTCCATCATGCACAGACACTTGACAGGGACTTTTGCTCAAGAAAACCTCTTTTTTTATGGGAATTTATATAAACTACCTCTCCAAATGTTAAAGACTCTTTCTAGAATAAAAAAAATTTACCCATACTGATCCTTTGTTTTACAATAAATTTCTGTGCACTTTACCTCTTAAGACCATTATTTGCATTTGTGTTCCTTGTTTTCCTGTCATTGTTATCTTTCACAAAAAACATGAGTCCATTTGAATATCTAGGTGTTATGGCAGTGTAAAACAGTTTCTCTTGTGTCACAGGACTGAAAAATGTGGTTATTTCCCAAGGTCATATGCTTACTCATATACATTAGATTTATGATGCCATGTAGTATTTTGCATATAGTTTGAATACAAGAGAAAGTAAACATCCTCTGGTTTATGAGAAAACCCAATCTCCCCAGCTGAATCTCAACTTACCTAGTATTTTATTGTTGAGGAAATAATCAAGCTCATGGCTTTTATTGATGAATGCCTACACTATTTATATCTTGTATGTAAAATAGGGAATTTAGTTTAAACCATGAATACTCATTCCTGTAGAAAAGCCATAGAACTGATGGGAATGCACCTATAATTTCCAAGGGCCTAGACAGGGAGTACTTTCTGGCTCAATGAAATATTGAATGACTTTTATTAACTTAAAAATATTATTTTATTTGTTTAGTTATATAGTTATACTAAGTAAAAGGCTTCTCTCTGTGTTGGGTGGATGAATAGAGACTACCAGTTTCTTCTAAGACTCATAAGCCCATTTCCCTGGGGCCCGTTTAACAAAAACTAAATGAAATATGACTTCTGTACAACAGGCATATTAAATTTCATTCTTGACAAGCTGCCACATTAAGTTGTTACATGGACAACGAACATAAATATTGAAGTGAACACTTTCCATTTTTCGGTGCCGAAAGTCTTCCTAGGTTTCATCACTGTGAAAGCATGAAACATTAGCATTCTCATAAACAAAAATGGTTTGACCATGTGGCAAATCTCAAATGGTAACTCTTCTCTTTTAATTAAAGAGATGTATGGTAAAAAGCTTAGTCATCTTATCTAAGAAAGGCAAGACTCTAAACTCTGAAGTGAGATGACAGTGGGCCAGCCATCTCTGTGCCCATTTACACTCTGTGGGCAGTGGGAGAAGCACTGCCAGTTACCCCATCCATCCATTGCTAGTTCCAGCTCCATCACGAGGAGCTGATAGTCTGATTGGGAGTTTCAATCAATAAACTCTTAAACTAGGTTTCTGTACATATATTCTTGCTTAATAATAGAAGAAGGAATAACAACTTAGTTTTCAAGACCTCCCTGGTAGTACAGGGGTTACGTCTCAGTGCTGTCTCACAATCTGTGCTATCGAACCCTGACCAGGGGGCTAACCCACATGGTGCTTACCCGTTGCTCCCCTCAGCAGTATATTTCAGTAGATCTACCTGTTCTGCTCCCCACTTTGTCTCTGGTGAATGTTCTCACCCCCACATTACTAACCTACACCTCTGTTCTTCTATGCACAAATAAATATTTAAAACAAAAAAAACTTAGATGCCACGGTCATACTGGCCATACTGGTCAGCTCTATGCTTGCTTACACAGCATGATAGTTTCTGAGGTGTAGTACTAACAGTGGGGCAATCAAAGGAGATCCGTTTGATAGTTTAATGAATTCACTGTCTACTGTGTCAGACATTGTTTCAGATTTTGGAAATTAAGTGGTGAACAACTCAGCTAAAATCCCTGCTGCCATGAGACTTATAGCAGAAGGGAAGCTGAGATACTATGTTTTTCATCCACTGTTGTAAGCATCTAGAAGGCAAGAGTATTTGAAAGAAGATAGGCTCGAGTAAGGGTAATAGGAAACTCAGGAAGCAGAGGAATCCCAGTCACCAAGCTTAAAGAAATTTTGGAACTGTTCTTAAAATCTGGGTCAATGAGCATGGCTTGGGGTTGGGCTAATGGCATGTTTCAAGAGGTGTCAATTCTCAGTAAGGGTTGGCTTGTATAGGAAAGTGATGAGGGTCCCTTTTTCAGTAAAGGAATCAGGCCCAGTGAAAAAGACTAAGTGGGAATAATTAGGAGATCAGACCTGGGTTTTATGGGTAGCATAACACTACAAATAACATGGAAAGAGAAGCAGGTCAGAATACCTGTCTAGTACTTAGGGATCAGTCCCAAAGCTGCAGGCTCACTCTGCACCCAGATCATCTGAACTCTTGCTCAAGAACAGGAACCCTCACAAGAACACCTGAACAAGTGTTCAAGTGATATGGGCCTGAATTGGAACCTGAGTTCCACCTCTTACTACCTTTGAGAACTTGTTTGTATCAGTACTCTTCACCTCCCTGAGACTTGTTAACCTCATTCATAAAATAAAAGAAAAATGTTTTTTTAATTTTTATTTTTTAATTTATATATATTTGACATCAATTGTAATCCCCATGTATTCCCCATCACCATATCACCAGTGCACCATCACTTCAGTCCCCCATGCTCCCATCTGCCCT
>JAGFMF010012266.1:9142021-9154406 GCA_019455555.1 Galemys pyrenaicus
GGGACTGAGGTGATGGTGCACTGGTGAGATGGTGATGGGGAATAATACATGGGGATTACAATTAATGGCAAGTATATGTAAATTTTAAAATATTTTAATAAAAAGGAAAAAAAAGCAATATATATAAAAAAAAGAAGCCCATTTTAAATATATTAGGTTGTGCTAGGGAACTTAGGTCTCCTGGCTCCTCTGTCAGTGGATTTTTCCATCTGACCAATGATTAGTCATTAGAAAGTCCTTTCTTATACTGTTTAAATGATCTCCTTTACATGAACAATCTCCTTTACCTAATAATGTTATAGCTAAAATAATAATAGAATATTTTTTTAAAATTGATATCCCTTTAAAATATGAATTATCATAGAAAACTGCTACATTTAACATTTATCAGTAGTACTAGTACCTTCTTATGAATTGATGAGTTCCTTCCTAAGGAATGTGCAATGAAACTAGTTCCCATTACAGAAAACACATACTTGGCATTCAGAAGGGGTGAAATGTCAGCGTGGGCACACAGGGAAGGAAGAGAAACCTAGAAGGATACAAAAGAAGGATGCAGATGCCTCTATAAGGTTTAGGTCAGAGTTGAGAATACTTCCAGCTACTTCAGTCTTACCAAACCCAACTTAAACCAAGGATAGCAGTACGCTTTTTTTTTTCCTTTTTCTGTATTAATGCTTCTTTAGCATCTATATCCAACCAGGAATAAGGTTAGGCTCTGAGGCATAATAGTTCTGAGTAAGATGCCCATTATTCTCCCCCTCATAGATTTTACAGTATAGCCAGGATAAAGAAATTATTAAATAATCAGAGCTTCATGCTCCTATGAAAGTACTTTGCACAATAATGAATCCCAGTCCAATATGGAAAAATAAGTTATATATGTTCAGATAGTGTCACTGAGTCCTAGAACACTGAGAAAAACATTAGAGCAGAGGTAGTGTGCTTACTGTCATCACTTAAAATCAATTTTTAAGGATCTCTCTCACAATGCCATCTTCTGGGAAAGGTAATAAAATGGCTTACTTTATTTTTCTCTTCTCCACTGACTTGCCTTTTCTCATTTTCACAGAAAATACATGTCTTCAAGAAGACCTTGCAGGCATTAATATACCCCATGTCCTCCACCACCCCGCACAATTTTGAGGTCTGGACGGCTACAACGCCTACCTACTGTTACGAGTGTGAAGGGCTCCTGTGGGGCATTGCCCGTCAAGGCATGAAGTGCTTGGAGTGTGGAGTGAAGTGCCATGAAAAGTGTCAGGACCTCCTGAATGCTGACTGTTTGCAGAGTGAGTACTCAGGCTGAAGAAGTGGGTGTGCACAGCCTGCCCTATCCTATGTATCTTCAATTTAGACTTCTTGAGCTCTTGAGGCTTTCAACAAGTCCAACCTGTGTGCCCCTCACCACCTATCCAGGGAGCCTGTCAAGTCAGATATATTGTGATGCATGCCTATGGTGTCGAAATCCATACTTTAGTTTCCTCATAATTAGTTCCTCAAGTCAGCATCACCCTCATCAAGAGGAAAATAACAGAGTGATGTCCAGGCTGTTTTGTTTTTTCACTTTTATCTCTTAATAGCCCCATGTGATTAGTGGGAATGTGTCAAGTCATGGTCCTCGAATGGGCTAACTCACACCCTGTGGTTACAGTAACTACAATTCTTGTTCAAAGTAATTTGGTGCCTGTATAAAGGAGCCATGTTCTTTGAGAGCCCCCGAAGAAGCTTTAGAATTAGAAAGTAACAGAAATGTGGCTTTGGCAAGATGCTTTTAACTTCTCAGAGCTTTATTTTCCTCCACCAAATGAACAGTAGTAAATTCACCTCAAAGTGTTAGAAGTCTCTGCTAAGATCTGGCATGTAGTAGATGCTTAATAAATGTTAATGCCCTCCTCATCTTTTCACACCTCACCTTTAGTGAAGGTGCAAGGTATTTTAACTTTTTCATAAAAATATATACATATATACTGATTAGGTCTACAAATGCTAAAACATTACACCCTTAAGTACATTATTAACTCTTCACTGCTGGGTGTTTTTTTTTTTTTTTTTTTGGTCATATAAAACTGGTCTTATAAAACTTGAAAAGCATCATCAAGGAAATCTATATAAGCAAGGGTTTTCTTTTGCAAATAATATATCTAAATATTTTATTACATATGTGAATGTCAGTGTAAGGTTCGTGGGTTGCCTGAAATTGGTAGGATAGAGGAAAATATCAAAATAAAGAATAAATCAAATGATGTCACAGATGACTTTTGTAGTAATAATCACACATATGCTACAGATTTCTCTGCATAATTATTATTCTTCCTAATTAGTCATGTGTTAGTGAAGCTGTGTTACTTGTAATTAAAGCATTTTTTTAAGCAAAATAGGTAGTATCCTATCAAAAATAATAAGTATATCTAGGAAGTACTACTTAAAAAGGGGGGGTTAACTCAATATTACTCAGTTAATTTACTTGCAAAATTTTGCAATCCAATTAAAATTACATCTAGTTGTCTAAAAGTGAATTCTATTTTATTTATTATTGTTATTAAGATTTATTTATGTTTGACATCACTTGTAGTCCCCAGGGAATTCCCACCACCATTTCACCCGTGCACCATCACCTCAGACCCTTGTGCTCTTTCTGCCCTCTTCCCGGTCTAACCCCCCGCCCCAACACCCCCCAATGATCCCTTTGGTTTGTCTTTGTCCTTTTGTTCTTGTGTTTTTTGTTTGTTTGTTTTTGGTTGTAACTGTTCATTTCCTTGAGCTTTCTCATTATTATTATTTTTATTTTTATTTATTTTTTGTAGTTGTTGTTCCTTTACATTCCTCCTGAGAGTGAACCCATCCGATATTTTTCTCTTGCCCTTTAACTTATTTCAATGGATATACTTCCTTCTAGCTCCATCCATGTTTCCATGAAAGGCCCTTGTTATCATTTTTGATTGTAGAATAGTATTCCATTGTGTATATGTACCACATCTTCTTGATCCAGTCATCTACTTTTGGGCATTTGGGTTGTTTCCAGGTCTTACCTAATATAAATAGTGCTACAGTAAACATTGGGGAACAGGCATTTTTTTGGATTGGTGTTTTTGTGTCCTTTGGGTAAGTCCCTAGGAGTAGGATTGCTGGGTCATATGGTAGCTCTATTTTTAGTAGACTGAGGAACCTCCATATGGCCTTCCATAGTGGTTGGATAAACTTGCATTCCCACCGACACTGTAGAAGAGTTAATTTTTCTCCACATCCTCACCAACATTTGTTGTTGTTGGTTTTTTTGATATGTGCCATTCTTACTGGTGTAAGGTGATATTTCATTGTGGTTTTAATTTGCATTTCCCCAATTATGAGGGGTGTTGAACATTTTCTCATGTGCCTGTTGGCCATTTGGATGTCCTCTTTGGAAAGTGTCTTTTAAGTTCTTTTGTCCATTTTTTGATTGGGTTGTTTGCTTTGATTTTCTTGAGTCTAAAAGTGAATTTTAAACAAGAATCATCGTTTTTAATTTTTTTAGAGCATTTGGAACAGTGATGCTAAGAAAATGGATAAAAATAGCACCTTCTAGAAACATTTATTGAATTCTTTAAACATAAAAATGATACAGAGCACACCTAAGAAATTACATGGGTCTTCCAGTCTTAGAAAAGAGAAATGCAAGCCTTTCGTTAAAATTTAGAAACATTCTCATAATCTATTTCAATTTCTTAAAACGATGTATTCAATATTTGTTAAGCCTAAGCAAATTTTTCACTGAGATTCTTCTCTAAAATGTGCAGTACAATAAGAGCATACCCTAGGAAGAGGACATCTTGTCTTTCATAATAGCTCCTTTCCCCCTATAACTTACTTTGAACAGAAAAGAGCTTTTCCAAGTAAATGAAGCCAATTTACAATTTTCTGTGGTAACTATCAATACTATTTGCGTTTTTCCTTAAAGAATTTGTAAAGTTTCCATATGAAAAAAAAACTTCCTCAAGAAATTTCTCTTACTGCTTTAAGCAAGATATTCATAATGGTGACACCTTGGTACAGTATGTATGCCAACATTTAAAAAAAAAAGTGCAGAAAAATCAGAGTTGGTAGGTACTGTAAATTCAGCCTTCTATAATGGTTCTATGATTTCATTCTCAAAATGGTATTTCAATCTGTTTGAAAACCTCCAGGGAAAATTCATCATCTTGGCAGGCCATTTAATTCATCATTAGAAAATTCTAGCTTAAAAATTAAAGCTTGGACCAAGGCCTACTTCCTAGTTACTTCTACTGTAAGCCAAATCTAACCTCTGGAGAAATTATTTACTATTGACTTTCACTATATATGATAGTTTTTAAAGTACTTGAAAATAATATTCTTCAGGTTTCTAGAACTTTTGTTACTTTGTAAATTTTTTTCTGAAGACATTCTAGTCTGTCCATACACACATGAACGCATACACATTCACATTGGGAATAAAACAAGAGATATACTTTAAATGTGGTTTGACCAATGACCCAGGCAAAAGAGAGAGGATTGTAAGGCATTTTAAATTGATTTAATTTTAGTATTTCATTCCCATCAAGTTTTGGGTCTGTGACTTACACAATTACAGTCAAATGAAATTTGGCCAGGTAAGAACCCATACACTATTCCAGTACTCCCTTACAGGTCAGAGATGCATGGAAATGTCAAATAATCTCATCGTGCAGCCTCATCTCAGCTTCTTTCTGACTAGTTTTACTTGGTTATTGTTTCTACTTTACTGACAGCTATGAAGAATGATTAATAGGAACAAAGGAGACCAAAGGGAAACAGAAAGTGGAATCCTTGAGAAATGAGAACTGAGTTATCTTCCCCTCTGGGTTCCAGGTCAGCAGCAATAGGGAGTTACCTTTTTTTCTTTAATCAGTTTATTTCTGCCCTGCTATTAAAATTTTTTTTTAATTGAAACTAATGGAGGAGTATTTTGTGACCCCGAATTAAATTACTAGAACCTATAAGAAACTTTCAAACTTTATGGTAAAGGTTTAAGCTAGAAAAAAAAGCTACAGAATAGATTGTATGCATCGTGAGACATATGTAAAAGACAGAACCTATGTAAAATATGCTCCTTGAATTTTTAAGTAGGAAAGAGGTAATTCTAATTGAGAAAAAAAATTGTGAATAATCATGGTACTTAACCCAGTCTACCTGTACTTCCTTATGCATCTCCAAAGAAGATTTCTATAGTCCCACTGAAAAATATCCTCCCTTTAAATTCTGACTGGAAATTTCAAGTGCATGCATTAGGATTGAAAGTATTTAACCTAGAGTTCAGGAAAACAACTTTTTATGAAATATGTTCTTTTTATTTGGCATATTTCCTACTAAAATTGTGCTAAGCTTATATATCCTAATTATTAACTACCACAAATTCATAGTATCAACATACTCTGGATAGTGTGTTCCTTTCTACAAACTAGATATTGATTCTCTTTGTTTCCACATTTTGTAGCCATGATAGCTTAAGACATATATTTATTTGTATATATTGAGTTGGAGCTTTACTCTGGGCTTTCAGATTTAGAAAGTAATCAATATTGTGCCTAGTCCCAAATGTAGTTTCCAAAACTTAGATAAATAGATGCGAAAGCATATCAGGAAGGCTTCACATTCTTCTCTTTCAATAATTATACAAAATTTGTTACGTGACAAATGCTCAGGAAACTTAGAAACAGGGCTCTGTGCTTTAGCTGCTCCCAGGTAAAGACCATAGTCTTTATTTCCTCATAATTTAACACACATTTAAGCATAGTTAGCTGCTTAATAAATGTTGGTTAAGCAACAAATGAGGACATGAGTACCACAATTAGAAATAACATGCAGTGGTGTAAAGATCATCCTTCCATAGAACCACAGATGATTAGGGCAACCTTTGAAAACAGTGGATTCAAGAACCCAATTGACAGCACTGAGTTCAGAGAACTTACGTCTTTTTAAAAAGAATCAAGTACATAGTATATCTTGAGTTCTAACTTAGGTCTCTGAACTCCCACCAATGATCTCAATCCTAATTTCTTAAGGAAAAAAAAAAAAGAGAAATTTCCAAAGTTGACCCTAAGAGAAAATATGTGAAGATTTGTTGGATTTTAGTAATTTTCTATTATCCTATATTATATAGTATTTTAGACAGTCTATGCTGTCCAGACCTTTGAGCTCCCCATTGTGATGACTTCTCAAGGCCTGCTTTTGTGGCTGACCCACCAAGCTTGAGCTGTACCCTTAATACCACCATCCCCTATCACAGTATATTGCTTTAACTTTGCAACAACATTCTAGAGGACTTAATCTGATAAGTTAATTCAGAAAAAAGTGATAATAGTTATCTTTATGCAGTGGTCACTTTGTTATTCCAAAAGAAAAAATGAATAATGAACTATTTTCACATATTGGGGTATGCTGCTGTAGAGAGATAGAAAGGGGTAAGGATGCCTTATATAATGCCTTGGAGATACTCAGCTTAGCATAAGCAGTGCATGTCTATACCTGTATCACATGTATATCTATTTCATTGATCCATTCATCTTTCATCCATTTCCTCTTTCTAACCTTGAGAAAGACCTGGTTTTAATGTTGTAGCTACTAGAATTTTAAAAATATCTCTGAGCATCACTGTTCTCATATACATTAATAATGCTAACGTGATGACCACCAGAAGCGCAGCTGTAGTTTGGAAGGTTCCATTTATTACCCATTGCGTCTATGGAAAATGCTTCTATGGAAAATGAACTGTGAGGTATCTCAATAAGAGTGTGTTAGAGAGTAGAGATTTTTTTTCTGCATCAGGTGTTTTCTGAAAATGAGGACAATTCGTGATTATCTGTATTATAAACTATTATCTCCAAGTAGGGCAGATTAGATGAAGTAAATAGTTATACTGAATAAAGAAACAGTGGTCACTTTCATAGTGAGGAGATGGAATTTGGATTTGAGTGATCTTGTTTTCATGTGTTTTAGAAAAAGTTATGAAATGTCTTCTCTCTCAACTGAACAGTATCACAGGGTGAGGCTGGTGTTCTCTGAGCTTACTTATGTACAACAGAAGAATATAGTCTGGCTGGAGTACCAGGACAGCTTCCAGTAATACTGTGAACTAGTTGACTTGACTGTCAGTCAAGGTCCTGGACATTACAAGCTATTTAAGCAAAACTATAAATAGAAAAAAATGTTACATTGAAATTTTTCTTTTCTTTTTTTTTTAATTTTTGCTTCTCTTTATTCATGTATATTTGACATCATTTGGAGTCCCCATGGGATTCCCATCACCAATTCACCATTCACCAGTGCACCATCACCTCAGTCCCTTGTGCTCTTTCTGCCCTCATCCCATTCACTCCCCCTCCTCCCTCCCCAAAATGTCTGATTTGTTTTTATCTCTGTTTTTGTTGTGTATTATTTTTGTTGTTGTTATTGTTCTTTTCCTTTATCCCTTATTTGTCTCCCTTACAGTCCTATAAGTGAAACCATATGATATTTTTCTTTTGCCTTCTGACATTTCCCTGAGCATAATCCCTTCTAGCTCCATCCATGTTTCTACAAATGACTCTAGTTTGTCTTTTTGATTGCTAAATAATATTCCACTGTGTATATGTACCACATCTTCTTGATCCAATCATCTATTTTTTGACATTTGGAGTGTCTCCAAGTCTCACCAATTATAAGTAGTATTGCAGTGAACATAAGGGTGCAAGTATTGTTACGAATCAGTATTTTTGCGTCCTTTGGATATATCCCTAGAAGGGGGATTGCTGGTCATGTGGTAGGTCCAGTTTCAGTAGACTGAGGAACCTCCATATAGCTTTCCACAATGGTTGGGAAAAAAAAAGTTCCTTTTTCTCCACATCTTTGCCAACATTTGTTGTTGCTAGTTTTTTAAATATGTGCCATTTTTACCGGTGTAAGGTAGTATTTCATTATGGTTTTAATTTGAATTTTCCTGATTAGGAGGGATGTTGAGCATTTTCTCAAATGCCTGTTGGCCATTTGCATCTCCTCTTTGGAGAAGTGTCTTTTACATTCTTCTGACCATTTTTTGACTGGGTTGTTTACTTTGTTTTTCTTGAGTCTTGTAAGTTCTTTGTAAATCTTTGTGGTCAGTCCCTTATCAGTTGTGTGGACTGTAAAAATTTTTCCCAGTCAGTGGGTTGTCTTTTTATTTTGGTTAATGTTCCTTTTGCTGTACAGAAGCTTTTTAGTTTGATGTAGTCCCAGCTGATTATCTTTTCTTTCATTTTCTTTGCTTCGGGTGATGTGTCTTTAAAGACACTTTGAGCTCTATGTCTTGTAAAGTTTTACCTATGTTTTCTTCTTAATATTTTATGGTTTCAGGTCTTACATTCAGTTCTTTTACACATTTTGAGTTGATTTTTGTATACAGTGCAAGGTAGTGGTCTACTTTAATTTTTTTGCATTTGGCTGTCCAGTTTTCCCAGCACCATTTATTGAATAAGCTGTCCTTTTTTTTGTTTGTTTGTTTGTGAAAGGATGGGAAAAAAATAGATGTAGCAGAGAGAGAAGCACAAAATTCTTTATGCTTCCCTTCTCTCCCTTGTTTTCTTTTTTTTTAACATAGTAAAATTATTTTTAACTGTTCATTTTATATCACAATTAATTTGCTTCCCTAATCTATGTAGTTTTTTGATTCTGCTGTTACTGTAAAAAATCTAGAAAGTAGGAATGTAGATAATGATCATGATATTTAGTAGCTTTGACATGTAGAGAGTGCATTCCTGATTTGTCTTTTTTAAATATGCATATGTTTCCACACTTGTTCTAAAAGTGTGCATTTACCAATGATGGGGCAGTTGGAAAAGATGGGGGTGGTACATGCAGAGGGGGAAGAAAAGTTGGGTTTTTTGTTTTTGGTCCTAAGCCCACTGACAGTGAAGTCACTTCATAGAGGTGGCAGCTCCTTGAGAGACGGCTACCTGCCCACATTCTCCCGCTGTCAGGGATCGGCACCTACAGGAGTGGGAGAGGATTCAGTGCTAGGGCTGTGCTCCTCCAGTTACCCTTCTGTTAAACATCAGGCCTTTGTCGTTTGTGAGAAGTCTTGTGGAGTGTGAGACTTTGATTTTATATATAAAAAGGAGGTGACTGACTTAAAGACTGGGGGAGTTGCAGATCTGTTCCTTGAAACGATTGAAAGCATGTTAAAAGAGGAGGGTTAAGATTGTCTTGGATGTAAACCAACTAAAAGGAAAGGGTAGAAAATGTCAACTGCATGCCCACCTACATGATTTCTTGGGAAAGAAAAACAGAGAGACACTAAAAGCAGGCCCACCTACATGATTTTACTGGGAAAGAAAAGTAAAGCAACAGAATCTCATGCTAAAGACTCCTGGAACTAGAAATGCCTCAACATCAGAGCCTCTGCTTGCTTTCCATGGTTGTAAGCCTCCTAATGTCTTTGGGTTCAGCAGCCTCAAATGCAGTACAATGTTTATAGATGTAGATAATAATAATCCTCTACAGTTTCTTTGAACTTTCTTTTATATTCTCACTTCATTGGCTTCCAGTTAGCAAATATTTATAGAGCATTCAGCAAGAGACAGACCATGATTGTGGCAACCTCCATTGAATGTTTTCATGGAGTTTTTCACAGGTCAAGTAATTATGAAACTCAAAACCTTAAAATTCCTCTCTAATGTGACATTTAAAATGGTTATGTCTTCAACTTTTATGACCTTCCAAAATCCCTATACTTGGTTCATTATTATTATTAAAACTACCTGCACAATCTCAATCCTTACAATTAATCCTCCTTGTTAAGGGAGATTATACTATTACTTCCTTTCATTTTTCAGATGAAAATATTAGATTTAGAGAGATAAACTATCTTTAATTCAAGTGGCTAGTAAATACTTGTCAGGATTCACACATAAAACTCTCCTATACCCAGAACATTAGAGGTAGTCTGTTCTTTTGTCTGATTTAAAAGTGATTTTCTTTGTTTGCTTTTACTATTTTATTTATTTATGCATACAAGAACTGGGGTGTAGCTCAGAGGTCTGGGGGTCACCAGAGATAGAGTGGGAGCAGAACAGGCAGATTGACTGAAATACAGTGCTGAGGGGAGCAGCAGATAAGACAGGTGATGTCTGCTGTGCCTTTTGTGGGTGAGATCCCTGGCCAGGGTTCTGGATTGAACTGGTGCTGCAGTGCCTGGAATAGCATTGAGACTTTAACCCTGTCACCACTAGTGAGGCCTAAAAGTTATTTTCTTGATGTAATTCTTCAGTTTTATTTGAACCTCTGCCCTTGTTTCATATTGTCTGTTAAATTCATGTGATTTATGGGCCAAAAAATTCTTCTTTCTAATAGTAAAAATCAAATTAAATCCAGCACCAAATTAAATATTCCAATACAGTAATAATTTTATTTTGGGACTATCACCCCAAGGGATACTTTGTTTTCTCTATTGATTATTACCAGGCAGTGTGCTAGATACTTGAATACACTTTTAATGGAAATAGACCTTAAGGCTAGCATATGGGATAGATATATATTCAGAAGGCTGTGTCTTGTTAGTAGTAGTTACACTGCAGAAATCTGTTAATGCTACAAATAAGATTTGATTTTGTGTTTTTTCCATGGGTTGGGGAGAAATGTGGGATTTATTCCAAGGACACAAGGATGGTTCAACATCTGAAAATCAATTAATATAATCCAACATATTGACAAAAAGAAAAATAAAAACCATATGATCATAACAATAGATGCTGAGAAAGCATTCAACAAAATTCAACATATATTTGTGATGAAGACCCTTGAAATTCTTGAGATAGAACATAGCGTAACATGATAAAGCCATATATGGCAAACCTACAACCAATACTATTCTCAGTGACGAAAAAGCTGAAAACCTTTTCTTTAAGATCAGGAAACAAGACAAGGATGCCCACTCTTTCCACTTCCTTTAAATATAATACTGGAAGTCCTAGCCAGAACAATAAGAGAAGACATACAAGGAATCCAAATAGGGAAAGAAGTAAAACTGTCCATATTTGCAGATGATATGATAATATACATAGAGAACTCTAAAAACTCCACAGAAAATCTAATAAAAACAACCTATTTAGCAAAGTAGCAAGATATAAAATCAACATGCAAAAATCAGTAGCCTTATTATATGCAAACAATCTGAAGAAGAAGAAATTTTTAAAAATCCCTTTTATAATTGAAACAAAAAAAAAATCAAATACTTGGGGATAAGCCCAACAAAAGAAGTGAAGGACCTATACAAAGAAAATTATAAAACATTGTTGAAAGAAATAGAAGACTACAAAAAGAAATGGAATTACAGATTGAATGCTATTCCAATAAAATTCTCAATGACATTCTTCAAAGAAATAGAGCAAATATTGATGAAATTCATATGGAGCCACAAAAACTTTGAATAGCCAAAGATCTTCTGACTAAAAGGAGAATTGAGGTATCAGACTTCACACCATACAATAAAGCCATAAAAATAAAAACAATATGGTACTAGAACAAAAACAGACATGCAGGCCAATGGAACTGAATAGAAAACCCAGAAATAGTCACACATACGGAACAAAGGAACAAAGAATATGCACTGTAACAAGGACAGTTTGTTCAGTAAATAGTGCAAGGAAAACTGGACCGCCAGAAGCAAAAGAATGAAACTAGACTACTACCTTACATCATGCATAAAAATCAACTCCAAATGGAGAAAAGAACAGAACATAAGACCTGAAACAATAAAATATATAAAAGGAAATATAGGTGAAGCACTATATGACATGAATCTCAGTAAGATCTTTAAAGAATCATCCCCGAAAGCAAAGACAGTAAAGGAAAAGATAAACAGGTGGGATCACATCAAACCAAAAAGTTTTTGTACATCAAGAGGCAGTAACCAAAATGAAGTGATACTCTACTTACTGGGAAATAATTTTGTACTACATACAACTGATAAGAGACTGATCTCAAAACTATACAAAGAACTCATACAACTCAACAAAAACAAAGTAAACAATCCAGTCAAAAAATGGTCAGAAGAACTTAAAAGACATTTCTCCAATGAGGAAATGCAAATATCCAACAGGCATAAGAAAAAATGTTCAACATCTCTCAATCAGGGGGATGCACATGAAAACCACAATGAGATACCACTTTACACCCTTGAGAATGACACATATGAAAAAATACCAACAACAAGTGTTGATGAGGATGTGGTGAAAGGAACTCTCCTACAGTGCTGGTGAAAATACAAGTTGGGCTCTGCAGGGAGCTGTGTGACGACAATCAACCGCAACCAGTCTCCTCTGCAGTGCCCCAGAGTCACTGGACTCGAAGCCTTGGCCTTTGCCGGCTTCAGCGGCTGCGGCGCCCCCGCCAGCAACAC